>CM016626.1:49438444-50638444 GCA_005393395.2 Gossypium australe
GGCACGAGCACCTGCCTGAGCTTATGCTATCCGTGCATGGAAGGAGGCATTATCGTCAGACGTTATTACAGGTACTTTTTCTCTTTTTGATATTGATATAGTTGTGTTGATAGATCCTGGATCAACCCATTCATATATCTGTATGAATTTAGTAGTTAAAAAGAGTTTACATTTTGAGTTTATAGAGTTTGTAATTAATGTATCGAACCCCTTAGGCAAGTCTACTTTAGTTGATAAATTTTGTAAGAATTGTCCTTTGATGACTCGGGGTGACTGTTTTCTGGTTGACTTGATGCTTTTACCATTCGATGAGTTTGATGTGATTCTGGGTATGGACCAGTTGACCATGCATGATGCAGTTGTGAATTGTAGACGAAAGATTATCAAATTAAAATGTCAAAACGGTGAAATTCTTCAGATTGAGTCTGATGATTCGAGTGAATTACCTACTGTGATATCGTCTATGTTAGCTCAGAAATATATGAAAAAGGGCTATGATGCATATATTGCATACGTACTAGATACAAAGGTGTCTAATCAAAGATTGAATCTGTACCTATTGTTTGTGAGTTTTCAGATGTATTTCCAGAAGAATTGTCGCGTTTGCCACCGATCAGAGAGGTTGAATTTGGTATTGAATTAGTACCGGGAACAACACCGATATCGATAGCTTCGTAGAGAATGGCTCCAACAGAATTAAAAGAGTTGAAAGCTTAGTTGCAAGAATTGACTGACAGAGGTTTTGCACGACCGAGTTATTCGCCCTAGGGTGCACCGGTATTGTTTGTAAAGAAGAAAGACGGCACGATGAGAATGTGTATCGATTGCAGACAGCTGAATAAAGTGACTCTAAAGAAAAAATACCCTCTACTGCGGATTGATGAATTATTTGATCAGTTGAAAGGGGCTACAGTAATTTCAAAGATTGATTTGAGATCGAGTTATTATTAGTTGCGAGTTAAAGAGTCAGATGTGCCAAAAACCGCATTCAGAACAAGGTACAAACATTATAAATTCTTGGTTCTGCTTTTCGAATTAACTAATGCTCCTGCAGTTTTCATGGACTTGATGAACCGAATATTCAGACTGTATTTAGACGAATTTGTTGTATTCATTGATGACATTCTGATCTATTCGCGAGATACCGAGCACTTGAGATTTGTGTTACAAACTCTACGCGATAAACAATTATTTGCACAGTTCAGCAAATGTGAGTTTTGGCTCTGAGAGGTTGGATTTTTAGGGCATATTATTTCAGATGAAGGTATTAGAGTTGACTCGAGTAAGATTTCTGCTATTGTTGATTGGAAACCTCCAAGAAATGTGTCTGAAGTCTATAGTTTTCTGGGTTTAGTAGGCTATTACTGAAGATTCGTGAACGGATTTTCGATGATTGCGACATCGATGACACAACTGCTTCAAAAAGATGTGAAATTTTGTAACACCCGTAACCTGTAACCAACGCCGGTCTAGGGTTAAAGGCATTACTGAAAAATCAGAAGCTTTTACAGACATTTCATAATAATATTTAACTAATCAAATCAAAATGTCCCTTAAATAGGTCTACGAGATCTTAAACATGCGTTAGGAAGGGACCGAGACTAAACCGAACACATACAGAAATTTCTGGAAATTTAAAATTTTTTTCAAACATACAGAGGTCACACGCCCATGTGGGTAGCCATGTGGCTCCCACGACCTCAGATACGCAAAACTTATCCACACGGCCGTGGACACGCCCATGTGCCTCACCCATGGACGTGTTCTGACTTGCACCACATGGCCAGGCACACGCCCGTGTGTCTAGCCTGTGGTCAAGTTTGACTTGTTTTGAAATACAACCATGAGGGACACAGTCAAGCCACACGCCCGTGTGCTCAACTGTGTGGACAATTAGGCCATTTGCAAGGCCAAAATGCCACCCGCACTTTGGGCAATCCCTACAAGCACATGCAAGTATCATTTCATACACCAATGGCAACCAAAACATACCAAGTTGTACACCATTTCTACCCACTCATAAACTTCACAAACACACCAACTTAGGTACCATTTAACTCAACTAGATCACAAGCATTTCTAGGTATAAACCAACTAAAACATATCCTTTCTTTGTAACAACCATTCATCAAATATATGTTAACCTTGCATCAAATATACTTACCATTATTCTGACCATTTCACTAGCCATTAAACTATACCAAACAAAGCATCATATAACATGACTACTCATTCATATTACAATCATTTATCTAGCCATATCACATGGCTATATACATATCTCAAACATAAATCAAAGTGACTAGCCTATACATGCCATACTTTAGTATATACATTTTCAAAAGGTATAAAAATAGAGTTTGATAGTGTGGTGACGATCCTCGATGATCCCCGAACCTTTTGTAGCCTTAACGATCTATAAAACAAAGCAAACACACACAAAGTAAGCTTTCAAAAGCTTAGTAAGCCATATACAAATAAACTTAACATAAAATGCACATAATCATATAATACAATTTCATTTATGCTTCTCAATTGCAAATTCTTAACATTTTCTTTGGCTCATTTATTTAGCCATTGCTTTTCAACCATCATATCACCAACTATCTAATTTGTGCATATCGCATTCATATATATTTCACATTTTAGCTCATTGAATCTATGCACATAATTCTCTTTTACAAGTTCACATATATTTACCTTTCATGCTTAAACAAAGCCTACACATCAAACGTACCTAAAACGGTTACACATTTCACATAGTCTTTCATTTCTCGGATTTGCCCATTGAACCATTCGGAACCAAATAGGATACTCGGAATACTCGGAATAGTCGTACAATGCCAACGTCCCAGACATGATCTTACATGTAATCAAATATCGATCCCATTGTCCCAGACAGGGTCTTACACGAACCAGATACAGTGCCAATGTCCTAGACATGGTCTTACACGTAAATCTCATATCAATGCCAACATCCCAGACGTGGTCTTACATGATAGCACATATCGTAAACCTATGTCATGACATATGTAACCCTATCTATTCCTAGGTTCATACAGGACTTTTCAGACCTTGACACATTATCGATATTTTCTCAGATATCACACTAATATCATCCAAAGTCATTTATCACAATTTAATATTAATTGAACATTAATAATTCAATTTAACAACATTTATTTGTATATAGACTTACCTCGTACGGAAAGAACGGAAACGAACGGAAACGAATGGCTATCCAATTACTTTCGATTTTCCTTGATCTAAATCCGTTTTCTTCGGTTCTTGATCTATACATATTCAAATTAAATCCATTTATTCACTAAATCATTCAATTCAATCCAAAAAAAAAATATTTAGGGCAATTTACAAATTAACCCTTATATTTTCACATTTTGACATTTTAGTCCTTATTTCATAAAATCACAAAATACACATAATTTCATACCACCCAAGCTTGACCAAATATTCCCATGCTCCATACAAGTCCATACATTTCATTTATTTTATAATTTAGTCCCTCAAAATATTATTTTCACATTTTAGTCCAAATTACTCAAATTCACTAAAAATCCAAAGACAAAACATGTTAATCTAACACATATATTTCATATTTCATCATCAAACATCACAAAACTCATGAATTCATCAATGGCACATTTCAAAATCATCATCAATTCACAAAATTGAAGCATGGGTTTTGAAGTACACTAAGCAACGATTACAAAAACATAGATATTATCAAAAACCGAGTAAAAAACATACCTCAATTTACTTGAACAAGGGCCGAATACCTAAAAAGCTTTTTCTTTATCTTTTCTTTGCACTTTTCGGTGGATGAACACTTAAATTTCCATCATTTTAACTTTGTTTTTATTTTATTAACCTTACTAACTAATTACAATTTTAACCTTTGATTAATAACATATATAACATGTATTTTCAATCGCTTTACCGTCCACTAACCAATGTAATGGCTAATTTTCATCTTAAGGACTTCCTCTTTATAAAGACACATCAATTCAGCCATTATTCGAATAGAAGTCTACTTTTACATTTTATGCGATTTAGTCTTTTTTTCTCAAATTAAGCACACATATGATCAAATTAAATCACAAAAATGTCACATATACTAATTCACATGCCATAGAATCGGAAAATAATATTAAAATATTTTTTGACTCAAATTTGTGGCCCTGAAACCACTGTTCCGACTAGGGTCTAATTCGGACTGTTACAATTCTTCCCCTTTAGGGATTTTCGTCCCCGAAAATCTTAACGTTAAATAGGTTCGGATATTGTTGTCTCACAGTATCTTCTGGCTCCTATGTAGCCTCTCCCACTCCATGTCGATGCCATAGCACTTTTACTAATGAAACCTTTTTATTTCTCAATTCTTTCACCTCACGAGCTAAGATACGGATCGGTTCTTCTTCGTAAGTCATATCAGATCAGATTTCAATCTCAGACGGAGGAATCACGTGTGATGGATCATATTTGTATCGACGAAGCGTTGACACATGAAACACGTTATGAATCTTTTCTACTTCCGGTGACAACAACAATCTATATGAAACAGGCCCGATGCGCTCGATAATTTCATACGGTCCGATGAACCCCGAACTCAATTTGCCTTTACATCTGAATCGGAGTACTTTCTTCCACAGAGACACCTTCAAGATCACTTTATCACTGATATCAAATTCAATATCTTTTCGTTTCAAATCTGCATAAGATTTCTGACGATCAGACGCTGCTTTCTAACTGTCACGGATCACTTTCACTTTCTATTCAGTTTCTTTGATCAAATCAACTCCGTGGATCTTATTTTCACTGAGCTCAGTCCAATACAAAGGTATTCGTCATTTGCGTCCGTATAAAGCTTCATAAGGTGTCATTTCAATGCTTGACTGAAAACTATTATTATACGCAAATTCAATCAATGGTAAATACTGTTACCACGTACCATCAAACTCAAGAATGCAACATCTCAACATATCCTCGAGAATCTGAATAATTTGTTCGGATTGACCATCTGTCTGTGGGTGAAAACCTGTACTGAAATGCAATTTAGTACCTAAGGCTTCTTGCAATTTCTTCCAGAATCGTGAAGTAAACCTCGGATCTCTGTCAAACACAATAGACAATGGTACTCCGTGCAATCTCACAATATCAAAAATGTAAAGTTCAGCTAACTTATCAAGTGAGTAATCAGATCGTACCGGAATAAAATGGGTTGATTTTGTTAATCTGTCAACTACGACCCAAATTGCATCTTTCTTTCTCGAAGGTAAAGAAAACAAAATCCATTGTTATTCTATTCCATTTCTATTCGGGAATCATTATCGGTTGTAACAAACCAGATGGAACCTTATGTTCAGCTTTAACTTGCTGACAGACTAAACATTTCGAGACAAAATCAGAGATATCCCTTTTCATACCAGACCACCAATAGTGTTGCTTCAAATCACGGTACATCTTTGTACTTCTCGAATGAACAAATAGACGACTACTATAAGTTTCATTCAAAATTAACTATAATAACTCTGGATTTCTCGAAACACAAATTTGATCTCGAAATCTCAAGCAATCATCAACATCAACTCGAAATTCTAAATCAGAGTTTGAATCACACTAAGCTCGTTTTACTAACATTTCATTATCAACTTTCTGAGCATCACGTATTTGTTGTAAAAACAATGGTTTCGCTTTCAATTTAGCCAAAACTAAACCAGCATCAAATAAGTCTAAATGAACATTCATCGTACGTAATGTAAGTAGTGATTTCTTACTCAATGCATCAGCAACAACATTCGCTTTACCTGAATGATAATCTATCACAAGTTCGCAGTCTTTCAATAGTTCTAAACATCTTCTCTGTCGCAGATTCAAATCTTTCTGAGTCATCAAATATTTCAGACTTTTATTATCCGAAAACACATGGCATTTTTCACCAAAAGATAGTGACGCCAAATCTTTAATGCGAACACAATGGCAGCTATCTCAAGGTCGTGTGTCGAATAATTCTTTTCATGTGACTTTAATTGTCTTGAGGCATAAGCTACAACTTTTCCTTCCTGCATCAAAACACACCCCAGACCATTTAACGAAGCATCACTATAAATCACAAATTCTTTACCCGATTCTGGTTGTACCAAAACTGGAGCTTCAGTCAATAGAGTTTTCAGCTGATCAAAGCTTTTCTGACATTTATCGGACCTTTCAAATTTCACATCTTTCTGAAGTAATCTGGTCAATGGAGTAGCAATCATCGAAAAACCTTTTACGAACAGTCGATAATAACCAGCAAGTCCCAGAAAACTGCGGACTTCAGACACATTTTTCGGAGGTTTCCACTCCAAAATAGCTGATATCTTGCTCGGATCAACTCGTATACCAGATGTTGACACAATATGTCCCAGAAAACTAACTTCACGCAACCAGAATTCACATTTACTAGACTTTGCATATAGTTGCTTATCTGGCAGAGTCTGTAACACGATTCTTAGATGCTCGGCATCCTCAATATCATCACGTGAATAAATCAAAATGTCATCAATGAATACAATAACAAATCAATCTAAATATGGTCTGAAAATTCTGTTCATCAGATCTATAAAAACAGTAGGAGCATTTGCTAGTCCGAAAGGCATAACTAAGAACACATAATGCCTGTACCTCGTTCTGAAAGCAGTTTTTAGAATATCTGAATCTTTTACTTGCAATTGATAATACCCCGATCTTAGATCTATCTTTGAAAACACAGTGGCTCCTTTCAACTGATCAAATAAATCATCAATTCTGGGCAGAGGATATGTATTATTTATAGTCACTTTGTTCAACTGACAGTAATCTATGCACATTCTCATCATGCCATCTTTCTTTTTCACAAATAGAACGGGAGCACCCAAGGTGAAAAACTTGGTCTTGCAAATCCTCTATCGGTCAACTTTTGCAACTGAGACTTCAACTATTTCAATTATGTTGGTGCCATTCTATATAGAGCTATCAAAATAGGAGTTGTCCCCGGCACTAAGTCAATACCAAACTTGTAACAGTCCGGTTTAGACCCTAGTCGGAATAATGGTTTTAAGACCACAAATTCGAGGTCAAAAAATATTTTATTATTATTGTTGATGTTTATAATATCTGATTAAGCCTGTGTGAAATTTCTATGTGAAAATTTTATTATTTGAGTGCTTAATTAGCAAAAAGAACTTAATCGCATAAAATGCAAAAGCTGTGTGCTGATTGTTAAAGTGCTTAAATATCATGTCCTATTAAAAGAGAGGTCTTTATGTTGATATTACACCATTTGATAGTAAATGGATGGTAATGGCATGGTAATGGTTGTTATTATTAATATTCATTAAGGTTAAAATTGGTATTTAGTAATTAAATGTTATAATATAATAAAACAAATAGGAAAGTCATGTTATCATCTTTCTTTTGGCCGAATATAGAGGAAGAAGAAAACCATTGATGATCTTTTAGGGTTCGACACCTGTAAGCTAAATTGGTAAGTGTTTTGAGCTCAGTTTTTAGTGACTTTTACGTTTTTGTGATCGTTGCTTTGTGTTCTAGCTAGCCCATGCTTTAACTTTAGAATTTAATGGTGATTTTGAGTTATGCCATTGATGAGTGCTTGAGCTTTGTGATAGTTGATGATGGAATATGAAAGATATGTGATAGAATAACATATTTTGTCTTTGAATTTTTGGTGAATTTCAGTAATTTGCGCTAAATTGAGAAAAGTGTAAATGGAAGGACTAAAATGTGAAATAAATGAAATGTGTGGACTTGTATGAACATAGAGAGCATTCGACTAGGCATGGGTGAACTGAAATTTTGTGTATTTTGTGATTTTGTAAATTAGGGACTAAAGTGTCGAAATGTAAAATGTGAGGGCTATTTTGCAAAATGTCCTAAATATGTGTGTTTGGACTAAATTGAATGAATTGGTGATTAAATGAGTTAAATTTGAATATGTATAGACCAAGAGAGGAGAGATTCAGATCGAGATCGAGGCAAAGACAAAGTACTCGATTAATCGGCTAGTTTCGGTATTTCGACGTCTGAGGTAAGTTCGGATATAATACTAGTCATTAAATTTATATCTGTGTGATGAGAAATGAATGAATGTATAGCAATGAATTAGCACTGTAGTATATATGAGATTGAGTAAATGGGGCATTAAGTGTGCGACATTAGAAATGAGACAGAGATGATTAGCACTGTGTGTGCGAAACGGTAGAAGCTTCGACTATTGATTTGGTATTGTGTGTGCAATATCCGCATAAGTTCGGTTTAACGAATTGGCACTGTATGTGCAGTGAAAATTATGTTTTGACTAGGAAATTGGCACTAAGTGTGCGAATAAATCAAAAGAATTGCAAAGGTTGATCGAAATGTAAAGTCGAACGGTTGAGTAGCATGATTGGTGAGTAACTATGTGTTGACAAAGGTATGTATGATACCTATGTGGTTGGTGAATTTGAATGTAGATGAATGGTGATCGTGTGTCTGAGAGTTTTAATGTTTATATAATGAATGATCGAGCCTAGAAACTAACTATCACCATGATTGAGGCAAGCGCACCTATCGAACAGTAGTATAGCTTAGTGGCAAGACTAGAATGTCAAACTCAAGGGAACCAAAAGTACTAGTACTGACTTTCTTTCTATTATTTAGCCTAAAATAAAAGAGATTTAATGTTTATCTAACTAATTACTAAGCTAAGGATGCCAAGACACAAAGAATGAATTGGAAAAATACTTCTGAGAAAACCAATTGATTAAGACAATACCCGAGGAAGAATCAACCTAGACTTCACTTGTTATTTAACTCTAAACTAGATGATTTATTCACTTGACTTGATCTGTAAGATTCCATAATTTATATTAATACCTCTTTCGAGGCTACTAATGTCTAACCCTAGGTTGATTAATTGAAATCTCTTTCTAATTAAAACCCCTAGTGTTGCATTAATTCGATCTATAGACTCCCATATTAGGTTTGACCCTAATTCGGCTGAATTTCGTCGTCCTCTTTCTAAGAGTGCGATCAACTCCGCTTAACTATGCTAGATCTACTCTTAAACAGGGACTTTTGCTCCTCTGAATAAGCACATCAATACTTGAATCAATATCCTGAAATATTAAAGCAAGATTTAAGAACACATAATTAAGAACAAATCAAGTATTTATCATACAGTTCAGAAAACACTAACAAGATCCGTCTTAGGTTTCATCCCCTTCAGGTATTTGAGGAGTTTAGTTCATGTTTATAAAATAATACATCTCAGAAGAAATTAAATAACAAAACATAAAAAAAACCCTAAAACCTCCTGAAGGAAATTGAAGGGAAAATCTTCAATCTTGAGTGTGATTCCTACTTCTAAGATGGATCAACTGGTTTGCTTGGAGTAATCCCCTATATTTAGCACTCCCTGGCTTTGTTCCTGTCAAAAGAACCCTAACAAAGGCCTTCTGTCGACCTCTGTCCAACCCTTTTTTAGGTTATGCTTAGGGTGTTTATATAGGCTTTCGGAATGTCTTTCTTTGCCTCCAAGTATCCTTTTTCGAGTGGAATTCAAACAGGTCATGGCAGGGACACGCCCGTGGCACACGCCCGTGTGAATCGAGCCCATGACCATGTTCGAGTCTGCTAAAGTGGCACGACCGTGTGGCAAACTCCAGGCCGTGTGGATTTCTTACTTTGGCCCATTTTCTCCGTTTTTGGCCCGTTTCTCATTCTTTTCATCCTCCTATGCTCTCCTAAGTATAAATGTAACACCCCAAAGCTAGCCTAGACATTATGACCGGATCTAGCATGTCACATTAAAAGGCTGTTTAAAGGCTACGCATTCGTTAAAAACTTTGTATCCTTTTTGAAACTCCAAATTTTGTTGCTTACAAAAACAAGATTTGCTCAAGGTATATTCTTGCAAAAATGTTACTATTTTCGAAAACTTTGTTTGTTGTACAGGTTTGACTTAATTTATTGCGGAAACGTGATGTTTAGAAAAACAGTAGTTATTATTTTAAAAATTAGTGTTTAACCGTTTAACGATTCATAACTAGCAAAATTACCAAATGAAAGTTTAAAAAGAAAAATCCAATGGCCTTATTACACAAAATATTAACCCAAAAATAATATAAAATAAGTTAAATCCAAATTTACTAAGTATCGTTAAGAAGCAAATCTGACGTATGGCCACCTCCGAGTCCTGCACAGCTCCAAATCCTCTAACGCTGGGGATTACCTGCACTATTAAAAGAAAGGGGTGAGTTACAAGAACTCAGTGTGTAATCCCCTATAACGGTCACTATCTGGGCCTGAGCCCAAATGGTATCGGTCTAGGCCTAAGCCCTATTCGGTAACAAGCTGGGCCTAAGCCCCAAAATCATCTAAATGTATGTGGATATGAGCCCACCCCAATCCTACCAGCCGACTAACTCTCCACCCGTACCAACCAATCACACCATGTGGGGACCATGTCAACCCACCCAGCCAAACCTCACCAATATTGCAGTCAAGCTACTAATAACGGTATATGTGGTTGAGCCACTAAAACGGTAGGTGGCAATGCCACTCGAACGGTATGTGGCAGAGCCACTAAAACGGAATGTGGCAGAGCCACTTAAACGGTACTTCCTCCAATCATCAAACCCAACCCATGCAACATGATATGAATACAGTGTATTACAAGTATAAACAATAAAAATAAAATCACATACACGATATTTAGCTACCATCAAGGACATAACGGTCATTTTCACCTAAGGGTAAAACGGTAAATTTCACCCCTTTGGGGTATTTCGGTAATTTACCCGTCGAGGGTATTCGGTAATGTACCCACTAAGGGTATTTTGGTAATTTTACCCAATAAGGGTATTTCGGTAATTTTACCCCTACAACAGCCTTTCCGAAGGCCTAACGTCGCCTCGAGCAACACAGTTTCCATTTTCGGTCAATACAATGTTATTTGGCCTAAAACCCCATTTCGGCCCATTCGAGCCCACACAGTCGTGGGCCCCATCCTGTTCGGTTTCAGTCTCGGCTTTGTGGACTTCGCAGTCGCATTGGTCAACTTACATTTTTCATTGTTTCGTGACACTCTCTCAACTGTCTGTCGCTCTCATTAGAGACTCGGTCTATCACTATGAGCGCTCCCAGCTCGAGTGATCTCAGTTGCCAATATTTCGGCTTTTCGGTATTTCGGCTTTTAGCCGATTCACAGAACAACATTCACAGAATAAGCAGTAGTGTGAGATTACACACCTTAGCTAGCCGCACGATTAGCCCTTCGTATCAAACCTACACACCATCAGATTACCTTATCAACTAAACATTGCTTAAGATTAATCACCTAAAAAAACTAACCCCAAAACGTTCACCTTACCTTGTTTGAGTAAATGGCCCTAAACACCAAGATTACTAGGCACGATTGATTTGCTTCACGTTCTTAACAAGAACCTGTACCAAATGACACCCATGAGTGTGACTGAAATTCTCATACCACTAACGCAACACATGGCACATTCGACCAAACCCAGTAATATGACAACACCCTTACCTTCCTCGAACGGTGAGTCCACAATCAAGATTTGATTACCACCACTACTTGCTCCTCTTCGCCTTATAACAATACCTAACTCGACGATGGCCAAAACACAGAAAGAATGTACTTTCAGCCTCAGAATGAAAGAAGGAACATATGGTTGTTAAAGAAGAAACTGAATGGAAATAGAGTTACCGAACACAAGAACTATAACTTACCGATTGCCACCCTCTCTACAGCACAGTAGATAAAAAGGAAAGGAAGATAGTTGCCGCACAAAGGTAAAGAAAATATGTATTCAGCTATGGAGAAAGTCAAGGAAAGGAGATGACAGGAAAAGAAGAAAAAAAACAAATGGATAAGGAGAGATGGGCAAAAAGAGTTTCGGCCTACTAATGCTTAGGCTATAAACCAGTAAAGAAAAATGTCTGAAAAGAGAGAAGAAGAGAAAAAGATAAGCTGAAATTTCGGCAAAAGAAATTTGAGGAAAAAGGACCCGAAATGCTATAGTCGAAAACGAAAAAAGCAAAACTCTCTCAAAATGGAACTTGAGAAAATCGGCACTCCCCCTCTCAAAGCCGAATATGCTACTCAAGACCCCTCTCCAGCCAAAACTCCCCCTATCACATACTTCCACTCACGGCCAACACTTACTCACACCACACTTCCTTAATTCTCTCCACTTTTTCCTCCTAACTTTGCTCTCCTTCATCCGTTTGAATTGTTTGACCCAGTCTCTAACCAACCTTATAGAGTTTGATCCCAACTCTACCTCTTTCTCTCCCAAGTCACAAAATAAAATCCCTCATAGGTAATCTGTGGGATTCGAATCCCTTCCCTCCATGCTCTCGACTTGACACCACACCACTCCACCATGTGCTCCACTTGTGTTACTAAAACACACTCTAATTTACATAAGTCCTGCTTCCAACAGCCCTCTCCACAAAAGGGCTAAAAACTAAAAATTTTTCAGGGATTGGACTCGAACCCAGGCCTCCGTAGAACCCCCAAACACCCTCAAATAACTAGCTAAGCAAGCCCAACACATGTAACTATGCAAAAATCACAAACCCCTAATTTTTGGGATGTTACAATTCTACCCTCCTTAAAGAAATTTCGGCCTCAAAATTTTACCTGAATAGAAGAGCTGAGGGTACTGCTGTCGCATTGCCTCCTCAGGTTCCCACATAGCTTCCTCTGAACCGTGATTACGCCACAACACCTTAACTAACAGAACAGATTTTCTACTCAGTACCATAACTTCTCGATCCAAAATCTGCATCGGTTCTTCTTCAAATGTCATGTCAGGTCTTATTTCGATCTCCTCCACTGGCACTACATGAGAAGGAGCAGAATGGTAGCGCCTCAGCATAGAAACATGGAATACATCATGTATCTAGTTTAACTTAGGAGGCAACTCAAGCTAATAGGCGACCGGTCCTACACGTTTTAATACCCAATAAGGTCCGATGAATCTGGGACTTAACTTGCCCTTCCGTCCAAATCTCAGAATCTTTTTCCACGATGAAACCTTCAAGAAAACAAAATCTCCCACCGAGTATTCAATCTCTTTGCACTTAAAATCGATGTATGACTTCTATCTATCTGATGCTTCTTTTAACTGACCCCGAATCAACTTCACTTTCTCCTCAATTTCAGAAATTAGCTCTGGACCCATCAGTCACCGCTCACCTAATTCTGTCCAACAAGTAGGGGTACGACACCTATGACCGTATAACGCGTCATACGGTGCAATCTGAATACTGGATTGGTAGCTATTGTTATAAGCAAATTTCGCTAAGGGTAGATAATCTTCCCAACTGCCCTTGAAATCAATCACACAACTTCTCAACATGTCTTCTAGAATCTGTATTACCCTCTTTGACTGACTGTCAGTCTGCGGATGAAACGCTGTGTTGAAATCTAATTTTTTACCAGAGCTTCGTGTAACACTCTCTAGAATCGAGATGTAAATCTAGGATCCCTATCTGAAATGATAGACACCGGTACCTAATGCAACCTCACAACTTCTGCCACATATAACTTGGCCAACTTCTGCAATGAGTAACCAGTGTGAACCAGTATGAAGTGGGTGGACTTAGTCAACCGGTCAATAATTACCCATACCGAATCTTTCTTAGTAGGCGTTAGGGGTAGCAGACTAAGAAAGTCCATGGTTACCCTCTCCCACTTCCAGAGTAGAATCTTTACAGGTTGCAGCAGTCCCGAAGGCAGTTGATGCTCAGCCTTCACTTGCTACATGTCAAACACTTACTTACAAAATCAGTCACCACACGCTTCAGTCCTTGCCACCAATACAGTTCACGTAGATCTCGGTATAACTTGTTTCCACCGAGATGCATAGCGTATGGGCTATTATACGCCTTCCACAGAATCGACTGTCTTAACTTAGAGTCCCTCGGTACACAAACTCTTCCAGGGAAACATAATACCCCTTAATTGTTCAGCCCAAAATCCAAAGTCTCTCTGCTTTTCACCTGCTGAAAATGAGAACCCAACGATTCATCCAATAACTACTTTTCTTTAATCTGATCAACCCAAGTCGGTTTCACCTGAAGTTTTGCCAACAAACTACCATCCTTAAATAGGTTGAGACGAGCAAACATTGCTCTTAGATTAGATACCACCTTGGGACTCAGTGCATCTGCCACCACATTAGCTTTTCTTGGATGGTACTCAATCGACCAATCATAATCCTTCAGCAGCTCTATCCATCTTTGTTGCCTAAGATTCAACTCCTTTTGGGTAAGGATATACTTAAGACTCTTATGGTCAGTGTAAATGATCAACTTTTCCCTATACAAATAATGTCTCCATATCTTTAGTGCGAACACCACCGCAGGTAATTCCAAGTCATGAGTGGGGTAGTTCACCTCGTACGGCCTAAGTTGATGGGAAGCATAAGCCACCACCTTACCCTCTTGCATCAGCACACAACCCAATCCCGTGTGCTACACATCACAATAGACAACGAATTCCTTTCCAGCCTCAGGCTGAATTAATACCGGGGCTTCAGTCAAAATCTTTTTCAACTTCTCAAAACTCTCCTGCTGTTTATCAGTCCAAACAAACGGTACCCACTTACGCAGTAACTTAGTTAGGCGTCCAGCAATCAATGAAAACCCCTCAACGAACCATCTATAGTACCCGGCCAGATCCAGAAAACTTTGAATCTCAGATACTGACTTTGGTGACTTCCAATCCAATATGGGCTCAACCTTCCGAGGATCAACCCTAATTCCCTCGGCAGATACAACATGCCCCAAAAATTTCACCTCTTGCAGCCAAAACTCGCACTTGCTAAATTTAACATATAGTTGATTTTCTCTCAATATTTGCAAAACAATCTGGAGATGGGAATCATGCTCCTCCTCAGTTCTTGAATACACCAGAATATCATCTATGAACACCGCCACGAACCGATCTAGGTAGGGTTGAAAGACCCGGTTCATCATATCCATGAAAGTAGCTGGTGCATTAGTTAACCCAAACGGCATGACCAGAAACTCGTAGTGTCCATAACGAGTCCTGAATGCTATCTTGAACACATCTGCCTCATTAACCCTTAATTGATGGTACCCCGACCTTAGATCTATTTTAGAGAAAACTGAAGCTCCTCGCAGCTGATCAAACAGATCATCTATCCTTGGTAGCGGATACTTGTTCTTAATCGTTAGCTTGTTTAACTGACGATAGTCAATACACATGCGCATTGACCTATCCTTCTTCTTTATGAACAGTACCGGTGCTCTCCAAGGAGACACACTCGGTCGAATGAATCCTCGATCCAGAAACTCCTGAATCTGAGCTTTCAATTCTACCAGCTACTTTGGTGCCATCCTAGGCGATGGACACCGGAGTTGTACCCGGTAAAAGCTCAATGCCGAATTCGACCTCTCGGTTTGGAAGCAACCCCGGAAGCTCTTCAGGAAATACATCTAAAAACTCCTTTACGGTCCTGACATTCTCAACAGATGGATCCTTAAACAACAGATGTGCTGACATAAGCAAGGAACACCTCGCACCCTTTGCGAACCAGCTTCTCGGCCCTTAACGCTGAGATTACATTAGACAAATAGTTCCTCCGCCCCTATCACGATCACCTCCTCATCCTCTGAAGTCTTTAATACCATACGCTTAGCAGTGCAATCCAATTTTAAACGGTGTTTCACTAACCAATCCATGCTCAGAATGAGATCAAACTCGCCAAACGCTAGTTCCATCAAATTTGCCAGAAAAATAACCCCTTGAACCTCGAGAGGCACATCTCTAAACAGCTTATTCACTACAACAAACTGTCTTAAAGGACTAATCACCGATATTTCTTTATCAGCAAGTTTGAATTGTATACCCAAAGTTCCAGATACAGTACATGCAACATACGAGTGCGTCGACCCAATATCAATTAAAGTAATACATGGTACATCATGAATGAGGAACATACCAGTTATGACGTCAGGTGCGTCGCCATCCTCTCGACACCGAGCAGCATAAACCAATCCTGGCTGTCTCACCTCTGTATTACCAGCACCTCTGCCCGATGCTCCACGACTATGTCCTAACCCATTTTCCCCTCTAGGTGGACCACGACCTCTCGGTGGCTGCTGACCACCTCTCCCTAGCTGCACATAGCCCTGACATACTAATTGCGTCCGAACAGGCTCACGAGGACAGTTTCTGTATTGATGATCCTTGGACCCACATTTGAAACACCCACCAGTTCTTCTCCAACACTCTCCTGAATGTGGTCTCCCGCACTTAACGCATGGTTACGGTCGACCAACAGCAACTGGAATCCCATCTCAGGCTGGCCCATCAAACCTAGGCCTCTTATGAAATCCCCCTGAAGAACCTGAAGACCCAAAATCTCTCTTATTCTTTCCCTTTTCCTTCTCACGATTTTGACACTCAGAGCATTTCACATCCTCAACAATCTTAGCCTTCTCTACCAGGGCAGCGAAGTCTCTTCCCTTTGTGGGGCTATCAGTACCTGCAACCCATCCCGAAGACCATCCTCAAACTGCACACAGCGCTCGTATTCAGTCGCAACTATGCCCCGAGTGTATCGGCTCAAGCGCAAGAACTCTGCCTCATATTCCGCAACGGACTTATTCCCCTGAACCAGATTCAAAAATTCCTTTCTCTGGGCATACACATAAGTTGCCCTGACATACTTTCCTTCGAAGACCGCTTTGAAGAAATCCCAAGTCACACGATCAGCTTGCGTACCTTCCCTTACTGTAAGCCACTATTGGTATGCCTCATCTCGCAACAGCTTTTGCTCCACTGTGCAGTCTAGGCCACCCATGATTCGCTCTACTGCCTCTAACCAATACTCTGCTACATTCGAGGCTATACAAGAGATGCCCCTGAAGATTTTTGCCCCATTTGATCGGAGCCGCTCAGATATTGGGCCTTAGGCCACCGACCCAGTACTCGCTCCAGTCATTCTTTCCAAAACACGTAGCATTGCTTGAGACAAAGGATCATCCCTTCCGACTCGGTCATGAGACCTTGTTTCAATCACCGGTGATGACGGTGCCTCCCTTTCAAGCATATGTCATGAGGCTGAGGACCCAGCCGTAGCACCTCGGCCCCTACCACGGCCACGTGTACCCCTTCCGCGACCTCTCGTACTCATATCGATGTAACGTATTAATCTGTTTAAGAGTTTTATGCATCAACTTATAGTTCTCATGATTATTAACAAGTGTTTTATGAAAAATAGTAACAAGAGTCAAGAACCAAAAACCAAAATAGTAATAAGAGTAAAAAATCTTGCTCTCCCAAGTCACAAAATAAAATCCTTCATTTGTAATTTGTGGGATTTGAACCCCTTCCCTCCATGCTCTCCACTTGACAACACACCACTCCACTATGTGCTCCACTTGTGTTAGTAAAGCACAATCTAATTTACATAAGTCTTGCTTCCAACAGCCCTCTCCACAAAAGAGCCAAAAACGAAAATTTTTCCAAGGCTTGGACTTGAACCTAGGACTCCTTAGAACCCCCAAACACCCTCAAATAACTAGCTAAGCAAGCCCAACACATGCAACTATGCAAAAATCACAAATCCGTGGCTTGGGGAAAATTTTGTCCTGTTTGAGGAATCAGTGTTGACCATGACCATATCGCATGGTCGTGGCCTTTAGTCGGAGCCCGTGGCTTGGGGAAAATTTCATCCTGTTTCAGCACGATCTCTGCCACGCTGATGTTCAAATTCGTGGTGTCCACACGGCCACAACCATGGCCGTGTGCAAGGCCGTGTGGTAGGGAAAACCGTGCTTCATTAATTTGGTTAGTTTGTAGTTAGGTGCTAAAAGTAAAAATAAAAATAAAGATATGAAAATTAATGGGGTTAGTGTTCGGGTTGCCTCCTGAGAAGCGCTCGCTTAAAGTATTAAGCTAGACTTACCTCTCATTAGCGTATTCATGGTGGTTTAAGGAGTTCAAACTCCTCACCCCTGCTATCAGTTCAATGATTATTGTGTTTTCTACTCTTCTAGTTCATCGATCTGAAGCCTTCGTTCCTCATGAGTTATTTCCTTGTTGGCATGAGGTCTAGGATCTGGCTCAGTTGTGTAGTTATGTGCTTTTTCCTGAAAAGAAGGTTTAACAAAATGGTTATTAATAGAATTTATATTCTCACCTTTATTACTTGATGTCCTAGCCGAGTCAAGAGCTTGAAGAGTGACCGTTTTGTCACCTACACGAAGTACGAGTTCTCCTGTACCAGCATCAATTTTAGTTCTAGCAGTTGCTAAAAAGGGTCTTCCTAAAATTAAAGGGATATTATTGTCCTCATCCATGTCTAAAACGACAAAGTCTACTGGGAATACAAATTTATCAATTTTTACTAGAACATCTTCGATTATACCCCTAGGAATTCTAATAGTTTTATCAGCTAATTGAATGCTCATCCTAGTTTGTTTGGGTTTCCTTAGACTTAGTTGTTTAAACATTTTATAAGGCATAACATTTATGCTTGCCCCTAAATAAACTAAAGCATTATCAATAGATAAACTACCAATTAAGCATGGAATTGTAAAACTCCCTGGATCTTTTAATTTTCGTGGTAGTTTATTTTACAGAATTGCTGAGCACACTGCGTTTAGCTCCACATGCAACTTCTCATCTAACTTTCGTTTGTTTGTTAAAAGCTCTTTTAAAAATTTCCTTGAATCTAGCATCTGCAAAAGAGCTTCAAGAAACGATAAGTTAATATGTAATTTCTTTAAAAGTTTAAGAAATTTACCGAATTGTTCATCTGTGTGGTCTTTCTTCATCGCATTGGGGTATGGCACGCGAGGTTGGTACTCTGTGATTACCGGTTTTTGTTTATTATGGCTTACCTCAATCTTACCTTCCTCTACCACATTCTCTTGCCTCACATTTTGTTCATCTAACCCTTCACTATCGCGAGCCGTTATTGCTTCAAGTTGCTCCTTCTGGTTAGTTTCAGTGTTGCTTGGTAGGCTTCCTTGTGATCATTCAGAGAACTGGTTAGCAAGTTGCCCTAATTGGTTCTCTATCCCTTGAATCGATGCTTGTTGCTTTTAAGTTTTGTTTCAGTGTTTGGGAAATGAGTTTCTGACACCGCGATGAATTTTGTTAGCATCTCCTCAAGGTTCTACTTCTTTTCTTGTGAGTAGGGTTGTTATCTCTGATTTCCTTGGCCACCCCATGAGAAATTGGGGTGGTTCCTTCAACCTGGTTTGTAAGTATTACTATAAGGGCTATTTTGAGGCCTAGAATTATTACCCATATAGTGAACTTGCTCGTTTTTAGCGCTCGGGTTGTAAGGTAGATATTTTGTGTTGTTCATCCCTTCTCCATTCGTATCGCACTGCATAACTGGATGTACCTGCAAAGAACCACATAAGCCATCAATTTTCGCACTTAATAGTTCTACCTGGTTGGATAGCATTGTCACTGCGTCGATGTTGAAAACACTGGCGGCTTTTGTTGGCTTTGTCCTCGTGACTTGCCACTGATAGTTATGCAGTGACATCTCCCCTATAAACTCATAAGCCGCTTCAGGAGTCTTGTTATTCAGGGTTCCACCGGCGGCTGAATCGATCAACTGCCTAGTTGAGGGGTTCACACCGTTGTAAAAGGTTTGGACTTGTAGCCACAAGGGTAACCCATGGTGAGGGCACCTCCTTAGTAGATCCTTGTATCTCTCCCATGCATCGTAAAGTGTCTCTAAATCCATCTGCACAAAACAAGAGGTATCATTCGTCAGCTTGGTCGTTTTAGCCGACGAAAAATAGTTTAATAAGAATTTCCCGGTTATTTGATCCCATGTAGTGATCGATCCCCGTGGAAAAGAATTTAACCACTGTTTGGCTTTATTCCTTAAAGAAAAGGGAAATCACCGAAGGTGAATGGCATCATCAGAAATGCCATTAATTTTAAACGTGTCGCATAATTCCAGAAAGTTTGCTAAGTGTGTGTTCGGGTCCTCATCCTGCAAACCATCAAACTGAACAAATTGTTTTATCGTCTGTATAGTGTTAGGTTTTAGTTCAAAATTATTTGCAGCAATACTAGGTCTAACAATACTTGATTCAGTGCCGATTAAACTAGGCTTAGCATAATCATACATAGTACGAGGAACATGATTTTGATTCACCGGATCTACCGCGACCACAGGAGGTAGCGGATTGTTTTGGGGATCAGCCATTTCTTCAGTATTATTGGTGTCGCCCACTTGCTCTTCATCTGTGTATTGCAAGCTTCGCTTTATTTCTCTGCAGTTTCTATGAATTGTACTTTCTATATCGCCGTAAAAAACCAAGGGTCCTGACGGGTTCCTTCTAGTCATAAACTAGAAAAACCTATCAGAAGCAAAATAAAAGAGAGATCAGAAAACAAAAATTAAAAATTAGAAATAAATAAATAAAAGAAAAATGGCTAAAGTAATAAAAACTGAGCATTCCTAATATTTCAATTCCCTGGCAACGGCACCAAAAACTTGATCATGTGTCTGAGAGTTTTAATATTTATATAATGAATGATCGAGCCTAGAAACTAACTATCACCATGATTGAGGCAAGTGCACCTATCGAACAGCAGTATAGCTTAGTGGCAAGACCGGGATGTCGAACCCAAGGGAACCAAAAGTACTAGTATTGACTTTCTTTCTATTATTTAGCGTAAAATAAAAGGGATTTAATGTTTATCTAACTAATTACTAAGCTAAGGATGCCAAGACATAGAGAATGAATTGGAAAAATACTTCTGAGAAAACCAATTGATTAAGACAATACCCGAGGAAGAATCCACCTAGACTTCACTTGTTATTTAACTATGAACCAAATGATTTATTCACTTGACTTGATCAGTAGGATTCCCTAATTATATTAACACCTCTTTCGAGGCTACTAACGTCCAACCCTAGGTTGATTAATTGAAATCTCTTTCTAATTAAAACCCCTAGTGTTGCATTAATTCGATCTATGGACTCCCATATTAGGTTTGACCCTACTCCGGCTAAATTTTGTCGTCCTATTTCTAAGAGTCGATCAACTCCGCTTAACTATGCTAGATCTACTCTTAAACAGGGACTTTTGCTCTTCTGAATAAGCACATCAATACTTGAATCAATATCCTGAAATATTAAAGCAAGATTTAAGAATACATAATTAAGAATAAATCAAGTATTTATCATACAGTTCAAAAAACACTAACAGGATCCGTCTTAGGTTTCATCCCCTTCAGGTATTTGAGGAGTTTAGTTCATGTTTATAAAATAATACATCTCAGAAGAAATTAAATAACAAAACATAAAAAAACCCTAAAACCCCCTGAAGGAAATTGAAGGGAAAATCTTCAGTCTTGAGTGTGATTCCTACTTCTAAGATGGATCAACTGGCTTTCTTTTAGTAATCCCCTATATTCAGCACTCTCTGGCTTTGCTCCTGTCAAAAGAACCCTAACAAAGGCCTTCTGTCGACCTCTATCCAAACCCCTTTTAGGTTACACTTAGGGTGTTTCTATAGTCTTTCGGAATATCTTTCTTTGCCTCCAAGTATCCTTTTCCAAGTGGAATTAGTACAGGTCACGGCAGGGACACGCCCGTGTGAATCGAGCCCAGGACCGTGTTCGAGTCTGCTAAAGTGGCACGGCCGTGTGGCAAACTCCAGGCTCTATGGATTTCTTACTTTGGCCCATTTTCTCCGTTTTTGGCCTGTTTCTCATTCTTTTCATCCTTCTATGCTCTCCTAAGTATAAAGCATGAAATTAAAGAATTAGGAGCATCAAATTCCACAATTCAAGGGATAAATAATCCAAAAGTATGCCAAATATGGGATTAAAATATGTATATATTATGGTTTATCAAATGGAATGCTATGTGAGAATTGGATATAGTTGAGTTTGTGTATCATTGGTAAATTATCTATGCGATGGTTCAATTTGTAGATTGATTTGATTCAATGAGTTAATTGTGTTATATTACGAACTTACTAAGCTCTTGAAAGCTTACTGTGTGATTTGTTTCTCTGTTTTATAGTGTCAGTAAAGCTAGCTCAAATTTGGGAATCGTTAGCATCTCTATCACACTATCGGCTATCATTTTGGTACTTTTGAAAGATGTGCATATTTGGTATATGGCATGTATAGGCTAGAAGTCATGATATGTTTGGTTATGTGGAACTTGCCATGTGATATGGGTAGAAAGTTAAATGTTGATAGTTTATATGTGGAGTAATGAAAATGATGAATGTGGTATGAAATAGTGAGATTGAAAGTGGTATATGCCATGCTTGAAATGATTGATGAATATGGTTTATTAAATGAGAATTGTGGTAAGATTTATATGATGCTTAACATGTATAATTTAGATTGTGAAGTTGGTATTTGGATGGACTTCTTTGTGATGATATTGAGTATAGAAATAGATGATGTTGTTGATGATTATTGGTGCATGAAATGGTATGTTTGGATGCATTTTGAAGCATGAATTGGTATTGATTTGAAGCTTGTAGGTGATTCAAGATGTGGGAGGCAAGTTTGGCCTTGAAAATGGCCTATAACTGCCCACACAGTTAAGCACACGGGCGTGTGGCTCAACCGTGTCCCTTGTGGTTGTATTTCTAGCAAGTTAGGCTTGACCACGAGCTGGACACACGGGCATGTGACTTGCCGTGTGGTACAAGTCAGTAGCGACCACGAGGGAGGCACACAGGCGTGTCCACGACCGTGTGAGCAAGTCAGTATGTATGCCCTGTTTTGGCACGGATTGGACGTACGGGCGTGTTTGAGGCCGTGTGAGGCAGACGGCCTACCCACACGGGCGTATGAACTCTGCAGTTTTGAAAAATGTTTAAATTTCTGAAAATTTTCATATGTGTTTGGTTTAGTCCTGACCTCTTTCTAACATGTGTTTAAGGTCTCGTAGACCTCATTAAGGGACTATATGTTTATATTTGAATATGTTTGATTGTTGATCAACTTTTTGTTATGAAATGGTAATGAAATGTTCCGATTGTTTAGTAATACCTCTTAACCCTATTCCGGCGAGGGTTACGGGTGATAAACCATAATATAAACATATTTTAATCCCACATTTAGCATACTTTTGGATGATTTATTCCTTGAATTATTAAATTTGGTGCTCCTAATCCTTTAATTTCATGTTTTATACTTAGGAAAGCACTGGAGGATGAAAAGAATAAGAAACGGGCCTAAAATGGAGTAAATGGGCCAACTTACAAAATCGACACGGCCTGGGCCTAGGACCTGTAGCAATCCGGTTTACACCCTAGTCAGAACAGTAGTTTTGGGACCACAAATTTGAGTCCGTATAATATTTGAATATTATTTTCTGTGCCGTTGATATGTAATTAACCATGTGGTAAATTTTCGTGAGCTAATTTGTCCATCCGTGTGATAAATTTGACAAAAGGATGAAATTGCATTGAATGTGAAAGTTGCTTGCTATTTGTTAAAGTACCAATATGTTGTGGCTTTGTCAAGTTGGAGTCCTTATGTTGTTATTATGCCAACTTATAGTTAGTGGATGAATGAAAGACAATCATGCCCTTATTACATGTTTGTTTTATTTGTTTAATGAAAGGCTAAATACGTAAATGGATTATTAACATAACATAACAAAATGGCCATTTTTAGTTCATCTTTTGACCGAATATTAGAGAAAGAAGTAAGGGTTTAGTTATTTTGATTTTTAGCACTTACAAGCCAAAATTAAAGTATGATTTGGTTTCGGTTTTTGATAATTTCTACGTTTTTATAATCGTTGATTCTTCTACTATCAAGCCCATGTCTCAATTTTGAGAATTGATGATGTTTATGAGAAATTCCATTGATGTTATGTTGAGCTTTTTGATGATTTTTGGTGTTAAATGAAAGATATGAGCTAGATGAACATACTTTGTTCTTGAATTTTTGATGAATTTAGCTAAATAGGGCTAAATTGATAAAATGGTAACTTGTGGGACTAAATAGCAAATTTGATGGAAAATATGGACTTGTATGAGATGTATATGCATTCGGCTAAGCATGTGTATGTGTGGATTTTGTGAATTTGGTGTTTTGAGGAAAATGGACTAAACTGATAAAGTGTACAAATATGAGGGTTAATTTGCAAATAGCCCTAAATGTGTGTCCTTGGATTGAATTGAATGAATTAGTGAATAAAAGGATTAATTTTGAATATGTTTAGATCAAGAACCGAGGAAAACGGACCTAGATCGTGGGAAAGCGAAAGCAAATGAGTAGCATTTTTCATTCCGATAAACCGAATCTAAGGTAAGTCACTATGCAAATAAACGTATATGTATGCAATTGTAATTATTCATATGACTAATGCTGATAATGAATGCTTATGAGAGTTTATGCATATGAATTCCGAGATAAGTTCGATATCGTGACTAAGTCTGAGAAGCCCCGTACAAACCTAGGAATAGATAGGATTGGCTATGTCATGACATAGGTATCTATTCTGTTTTATCATGTAAGACCACGTCTGGGACATTGGCGTTGATTTGAGGTTTCATGTAAGACCACGTCTGGGACGTTGGCATCAATATAAGCTTTACGTGTAAGACCACGTCTGGGACATTGGCATCGTTATGATCCTTGCGTGTAAGACCATGTCTGGGACATCGGGATCGTATTGATTCGTGTAAGACCCTGTTTGGGATAGTGGCATCGATATCTGAGTGCATGTAAGACCTCGTCTGGGACGTTGGCATTGTACGATTATTCCGAGCTTTCTGAGTGTCCTATTAGATTCCTTACGATTCAACGGGCAAGTCTAAGATATGAATGGCAAATCCGAGCTTTGATAGATTAAGTAAATGAATGTCCGATTCGGGTACGTTGATTATACACTAATTGTGTATACAAGGTAAGTATCTATGTGGTCTTACTACAATGTTATATATATGGAATTGATAATACAATATGTAAAGTTTGACTAGATGAACTATGTGAATATATGGTATGTGAATTGGAATATGGTAAGTGATGGTTAAGAAAACGAGCTTAAGAAAGAATGAGATGATTTGTATTATGAGAATCAAATTGGTCATTTTCTTGATTTGGTTATGTGCAATTCATGCCATGTTTTTTTGTATATTGACTTACTAAGCTTTTGGAAAGCTTACTCTATGTGTGTTTTCTCTATTTTACAGGTCGTCAAAGCTACTGAAGGCTCGGGACCGTCAAGGATCGTCATCACACTACTAAACTCATTTTGGTACACTTTGGAATGTATATATCTAGATATGGCATGTATAGGCTAGTTTTGATATAAGTTGATGTATAGATTTGGTCATGAGATGTGGCTAAATTTTTGGTTTATATTTTGCCTTGAGGAATGTGGTATGTGTAGTTGTTTTGGTATGGTTTGATATTCATGAAATGGTCAAGTTTTGGGTAAGAAAATGATTGAGAAATGCTTTAGTTATATATATATATATATGTTTAGTCTTGAAAGTTGGCATGAATGAAATGAGTATTGAATGAATAGATGAATGGTCAATTTTGGTATGTTTTTGGTGGTTATATGTGCATGAAATGTCTTGGTATATGTTGATAGTAGGCATGACCCTTTTGGGTGGCACTTTGGCCTTGTAAATGACTTATATTGTCACACGGCCATGGCACACGGGCGTGCCTAGTGACCGTGTTAGCTAATCAATATATGGCCTAGTAATACACGGCCTTGGCACGGGGGTGCTGGCTAACCGTGTTTGTTTTGGTAGGATCGACCATGGTCGGGGTACACGGGCGTGCTTTGTGACCGTGGGGCCAAGTCAGGATAGTCCACGGCCAAGGCACATGGGCGTGCTTGGTGGCCGTGGGAGTATAGTCAGGATAGACCATGGGAAGGACACACGGATGTGTCTATTAGTCGTGGAAGGCACACGGCCTGCCCACACGGGCCTGTAAGCCCTGTAACTTTAAA
Organism: Gossypium australe; assembly: GCA_005393395.2. Classification (NCBI taxonomy): domain Eukaryota; kingdom Viridiplantae; phylum Streptophyta; class Magnoliopsida; order Malvales; family Malvaceae; genus Gossypium; species Gossypium australe. The sequence goes on from CM016626.1 coordinate 49,464,469, forward strand.
AAAAAATTTTAATTTTCCATGAAATTTTGTATGTGTTACGGTTTAGTCCCGACCCGATTTGTAAGCATGCTTATGGTCTCGAGGACTTATTTAAGGGACATTATGCTTGAGAATGATGAATGAATGTATGAATTTTTTTAAATGCCTTTTGATCTGTTCGGCAACGCTCCTAACTGTAACACCCCTTACCCGAAACCTTTGCCGGAGTCGAGTATGTGGCATTACTAGACTTGACTACTAATTTGGGGCATAAAAATTTAAAGCTGTCCAACTGCATCATGCTGACTAAATTGACCATAACTCGAGTTACAAAACTCGAAATTTAGATCCGTAAATTTTCCTTGAAACTAGACTCATATAACTTTTTACCATAATTTTTCCAGAATTTTTTATGTGGCCAATTAGTACAGTTTATTCATCAAAGTTACCCCTATTTCACTATTTGATAATTCTGACCTATCTTTACAAAAACTCAGTTATTTCTTTGTAAAAAATTTCAATAATATTCTTGTTTATTCCAATAAAAAATAGACTCATTAAGGATTCTAAACATATAAACTATGCTCCATAATTATTTCTGTACAATTTTTAACAATTTTTCCAAGACAGAATAGGGACTCACGAATTCATTCAGGACAAGTCTCACTAAAACTTAAATATCTCATAATATATAATTTCTTTGCCTACTCTATTTCTTTCATATAAAAATAGACACAATAAGCTTTAATTCTATATCTTATTCACTTTCTAATTTAATTTATCCTATTTTTGGTGATTTTCAAAATCATATCACTGCTGCTAACTAAAAACTATTTCATTGTAAAATATGATTAACTAGTTTATAATCGAACATACCCACATACAACTCATACTGTCCATGCATTTTAATCATTTATGCAAATTAACTTATACCTAAAACATTCGCATAATATCCTAATTCAAAAGCTCATTTCGTAAGCATACATTTCCTTATCAAAAATGATTAAACTTCGATTAAAAATGCACAAACATTACCAACATAAACTGACATTTGTATCAAAAGCACAAAAAGCATACTTAACTAGAAATTTAGCCATATTCGCATGGCTATTATATACATGAACCAAAAGTTTTCATCAAAACAAAGACAAAGTCTTTCCTATACATGCCTTCATTCAAAAACCAAAATGAAAGAGTACCAAAATAGTTTGATAGGGTGGCCGACTTTCTAAACGATCCCGACGAGCTTGTAGCTTGTACCTAATCTATAAAACAGAGGAAACATTTCGCACAAATAAGCTTACTAGCTTAGTAAGTCCTAAATTCATGATAATATAACATTCAAATATTAAACATTTAAAATTACAATAACCCAACTTGTACATTTGTACTCACATTTACCTTCAAGCTTTCAATTTCATAGCTATATAACGTATAAATTTATAAAACAATTTCTCTTTAACCGAATGCTTATGATCAAAATATTTACTCATAATCCCACCTTCCAAGACCAAAATGTCATCATGTAACCGTATGTTTAAACATTCATATACTTAAAGTTTAATTATTATAATATAGCATCAAATACACAATCATCCATGTGGCCGAATATGCCTAGTCTTGTATCCACATATTAGAAGACCAAAGCCACAATATTCATATCATTCATTAGTAAAACCGAGAATACATATTATAACCATATATATATATACATATATATATATATATATTTCATTTGTAACACATACAATTTGTAATAAATAACTGAATTACTTGCTTACCTTAATTTAAATATGTAAGAAGTTAATTCCTACCCTACATGCTTACCTGAGCCATTAACTCAATAATTTAGCTTTAATTCGCCTTGAACAAAAATTCGATTTCTCTTTTATAAAACACATCACCGGCATCAAGCCTGCTAGGCGTAATAGCCCGATAAGTGACACCGGCACAAGGCCTGCTAGGCGTAAAAGCCTGATAAGTAACACCGGCACAAAGCCTGCTAGGCGAAAAAGCCCGATAGGTAACACCGGCACAAAGCCTGCTAGGCGTAATAGCCCGAGTCATATCAATGCAATTAAACATTCCCAACACACTTCATAACTATTATATACACATGTCCAATTCAATTTGGCTCACTCACATTAAATCAACAAAACCATTATATCATTATACAATCCAACAATTCACATCACATAACCAACTTTAATCATCAACCTAGTATACTTATATACATTCGGCCATGATATAGATGGGTACTAAAATTCATCAATATTTACTATTTAAAATAATCATAAATAATTCTTTAACATATTCTAGCTAAAGGACTTACCTCGGTTGTCGATAGTCCGTGCGAATCGGCTACTCGAGAACCTTCGTCTTTCCCCGGTCTAACTCCGTTTTTCTTTGCTCTTGATCTAAAACATTTTAAAATTTAGCTCATTTAATTGCATTTCATCTCAATTTAGTCCTAAAACACACAAATGGGCAATTTGCCATTTTGCCCCTAATGTTTCCCATTTTTACAAATTGGTCCTATTTACACAAAACACAAAATATGCAAAATTTTCCAACACCATAGCTTGGCCGAATTTCCCCTAGCCATATGTGTCCATGCATTTCATTTATTTATCATTTTAACCCTTCACAATTTTATTTTTTTTCAATTTAGCCCTATTTACTCAAAACCACCAAAAACTTCAATACAAAACTTATAACTCTTTAACATACATTTAATTTAAAACCATCAAATATCAAAACCATCCAAGCATGTTAATGGCCGAATTCTATATACATAATATTTTCAAAATTACCACATGGGTTGTATAGCATTCGAAGCAACCATTCCAAAAATGTAAAAATTATTAAAAACTAAGCAAAATACATACCCTAGATTAAGCTCCAAGTTGCCGAAACCTTAAGCTCCAAAAATGGAGTTTTCTCATCTCACATTCGGCTAGAGAATGAAGATGATGATGGCTTTATTTTATGCTTTGTTTAATATATACACTAACATTATTATAATATACTAACATAACATTATAATAAAAATTAAACTAACATATATTAGTAGTTGGCGTGGCCCATTGCCGTTCCTTACTATAGATTATGGGCTAATTGCCCTTTTAGGACCTCCACTTAAAAAGCCACAATCAAATTGGTACCTTTCACTTCAGCATGTAACTTTTACGCTTTTCTCGATTAAATCCTTTTTATCAAATTAAGCACTTAAACGACTAAATCTTTCTACGAAACTTTCACACTCACTAAATCGCATATAATAAACACAAAATATAATATTTAAATATTTCTCGGGCTCGAATTCGTGGTCCCGAAACCACCGTTCCGATTAGGGTCAAAATTGGTTTGTTACAACTCTCCCCTCTTAAGAATTTTCGTCCTCGAAAATTTTACCGTTAAACAAGGTCGGATATTGTTGCCTCATTAACTCCTCAGGCTCCCACGTAGCCTCTTCAACTCCGTGACGATTCCATAGAACCTTTACTAATGGAATTTTTTTATTTGTCAACTCTTTTATTTCCTGAGCTAAGATATGGATCGGTTCCTCATCATATGTCAAATCAGATCGAATTTCAATCTCTGACGGTGTAATCACATGGGATGGATCCGATCTGTATTTGCGAAGCATCGAAACGTGAAATACATTGTGTATCTTTTCTAAGTCAAGGGGCAATTTCAATCTATAAGCAACAGGCCCTATACGCTCGATGATTTCATACGGTCCGATAAATCTCGGACTCAACTTGCCTTTCCGACCAAATCGGAGTTTTTTCTTCCACGGAGAAACTTTTAAGAACACCCGATCTCCGACCTGAAATTCAATGTCCTTACATTTCAAATCGGCATAAGACTTTTGACGATCCGAAGCAGCTTTCAAATTACTCCTAATAACAACCACCTTCTATTCTGTTTCTTTAATGCAATCAACCCCGTGTATCTTATTTTCACTGAGCTCAGTCCAATACAATGGTGTGCAACATTTTCGACCGTATAAGGCTTCATAAGGCGCCATTTTTATACTAGCTTGGAAGCTATTATTATAAGCAAATTCAACCAAAGGTAGTTATCGTTCCCACGTACCTTCAAATTCGAGAACGCAACACCTCAACATGTCCTCAAGTATCAAAATAGTTCGCTCAGACTGACCGTCTATTTGCGGATGGAAGGCTGTACTAAAATGAAGTCTAGTACCTAGAGCATCTTGCAATTTCCTCCAGAACCGCGATGTGAATCTCGGGTCCCTATCTGAAACAATGGAACTCGGTACACCGTGCAACCTTACAATCTGCGACACATACAATTCGGCAAGCTTATCAAGTGAATAGTCGGTACGTACCGGTACAAAATGAGCTGATTTAGTCAGTCTATCAACAATAACCCATACGGCATCTTTCTTACTCGGTGTCGTAGGAAGACCGGATACAAAGTCCATTGTAATTCTATCCCATTTCCATTCGGGTATCATGATTGGTTGAAGTAATCCGGACGGTACCTGATGCTCAGCTTTCACTTGTTGACAGACTAAGCACTTCGAAACAAACTCAGATATGTCCCGTTTCATGCCAGGCCACCAATAGAACTGCTTCAAATCGTTATACATTTTAGTGCTACCCGGGTGTATCGATAATCGACCATAATAGGCCTCACTCAGGATCATCTGTATCAAATCTGAGTTCTTTGGAACACACAATCGGCTTTTATAATTCAAACAATCATTTGCATCAATCTGAAAATCTGATTCTGTACCATTTCACTCTGAATCCAAATAGGAATCAAATTTTTGTCAACTTTCTGTGCATCACAAATCTGCTGAATAAACATCGGTCTTGCTTGTAACTCGGCTATGATCGAACCATCATCAGACATAGCCATCTGTGCGTTCAATGCCCGAAGAGCAAATAATGATTTTCGACTTAACGCATCCGCAACAACATTAGCTTTTCCCGGATGGTAGTCAATCACTAATTCATAGTCTTTCAGCAATTCTAACCATCTGCGTTGTCTCAAATTTAGATCTTTCTGAGTCATCAAATATTTTAGACTTTTATGATCTGAATAAATATGACATTTTTCGCCGAATAAGTAGTGACGCCAAATTTTCAATGCGAACACAATGGCTGCTAACTCTAGATCGTGAGTTGGATAATTTTTCTCATACGGCTTCAATTGTCTCGAAGCGTAGGCTATCACCTTGCCTTCTTGCATTAAAACGCAACCCAACCCATTCAAGGAAGCATCACTAAAAACAATAAATTCTTTACCCGATTCAGGCTGAGTTAACACTGGAGCTTCGGTCAAAAGGGCTTTCAACTGCTCGAAACTTTTCTGACATCTTTCTGTAGTAGTTTCGTCAAAGGTGTAGCTATTACAGAAAAACCTTTTACAAATCGTCTATAATATCCCGCAAGGCCTAGGAAACTTCGGATCTCGGAAACATTCTTTGGTGGTTTCCAATCGAGTATAGCTGCTATTTTGTTTAGATCCACCCGAATACCTGACACTGAAACAACATGACCCAAGAAGCTGACCTCATTCATCCAGAATTCACACTTACTGAACTTTGCATACAATTGTTGATCTCTCAAAGTTTGTAGTACTAATCTCAAATGCTCAGCATGTTCCGTTTCATTTTTGGAGTAGATCAGTATATCATCAATAAACACTACTACAAACCGATCCAAAAACTGTCAGAAGACTCGGTTCATTAGATCCATAAAAACAGCAGGTGCATTAGTGAGTCCAAAAGGCATAACCAAAAACTCATAGTGTCCGTACCTCGTTCAGAATGCAGTCTTTGGCACATCTTTATCTCTGACTCACAACTGATAATAACCCGATCTCAAATCTATCTTCGAAAACACTGAATCCCCCTTCAACTGATCAAATAAATCATCAATCCGAGGTAGCGGGTACTTATTCTTTATAGTTACCTTATTTAGTTGCCGGTAGTCGATACACATGTGCATAGTCCCATCTTTCTTTTTCACAAATAAAACCGGTGCACCCCACGGAGAGAAACTTGGTCGTGCGAAGCCCCTATCTGTCAACTCTTGCAACTGCGCTTTCAATTCTTTTAATTCAGTAGGTGCCATTCGGTACGGAGCTATCGAAATCGGAGTCGTACCTGGCACTAACTCAATGCCGAACTCAATCTCTCATACTGGGGGTAAACCCGGTAGTTCTTCAGGAAACACATCGGGGTATTCACATACAACTGATACAGATGCAATTTGTTTCTCAGACATTTTATTATCCAGTACATAAGCCAAATAAGCTTCACACCCTTTTCTCACATACTTCCGGGCTAACATTGAAGATATTACTACAGGCAACCCATTTACATCACAGGATTTAATTCTGATGGTCTCACCGTTTCGACATTTCAAATCAATAAGCTTTATTTTACAATCCACTACTGCCTCATGTGAAGTTAACCAGTCCATACCCAAGATTATATCAAATTCGTCAAAGGGCAACAACATTAAATCAGCTGGGAAGCAATAATCCCGAATCATCAACAAGCAACCTCTACACACTTTATTAACAAGCACACATCTACCCAAAGGGTTGGACACACGAATCACAAATTCGGTAGACTCAACTAGCAGAGTCTTGCCAAATTCTAAAGTTTCACACACATAAGAATGAGTCGAACCAGGATCAATTAGTGCAATCACAGTAGTATCATAAAGAGTGAAAGTATCGGTAATGACGTTAGGGGAGGAAGCATCCTCTCTGGCTCGTGCAGCATAAGCTCTAGCCGGAGCTCTAGCCTCAGATCGAACTGTAGTGTTCTTTGTTCCTTTCTGACTACCACCTACGTTTCCTGAATGTCTGGGTGGTCTACCTCGCACTGACGTGTTGCTCGGCTTAGTGTTCTGAACTGTATTCTGCTTAGCCAACCTCGGACATTCCCTAATAAAATGATCTGACGACCCACATTTAAAGCAAGACCGATCATGAAATCTACAACTCCCTGAGTGCCATTTTCCACAGTGCTTGCATTCAACCCTATTCCGTGGAACGTTACCAACACTGGCTATCGAGGTAGCTCGAGAGCTCATAGGAGGTCGATCCCTTCTAGGTGGATCTATAGTAGCTTTATGTCGGCTGTAGTCATCTCTGAACTTCTTGGTTGTGGAATGAAAGACCTTACCTGAAGGTCTTTTACGAATGTCTCTAGCTTCTGTCTCAGCCTTTCTTTTCTCTTTCCCGAGCTCTTCAGCTTTGCAAGCTCTCTCAACTAAAGTCACAAACTCTTGAATTTCAAGAATGCCAACAAACATCTTTATATCTTCATTCAAGCCATCTTCAAATCTTTTACACATAATAGCTTCAGCAGAAACACACTCTCTAGCATATCTGCTGAGCCTGACAAATTTTCTTTCATATTCCGTTACAGTCATTCGCCCCTGTTTCAGCTCAAGGAACTCCTTTCGTTTTTGATCAACGAATCTTTGACTGATATATTTCTTGCAGAATTCATTCTGGAAGAAATCCCATGTCACTTTTTCTTTCGGAACTACTGATACTAGTGTATTCCACCAGTGATATGCAGTGTCCCGCAGTAAAGATATAGCACACTTCAGGCATTCATCTGGAGTACATGATAGCTCATCAAGTACCCGAATAGTGTTATCAAGCCACATTTCAGCTCGCTCTACGTCATCATCATCATTAGCTTTGAATTCTTCGGCCCCAAATTTTTGGATTTTATCAACTGGGGGCCTACTAGATCTCATCGGATCTATCATCGGGGGTGCTGAAGGAATCAGAGTTGGATTATTCGGGGGTGGAGGTTGGGTACAGCCGGGTTAGTCTGAATAAACTGGGTAAACCACTCGTTCATCATTTGATAGAAGGCTTGCTTAGTCTCTCCCTCATGACTACCCGAAACAGGTCGAGAGTCTACCGACACTGATTCATGTGCACGGTCAAGTGCTACACTCTCTACATCATCCGCTACGGCTCTTTCAGGATCAGTATCCATTTACTATATAAAACAAAGTTCAGGCTGTCAGAAGTCACCACACTATCAACATATGATAAAGGCATGTATAGCTAGACTCACACGCGCTACGGTAGTCCTAGAATCGACTAAACCGTAAGCTCTGATACCAATTAAATGTAACACCCCTTACCCGAAACCTTTGCCGGAGTCGAGTATGTGGCATTACTAGACTTGACTACTAATTTGGGGCATAAAAATTTAAGGCTGTCCAACTGCGTCATGCAGACTAAATTGACTATAACTCGAGTTAAAAAACTCGAAATTTAGATCCGTAAATTTTCCTTGAAACTAGACTCATATAACTCTTTACCATAAGTTTTCCAGAATTTTTCATGTGGCCAATTAGTACAGTTTATTCATCAAAGTTACCCCTATTTCACTGTTTGATAATTCTGACCTATCTTTACAAAAACTCAGTTATTTCTTTGTACAAAATTTCAATAATTTTCTTGTTTATTCCAATCAAAAACAGACTCATTAAGGATTCTAAACATATAAACTATGCTCCATAATTATTTCTGTACAATTTTTAACAATTTTTCCAAGATAGAACAGGGACTCACGAATTCATTCAGGACAAGTCTCACTAAAACTTAAATATCCCATAATATATAATTCCTTTGCCTACTCTGTTTCTTTCATATAAAAATGGACACAATAAGCTTTAATTCCATATCTTATTCACTTCCTAATTCAATTTATCCTATTTTTGGTGATTTTTCAAAATCACATCACTGCTGCTAACTAAAAACTATTTCATTGTAAAATATGATTAACTAGTTTATAATCGAACATACCCACATACAACTCATACTGTCCATGCATTTTAATCATTTATGCAAATTAACTTATACCTAAAACATTCGCATAATATTCTAATTCAAAAGTTCATTTCGTAAACATACATTTCCTTATCAAAAACGATTAAACTTCGATTAAAAATGCACAAACATTACCAACATAAACCGACATTTGTATCAAAAGCACAAAAAGCATACTTAATTAGAAATTTAGCCATATTCGCATGGCTATTATATACATGAACCAAAAGTTTTCATCAAAACAAAGACAAAGTCTTTCCTATACATGCCTTCATTCAAAAACCAAAATGAAAGAGTACCAAAATAGTTTGATAGTGTGGCCGACTTTCTAAACGATCCCGACGAGCTTGTAGCTTGTACCTAATCTATAAAACAGAGAAAACATTTCGTACAAATAAGCTTACTAGCTTAGTAAGTCCTAAATTCATGATAATATAACATTCGAATATTAAACATTTAAAATTAAAATAACCCAACTTGTACGTTTGTACTCACATTTACCTTCAAGCTTTCAATTTCATAGCTATATATTGTATAAATTTATAAAACAATTTCTCTTTAACCGAATGCTTATGATCAAAATATTTACTCATAATCCCACCTTCCAAGACCAAAATGTCATCATGTAACCGTATGTTTAAACATTCATATACTTAAAGTTTAATTATTATAATATAGCATCAAATACACAATCATCCATGTGGCCGAATGCCTAGTCTTGTATCCACATATTAGAAGACCAAAGCCACAATATTCATATCATTCATTAGTAAAACCGAGAATACATATTATAACCCCATATATATATATATATATACATATATATATATTTCATTTGTAACACATACAATTTGTAATAAATAACTGAATTACTTGCTTACCTTAATTTAAATATGTAAGAAGTTAATTCTTACCCTACATGCTTACCTGAGCCATTAACTCAATAATTTAGCTTTAATTCGCCTTGAACAAAAATTCGATTACTCTTTTATAAAACACATCACCGGCATCAAGCCTGCTAGGCGTAATAGCCCGATAAATGACACCGGCACAAGGCCTGCTAGGCGTAAAAGCCTGATAAGTAACACTGGCACAAAGCCTGCTAGGCGAAAAAGCCCGATAGGTAACACCGGCACAAAGCCTGCTAGGCGTAATAGCCCGAGTCATATCAATGCAATTAAACATTCCCAACACACTTCATAACTATTATATACACATGTCCAATTCAATTTGGCTCACTCACATTAAATCAACAAAACCATTATATCATTATACAATCCAACAATTCACATCACATAACCAACTTTAATCATCAACTTAGTATACTTTATACATTCGGCCATGATATAGATGGGTACTAAAATTCATCAATTTTTACTATTTAAAATAATCATAAATAATTCTTTAACATATTCTAGCTAAAGGACTTACCTCGGTTGTCGATAGTCCGTGCGAATCGGCTATTCGAGAACCTTCGTCTTTCCCGGTCTAACTCCGTTTTTCTTTGCTCTTGATCTAAAACATTTTAAAATTTAGCTCATTTAATTGCATTTCATCTCAATTTAGTCCTAAAACACACAAATGGGCAATTTACCATTTTGCCCCTAATGTTTCCCATTTTTACAAATTGGTCCTATTTACACAAAACACAAAATATGCAAAATTTTCCAACACCATAGCTTGGCCGAATTTTCCCCCTAGCCATATGTGTCCATGCATTTCATTTATTTATCATTTTAACCCTTCACAATTTTTTTTTTTCAATTTAGCCCTATTTACTCAAAATCACCAAAAACTTCAATACAAAACTTATAACTCTTAACATACATTTAATTTAAAACCATCAAATATCAAAACCATCCAAGCATGTTAATGGCCGAATTCTATATACATAATATTTCAAAATTACCACATGGGTTGTATAGCATTCGAAGCAACCATTCCAAAAATGTAAAAATTATTAAAAAGTAAGCAAAATACATACCCTAGATTAAGCTCCAAGTTGCCGAAACCTTAAGCTCCAAAAATGGAGTTTTCTCATCTCACATTCGGCTATGAGAGAATGAAGATGATGATGGCTTTATTTTATGCTTTGTTTAATATATACACTAACATTATATATACTAACATAACATTATAATAAAATTAAACTAACATACATTAGTAGTTGGCGTGGCCCATTGCCGTTCCTTACTATAGATTATGGGCTAATTGCCCTTTTAGGACCTCCACTTAAAAAGCCACAATCAAATTGGTACCTTTCACTTCAGCATGTAACTTTTACGCTTTTCTCGATTAAATCCTTTTTATCAAATTAAGCACTTAAACGACTAAATCTTTCTACGAAACTTTCACACTCACTAAATCACATATAATAAACACAAAATATAATATTTACATATTTCTCGGGCTCAGATTCGTGGTCCCGAAACCACCGTTCCGATTAGGGTCAAAATTGGTCTGTTACACTAACCCTAATCTGGCGATAGACTTGGGATAGGGGTGTTTCATTTGGTTGGTATCAGAGCTACGGTTTAGTCGATTCTCGGACTAACATAGGGTGTTAGAGTCTAGCTATACATGCCATATATATGAATTGTGATAGTGTGATGAATCCTGACGTATAAAAATATGATTTTCGTATAGTAATGGATCCCAAAAGAGCCGTAGCTGACGACGTAGAAAGTAATGCGCCTGCTCCCGCGTAAGGGACATCGCCCTCTGATTCGAGACCGGCTATGAGCGGTCAAGAGGTAGAAGCTAAACAAGCTTTCTTCCAAATGATGAGTGAATGGTTCACCCAAAATCGATTAGGATTTTAGCTTGTGAAATCAAAGAATTAAGAAATAAACGCATAGCCCTAGGGAAGGTTATTTGGCATAAACACGGGATAGAGGAAGCTACATGGGAACCTGAGGAAGCTATAGGAAAATAGTACCCTAACCTATTCACTGGTAAGATTTTCGGGGACGAAAATCCCTAAGGGGGACAGTTGTAACAACCCGTTTTTGGTCAAATAGGAACAATGGTTTTGGGACCACAAATCCAAAATCAAAATATTTATTTTATTATTTTAGTAAAGTTTACAGCATGATAGAATTATTGTGTGAAAGTTTCGTAAAGAAATTTTACTGTTTCAATGCTTAATTCGGTAAAAAGGATTGAATCACGTAAAGTGCAAATCTTGTGTTCTATTATCTAAAAGTGTCAAATAGCTATAGAACATTAAAGTAAATGCCATTAAGTGGTAAATAGGCTATTTATGGGTTAGTGGATGATGATAGCATGGAAATTGGTGTAATTTATAATATTTTTAAAGGGTAATTTAGTAATTTGGTTAATATAGGTTAGTTAAATAAAAAAAATGAATTTTGTGTCCATCTTTCTCTTTTTGGCCGAATATTGAAGATTAATAATAGCTATTTTGTTCTTTTAAGGTTCGGCCACATGAATCCTTGATTAAGTTACAGTTTTTGCTCGGTTTTTAATGATTTCTATGTTTTTGTAATCGTTGTTTCGTATTCTAGCTAGCTCGTACCCTAGATTTCGAAATTGTTAAAGATTTATCAAGTTTCCATTGTTGAATGCTTGAGTGGTTTGATTGTTGATGATGGATTTTGAATAGTTGTTTATAGTTAAACTAGTTTTGTAAAGTGATTTTTGACAAAAATGTCAAAAATGGGTTAATTTCTGAAAATGTAAAATTATGTGGGTAAAAGTGTGAATAAATTGAAAATATGGGTAGCTAGTAATATGTATTAAATTCGGCTAAGCATGGGTTTGTACTAAATTGCATGAATTTTCAATTTTATATGATAAGGACTAAATTGTAAAAATGTGAAAGTATGGGGCAAATGTGTAAAATAGCCCTAATGTGTGTTTTGGACTAAATTGAATAAATAGTTGATTAAATAAGCTGATTTTGATAATATATAGATCAAGATAAGTCGAGATTGGGGTTAGATCAAGGAAAAGGAAAAGTGGACGAATAGTCGATAATTTCCATTCGAGCAACTCGGGGTAAGTTCGTATAATTAGAATCAAACTTTTAAATACTTGTAATTATTTGAAATGAATTATGTAATGGAGTAAATGATCAACATTTTGGTAATTTACAAATCTAAGGGTATTTTGGTAATTTACAAAGCTAAGGGTATTTTGGAAATTCACAGATCAGGGGTGTTTTGGTCCCTCTCAGGTTTTAGTTATGAACTTCGGCCCATTAACAAGTCCTTACGGTCAAAGTGAACAGACACTGTGCACTAGGTAGGATTCTAGAGAAGAGGATGTGGGCCGCTAGGGCCACTTAAGTACCAAGCTCTCCCTAGATTCAATCCTAGACATGCACATGCCCGTTACCACACTCTAACCTAACGACTTATCCACAGACAATGTTTAATTATTATAACGTCTTATGCGTTTTAAGAGTTGTTCAGTACTAAGCCTAAAGTCCATAAAACCCTAGCATACTAGTCTACGTCCCCCACAAAGCCCATCAACCCATCTCACATTCATATAACCCAAAATGGCAACATCACATTTTTACGGCCCACTAGGCCCAAATCTCAATCATATGACCCATTAGGCCCAAAACAAATTCAGATCATGTATCATGCATGCCTAACCCAATTCATATAATCAAATTAATCCATTTCATCAAACTTAGCCTTAGGGCCCACTGGGCCCATTTAGCCACTTTCGGCTTTTCAATTTTTCGGCATTGCCGATTTCGTGTATGCATAGTGTTTGTACACACCTGGTAACCTCGCGTGCTGCAAACCCATTAATCACGAACCTACAATCGACATCACTAGTGATTAACCAAGGCTTAACACATACTTATCAAAAACCGAAACCTCACCGTACCCTTACCGTGTGCCACACGTTATAGTAGCCCTTCCTTTGCTACTATTTGCAAATATTCTCTAGATCTGCACCCAAACGTATGTCGTCAAAATCAAGTGACTCGTTTTCCACATAAGGCACCCCTGTAAGCCATATTACATTCGACCATCCACTAAACCATAACTGAGTCAAGAACACTTACCACCTTGCTAACGATCCATACCTACAACGCTTGCGATTGTTGAGCCTTACCCTTGTTAATACAAAGTTAACGATAAGGAGGGGTTAGATAGCCCTTCGGTTTTTAACAAAACTCACTAAAAAGATCAACTAAGCACTTACCGAAATCCTCCTTTGATCCTGCAGCTTAAATTCGGCTTTTGAGATTAGTATGGCGACAGAGGCAATTCGGTACCACTAGGGAGAGGCAGAGGAGAAGTAATCAGCTAGAACTAAAGGTGAACAAGAAAAGGGATTTAAGAAGAAAAGGTATGGGGAACTCGGCTAGAGAGGAAACCGAAATTTCGGCAAAGGGATGATGGGTTTTTTTTCGGAAATTAGAAGAATTCGGCTAAGGGGGAGAAAAAAAAATTCCAAGAACCTTACAAAGGGATTCAGCACCCTCTTCTTATAGCCAACAGCCGAAATTCCCTTCCCCCAGAGTCCCATTCGGCACCATCAATTCCACACTCATCATCTTCTAAATTTTCTCTCTGATAATCCCTCCATCTTATCCGAATTTTCATCCTCTATCAGCTCACAAGACCAAGTTAAACACTCCAACGAAAGAGCTCTAATTCCCCACAACTTTGGCCGTCCACTATGCAAACTAACACTACATAAACACCTTACCACTACTCGAACCTTGGACCTCTTCAACTTACAACCATGCCACCTCATAGCTCCTAAGTAACGCTACTTGCCACTGGACCACAAGCCCATTTGTGTCATATTTTCTCCTAATCTGCCTAAGAGGCCTAATGCCTGAGACTAGGGTGCACTGAAACAAGAAAAATAATTTTTTTCCTATGGTCTTCCCTATCTCTAAGGCTGCAAATAATCTCGATAATACCTTAAAATTAATATTCTATGTGCTACTCGTACATACCAACCTCAATGCATAGAAATTTAAAGTTTTGGAATTTTTGGGGCATTACAACCCAATAGGCCCAAATCTACTAGGCCCAAATTTGGGCCGTTACATAATGCCTTATAAATACACCAAAATAAACCATTACTAGCCATTCCAATGGCTAGATTACAGACAACATATTAAAGCCAACAATGGCCAAGTTAACCTATACATGCCATTATACCAAAATAAGTTTACTATTTATACCAAAATAAGATTGTAGATAGTGTGATGATGCTCCAACCGATCACCAACCTTCGCGAGTCTCCGAGTACTATAAAACAAAGGAAATAAAACCTAGTAAGCATTATATGCTTAGTAAGTTCGTATAACAGGAACTAAAACTTACCAATCACATTTAATAACATTAACCAATCAATAACATGCTTTTCATCAATTTGGCAAATTTACCTAAACAACATAAATTTCACATATACATCAATAAGCATTAATGAGCTCATCATGCTATATTCTTTCAAGACATTATTCATTTCACATCATAATTCTCATATCATGTCAATGATTTTATTCGTGGAATCATTGAAATTCCGATGGATATTCAAATAGTACACTCAAGGTGTACAATTCAAAAACCCATCAATTCATATTCACGAGTACTCATTAGGGCACTTATTCAGAAAGAAGACTCTCGAGCCACATATCATATAACAGGATTACTTGTCCAAGCTAAATCCTGTTTCCAACATATGCTCACAAGAGCTTAATCAGGATTACCCGTCCGGGTTAAATCCTATCTATAACATATGCTCAAGAGGACTTATATCAGGATTACCAGTCCAGGCTAAATCCTTATGGTAATGAGGTTAATAGGATTACTCGTCTGAGCTAAATCCCGTCAGCAACAAATGTAGGACCTCATTTAATAAGGGAAATCACATTATCCATCGAAATTCAATATTCAAACGGAACTTAACCCTTTTCAAACAATTCCAAGCATGTATTCATTTCTTATATTGTAACATCCAAATAATTCATATAAATATAAATCACATTGTATACAAATACAATATATTTACATGCTCAATTAAGTTACACGAACTTACCTCGATAATAGTTCGTACAAGAAAATATACTAATCTGAAACTTTCTCTTTTCCTCGATCTAGCTTTGAATTTGAGTTATCGAGATCTATGTAAATGAATTTAATCATCAATTTCTCACATTTCATATTCATTTACTGTAACAGTCCAGTTTGTACCCTAGTCGGAACAGTGGTTTCGAGACAACAAATTTGAGTTAGAGAAATATTTTAATATTATTTTCTATGACTTTGATGTGTGATTAAGCATGTGTTAAATTTTCGTAAATTAATTTAACTATCTGTGTGTTTAAATTGAGCGAAAGACTAAATCGCGTAAAAGGTAAAAGTAGCTTTCTATTTAATTGAGTGGCCTAATTGATGTGTCTTTATAAAGATGAGGCCTTATGTTGTAAATTGTCCATTAAGCAAGATAGTGGACGGTATATTGATGTATATATATGGCTTTTATTTGTTGTAAAAAAGATATAATTATAATAGTATTATTAGGTTTTTATAATAAAACAAAGACAAAAATAAAGCCATTGTTATAATCTTCCACCGAAAACACAAAAAAAATAAGAAAATAAGAAAACCGTCTTAGGTTTCGGCTACTATCAAGCAAAATTAAGGTATGTTTGGCTTTAGATTTTGATAATTTTTATGTTTTTGAGATTGTTGCTTAGTCTACTATCAATCCCATGTCTCAATTTTGTGTATTGATGATATCTGTGAGTTGTGCCATTGATGAAATGGTAAGTTTTATGATGAATTTAGTTGTCAAATGAAAGATATGTGTTTAATGAATATGTTTTGTTCTTGAAATTTTGATGAATTTAGCTAAATAGGGCTAAATTGAGAAAATGATAATTTGAGGGACTAAATTGTGAATTTGACGAAATATATGGGCTTTTATGATATTCATAACCATTCGACTAAGCATGATTATGTGATGATTTTTGTGAATTTTATGTTTGAGAAAAATGGACTAAATTGATAAAATGTGCAATTGTAAGGGCTAATTTGTAAATTACCCAAAATATGTGTATTTGGATTGAATTGGATGAGTTAGTGAATAAAAGAGTTAAATTTGAATATGTATAGATCAAGATCCGAAGAAATCGGACTTAGATCACGGGAAAGCAAAAGTAACTGTATAGCCGTTTCCGTTCAATTAAATCGAATCCGAGGTAAGTCATTATGGAAATAAACATATTTGTATTGAATTGTGTAGGTCCTTATAACTATTGAATACGATGAATGACTATGCAATGATGTGTACATGATTTCTGAGATAAGAATGACATAGTAGCAATGTCTGATAAGTCTCGTACGAACCTATGAATGGATAGGATTAGCTATGTCATGACATAGGTATTTGTTCTGTTTTATCATGTAAGACCACGTCTGGAACGTTGGCATTGAGTCAAGATTTCATGTAAGACCACGTCTGGGACGTTGGCATCGATATGATCTATATGTGTAAGACCATGTCTGGGACATCGGTATCGTATTAATTTTTGTAAGACCCTATCAGGGACAGTGGCATCGACATCTGATTACATGTAAGACCACGTCTGGGACGTTGGCATTGTGTGACTATTCTGAGTGTTCTATATATCCTATTAAATTTCGAACGGTTCAACGGGCAAATTCTGAGCTATGAACAATTACGTGAATGTATATTCATTTCAGGTATGTTTGGTATATACACTAAGTGTGTATAAAAGGTAGGTACCTATATGCATTTGTTCTGAAGGAATGTATGATTGAACATGAGAATTTGAATGAGATACAAGAACGGATATGAATAAGCTAAGTATATATGTGATATATGAAATGAAATATGTGGTAAACTTTGTGTGAGTAAATGAAATGAAATGGCTATGAGATTTTATAAGTGCCAATGATACAATTTGGTTATATGCATTGTGTATTAAGTTTATTTGTATATGGCTTACTAAGCTTTTGGAAAGCTTACTCTGTGTGTATTTTTTCTCTGTTTATAGATCGTCAAAGTTATTGAAGTCTCAGGGACCGTCGAGGATCGTCATCACACTACTCAACTTGTTTTGGTACATTTTGCAAATGTATATAGCTAGATATGGCATGTATAGGCTAGTTATTCGTTTATGAATATGAAGTGAACTTAGCCATGTGATTTGGCTAGTTATGTGTTGGCAATATGCATTAATGAGTATGATATGTGATGTATATTTTGGTATAGTTTTGATAGTATATGAAGTGGTTAAGTTCAAGGTAAGTATTTGAATGAATTATGCTTGTGTTTACATGAGTTTTAGTCTTGTAAATTGGCTTGGTTGAAATTTGATTTTATATGTAGTGATTGGATATTTATTTTGATATGTTCTTGGTTGCCAAATGTGCATGAGATGTATTGGCAATTGCTTGTAGGTATGACCCTAATGTGGGTGGCATATTGGCCTTGCAAATGGCCTATTTTGCCACACGGTTGTGGCACACGGGCGTGCCTAGTGACCGTTGGACTAAGTCAGTTGCTAGCTAAGAGTACATGGCCTTGGCACACGGATGTGCCTGGTAGCCGTGTGGTGTAGTCAGGATCGACCACGGCCAAAGTACAAACGCGTGCTTGGTGGCCGTGGAGCCAAGTCAAATTTGACCATGGCCAAGGTACACGGGCGTGCTTGGTGGCCGTGGAGTTAAGTCAGATTCGACCACGGGGGAGACACATGGGCGTGTCTTGCAGTCGTGGGAGGCACACGGCCTGCCCACACGGGCATGTAACCCCTGAAACTTAGAAAGTATAAAATTTTTCGAGAATTTTTGTATATGTTTAGGTTTAGTCCCGACTCGGTTTAAAGCAAGACTAAGGTCTCGTTGACCTATTTAAGGGACATTGTGAGTGTGTTTGATGAACGAATGTATGTAATGTTAGTAAAAGTTTCCAATCTTTCCGGTAATACCTTTAACCCTAGTCTGGCAATGGTCACGGGTTAGGGGTGTTACATTTGGTTGGTATGAGAGCTACTGTTTAGTCGATTCTCAGACTAACATAGTGTGTCAGAGTCTAGCTATACATGCCATATATCTGAACTGTGATAGTGTGATGAATCCTGATGTGTAAAATGTGATTTCTGTATAGTAATGGATCCCGAAAGAACCGTAGCTGACGGTGTAGAAAGTAATGCGCCTGCTCCCGCGCAAGGGACAGTGCCTTTTGATTCTCGACCGACTACGAGCGGTCAATAGGGAGAAGCTAAACAAGCTTTCTTCCAGATGATGAGTAAGTGGTTCACTCAATTTGTTAGACATAACCCGGCTGTTTCTCAACCTCCGCCCCCGCCTAATCACCCTCAGACATCTGCTATACCTTCGACTATGAATCTGAATTTGTTGAACAAGCCTTCGGTTGACAAGATCCGTAAATATAGAGCTGAAGAGTTCAGGGCTAATAGTGATGATGATGCTGAAAAGGCCGAGTTCTGGTTAGAAAATACTATCCGGGTATTCAATGAAATGTCTCTAACTCCAGAAGAAAGCATAAAATGTGTTATTTCATTGCTTCGAGATACAGCTTATCGGTGGTGGACGACTCTAATTTCTGTTGTTCCAAAAGAACCAATGACATGGGACTTCTTTCAGATTGAATTCCGGAAGAAATATATTAGTGAGAGATTCATCGATCAGAAACGAAAGGAATTTTTGGAACTAAAATAGGGCCGAATGACTATTATTGAGTACGAACAAGAGTTCGTGAGACTAAGTCAGTATGCCCGAGAATGTATATCATCTGAAGCAATAATGTGCAAAAGTTCGTAGTACTCGTTGATCGAGCATGCAAAGCTGAGGGACTCGGGAAAGATAAAAGAAAAGGTGAGTCTGAAGCTAGAGATGTGAGAAAGAGATTTCAGAGTAGATCATTTCAGTCTTCTTCGAAGAAATTCAGAGATGATTAAAGTCATTCAAGAGATAAGGTGGGACATTTGAATAGAAATCGAGCTAGATCACAAATGAGCTCCAAAACTCCAGCAACTTCAGTAGCAAGTATTGGTAATGTTCGATCCGAGAAACCTGGATGTAAGCATTGTGGAAAAAGGCATCCGGGAAGTTGTAGATTAAATGACAGAGCTTGTTTCAGATATGGATCACCTGATCATTTTATCCGTGATTGCTCTGAGTCTGTTGAGCCAGAGGTTGTTCAAAATCTGAGATCTAAAAATGCATCTGTAAGAGGAAGGCTTTCGAAGAATGTAAGAAATGTCAATGGTAGTCAGAAAACTATGAGAGACACTGTTGCAAGATCTGAAGCTAGAGAGCCTGTCAGGGCGTATGCTATCCGAGCTTGTGAGGAAGCTTCATCTCCATATGTTATAATGGGTACATTTACACTTTATGATACTTCTGTGATTGCATTGATAGACCCTGGTTCTACACATTCGTATATATGCATGAATTTAGTATTCAATAAGACTTTGCCTGTAGAGTTTACCGAGGTTGTTATAAAAGTATCGAACCCCTTAGTAAAAGTGTCCTGGTAGACAAAATATGCAAGAACTATCCTTTAATGTTTCGAGATATCTATTTCCTTGCTGATCTGATGCTACTACCATTTGATGAGTTTGATATAATTCTGGGTATGGACTGGTTGACATTGCATGATGCTGTTATGAACTGTAAAAGAAAGACTATTGATTTGAGATGTTCGAATGATGAAATATTCGGGATTGAGTCTAATGATTTGGATGGATTACCTGCTATAATATCTGTGTTGAAAGCTTAGAGTTATATGAAAAAGGGCTACGATGATTATTTTGCTTATGTGATTGATTCAAAAGTATTTGAAAAGAAAGTTGAATCAGTGCCTGTTGTATGTGAGTATTCTGATGTGTTCCCTGAAGAACTGTCGGGTTTACCTCTGATATGTATAGTTGAATTTGGTATTGATCTGTTGCCTGGTACAACACCTATTTCGATATCTCCGTATAGAATGGCACCAACAGAATTGAAAGAGTTAAAATCACAGTTGCAAGAATTGACTGATAGAGGGTTTGCTAGACCGAGTTTTTCGCCTTGGGGTGCTCCTTTTCTGTTTATGGAAAAGAAAGATGGCACGATGAGAATGTTTATCGATTATCGTCAGTTGAATAAGGTGAAAATAAAGAATAAATATCCATTGCACAGAATTGATGACTTATTTGATCAGTTAAAAGAAGCTACTGTATTTTCCAAGATCGATCTAAGTTCGAGATATTACCAGCTGAGAGTGAAAAATTCAGACATACCAAAAACTGGTTTCAAAATGAGGTATGGGCATTATGAGTTTTCAGTTATGCCATTTGGACTAACCAATGCTTCTGGTGTTTTTATGGATCTGATGAACAGAATTTTCAGACCGTACCTAGATCGATTTGTTGTGGTATTCATAGATGACATTTTGATTTATTCACGTGATTAAAATAAGCATGCTAAACATCTAAAAATTGTGTTGCAAAATTTGAGAGAAGAGCAATTGTACGCAAAATTCAGCAAATGTGAATTCTGGTTGCACGAGGTTAGTTTTCTGGGACATATTGTGTCAGCTTCTGGAATTCGAGTTGATCTGAGCAAGATTTCTGCTATTCTAAATTGGAAACCTCCGAGTAGCGTGTCTAAAGTCCGTAGCTTTCTGGGTCTAGCTGGTTATTATCGTCGATTTGTAAAAGGATTTTTAGTGATAGCTACTCCATTGACTAGACTACTTCAGAAAGATGTTAGATTTGAATGGTCTGATAAATGTCAGAAAAGTTTTGATCAGTTGAAAACTCTGTTAACAGAAGCTCCAGTGTTAGTACAACCAGAATCGGGTAAAGAAATTGTTATATACAGTGATGCTTCGTTAAATAGTCTGGGATGTGTATTGATGGAGGAAGGCAAAGTAATAGCTTATGCCTCGAGACAATTGAAGCCTCATGAAAAGAACTATCCGACGCACGACCTTGAGTTAGCTGCGATTGTGTTTGCATTAAAGATCTGGCGCCATTATCTATATGGTGAGAAATGTCACGTGTTTTCAGATCATAAAAGTCTGAAATATATGATGACTCAGAAAGATTTGAACCTGCGACAAAGAAGATGGTTAGAGATGTTAAAAGATTATAAGCTTGTGATAGATTATCATCCGGGTAAAGCAAATGTTGTTGCTCATGCACTGAGTCAAAAATCATTGTTTGCATTACGTGCTATAAATACTCAGTTAGATTTGTCTGATAATAGTTCTGTGACAGCTGAATTAAAAGTGAAACTGTTGTTTATACAGCAATTATGTGATGCTCAGAAATCTGATAATGAGTTGTTATTGAAACAAGCTCAGTGTGATTCGAATTCTGAATCTGAATTTCGAGTTGTTGATTATTGCTTGAGATTTTGAGGTCGTATCTGTGTTCCGAGAGATCTGGAGTTGATTCAGCTGATTTTGAGTGAAGCACATAACAATCGTCTATCTGTTCATTCAGGAAGCACTAAAATGTACCATGATTTAAAGCAACACTATTGATGGTCTGGTATGAAGCGAGATATCTCTGATTTTGTATCAAAATGTTTAATCTGCCAACAAGTTAAAGATGAACATCAGGTTCCGTCTGGGTTACTACAACCAATTTTGATTCCCGAGTGGAAATGGGATAGAGTAATAATGGACTTTGTTTCTGGTTTGCCCCTGACTCCGGGAAAGAAAGATACGATTTGGGTCGTAGTTGATCAATAAACGAAATCTGCCCATTTTATTCTGGTACGATCTGATTATTCACTTGATAGATTAGCTGAATTTTATATTTCTGAGATTGTGAGATTACACGGGGTGCCACTATCAATTATATCAGATAGAGATCCGAGATTTACATCGAGATTCTGGAAGAAGTTGCAAGAAGCTTTAGGCACGAAATTACATTTCAGTACAGCTTTTTATCCGCAAACAGATGGTTAGTCTGAACGAATTATTCAGATTATTGAAGATATGTTAAGATGTTGTATACTTGAGTTCAACGGTACGTGGGAACAGTACCTGCCATTGATTGAATTTGAGTATAATAATAGTTTTCAGTCAAGCATCAAAATGGAACCTTATGAAGCTCTGTATGGACGTAAATGTCGTACACCTCTGTTTTGGACTGAGCTTAGTGAAAATGAGCTACACAGGGTCGATTTGATAAAAGATTTAGAACAGAATGTAAAACTAATCAGATATTGGTTGAAAGCAGCATCTGATCGTCAGAAGTCTTATGCGAACTTGAAATGAAAAGATATAGAATTTGAGATTGGTGACAAAGTATTTCTGAAAGTGTCTCCGTGGAAGAAAGTGCTCCGTTTCGGACGTTAAGGGAAGTTAAGT
The DNA here is from genome assembly GCA_005393395.2 of Gossypium australe. Classification (NCBI taxonomy): domain Eukaryota; kingdom Viridiplantae; phylum Streptophyta; class Magnoliopsida; order Malvales; family Malvaceae; genus Gossypium; species Gossypium australe. The sequence goes on from CM016626.1 coordinate 49,487,665, forward strand.
CTGAGGTTCATCGGTCCTTATGAGATTATTGAACAAATTGGGCCAGTTGCGTATAGATTGCTTTTGCCCTCTGAGTTAGAAAAGATTCATAATGTATTCCATGTTTCGATGCTCCGTAGATATTGATCTGATCCGTCACATGTAATTGCCCCATCTGAAATTGAAATCTGATCTGATATGACATATGAAGAGGAACCGATCCGTATCTTAGCTCGTGAAGTGAAAGAGTTGAGAAATAAGAAAATTCTGTTAGTGAAAGTACTGTAGAATCAACACAGAGTAGAAGAGGCTATGTGGGAGCCTGAAGATTCAATGAGACAGCAATATCCAAATCTATTTAGCGGTAAGATTTTCGGTGACAAAAATCCCTAAGGGGGGAGAATTGTAACAGTCCGGTTTGTACCCTAGTCGGAACAGTGGTTTTGGGACCACAAATTTGAGTCAGAGAAATATTTTAATATTATTTTCTGTGACTTTGATGTGTGATTAAGCATGTCTTAAATTTTCGTAAGTTAATTTAACTGTCTGTGTGTTTAAATTGAGCAAAAGACTAAATCGCATAAAAGGTAAAAGTAGCTTTCTATTTAATTGAGTGGCCTAATTGATGTGTCTTTATAAAGATGAGGCCTTATGTTGTAAATTGTCCATTAAGCAAGATAGTGGACGGTATATTGATGTATATATATGGCTTTTATTTGTTGTAATAAAAGATATAATGATAATAGTATTATAATATAAGGTTTTTATAATAAAACAAAGACAAAAATAAAGCCATTGTTATAATCTTCCACCGAAAACACAAAAAAAAAAAAGAAAACCATATTAGGTTTCGGCTACTATCAAGCAAAACTAAGGTATGTTTTTGAGATTGTTTCTTAGTCTACTATCAAGCCCATGTCTCAATTTTGTGTATTGATGATATTTGTGAGTTGTGCCATTGATGAAATGGTAAGTTTTATGATGAATTTAGTTGTTAAATGAAAGATATGTGTTTAATGAATATGTTTTGTTCTTGAAATTTTGATGAATTTAGCTAAATAGGGCTAAATTGAGAAAATGATAATTTGAGGGACTAAATTGTGAATTTGACGAAATATATGGGCTTTTATGATATTCATAAGCATTCGACTAAGCATGATTATGTGATGATTTTTGTGAATTTTATGTTTGAGAAAAATGGACTAAATTGATAAAATGTGCAATTGTAAGGGCTAGTTTGTAAATTGCCCAAAATATGTGTATTTGGATTGAATTGGATGAGTTAGCGAATAAAAGAGTTAAATTTGAATATGTATAGATCAAGATCCGAAGAAATCAGACTTAAAACGTGGGAAAGCGAAAGTAACCGTATAGCCATTTCCATTCAGTTAAATCGAATCCGATGTAAATCATTATGCAAATAAACATATTTGTATTGAATTGTGTAGGCCCTTATAACTATTGAATACGATGAATGACTATGCAATGATGTGTACATGATTTCTGAGATAAGAATGACATAGTAGCAATGTCTGATAAGCCCCGTACGAACCTAGGAATGGATAGGATTAGCTATGTCATGACATAAGTATTTGTTCTGTTTTATCATGTAAGACCACGTCTGGGACGTTGTGATCGCTGTAAAATCAGAGTTTTAAATATTTATGAAAGAATGATCAAACCTGGAGACTAACTCTGACAACGATATTAAGGCAAGTGTACCTATCGAACAGTAGTATAGCTTAGGCAAGACCGGTTATCGAACCCAAAGGATCTAAAAGGATTAATACTCACCTTCTTCTTATTATTTAGTCTTAAAGTTAGAGTGAAGATTACTTCTTAAACTAAATCGACGACAGCTAAACTAATGACACAAAGACAAGAAGACGAATTGGAAAATAACTTTAAGGGAAACCTCAGTTGATTACGACGATACCCTCAGGAAGAATCCACCTAAACTTCACTTATTAATTAACCCTAAATTATATGATTTCTTTTACTTAGCTTGATCTGTGAGACTCCCTAACCTATATTAAACCCTCTCTCGAGGCGATTAACGTCTAACCCTAAGTTAATTATTGAAACTCTCGTTCGTTTATAATAACCCCCTAGGATAGACGTAAATCGATCAATGGACTCCCGTATTAGGTTTCACCCTAATCTGGCAAAATCTCGTAACCCTATCTCTAGGCGCTCGATCAACTCCGCTTAATTATGTTAGATCTTCTCTTAGGCAGGGTCTATTCCTCCTCCACCTAAGCACATTAGATTTGGATTAAGCAACATAATTAAGAACAAACTAAGTAATTCATCATATAACTTAAAAATCAAATAATAAAATCCATCTAGGTTTCATCCCCTTCGGATATCTGAGGGGTTCAGTTCATAATGAATAAACAAAACATTGCAAGAGAAAAGATAACACAAAACATAGAAAAAAATCCTAAAACCCCCTGAAGGAATCGAAGGAGAATTCTGCAGTTTTGAGTATAATTAAAGCTTTTTGGGATGGATCAACTGGCTATCCTCACGTTATTCCCTAACTCTGACCTTCTCGGCTTGGCTCCTTGGCCTCGCTTTCGCTCCCTTCAACAGGTGATACTTGAGGGATATATATAGGCTCTTGGAACGCGATTCTTTCTCCCTAAGTATCCCTTTTCGACTAAAATTGCTCTTTCCAGCGTCAGAGGCACGACCATGTCACACGCCCGTGTGAATCAAGACCTGACCGTGCTTAGATTTCTCTTGAGGCACGGGCGTGTGTGATGGGGTTGAGGCCGTGCTCTAGGTGTTCGTCAAGGCACGGCTGTGTGTACTTTGGGCCAGGCCGTGTCGATTTCGTATTAAGGCCCTTTTACTCCGTTTTAGGCCCATTTTGTGTTCTTTTCATCCTTGGGTGCTTTCTTGGGTATAAGACATGAAAAGAAAGAATTAAAAGCACCTTTTTATATAAAACAAGGGATAAATCATCCAAAAGCATACTAAATGTGGGTCTAAAATATGTTACTTTTACGGTTTATCACGTTGGCATTGATTTGAGATTTTGTGTAAGACAACGTCTGGGACGTTGGCATCGATATGATCTCTACGTGCAAGACATCGTCTGGGACGTTGGCATCGATATGATCTCTACTTGTAAGACCATGTTTGGGACGTTGGCATCTATATGATCTATACGTGTAAGACCATGTTTAGGACATCGGCATCATATTAATTCGTGTAAGACCTTGTCAGGGACAGTGGCATCGACATCTGATTGCATGTAAGACCACGTCTGGGACGTTGGCATTGTGTGACTATTCTGAGTATTCTATATATCCTATTAGATTCTGAACGGTTCAACGGGAAAATTCCAAGCTATGACCAATTACGTGAATGTTTATTCGTTTCAGGGGCGTTTGGTATATAAACTAATGTGTATAAAAGGTAGGTACCTATATGCATTTGTTTTGAAGGAATGTATGATTGAACATAAGAATTTGAATGAGATACAAGAATGGATATGAATAAGCTAAGTATATATGTGATATATGAAATGAAATATGTGGTAAGCTTTGTGTGAGTAAAAGTGCCAAAGTCTATGAAATGAAATGGCTATGAGATTTTATAAGTACCAATGATACAATTTGGTTATATGCATTGTGTATTAAGTTTATTTGTATATGGCTTACTAAGCTTTTGGAAAGCTTACTCTGTGTGTATGTTTTCTTTGTTTATAGATCGTCAAAGCTATTGAAGGCTCGGGGACCGTCGAGGATCGTCATCACACTATTCAACTTGTTTTGATACATTTTGGAAATGTATATAGCTAGATATGGCATGTATAGGCTAGTTATTCGTTTATGAATATGAAGTGAACTTAGCCATGTGATTTGGCTAGTTATGTGTTGGCAATATGCATTAATGAATATGATATGTGATGTATATTTTGGTATAGTTTTGATAGTATATGAAGTGGTTAAGTTCAAGGTAAGTATTTGAATGAATTATGCTTGTGTTTACATGAGTTTTAGTCTTGTAAATTGACTTGGTTGAAATTGGATTTTATATGTAGTGATTGGATATTTATTTTGATATGTTCTTGGTTTCCAAATGTGCATGAGATGTATTGGCAATTGCTTGTAGGTATGACCCTAATGTGGGCGGCATATTGGCCTTGCAAATGGCCTATTTTGCCACACGGTTCTGGCACACGGGCGTGCCTAGTGACCGTGGGACTAAGTCAGTAGATAGTTAAGAGTACACGGCCTTAGCACACAGACATGCCTGGTAGCCATGTGGTGTAGTCAGGATCGACCACGGCCAAAGTGCAAAGGCGTGCTTGGTGGCCATGGAGCCAAGTCAGATTTGACCACGACCAAGGTACACGGGCATGCTTGGTGGCCGTGGAGTTAAGTCAGATTCGACCACGGGGGAGACACACGGGCGTGTCTAGTAGCCGTGGGAGGCACACGGCTTGCCCACATGGGAATGTAACCCCTAAAACTTAGAAAGTTCAAAATTTTCCGAGAATTTCTGTATATGTTTCAATTTATTCTCGGCTCGGTTTAAAGCACGACTAAGGTCTCATTGACCTATTTAAGGGACATTATGGGTGTGTTTGATGAACGAATGTATGTAATCTCAGTAAAAGTTTCCGATCTATCCGGTAATACCTTTAACCCTAGTCCAGGATGGTCACGGGTTAGGGGTGTTACATTTGAACTCAATTTACATTCTAGGTAAAATTACCATTTTGCCCCTAAACTTTCTATAAATTCCAATTTCGTCCCTAGACTCGAAAAATGAAATTCATACAATTTACTCCCTATTCCAAGCCTAACCGAAATTTCAATATACAATTTACAGCACATGTATTCTATAAAGTTCAGAATCTTTTCTTAAATTTTCACAACTTTACTAGCTAGTCCCTAAATCATGTTTTCATTAAAATTCACTTTGTAAAAGTTGTTTATCTATCAACAACCTTTCATTTTCTACCATAAATATTAAATGTAATGACCCGAATTTGGGCCTAGTAGAATTGGGCCTATTAGGCCTTGGCCATGGGAGCATTTAAAATTTTTGAGAATAAGAGAACGACCCTAATGCAAGTTGGACCTATTAGGTGAGTGATTTTGGAAGGTTAGGGGGCTTCTATGAAGTCCCGGGATCAAACCTGGGCTTTAGGAAAATTTTGGTTTTAGGTGACTAAAACCCTGGGAGTTAGTATGTAGGCTTTAAGAATAAAATGTGGAGAAAAATGACACAAAAGGAGTTGTGGTCTAGTGGCAAATGGCGCCACATGGGAGACAAGGGAATGACGCCATACAAGGAAGCAAAGGGTCCAAGGTTCAAGTCTTGGCGCTTGCGTTTTATTTTGATTTATTTTTAAGTGAACTTAGACTTTGGCCCATAGATTTATATTTAGTTGCGCATGATTTTAAACACAAGAGGAGCTTGTGGCCTAGTGGCTAGCGGCATGGATTAAGTTACAGGGGAGCCTGAGTTGGAATCTCATTACAAGCAAAAAGGGATATTTATTTTGCTAAGTTGGGACGACCAGAGTTTGTGTTGGATTTAAACTCTGCTGAAGGAGGGATCCCACATTGGGAAGCTAGCATGAGGGAATGTGAGAAGCTGGCTTTAAATAGAGTAATCTGTGAGGAGTGTAAGCATACCTTGGTGGGCGATTGGGCAAAGGAGTGCTCGAAGCGCGGATTAGCAGCTTCAGATTCCTATCAGGTCTGTATTTCGCCCTACTCTAGCTATAGAGCGGCAAATGCCGAAATGCCGGTCATACAACAATGGTAGCCACACGAGCATGTGAGCGCACGTGTGGGAGCTTCGATACGATTGTTGAGGCCACCATGAGTATTCTTGTGGGTTGATACTGTTTGGGTCACGATGGGCTAAAAGGGGTCAAGTGGGCCCAATGGGCCCGTGGGCCCGTGGGCCCATATGAATAAATTGTATAATTGTGTAGTAGATAGTGAACTGGTCTATGTGAATCTCATATCTGCGGCTAGATTTGGGCTAAATGGGCCACATGAACGTGTGGGTCCATTTGGGCCAAGGATGGGCCCTAGGCCCATTAGCATTGTTATCATTGTTTAGAATACCTTGATTTATGAAATTACTGAAATACCCTTGGTTTACAAATTACTGAAATACCCTTGGTTTACAAAATTACTAAAATACCCTTGGTTTATGAAATTATCAAAATACCTCCAGTTTACAAAATTACCGAAATACCCTCAGTTTACGAAAGTACCGAAATGCCCCCAGTTTACGAAATTATCAAAATACCCCCAGTTTATGAAATTACCAAAATACCTCTAGTTTGCAAAATTACCAAAATACCCCAATTTACAAAATTACCGAAATACCCCTAGTTTACAAAATTATCGAAATACCCTCGATTTAAAAAATTACCAAAATACCCCTAGTTTGCGAAATTACCAAAATACCTCAGTTTGCGAAATTACCGAAATACCCTCTATGGGTAAAGTTACCGAAATACCGTTAGTGGGTAAATTACCGAAGTACCCTCGAAGGGTAAAATACTGAAATACCCCTGTAACACCCTGGTTTTAGGGGTTAGATTTTTGGTGCTTAGTTCGGGTGTTGGCACACTTCAGTGTGTGGTTGGGTGAGTTTTAGGGGTCCTGAGAACCCTAGAAGGTGGGGCAATGCCTTAGAAAATTTTTGGTTTTTAGTGTTGAAAGGGGGCAGCTTGGCAAAGAGGGGACTTAAGAGAATTATTTGGGAGTTTATGTCACAAGAAAGGAGTTGGTGGAGTGGCAGGATGGGCGCCACTAAGGCCTTGTGTGTATGACGCCATTTGCAAGGGGAAGGGTCTCATGTTCGATTCGCGGGAGCAGCAGATGGGCATTGTTTTTTTGGTAGGAGGTTGGACGGTTTGGAGGCTTAAAAATAGATGAAGACTTGGTCTTCTTTTTTTTAAACTTTGGCTAGAAGGTTTGACCCATTCAAACTATTTTGAATGGATGGTGGGGAGGTATTTTAGGAGATTTTTAGGGATTATTTTTGGGGGGTTGGAGCTTGGCTTTTTAGTATAAATAGGGGGGGAGGTGCTCATTATTCATTCATCATTTGTTTTCTCTCCCTTGTCAAATTGTGCTTCACATTTTCTTTGGTTGCCGAAACCCTTTTCTCCAAAGCTTAGTTGCCAAATCCTTTGCTCTCCCTATTTCCTTTCCTTTTCACTTCAAAACCGAAAGTACACCCCACATCTTTCTTTCTCTTCTCTTTGGCCGAAACCACTATTCCCTACTTCTTGATTTTATAGATAGCCGAATCTACACCACCACCCTTTGCCGAATTTTCCTTCCCTCAGTTTGGTAGTGTTATTGGCCGAATGTTGGCATAGACTTCTTCGGGTTCCATAGCAATCGATTTGGTAAGGCTTTGTTTTAATAAGCTATGTATTTAGTATTCGTTTAACCTAAGGTTATGATGATAAGGCCGTTTGTAGGGGGGAGAGGAGACTAGCGCAGGAGACCTTTTCGGGATTGGTATAGGCAGCATTTGCTGAGGCATAGAGTAGCGTTTCGGGTTTGGATTGTTGAGCTATTAAGGTGCGTAATCATCGCACTATTTCTGTGGTTTTGGTTGCTAACTTGTTACATGTGTATTATGTGTGGAAGCCGTTTATAATGGCATAAGTGATGAGAACTGGTGATGGTAAGTTTATTTGTGATGTATTTATGTATGTATAAATATTTATATACTTATGTGATATGATGGCTTAACATGTTGCATATATATGTAGTTGCATGGGGTTTGGGCTTGATTCGATGAAGAAGGAAGTGTACACAAGGTGTACGTGGTCTAATGATAGCTTCGGCTACATTAGCGCTTGGGGATTTGCTGTGTGCTACCTCAAGGGAGGTGTTGGCTCGGTGCCCATCTCGGCGGTTGATTGCTATGTGCATCACCGTAGACAGATTACGATATTGGATCACTTGGGTTGATCGGTGGCTCAGCCACGGCCTTGAGCAGCGAGCTTGCCAAGGTAAGATGTTATGGATCACACTGTGATCGGTGGATTAGCCACGGCCTTAGGCGGGGAGTCTGCTAAGGTTGGTGTTCGGTTGGACAATGGGTTGGGCTGAGATGCATTCTTGCGTGATTTGTTTCGATGGCTGTGTGGGTATGGGTCGAGCCCATACGGATGGAAATATGTGTTGTGATTATGCACTGAGTCAGTGGACTCACTCTTTTAATTAACCATTTCAGGTGACGCGTAGAGTGGACCGGGATCGGAGAGGACACGTGGTGGCCCATGCAGAAAGAATAGTTTAAATATTTTAAGTTTATTTATATTAAGTACTAGATCTTTTAAACATTGATGTAATAAGACCCTTTGATTTTTATTTACTTTGGGAATTATTTAGTTATTTTATGTTTGGATTATATTAAATTACTAAGTGGAAACGAATTTATTTTTGACAACTTATTTATTTAGAATTAGTCTTATATATTCATTAAAGTTTATTTTTGGGCATTTTATAATATTGATATGATAACAAAGTTTTACTCATAAGTTTGAATAAACATGGATTTTACAAAAGGTAGCAAGTTTTACTAAATTTTTCTAAGTTAAATAGATTTTTCCACCGTCTTTTCCGCACTAATATAACCAGATTCGGTCGTAATGAATGGGCCGGGTTTGGGGATGTTACAACCCCCAAAGGGGTGAAAATTATCGTTGTACCCTTATATGAGGAAATGACCGTTTTACCCCTAACCGTTTAAATGACCGTTGTACCCTCGCGGTAGTGCTAGTGTTGTATGTGTTAATTGTATGATTGATTATGTTTGAGATGCACTGCATACATGGATTAGTTATAGGTAGAATTACTAGGTTACCCTTGTAGGGTAGGATTACCGAAATACCCTTATAGGGTAAAATGACTAATTTGCCCTTGTGGGTAAATGATTGACTTGTGCTATGATTTAACCGATTTGACTGTGATTGTATGACTGTGTTTTAACCGACTTGACTGTGGGCGTGTGTCTGATTTGCTGTTAATATGTGTTGAAATGACTGTTATTAAGCATGGCCATTTTGCATACACGTGTAATGATTGAGCATGACATACACGACATGTTGCATGGGTTGGGTTTGATGATTGGAGGAAGTGTAGCCTAGTAGCTCTGCCACATACAGTTTTAGTGGCTATGCCACATATATTATTTTGGTGGCTCAGCCACATATACCGTTATTAGCAGCTTGGCTGCATTATTAGAGAGTTTGGCTCTGTGCCATCTTGATTATGGCTTCGTGCCAATTATATTTACCCGTGGCTATGTGTTGGACAGATATCGAATGACTCTGTGTCGATCATATTTATCCAAGGCTGTGTGCCGATTATATTACCGTCGCTGATGGCTATGTGCCAAAAATAATACAGTTATTGATGGTTCTGTACCAATTATAATACCGCTATTGAAGGCTTAAGAGTCGTATATATATATATACCGCGATTAGCAGCTTGACTGTAATATTGGTGTGTTTGGCGGGGTGGGTTGACTTGATCCCCACACGGTGTGATTGGTTGGTATGGGGGTGTGATTGGTTGGATTGGGTTGGGCTGCATTTTATTGTTTGCATTACTATGAATATAGGGCTTAGGCCTAGATAGATACTGTAAGGGCTCAGGCCCAGTTAGTGACCGTTTTGGGGATTACACATTGAGTTCTCGTAACTTACCCTCTTTCCCTTAACCTTGCAGGTAATCCCCAGCGATAGAGGATTTGGAGCTGCGGAGGACTCAGTGGTGGCCATACATAAGAGTTATTTCTTGCGAACCTTAGTAAATCGAGTTTTTCTTTATTTTAAGATTATTTATTTGGGGATTAACATTTTGTAATAAGGCCATTGGATTTAATTTTCCTTTTAAACTTTCATTACGACTATTATTAAAATGTTAAACGTTTAAACACTGAGTGTTTCTAAAATGTTAATAACCGTTTTTTTTAAAATATCACGTTTCGGCAACTATTCAAGTTCGAATTTCACAACAAAAATAGTTTTTCAAAATAATAACAACTTTACAAAAACGGTCAGTAAGCAAAGAGCATTTTTACAATCAAACAACGAAATTCGGAGTTTCAAAAAGAAATTCAATGTTTCCAACGGTCGCTTAGCTTTTCAACTACCTTTTGATGTGACATGCTAGATTCGGCCATAACGTCTAGGCCAGGTTTGGGGTGTTACATTAAATTTTCAGTAGATTCATCCATGACATAATTTCTATACTTTGATAACTTTTCAAATTAGTCCCCCAAATAGATAGATCAGACTATCCCGGTTTCCAAAATATAAAAATTACTAAAAACGAGGCTTGAATACTTATCCAGTTAGGCCAGGAAAGCTTGTTTTCTCTTTCCTAGGGTTTCCATGAAATATTTGGGGAAGAAGATGATATAAAAAAATTTTAAATTCTATTTTAATTATTTATCATCTTTTAATTTTATTACTTTCCAATTTAGTCCTTAGCCTTTTTTAATTTTTCCATGGATGAATCATCAAAAATATCTACTAACTTTTCTTTAATGGTCTAATTACCATATAAGGACCTCAAGTTTTGGATTCCATAGCTATTTGATCCCTTTAGCTACTAGAATCCAACTTTTTTATTTTATGCAATTTGGTCCTTTTTGTAATTAAGCACTTAATCGATAAAATTTTCTTATCAGAATTTTCATATGACAATCCTATTTAAATGCAAATCATGCAAAAATATAAAAATAAATTTTCCTTCCGGATCGGATTTGTGGCCCGAAACCTCTGTTTCGATTTCACTGAAATTAGGCTGTTACAATTTTTTTCTTTTTCGTATATCCTGGTCTCTAAAAGAAGCATAAAATTCTTGCACTATTGAGATCATCGCGGTTTCCTTGAGAGTGATACAAAATCGCTCCCAACGATGGTACCTAACTAAAGTCTAAATTTTGTTACACAAAATCATTGAGGGTTTGAACCCACGCTCTTGAATGAATGGTCTACCCTATAGATTGAGATATTTTCAGCGTTTGGATTCTAAAATTTTATAGGGTCCGAAACTACGAAATTTCTTGGACTGTAGCTTTCTTACTTTTCCTAGTAGGCATTTTCTATTGTTCACATTTAACGTAATAAAAAATTAATGGAATAATAAAATAAGTAAAGGAGCACTTAATGTTAACCTCTTTGCAATTGTTTCTACTTTTTCTCCAAGTGTTTGGTGATGTTCCACCCAAATAGAGCCTTGGAAATAGCAATGGGAATTTATGTGGCTAGGGCTTGGATGGAAAAGAAGGTCTTGAGATATTTCTGTGGCTAGGGTTTGGATTAATATATAGTAGGTTAGAGCTAACTAAAGATGTCAGGTCTTGCTACCAGACTTATTCGCCAGCTCTTTTAATCTGCATTTGGACGCCACTCGTGTTTTGTTTCTATTGGTATTAGTCCAGCATTCGTCATGCCATTCTGCTTTTGTTCGTTTATATCGCTATTCGAATTTACCCTTTCGACCTATGCTAATCACTGACAATTCTTTCCACAGATCATAGCAATTAGTCCCTTTTAGAGTCAAATAATAGGGCAACCAACCTGACCCCCTTTTTTTTTTGTCTGTGTTCCACAATAAATTTGGAGATTTCCATGGCATTATGTTTTTAAACAATGCATTTTAACAAGAATAGTGTTATCGAGGGTACCTTGCGTGTCTCGATTAGAACATCATTATGTACCACATAACTTGAGTTTTGGTTCCAAAAGTTTTCAATTTTTTTCTACACATTGAGTAATAAGTCTACTAGGTGATTATTATAGTAACTGCATAATTCGCGGTTCCTTTGGCCTCGGTCCCATGCTTAATAGTAATCTTGTTTGATAGATGCCCACCTTGTAAGCATAAATCTTGTCAATGTGTATTTTTTTTAAATTTTTTCAACATTCGAAAAATCCCTAAATCACTAAACTTTTGGGGTGTCTGATTAAAGATTGACATCTTGTAAAAGATGTTCAAATTAAATGTATCCCCCATAATTGCATGTTTCTCCTCACTTCCTTTCACAAGGTTCTGAGACTTTATATATTTCCCACTAGATTAGCATCAAATATTATTATCTCCGATCGTTAGGATAGAGACGTATTGTCCGGTCCTTGTGCATTGTTCCAATCAATAGAACCTACCGTCATTGGGGCGGTGAAGCCAACTCCCAATTGATCCTTTTGTTCGGCCACCATTTCCTCAACTGGTTCTATAATTTCTCATGAGGCTATTTCTCCTAATTCACTCAAATGCTTTTCCATACTCAAGATCAGTCGGCTCTTCGAGAGTTCCACTTTTTCACAAGTGCGTTCCGATGAGTTCTTCTCTTCATCTAGTTGATAATCCATTAAATTTGTATCAATATGAGCATCATCTTCTTGCAACAAAATTGGATTTCCTCCTTATAGTTGACTCAGTTCAAGCATCAATAATAGCTAGTTCTCCTGGATCTCGTATTCCTCACAGACTCCTTCCTCGTAAATGTCATTATCATAATCTAATTCCTCATCCAACCACGTATAATCAAAATTATCCATGGTTTATGCCAAACTGATTCATGTGGTTGTTATCATGTATAACAATGTTCACGAGAATTTCTTGAAAAGTAGAGAAATGTTAGTAATATTTATCAAATATTTAAATAAACTAAAATCATATCTATAATTTGAGTATTTCCTAATTATCCCATTAGTATGAAAAAATTAAAATTAATAAAGTTGCCTCCCCGAAAATGGCGCCAACAACTTGACCACCTTTGGACGTACAAACGTCCACAGTAGAAATCCTGCACAAAGATATGAAAAGTGATATCTGCAAGTATACGGGTCAGGTTGTAATATAGTTACAACGGAGTAGGTAAGTACTTCGAGGGTTGTACCTAAGGGAGGCGAGTGGTAAACTAATTCTAATCTAAACATAAATATATCTAATTAGTACTTTAATTGGATTATAGTATGGAGAATTAAAAGAAAGGTTTGGATAAATAATACTAAAAATAATAAGAAAGGAAATAGTAGATAAAAAATAGAACACGAGAAATCAAATAATCAAATATGCATCAAATCTGGGCATGTGTGATTAGCTCGCTTCGGTAGTCATAATCAACTGCCGTCTCGATTTTCTTGTTTAATCAACTAGTCAATACCGCAGTAGGATCTTTCGATTTTCCACTAACATATTGAGTCGGTAAGAACTAATTATCTCTCGACCTCACAGTCTAGACCGGTTCAAGGTTAAAGTGTTCACAAATAGTCCATACCAAATTTGGGTTAATTCCTACCTTAATGACTTCCTAAGGTTGTCAGGCTTGGGGTTTAGGTTCTTACTTTCCTGAATAGCTGATTCGTTAAGAAACCTCTAGAAAATAGTTAATTAATCATACCTTTACTCGCTAACCCCCCACAAGAGGATTAATTCCTAATGGTTCTAATAAACAATATAATCTTGATAGAAAGAATACACATAAAGAACAATTCAAAAGGATAGAGTTTAGAAGAAGCCTGATTTGTATGTAAAATTAAGCGTTGAATCCTAACAAAGTTTGACAATAATTCCCAAATATGATTTCTCCAAAAAAGTAAATAGCATGAATGAAAATAAAATCTAAAACCTAAGAAAAGAGAAACTAAAAGACTAGATCTCAAGAGAAAATTATACAATATCAAAATGTGTCCATAACATGTGTTAAATGAGCCTATTTATAGACTTTAGGGTGTTTGTTGTCCTCAACCCTAGGTCAACTATTGTCATTGTGTTTAACATTTGATTGTGCAGACAAAACGCCCCTGGCTCGTAATTGTTTCCCTACAAAGGTGATGTCGTGACACACTAGGTCTTATGTTGCGACATTGAAGGTTGTATTCTCAACATCTGGATATCTTCAGGGGTATGTTGTGACATCCTCAGGCTGTGTTGTAACACCCCTCACCCGTATTCAATGCCAGAATAGGGTTACGAAGCATTACCAGACTTACAACACATTTTAACATACTTTTCACGTACATTTAATCATTCATACATAATTTAATCACAACCAAACATTTCGTCCCTAATATGAGCCTACAAGGCCCTAAACAAGCATTAAGAGTGGTTCGGGACTACACCGATAACTTTTAAAACATTTGGAACACTTAGAAATTTTTTCTCAAAACAGAGGACACACGCCCATATGGCCAGGCCGTGTGTCTCACACAGTAACCAGACACGCCCGTGTCACAGGCCATGGGGACATTCGAAATGGGAGCACATGGCCATGTCCCAGCCCATGTCCGACCCCATGTAAATCTTTGACTTAGGTCACACAACTAACACACACGCCCGTGTGGCTAGCTCGTGTGCCCTAAAAATGGCCATACACGCCTGTGTTCCAAACCGTGGGCTAGGCCGTGCCAAACTTGTAAGGTATACTAACTTATGCCACACGGCCAAGTCACACACCTGTGTGTGAGGCCGTTTAAAGCATACTGACTTGATTTCTAAAACCACACAAGGGGACACACGACCGTGTCACATGACTGTGTGTCACACATGGCTGAGACACACGTCCGTGTCTCTGGCCATGTGGACAAAAATAGGTTATTTACTAATCCATTTTGCCACCCAAAATTAGGCACACCTACACAACTCATATGGCACAAAACATAGCATCAATAGGCATATAATTCAATTCCAAATCAAGCATGATTTATACCAATTTCAACACCAAACAATACAAAACATAAATACCACAACATGTCATCTTAGTTTATACCAATCTTTATCTTCTCAAATCATCAAAATGACCATTAACAAATATGCATTATTTGATATATACTCTCAAGCATTTCAACCATTCAATACTAGACTATTAGCTAACTATAATGCTAATTAACCACAAGCTTAACATGTCCAACATCCCAAACATCATACTTGCCACATGCACTTATGTGAATACATGATTTAAACATACCAAAACAATCCAAAATAAGCCATCACTCATGGCTATATATACAAACCAAAATATAAACATTTACAAGCCACTTCAAATGGCCAAAAACATAACCAACATGACCAAAGTCCCCATACATGCCATATACTTAAAATACCAAACTTCATAGGTACTAAGAGATAGGTGGATAGTGTGAAGCAATCTTCGGCGATCCCCGAATCTGAGCTAGCTTGATAACACTAACAAACATGGAAAAAATAAACAAAGTAAGCTATAAAGCTTAGTAGGCTCATAAACAATAAATAAATCCAATCTCAAGATTATAATCCAACAATTTGAATATATCAACATTTAGCATATATTAGCTAACAGACCTTTCATATACACAATTACGATATCAATCACATTCTTCACAAGTTTCTCTGAACCAAAACTTATACATGTCACGTACGTACCTGTACCATCTCATATCATTCTCATACTGAATCACATCTTTTTTTTACCCGTTGAACCATTCAAAATAGAAGTTGGATATTCAAGGGTCTCGTATAATAAGTACCTATACCATGGCTCGAAGCCAAATCAAGGTAGCTTATATCCGAAATACTGATATCATGGCCCGAAGATAAATCAGCCGATATTCATGGCCCGAAGCCAAATCGGTATAACTCACACCCGAAGTGCTAATATCATGGCCCGAAGCCAACTCAATGTATCCCCTAATGACATGTCACTAGTATCCTAAACTATTCCTGTAATGCCCCGGATTTTGGGCCTAGAAGAAATGGGCTTCGCGTGCAGGAGGAATTGGAATTTAGTTGTGCATGTGAATAACCTAAAAGTATGTCTGGAATTTAGTTGTGCATGTGAATAACCTAAAAGTATGTCTTCTTTGGTGGTTAAGGGTCCTGAGAAGTATTGAAGAAGTCTTCGGTTCAAACCTGGGCTTTAGGAAAATTTGGTTTTAGGTGAATAAAACCTTGGATGTGAGTGAGTAGGCTTTAAGAATATTGTTGGGGAAATCATGACACAAGGAAACATGTAGCCTAGTGGTTGTGGCGTCATTAAGGTTGTAAGGGAGCTTGGGTTCAAGTCTTGGCTCTTGCAGAATTTTTAAATTTTGCTCTTAAAAGAATCTAGACACTAGCACATAGGCTTTATAAATATTTGCGCATGTTTTAAGTCATAGAAGAGCTTGTGGTCTAGTGGCAAGGTGGCATGTGGAGTAACTTTGAGGTCTGAGGTTCGAGTGTTGGCATAACATAATGGGGTATTTATTTTGTAGTTGGGACGGTTGGAGTTAGTGTTGCATTAGAATTTTGATGGATGAGGTTGTTGTGGAGAGAATCACGGAGTAGATTGTGGAGAGATTAAAGGAGTGATTTATGGAGGAAAATAGGAATTTGAGTGGGAAGGGAAGTGTGTGCCGATTTGGTCTCTAGACTTTGGGGAGTTTGGTTTTGGTAGAGGCAGAATTAAGCATTTTTCCTAGTAAGTCGTTGGTGTCGTATGGTGTAGCCGTACAGTTTGCCAATTCTTTTAGTGCAACCTCAGTTTTTCTTTTGTGGAGAGATTTGTGCAATTGAGGTTTCTTTCCCTTTTTACCGAATTTTACTTCTTTGTCTCTCTACTGAATCGTTTTTTTTATCTTTCTCTCTACCCTTTTCTCTGTGTTGGCAAATACATCTTCCTCTTCTTTTTCTCCAATATTCTGTCGGTTCATCTTTCAATAAATGAATCTCCCTTTGTTTTTTTCTTCTCTCATTTTCATTTGCTTTACTTGGCCGAATGCATCATATTCTCTTTTCCCAAATTCTCTTTCCCCTTCTTTAGTCTATTTCAATCCGTATCTGTTATCACCCCTTTTATGTGGGAAGCTAGCCAAATACTGCATTGTTTTCACCTTTACTTTCGTCATTGATTCAGCAACTATCCTCTGGCATGCGGTCGAAATCTCCTTTTCTGACGTTGAGTTCAAGTAAGGGGTTTCTCAAGTGGCAGAGGCGTTCAAAACTTCCTGTTGTTAATCGATTGAATAGTTGGGGTAAGTTGATTCGTTGGCCGATTGCCCTATGATGTTGGTATTGGGATTTTAAGTCATATTCTAGAAATAGTTTTGTTTAATAAGACTCGTTGCTTAAGCAGATATTCATTGAGGGGTCTGTAATCCTCTTTCGCCGGTGATCTAAGTAGGTTCAATCCACGCTCGTTCAAGCAAGGCGTTGGTAGGTAATCTCTTGAATGGGTTTCGATTAATGGCCCTTTCAATTCATGTGTTAAGGTTTTAACCGAAGTTATTGTTATGATAGGTTCGACATTCGGGGGTTTCTGTGCTATTCCGAAAAAGGTGAGTATTTTTACCCTGTACCTGATAGTCGACTGATAAGCCGAAGGTGTGTAACCACACTCTTTCTGATCATGGATCGGCAAAATGCCAAAAAGTCAAAATGCTGGCGAATGGTGCCACACGAGCGTATGATCGCATGTGTCGTGGACCGAGCCCACGAATATGGGCGTAAGATGGTTGAGGCCACCATGAGAGTTCTCATAGGCTTAGGTCGTTTTGGGCCGCGTTGGGGCCGAAATGGGCCATGTGGGCCCAATGGGCCTATGGGCCCAATGGGCCTATGGGCCCCACAGGATTAAATTTGCCTAATGTGGTAAATGCTAGACCGAGCCGTGTAGTCCCCCTAGCTAGGGTCGTTTTTGGGATAAAATGCATTTATATGGTTTCTATTGGTTTGAACTGTGATGTTCGTATAGCCGAGGCTATTTCTGGGCTAATTTGGCCACACGAGCGTGTGGGCCCACTTGGGCCGAATAATGGGCCTTAGGCCCATTTACACCGTTGTGACTAATTAGGTTACTTAAGTCGCTCGAGCAACGGTGGACCTTCTGTTGGGTCGCTGAGACCTCGATTTGTAAAATTACTAAAATACCCTCGATTTGTAAAATTACTGAAATACCCTCGATTTGTAAAATTATTGAAATACCCTCGATTTGTAAAATTATTGAAATACCCCTGATTTGTAAAATTACTGAAATACCCCTGATTTGTAAAATTACTAAAATACCCTCGATTTGTAAAATTACTAAAATACCCCAATTTGTAAAATTACTAAAATACCCTCAATTTGTAAAATTATTAAAATACCCTCGATTTGTAAAATTACTGAAATACCCTCGATTTGTAAAAATTACCGAAATACCCTCGATTTGTAAAATTATTGAAATATCCCTGATTTGTAAAATTACTGAAATACCCCTGATTTGTAAAATTACTAAAATACCCTCGATTTGTAAAATTACTAAAATACCCTAATTTGTAAAATTACTAAAATACCCTCAATTTGTAAAATTATTAAAATACCCTCGATTTGTAAAATTACTAAAATAACCTCGATTTGTAAAAATTACCGAAATACCCTAAATTTGTAAAATTACTAAAATACCCTTGATTTGTAAAATTACTGAATTTCCCTCGATTTGTAACATTATTGAAATACCCTCAATTTGTGAAATTACCTAAATACCCCCAGTTTGTGAAATTACCGAAATAGCCTTGAATTGTAAAATTATCGAAATACCCCTAAAGGGTAGGATTACCGAAATTGCATGGGGTTAGGACATTGATACGGAGGAAGTTCTGATAGGGTCGCACGAGTCGCATGAGACGACTATGGATCCAGTATTAATATGTTAAGGTCGCACTGGTCGCATGAGACGACTGTGGACTGACGGACGGCTTAAAGCCGCATAATCTGGTTATGGCTCCGTGCCAACCTAAATATGGCTCGGTGTCATCTTGATTATGGCTTCGTGCCAATCATATTTACCCGTAGCTATGTGCCTAACATATATATTGATGACTCTGTGTCGATCATATTTACCCAAGGCTGTATGCCGATTATATTACCGTCGCTGATGGCTATGTGCCAAACATAATACAGTTACGATGGCTTTGTGCCAATTATAATACCGCTACTGAAGGCTTAGAGCCGCATATATATACTAGTAGCTTTGTTGCGATTACGGTTAGGGCCGCAACCGGTGCTAACTTTGGTGTGCTGGCTGGGTGGGTCGATTTTATCCCCACGTAAGTGTAGGGTTGGTACGGGTGGTTGTTGGCTGGATCGGGGTGGGATGCATCCTCATATTGTTGCATATCTATTTATGAGATCTGTCACTGTACTGGGCTTAGGCCCACTTGTTCTGTTTTTGGTTTGGGCTAGGCCCAATTGATTGTGTCATGGGTTGTGACCTAAATGATATTGTAGTGGGCTTTGGCCCACGTATGCCTTGTTATGGACTGTAATGTTACGATTAAAGGGCTTTGGCCCAGACTGTTTCGATTTCTATTTCTGTATACTGACTGTTACTCTGGTAAGGGGATTACACACTGTGTTTCCGCAAACTCACCATGTTTTTAACTGTGCAGGTAATCCCCAGCATTAGGAGGATCGGTGCTGCTAGGGACTCGGAAACGACCACACAGCCACACATGTTTTTCTATTTTGTTCACTTATTTAAGCACTTCGATTTTTGAGTTGGGTTGTAATAAGGCCTCTCTATTTGTAACTTTTATTTGGGATATTTACTTAAATATGTTTAATATCTGCTAGAAGTAGGACAAAATTTTTCCAAAACAATAACTACTTTCAAACACTACGTTTCCGCAACCCAATTTTTAAATATCATGTTTCCATAAATCATTTATTTTAACCAAGCTTCCGCAATTGAAAAAGATTTTGCTAAGTGATTAATAACGTTTTGAAAAGGGAATTGTTTTTTATAAACCACATTTTGAAAATAAACGAACGCAAATTAAAATACGATTTTCGAGAAACACTTCAACGTGACATGCCAGATTCGAGCCTAACTTCTAGGCCGGGTTTGAGGTGTTACAATTCCTAAGGTTCAATTGTCGAACTTATTTGAAGTCTCCTATTCACAACTTATACAATATCGAAGCATTTAAAATACATTTATAATGAAATTTATCACATACGAACTTACCTTGGGTTCAAAAACGATGAGATTGGTCGATTAATCGAGTACTTTAGTTTTCCCTTGATCTAGATACAAAATTCGCTTTTATTGATCTAAATATATTCAAAATTAACTTATTTAATCATCTCTCTATTCAATTTAATTCAAAACACACATTTAAGCACATTTACACATTTGCCCCTAATGTTTCACCACTTTTACAATTTAGTCCTTATTTCATAAAATCACAAATTAATGCAATTCAATACTAACCCATGCTAGCGGTTTAACCAATTAGTCACTTGCAGCCCATATTTTTCAATTTTTCACACATTTAACCACACATTTTCACAAATAAATCCCTATTTTGCATTTTTACTCAAAATCACTTTACAAAATATGTAAATCTAGCAACAAGATTTCATATTTCATCATCAAACATCAAATACCACATATTTTCATCAATGGAAACTTTCAAAATCTTTAAGAGTTTTGCAAAATAGTCTCTAGGCTAGCTAGTACTAGTTGCAACGATCACAAAAACATAGAAACCATTAAAAGCAAAACAAAAACGGACTTACAATTGAATATCAAAGTGATCAAAACTTTCAAGCCCTAAAATGGCTTTTCTACATGCTTCATTCGGCCAAGAAAGATGAATGAACCAAAATCTTTTTGTTTTGTTTTAATTAATTAACCTTATTAAACATATTACCAAATTAACCTTGTTAATAAAACATTTATATCATCCATTTCATGTCCATTAATGTCCACTTACCTTAATAATGGTCCATTTATTACTTAAGGACCTCCACATTTAATATTCATAGTCATTTAGTGCATTTAACAAATAGAACTCAACTTTTACACTTTACGAGATTTAGTCCTTTTTACCGAATTAAACATTCAAACGATAAAATTACTTCACGAAACTTTCACACATACATGCTATCATGCTATAAACACTTAGAATAATATTTAAATTAATTTTTCAACCTTAGATTGTTGGTTTTGGAACCACTGTTCCGATTTGATCAAAAACGGGCTGTTACATGTGTCGCGAAATTGAAGGTAGCCTTGGAATTCTTTTATTTTGCTCCCTATGTTGTGACATCCAATACTCCGTGCTGCAACCTAGCAACTAGTATCAAGTTAATACGCCTTCTAATGGTCTCCTGCATACTTACAAAGTATTTTAGCTCATCCTTAGGCCTCATTCAGCCTCTATGGTCAATAAAAGACTCAAATTACACACTTTATTAAACTTAACTAATCACGAAAATGTAATTAAAACTTAACTAAAATGCTTAAGTTCAAGCTCCTAAAGTGCGAAAACTAGTTTAATCTATTACACCAAGTTACTACAGATCACTTGCCTCTAGGTATCTAATCTTATTAGATTAACCTAGTTAAGTTATTGGAAACACAAAAATATATAGACTTTTTAGTACCCATTGAGCTTTAATTCATGCAGTTTCATAGTTTTTTTTTCAAAATTCACACTTTAATTATAAAATAAGTAATTTGTACTTAAATTATTAGTTTATAGAATTTTAATTTTTTATAATAAATTTTCACAAATTTGGTTTATTTTCGACAGTTTTGTGGAAAATGTGAAAATTGGCTCAGCAGACACCTCGAAAGGCTTGAACCATTGTGGAGTTTTTGCATCAAGTGAACCAAGAGCAAGGTTGAATGTTTTTTCAGCGAAGGACGATCCAAATTATGATTATTTTATGTACTTTATATTTACTTTTTATCCAAAGCTAATTGAATTAAAAATTAATATAAAGCCTGAAGGAGAAAATAACCCAATTGTACTAATAAAAGAAGACTGATCCAACAAGAGAAATGGCAGCCCAAAACCTTCCAATAAGTTGACCCAATCATCTGAATTCTTTTTTATTTTTATGCTTGCAAAATAGCCCTCAAAGTTTCCTTAAAATCCATTCAAACCCCTCCACTTTTTGTGCCTTTGAAGATTGCCTCAAGCTAAATTTAACAAAGTTTGAAACATTCAAACTTGCTTGTTGTATGGCCGACAAAGGAAGAGTGTATGGATGCTAAATATTTGCTATTTTTAGCAGCCATTCACACCTATAAATACCCACCTTTGCTACCTCATTCAACACACCATTCATTCCCACACATCTTTCTCTTTTACTTGCTTTCCTCTTTTCCCTTTCCCTTCCTTGTTTTCCCATTTCCCTATTTAAAAAGAGCCTTTTTCCACCTTGGAATAGCATCATTCAGTTGTTTGTAGAGGCCTCAGTTCAATAGAACGAGTAGAGAGGAAGAGGAGCGCACTAGTCTGGCTTCAGAGAAATCTTGGATTTGCTTCCTAGTTCCTTCTATTTAATTTTCTTGTTTATGTTGTGATTATGAATATGAATGATTGTTGTGTTGTTGTTCTTATTCTAATTAAAATGACTTAAATTTAATTCATGTTGGATTGATTACATTCTGTCTACTTAAATTATTAAAATCATGTTTGTATTGTTATAGGCCTTGGTAAGTTGTTCAATTAAATAAAACGATGCTTATGTTATACTTGCATTATAAAAATGTAAGGTAACAAATGAGTTAATTATTAAGCGTATTGAAATTACAATTAATTGATACAATATTTAATTGGTGCATGTTTAATCTTCTAAGGTAATTGAAGGTTAAATTAGAGATGGTATTAGATGATACATTAACCTTGCATAATTTGCAAGATTATTGTGATTAAATTGTTTCAATATAGAAATATATTGTTATCTCACTTAATCTTATATGTGCTTATGAAGATTGATTAATTATTTGAATTGGCATTGAGAAATGTTCAAGGGATTAATTTTATTTAGTAAGTATGTATGTGTAGTAGTTAACAAATTACCAAGTTGCTGTGAAAAATATTCGTAACAACATTAACATGGGTTTAGTAATTCTAAGTTAAGGAATGTAATTGATCTAACACAATTATGTCATATTGGTTAAAACTCATCTTTTTGAATCGTGCATTGGAATTTTTACTTTTAATTTTTTTACTTAGTTAATTTTTATTTTTTAAATAAATTCTTAAAAAAAAACATAAGTGTTTGATTTACATTTCATAAATATTTTTCTTTCACAGTCCTTGTGGGTACGATAACTCGACATTTACTTGTAACTTTATACTTGTTAATAATTGTGTACACTTGCACATTTTTGTCATTCCATTTATTAACCAATATCATAACTGGAAAATATCACTTGCTTATTCTTCGTAATTGATCCATATAGATACATGTACTTTGCTTTAGCAGAACCCATATTATATAGATCAAGGCTTTAGCGAGGGTAAATATTGGAAGGCTATTTTAACTTAATATTTTATTAAGGGGTTTTTAAATTAAATTAATCTCACCATTAATGGTAAACGTTTGTCCATTTAATCTTTTAACTGATCTTATCATTATCCTATAACATGCTTGCTAACATATCATCAATTTTATCATATACAAGAAAAATATAAAGCAGTAACTAAATGCAATGGTTATAGCCCATAAAACTAATGGGGTTCCTCTAAAGCCAATGGGAGAACTATAGGGAGTCCTAAAGGTTTATGCTGCTTCTCAAGCTTCTTTTCCACTTTAGGTAGCCCAACCTTCTTTTCCTCTAGTCCGTATCAAGTTGTACAATTTACAATCACAGAAACTCATTTTACATATGAGGGAGTAAGATGAGAAGAGAAGTACAAGAGAAATATAGAAGGGCACGTCACTTAGGTCGTATTTATAAAATTACAACCTTTTCAAATAATAAATTAAATGGGTTATTGAGATATAACCATGCATTTCCAAACACCATGCATATCAAACATAATACACAACATGTATCTCATAAAATCGAATGAAACAATAAATTTAACCCTGAATCCGTATCGTACAAGTGGCTTTGGTACCACTATTGGGACCGTTGGTACGTCTTGTGGCACAGTGAAGAAATTATTCCAAGAACCCATATCCAAGGATGCAACACCCCAAACCCAGCCTAGACATTATGGCCAAATCTGGCAATGTCAAATGGAATGGAATTTGAAGTTGAATTTATCAAGTTATAACCATTTCCACTTATTAGCTTCTATTTATCTCTCATTAGTTTCAAAATTTAATTTATTGTTAATTTGATTCTTTTAAAAACAAATTTTGTAGCGAAGGCTTTTAAAACAGTGATATCTAAAGGAAACCTTTTGCGTTTAGGACAATGTTGTTTTTAACTAAACCCAGTTTTTGTTGAGTTTTGCAGTTTAAAAGTCCATGAAAACAATTAAAATCCAAAATAAAAGCAATAGTCCAAAATTCCCAAATTACATCAAAAATACCCTGAAAATAATAGGAAATAAAAACCTTAAATGAAATTAAAGCAGTTCAACAGGCATGTGGTCACCGTTTAAGTCCTCCACCGCACTTATCTGTCTAAGACTTGGATTACCTATACAGTTAAAACAGAAAGGGGTTTGTTTATGTAAACTCAGTGTGTAATCCCCACAGAAAACATGCATACAATCAACCATCAATTATCAGTCAAATGCAGTCTGGGCCTAAGCCTAATACAGATTCAGATACAATTTAGGCCTTAGCCCAATCAGATACAGTTCATATATAAATCACGTTCTTAGCTCATCTCAGATACAGTATTCATATAGTAACAGAAAATCAGTATCCTACCCACCAGCCTCTACACACAATCTCTGACCATCCCTACAAACCATATGGGGTTTAAAACACCCACCCAGCCCTACAAATCAAGTCGTACAGAATGCAGCACATATCAGTAATATTGCAGCTAAGCTGCCAGATAATAGGCATGAAAGCCTTTCAGTACACTTCCTCCAATAATCAATCATCCCACCCCAATGCAGATGCAACTAAACATACTCAATGCAGGCTCATTCTGATATGATTTAACAAATAATTTAATATAAGCCGACTAAGCAAGTAACAGACTTAAGTAAAAAAAATTCCAAAATTTACCAAAGGTGAGACTTGAACTCAAGGCCTCTCAAACACTCCCAGGACACTTAACCACTGAAGCAAATATACATTTGTGTCACATTTTAACAGAAACAAAAATAAGAATTTTGGGTTGTTACAACTCTACACCCTAAAAGAAAATTTCGACCTCTTAAATTTACGTAATGAGAACAGATGAGGATACTACTAACGCATCGAGTCCATCCTTAGGCTCTCACGTGGCCTCCTCAGTGCTTTGGTTCCGCCACAGCACCTTCACTAAAGGAATGGACTTTTTCCGTAGAACCTTAGTGTCTCGCTCCAGAATCTAGATATGTTCTTCCTCGAAGGTAAAATCTGGCCTAACCTTAATCTCCTCAATAGGGACAATATGAGATGGGTCAGAACGGTAACACCTTAACATTGAGACGTGGAATACGTCATGAATACGGTCTGGCTTTGGAGGTAACTCCAACTGATAAGCGACTGATCCCACTCGTTTCAGAATTCGGTAAGGCCAATAAACATAGGGCTCAACTTCCCATTGCAACCGAGCCTCAGAACCTTCTTCCATAGAGAGACCTTAAGAATCACGGAGTCCCCATAGAATACTCAATTTTACGTCTCTTTTGATCAGCATAAGACTTCTGTCTGTTAGAAGCAGCCTTCAGACGATCTTGAATAAGTCGAACCTTATTCTCAATCTCAGAAACCAACTCAGGACCTAAAACTCGACGTTCACCCAACTCAGCCCAACACAAAGGAGTACGACACTTACGACCATACAGAGCCAGAGCCTCATAAGGTGCCATCTGAATACTCGACTGGAAACTGTTATTGTATGCGAACTCGGCTAACGACAGATAATCCTCCCAACTGCCTCGAAAATTGATAACAAAAGTCCTCAACATATCCTTTAATATCTGAATCACCCTCTCAGATTGACCATTGGTCTGAGGATGGAATGTAGTACTAAAGTCCAATCTCAAACCCAGAGCCTCATGTAACTTTTTCCAGAATCAAGACATGAAGCGAGGATCTCTATTAGAAATAATTGACACTGGAACCCCATACAGTCTCACTATCTTAGCAATGTAGAGTTTTGCCAACTTTTGAAGAGAATAGTCGGTCCTAACCAGAATGAAGTGCGCAAACTTGGTCAATCGATCCACGATGACCCAAACAGAATCCTTCTTTGTGAGTGTTAGTGGCAACCCACTAACGAAGTCCATTATTACTTGCTCCCACTTCCATGGTAGAATCTTAACCGGCTGCATCAAACCTGAAGGTAACTGATGCTTAACCTTAACCTACTAGCATGTCAGACATCGTGCCACAAAATCAGCAACCTCCCTTTTCAACCCCGGCCACCAGTACAGTTCTCGAAGATCCTTTTACATCTTATTCCCACCAGGATGCATAGCATAAGGGCTACTATGCAACTCTCTCAAAATAGACTGCCTCAGATCAGTATCCTTTGGTACACAAACCTGTCCACGGAAACAGAGTACCCCATCATTATTCAGCCCAAAGTCCGCTGTACTGCCACTATCAACCTGACGGAACTGAAGACCTAACAATTCATCCTTTAACTGCCTAACCCAAATCTGTTCTATCCAAGTCGGTTTAACCTGCAACTCAACCAACAAACTTCCGTCGTTGAACAAACTAAGTCGAACGAACATTGCTATCAGATCAGTCATCGCCCTACGGCTCAATGCATTGTCCACCATATTGGCCTTGCTAAGATGATACTCAATAGTACAGTCATAGTCCTTAAGCAATTCAATCCATCTACGCTACCTAAGATTCAACTCCTTCTGGTTTAGGAGGTACTTGAGGCTTTTGTGATCAGTGTAGATAATGCACCTCTCACCATACAAATAGTGCCCCCAGATTTTCAATGCAAAGACTACAGCGGCCAATTCCAAATCATGCGTCGGATAGTTTGCCTCATGCGTCTTGAGCTGACAAGATGCATATGCCACAACCTTACCATCCTGCATTAGAACACAACCCAAACCCACATGTAACGTGTCATTGTAAACCAAAAACCCCTTCCCAAATTCAAGCTGCATCAGAACAGGAGCCTGAGTCATTACAGTCTTGAGCTACTCAAAGCTCTCCTGCTGTGCATCAGTCCATACAAGCGATACACCCTTACGTAGAAGTTTAGTCAAGGGAGCTACAATCAAAGAAAACCCCTCGATAAATTGACGATAATATATCACCAAACCCAAGAAACTGCGAATTTCAGACACATTCTTGTGTTGTTTCCAATCCAACACATCCTCAATCTTTTGAGGATCAACACGAATCCCCTCAACAGAAACCAAATGCCATAGAAAAGTTACTTCACAAAGCAAGAACTCACACTTGCTTAGTTTAGCGTAAAGTTTCTTCTCACGCAGAATCTAAAGCACTATTCTAGGATACTCATCATGCTCATCTTCAATCTTAGAGTAAACCAAGATGTCGTTGATGAAGACCACGATGAACCGATCCAAGTAAGGCTAAAATACTCGATTCATCAGATCCATAAATACGGCTGGTGCGTTCGTTAACCTAATAGGCATAACTAGGAACTCGTATTGCCCATACCGAGTCCTAAATGCGGTCTTATGCACATCCACCTTCGTAACCCTCAATTGATGGTACCCTGAATGGAGATCGATCTTAGAGAATACTGAGCCCCTCTGAACTGATCAAATAAGTCGTCAATTCTCGAAACTGGATATTTATTCTTCATGGTCAGCTTATTCAACTGTTGATAGTCAATACACATCCTCATGGTCCCATCCTTCTTCTTAACACACTAACTAGATTGTTTTCAAATTAGACTATCTATAATACCATAACAGTTTATCAGAATACTTACAAGATCAGCACCGGAGACTCGGTGTACTACATTCTCAGTCAAATCATTTCAAATCATTTGAAAATCAACTCTTAAAAAAACAAGTTTTAAAACCCAAAATCTACAGCCGAGTTTTACAACCTGGCTCAGATACCACTAAATGTAACACCCCAAACCTGAGCTAGACGTTATGGTCGAATCTAGCGATGTCACATGGAATGGAATTTGAAATTGAATTTATCAAGTTATAACCGTTTCTGTTTATTAGCTTCTATTTATCTCCAATCAGTTTCGAAATTTAATTTATTGTTAATTTGATTCGTTTAAAAACAAATTTTGTACCGGAAGCTTTTAAAATTGTGATATTTTAAGGAAACCGTTCGCATTTAAGAAAATGTTATTTTTAATTAAACCAAGTTTTCGTTGAGTTTTGCAGTTTAAAAGTCCATGAAAACAGTTAAAATCCAAAATAAAAGAAACAGTCCAAAAGTCCCAAATTACATAAAAAATACCCCAAAAATAATAGGAAATAAAAACCTTAAACGAAACTAAAGCAGTTCAACAGTCATGTAGTCATCGTTGAGTCCTCTGCTGCACCAATCCGTCTAAGACTGGGGATTACCTGTACAGTTAAAATAGAAAGGGGTGAGTTTACGTAAACTCAGTGTATAATCCCTACAGAAAACATGCATACAGTTAACCATCAATTATCAGTCAAATGCAATATAACACCCCAAACCCGGCCTAGACGTTATGACCGGATCTGGCATGTCACATAAAAGGGTTGTTTAAAAGCTACGTGTCCATTAAAAACTTCGTATTATTTTTAAAATTTCAAACCTTGTTGTTTGTGAAATTCAGATTTGCTTTAATGGTTTTCTTGTAAAATTGTTATTATTATTTTCAAAAAATTTGTTTATAAAGAAATTAGATTCAATGAGTTGCGGAAACGTGATATTTTGAAAACATTTATTGTCGTTTTAGGAAAACCCTGAGTTTAAGCATTTATAGTTTAAGCATAACTGAAATGAAAGTTTAAAAGAAAAATAAAATTTCAAAGGCCTTATTACAAAATATTAACCCAAAATAAATAATCTTAAAACAAAGCTAAACCGAAATTTACTAAAGTTTATGAGAAATACTCCGATGTATGGCCACCACAAAGTCCTCCGCAGCCCCAAATCCTCTAACGCTAGGGATCACCTCCATGGTTAAAGTAGAGGGGTGAGTTACGAGAACTCAGTGTGTAATCCCCTAATCAGTCATTAACTGGGCTCGAGCCCATACAGAAGCAGACTGGGCCGAGGCCCTATTCGGTGACAATTTGGGCCTTAGCCCTATAAACATGCTAATGCAAGCAGAGAATGCAGCCCAACCCAATCCAACAAAACACACCCCCGTACCAATCCTACACACCTGTGGGGATCAAGTCAACCCACCCAGCCCTACACACCAATGTGACAGACAAGCTGCTAATCATAGAATTTCTGGCGGAGCCACCAGAATAACAGAATATACGTGGCATAGCCACTACACAAAATGTGGCAGAACCACCAGATTACACTTCCTCCGATCATCAAACCCAACCCCTGCAACATATCATAAATGCAATGCATCATACGTACAAAAGTGTAAATAAAGCATACACATGATAACCAACCATAATCAAGGGTATAACAGACATTTACCCTTTAGGGGTATTTCAGTAATTTTATCATTTAACGGCCTTTCCGAAGGCCAACTGTCGCCTCAAGCGACACAGAACCCTTTTTGGGTCTCTACGAAACTATTGGGCCTAAAATCCATTTTAGGCCTAAAGGAGCCCACACGCTCGTGTGGCCCAATTCATATGGTTTCGGTCTCAGTTTTTCAGATTACGTAATCACACCTATCATTTGATAGTTTTCCAGAAATTTTGCCCATATGGGCCGAATAGCCCATTGGGCCCATTTGGCCCATTTCAGCTCGATCAGGCCCGTTACAGCCTCAGTTTCGCGAGAGTGCTCGTGACACTATCAACGACTTATCTCCAACATCTCGATTTGCCACTACGAGTGCTCACACGCTCGTGTAATCACCTTTGCCGGTTTTTTGGCTTTTCGGCTTTTACCCGTTTCATAGAGCAACATATACAATTATCTAGTTTGGTGTGAGATTACACACCTAATTTGGAATACGTATCACGCTACTCTCCGAAGCACTTAAGGACATAATTGGCTATCAGTTAGTCTTCTTGTTCGATAATCCCAAAACTGAAATTGATAACACAATCCACAACACTTGCCAAGAATGACGGCAACCCCTTGCTATGCTTGGATGTTCGGTTTACTCCCTTTGATTACGAAATTGAGTCCCTAAAGAAGAGCACGAGTTAGCGATGTTGTTTCAAAACAATCAAGAAACGGCCTTTCGGCCTAAATGAACCTAAAGTAGAGAACAACCATCCACTCCCCCTATTCGGCCATGGTTATACTTACCAACCAGTTCTTGGAATTCGAAACCTGAGTGTATGGTAAGGAGGGTACACTCAAACCCCAAAAGATTTGGCCTACGCCACAAGAGAAGTGCTTCGGTTTATGCTAAGCAGAGAGGGGAGAAACAAATAGTGAGTGAATGTGAGAATGTTACATTTGGTCAGAGAAAAAGAATGGTGTGAAGAGGAAAGAAAGGAGGAAATAAAGAAAGTGATGAAAAGCTTACCAAGTGCGGCTACAAAAGAGAACCCAAGCTCCAACAGTTTGATGTATGGCTTAAAGGGAAAACAAGTGGAAGGAGATGTGGCTATTCAACTTAAGAAAAGAGAAGAAAGATTGAAGAAAAACAAATGTACGAATGGTCAATTCTCAACTAGATTCGGCAAAGATACCTTGAGAGAAAAGAAGGAAGAGAAGGAAAAAAATGTACAAAGAGAAAACAAAAAAATATCAAATGAGGAGAACCCAAAATGCTCTAGCCGAAAATGCCAAAACAACACTCTCTAAGTTGCGCTCTGAGCCAAAAACGGCACCTCTCTAAAACTGGCCGAATATGCACCTTCCAAAATGCCAAAAACTTTGGTCGAAATTCTCTATACTCCTCCCTATATTCGGCCAACTCCCTACACTCATCCAACCCCATGATTCTCTCCTCTTTTTACTCCACCAAACACTCTCCACCTCCCATTCAAACCATTTGACTCATTCTTCAACCACTCTGGCAGAGTTTGAACTCAACTCTACTTTCTTCTCTCCCAAACACAAAATAATAGCCACCAAAATGCCACTTGTGAGATTTGAACCTCCAACCTCTTTGCACTCCCCTTGACGCCACACCACCTTGCCACATGCTCAACTTGTGCTAGCAAAACACCAACAAATTTCCTTAGGTCTTGCTTCCAACAACCCTCTCTACTAAAGAGCCAAGATCCAAAATTTTCCCAAGGCTTGGGCTCAAACCCAAGCCTCCCTGGGGCCCCTAAACTCACTCGAATAACAACCCAAATAACCACATCATACAATTATGCAGAGAAAAACAACCCCTAATTTTTTTGGGATGTTACAATTCTACCCCCTTAAAGAAATTTCGGCCTCGAAATTTACCTGGTCAAAAAAGATGAGGGTATTGCTGTTGAATTGCCTCCTCAGGCTCCCATGTGGCTTCCTCTGAACCGTGGTTACGCCACAATACATTGAATAATGGAACAGATTTCCTCCTCAGCACTTTCACCTCATGATCCAAAATCTGTACCGGTTCTTCTTTGAATGTCAGATCAGAACTCACTTCAATTTCCTCCAGTGGCACTACATGAGAAGGATCAGAACGGTAGCGCCTCAGCATTGAAACATGGAATACATCATGTATTCGATTCAACTTCGGAGGCAACTCAAGCTGATAGGCAACCGGTCCCATACGCTTCACTATCCGATAAGGCCCGATGAACCTGGGGCTCAACTTGCCCTTCTGTCCAAATCTCAAAATCTTCTTCCAAGGTGAGACCTTCAAGAAAACATAATCCCCCACCGAATACTCTATCTCCTTACGCTTCAAATCCGCATACGACTTCTGTCTATCAGAAGCTTCTTTTAACTGGCCCCGACTCAACTTCATCTTCTCGTCAATTTCTGAAAATAATTATGGACCCAACAATCGTCGCTCACCCCATTCTGTCCAACAAGTAGGGGTACGACACCTATGACCATATAACGCCTTGTAGGATGCCATCTGAATCCTGGATTGGCAGATATTGTTATACGCAAATTCCGCTAACATCAGATAATCTTCCCAACTGCCTCTGAAGTCAATCACACAGCCCCTTAACATGTCTTCCAGAATCTGGATTACCCTCTCCGACTGACCATCAGTTTGTGGATGAAACGCTATACTAAAATCCAGTCTTGTACCCAATGCTTCATGTAACACCTTTCAAAATCGATATGTGAATCTAGGGTCCCTGTATGAGATGATAGACATTGGTACCCCATGTAGCCTCACAATTTCAGCCACGTACAACTTGGCCAACTTCTGTAGTGAGTAGTCAGTGCGAATCGGTATAAAGTGTGCGGACTTAGTCAACCGGTCAACAATCACCCACACTAAGTCTTTCTTAGTAGGCGTCAAGGGTAGCCCACTAACAAAATCCATTGTTATCCTCTCCCACTTCCAGAGTGGAATCTTTATAGGTTGCAGCAATCCCAAAGGTAGTTGATGCTCCGCCTTCACTTGCTGACATGTCAAACACTTGCTTATGAAGTCAGTAGCTTCACGTTTCAGCCCTCGCCACCAGTACAGTTCTCGTAGGTCTCGGTACATCTTGTTTCCATCGGAATGCATAGTGTATGGGCTACAATTCACCTCCCTCAGAATCATCTATCTTAATTCAGATTCCTTTGGCATACAAACTCTTCCACAGAAACATAACATCCCTTCACTGTTTAGCCCTGATCGTCGAAATCAGAGCTTTAAAATTTATAATGAGAATGATTAAACTTGGAAACTAACTCTGACAACGATTTTAAGGCAAGCGCACCTATCGAATAGTAGTATAGTTTAGGCAAGACCGGAATATCGAATCCCAAAGGAACCAAAAGTACTAATACTAACTCTCTTTCTATTATTTAGCCTAAGAATTAAGTGAATGGTTATCTAATCTAAATTTAGCTATCAACTAAACTAAAGACGCAAAGACAAAAAGAATGAAATGGGAAAAATACTGTTGGGAAAACTCAATTGATTAAGACGATACCCTTAGAAAGAATCCACCTAGACTTCACTTGTTATCTAACACTGAACTAGACGATGTATTCACTTGACTTGATCCGTAAGATTCCCTAAGTTATATTAAACCCACTCTCTAAGCGAATAACGTCTAACCCTAGGTTGATTAATTGAAATCTCTTTCTAATTAAAACCCCTAGAATCGCATTAACTCGATCTATGGACTCCCATATTAAGTTTCACCCTAATCCAGTAAAATTTCGTCACCCTATCTCTAGGCGTGCGATCAACTCCGCTTAATTATGCTAGATCTACTCTTAAGCAGGGACTTTTGCTCCACCACCTAAGCACATAATACTTGAATTAATATCCCAGAAATATTAACACAAGAATTAAGCACACATAATCAAGAACAAATCAAGTATTTATCATATTGTTTAGAAAACAATAACAAGATCTGTCTTAGGTTTCATCCCCCTCAGGTATCTGAAGGGTTTAGTTCATAATAATAAAAGAGAACATCTCAAAAGAAAAGATAAAACAAAACATAAGAAATCCCTAAAACTCCCTGAAGGAATTGAAGGAGAGATCCTCCGTCTTGAGTAGAATTTTGGCTTCTTGAGATGGATCAACTGCCTATCTTCGAGTGATTCTCCACAAATCTGACTTTTTTGGCTCGGCTCATTGGCCTAGCTAACCACCCTCTTTCAGGTAATACTTAGGGGGTTTATATAGGCTTTCGAAATAGGTTTCGTTGCCTCTAAGTATCCAAATCTGAATGAAATTGCTCTTTCCTGCGACAGGGACACTGCCAGAGCACACGCCCGTGTAAGTAGTGGCCAGGCCGTGTTCAATCCTGTTGAATGAGGCACGGCCGTGTGAATCAGGAGACGGCCATGTTCTAGTAGGACGGGAGGCATAGCCGTGTGGATTTCATGATATGGCCCATTTACTCCGTTTTGGGCCCTTTTTCCTTTCTTTTCATTCTCGGGTGCTTTCTTTGGTATAAAACATGAAAACAAAGGATTAAGAGCACCTTTTTACATAAATTGAGGCTTACTTCATCCAAAAGCATAGTAAATGTTAGCTTAAAATATGTTACTTTTATGGTTTATCAAATACCCCCACACTTAAGCTTTTGCTTGTCCTTAAGCAAAATTCTCAACTTACAATTAAAACGAACTTTCCATAATTCATAATTCCTACCGACAATGTCTCATCATAATTCATAGATAATTTATACATGGATAATTTAACTCAAAGAGTCCTAAAGATTCAAACAATCAAAGTCATACATTTGTAGCACAAAAACGTAGGTGTCTCCCCTTATATAAATAATTACCTTTAATTCAAAACCGACAAGGAATGACATCCTCACAAAAGATTTACTCAAATAACTCGAAGTGTTTAAGGTTCAAAATTAAGCACTCAAAAGTCGAACCTGAAAAGTTAATCCCATAGGCTTGCCTGAAAATCAAATCTCCACCACTGTAAAATGAGATGATAAACAGATCAAAAGGTCTTTAACAGGGTTGTAACGGGGCTAGGGTTAAAGGTGTGGAAAAAGGCTGAATTAGGAGGTTAGAATCGAGATTGAATTGACAAGTTACCTAGAAATCTGAGACGATAATAAATAGTTACATTAACTGAAAATTAATAATCCTAATAATACGAGCTTTTTCTTTTGATAAATAGACTTTAACTGTATAAGCTCACTTTTCATAATACTAATACTGAATATACTTCGATTTTTTTAAGAACAAGTCAAATAATAATAGAAAAATAACTTTTACAACTAAAATATAGAACATAATTAGGCAACTGTTCAAAATCAACTCTCGACAAAAAGGGAGTGAATGAGGATGGTGATAACAAATACAAAGGGTTTTGGGTTAAGATCAGTGGGTGAGTCAATAAAAAGGGATGTTAGGATTAAACGAGGTTCACTAGGGGTTAATTGTGAAGGTAGGCTTTTTAGTGGAGTAAGTGAGTTAAATCCTAGGTGCCTTTATCATCTCTGTATATCAAATCATAGGTGTGGTCTCGACATGTATAATCAAGGCAAGTTCTAGAATAACAGTTCAATGTTGACACACTCATAATCAATAAAGTGAGCATGAAAAAGAATATATGCTCTATAAGGCTCAAAAATCTCACAAAAAATTATGGGTGTTTTGACATCAACCTTGTAAATTTCAAAATTTAAAGTAATATTCAAATTTAGGTTAACAACCTAGCAAAAATTTTAATTCGAAAAAATAGACTTATCATGCTTGTTTCTCTAGCATCTTAAAATTTCAATCATCAATGCACAATTGACTATGACTTACTCAAAAAACATGTTAATAAAAATCATAAATCATCAGAATTTCTATCCTAATTAGTAATATGAAGAAATTACTCAAAAACAAGATATAATTCAGGGTTTTGAGAATAATGAAAAAAGTTAGGCACTTTTACCCCCCACACTTAAGATGTACATTGCCCTCAATGTACAAAGATAGATAATATCAGTTATTAGATAATCAAAAGAGAGGGGAAAAAGTGACACTCCCTGAATTATGGATGGATTCCTTGGAGGATGTGTAGAATACGTTGGAGGTGTTGTCTTTTGTTGTGGCGGTTACTAACGAGCTCTGCGCTAGATGAAGAAATTGAGGAGCTCGTGAAGAATTAGCCAGGGATTATTAAGACACATTTAAAATAAACTAAATATATAACTAAAGACAAGAAAACTAAAGAGAAGGAAAATAGAAAATAAAATAGAGTTAAAAGAAAAGGTGGATGGACCGAGGAGTCCTTATTGTTGGATGGTTCGCGAGGTGGGTGTCACCTTTAAGGCTGCAGAGGTGCTGGCGGTGGCGGAAGTGGCGTGGTTATGGTCGTGGTCGTGGTGATTCCCTAGCAGCCTTTTGAATCTGACACTAAGAAACTAAAACATATTAAACTAATTTAAGCATAAGATTGTCAAGGGGAAGGAAATTAAAGGAGAAGATAAAAGTAAAAAAAAAAAAAGATAAATGGTCTCAAAGACCCTTGGCTTGTCGAGTGGATGAAGCGACCGGCATGAACTTATGTAGATCAGTCTCCATGAGGGAGACTATGCTTGGATCCTTCCGTTTC
Source organism: Gossypium australe (assembly GCA_005393395.2). Classification (NCBI taxonomy): domain Eukaryota; kingdom Viridiplantae; phylum Streptophyta; class Magnoliopsida; order Malvales; family Malvaceae; genus Gossypium; species Gossypium australe. The sequence goes on from CM016626.1 coordinate 49,523,755, forward strand.
GTCGACATGGCCAAAAGATTGAGAAGAATGCTATGAAAACAAAGAATGCTGAGAATGGAGGGTGTAGAAGGGTGTAAGGGAGGAAGAAGGGTGAGAAATAGGTGAGAAGAGGGTGGGGTGGGTGGTTTAAATAGAATTCTCAAGTCAGGTACATGCACACGCCAATGTCTTGTGGGCGTGGTGTCTCACACAGCCATATCGCATGGCTGTGGTGGGCTTCGTTCGTTTCTCTCACGCCCGTGCTCCATTTGCCATGCTCGTGTGTTATTAGACAGTGTCGACCACGGCTGCATCGCATGGTTGTGGGGTTTTGTCGGTGCCCGTGTTGTGGTGGTTGGAGTCCCTGACTCGAAGATTTTATTTGCTCTGACATGTATAGTTTCTACCATGTTAGTTACAAAGATTCTTGAGGTATACGCGGCCACGGCCACGGCCGTGTGCAAGGCCGTGTGGCCTGGAAATCTGCACCTTTGGTTAGTTTTAAAGTTAGGTGATAAAAAGGAAGAGTAAAATATAATTGATAAGATAAAAATGTAGAAGTCAATGGGGTTAGTACTCAGGTTGCCTCCCGAGAAGCGCTCGTTTATAGTCTTAAGCTAGACTCTCCTCTCATTTGTGTGTTCATGGTGGTTTGATGAGTTGAAAGTCCTTCCTCGTGCTTGCGGTTTCATTATCATGATAGAGTTTAAGACGAGTAGCATTTATTCTTAAATTGCCAAAAATAGGGTTACTTACCTCGACTGTTCCGTACGGAAAAACATCGATTACCTTGAAAGGGATTTCCTTGCTAGTGTTAGGATCAGGAGGGGACACTCGTGGATCTACTTTATTTAGAAATACCTGATCTCCAATTTTGAACTCGTGTGCCTTGTAGGGTGGCTTTGGTTCTGGTTCGGGTATTCCTAGTTCTTTTTTAAGATGTATCTTCCCCTCTTTTATTTCATCGATCTGAATCCCTTGTTCCTCCTGAGTTATATCTTTGTTGGCACAGGGTTTAGAATCGGGTTCAATCGTGTCCTTTTATGGTGCTTCCTGAAAAGAAGGGTTAACCGAATGGTTATCAATAGATTTCACTCTCTCACCTTGGTTCTTCGATGTTCTAGCGGAATCGAGGGCTTGAAGAGTGACTGTTTCGTCAGCTACACAGAGTATAAGTTCGCCTGCATCAACATCGATTTTATTTCTGGGAGTTGCTAAGAATGGTCGTCCTAAAATTAGGGGGATCGTGTTGTCCTCATCCATGTCTAAAACGACAAATTCTACCGAGAATACGAATTTGTCAATCTTCACAAGTACATCTTCAATTATTCCCCTAGGAACTCTAATAGTTTTATCAGCTAGTTGAATGCTAATCCTAGTTTGTTTGGGTTTCCTTAGACCTAGTTGGTTAAACAATTTATAAGGCATTACATTTATGCTTGCCCCTAAATCAACAAACACATTATAAACAGTTAAACTACCAATTAAGCATGGGATTGTAAAACTCCCTGGATCTTTCAATTTCTGTGGTAGTTTATTTCGCGACATTGCTGAGCACACTGCGTTCAGTTCCACATGTGATTTCTCATCTATCTTTCGCTTATTCGTCAATAGCTTCTTTAAAAATTTCCTGGAATCTGGCATCTGTGAAGGAGCTTCAAGAAAGGGTAAGTTAATATGTAATTTCTTTTAAAGTTTAAGAAACTTACCGAACTGTTCCTCTGTGTCGTCTTTCGTTATTGCTTGGGGATATGGTATGCGAGGTTTGTACTCTTTGATTACCGGTTTCAGCTTGTTATTGACCTTGACCATATCTTCTTCTACCACATTCTTTTGCTTCAAATTAGGCACATCTAACCCTTCACTATCTTGAGCTGTTATGGCTTGAACTTTCTCCCTTGGGTTAGTCTCGGTGTTGCTCGGTAGTCTTCCATGTGGTTTCTCAGAAATCTGCTTAGCAAGTTGCCCGAATTGATCCTTGAACTCCTGTGACAATGCTTCAAGTTTTGTTTCTACCATCTGGAAATGTGTTTCTGAAGCTACTATGAAGTTTGTCAGGACCTCTTCAAGGTTCGGCTTCTTTTCCTGTGGGTAGGGCTGTTGTTGGAAGTTTTGGGATGGTTGTGATCTTTTATTTCTTTGACTGCCCCATGAGAAATTGGGGTGGTTGTTCCAACCTGGATTATAAGTATTACTATAAGGGTTATTGTTAGATCGAAAATTATTACCCATATAGTTCATCTGTTCGCTCTTCATGCCCTGTCCGTAGGGTGGGTACTCAGGATTCACCATTCCTTCACTTGAGTCGCACTGCATTTCTGGATGTGCCTGCGAAGAACCATAGAAACTATCAAATTTTTTACGTAACAATTCTACCTGATTTGATAACGCGGTCACTGTATCAATGTTGAAAACTCCGGCTACTTTAGCTGGCCTTGTCCTTGTAACTTGCCACTGATAGTTATTCAATGACATCTCCTCTATAAACTTATAGGCTACTTCAAGAGTTTTGTTGTTCAGGGTTCCACCGGCAGTTGAATCGATTAGTTGCCTTGTTGAAGGGTTCACACCATTATAAAAAGTTTGGACCTGTAGCCACAAAGGTAATTCGTGGTGTGGGCGCCTTCCCAACAAATCTTTGTATCTCTCCCATGCATCATAAAGTGTCTCTAAATTCATCTTTTTAAAAGAAGAGATATCATTCCTTAACTTGGCCGTTTTGACCGGTTGGTCATTTGATCCCATGTAGTGATTGATCCTCGTGGAAGAGAATGTAACCACTATTTAGCTTTATTTCTCAGGGAAAAGGGAAATAACCGAAGACGGATGGCATCATCAGAAATGCCATTTATCTTGAAGGTGTCGCAAAATTCTAGGAAATTTGCTAAGTGTGTGTTAGGATCCTCATCCTGCAAACCATCAAACTAAACAAACTGTTGTATCATTTGTATAGTGTTAGGTTTCAGTTCAAAATTATTTACAGCAATAGTAGGCCTAACAATACTAGACTTTATTCTTGTTAAACTAGGTTTAGCATAATCATACATAGTATGTGGAGCATGATGTTCGGCCATCTCTGGAGGTGGCAGATTATTTTCAGCCATCTCTTTTGTGGTATTTATTTCGGCTTCTTGCTCTTCGTTTATATAGTTTAGGCTTCGCCTTATTTCTCTGCGATTTCTACGAACGGTACCTTCAATATCACTGTCGTAAAGTAGAGGTCCTGTCGGGTCCCTTCTAGTCATAAACTAGAGGTACTTGAAAGGGACAAAAAAAAAGAAGAAAGAAAATTTAGAAAAACAAAAATAAAATTTAATTGCAACAAAATAAAAATAAATATGGCTAAAGTAATAAAAGTTAAGCTTTCTTAATATTTTAGTTCCCCGGCAATGACGCCAAAAACTTGATCGTCGAAATCAGAGCTTTAAAATTTATTATGACAATGATCGAACCTGGAAACTAACTCTGACAATGATTTAAAGGCAAGCGCACCTATCAAACAGTAGTATAGTTTAGGCAAGACCGGAATATCGAATCCCAAAGGAACCAAAAGTACTAATACTAACTCTCTTTCTATTATTTAGCCTAAGAATTAAGTGAATGGTTATCTAATCTAAATTTAACTATCAACTAAACTAAATACGCAAAGACAAAAAGAATGAATTGGAAAAAATACTGTTGGGAAAACTCAGTTGATTAAGACGATACCCTTAGGAAGAATCCACCTAGACTTCACTTGTTATCTAACACTGAACCAGACGATGTATTCACTTGACTTGATCCGTAAGATTCCCTAAGTTATATTAAACCCACTCTCAAAGTGAATAAGATCTAACCCTAGGTTGATTAATTGAAATCTCTTTCTAATTAAAACCCCTCGAATCTCATTAACTCGATCTATGGACTCCCATATTAGGTTTCACCCTAATCCGGTAAAATCTCGTCACCCTATCTCTAGGCGTGTGATCAACTCCGCTTAATTATACTAGATCTACTCTTAAGTAGGGACTTTTGCTCCACCACCTAAGCACATCATACTTGAATTAATATCCCGAAAATATTAACACAAGAATTAAGCACACATAATTAAGAACAAATCAAGTATTTATCATATAGTTCAGAAAACAATAACAAGATCTGTCTTAGGTTTCATCCCCCTCAGGTATCTGATGGGTTTAGTTCATAATAATAAAAGAGAACATCTCAAAAGAAAAGATAAAAAAAACATAAGAAATCCCTAAAACTCCCTGAACGAATTGAAGGAGAGATCCTCCGTCTTGAGTAGAATTCCGGCTTCTTGAGATGGATCAACTGGCTATCTTCGAGTGATTCTCCACAAATTTGACTTTTCTTGCTCGGCTCCTTGGCCTAGCTAACCGCCCTCTTTCAGATAATATTTAGGGGGTTTATATAGGCTTTCGAAATAGGTTTCTTTGCCCTAAGTATCCAAATCCGAATGAAATTGCTCTTTCCTGCGACAGGGACACGGCCATGGCACATGCCCGTGTAAGTCGTGGCCAGGCCGTGTTCAATCCTGTTGAATGAGGCACGGCCGTGTGAAGTAGGAGGCAGTCATGTTCTAGTAGGATGGGAGGCACGACCGTGTGGTCTTGGGCCCAGGCCGTGTGGATTTCATGATATGGCTCATTTACTCCGTTTTGGGCTCGTTTTCCGTTCTTTTCATCCTCGGGTGCTTTTCTGGGTATAAAACATGAAAACAAAGGATTAATAGCACCTTTTTACATAAATTGAGGCTTAATTCATCCAAAAGCATACTAAATGTGGGCTTAAAATATGTTACTTTTAAGGTTTATCAAGCCCAAAATCCACTGTCTCTCCACTGTTCACTTGTTGAAAACGAGAACCTAACAACTTATCCAACGGCTGCTTCTCCTTAATCTGACTAACCCACGTCGGTTTCACTTGAAGTTCTACTAATAAACTACCATCCTCATAAAGGCTGAGATGAGCAAACATTGCTCTCAAATCAGATACCACTTTCCGACTTAGTGCATCTGCCACCACATTGGCTTTACCTAGATGATACTCAATCGAGCAGTCATAGTCCTTTAGAAACTCTATCCATCTCCGTTGCCTGAGATTCAACTCCTTTTGGGTAAGGAGATACTTCAGACTCTTGTGGTTAGTGTAGATGATCGACTTTTCCCCGTACAGGTAATGTTTCTATATCTTTAGTACGAACACCACAGCAACTAGTTCCAAGTCATGAGTGGGGTAGTTCACCTCATGTGGCCTAAGTTGACGAGATGCATATGCCACTACCTTCCCTTCTTGCACCAGCACACAACCCAAACCTGTGTGCGACGCATCACAATAGATAACAAATTCTCTCCCAGCCTCAGGCTGAATCAAAACCGGTGCTTCAGTCAGAATCTTCTTCAGTCTCTCAAAACTCTCTTGCTGCTTATCCGTCCAAACAAATTGTACGCCCTTACGCAGTAACTTAGTTAGGGATGCAGCAATCAAAGAGAACCCCTCCACGAATCGCCTGTAGTACCCAGCCAAACCCAGAAAGCTTCGGATCTCTGATACTAACTTCGGTGGCTTCCAATCCAATACAGTTTCAACTTTTCGAGGATCAACCCTAATCCCCTCGGTAGACATAACATGCCCCAAAAATGTCACTTCCTTCAGCCAAAACTTGCACTTACTGAATTTGGTGTAAAGTTGCTTTTCCCTCAATATCTGCAGCACAACCCGAAGATGTGATTCATGCTCCTCCTCGGTTCTTGAATACACCAAAATGTCATCTATAATTACCACCACGAATCGATCTAAATAGGGTTGGAAGACCCGGTTCATCATATCCATGAAAGCGGCTGGTGCATTTGTTAATCCGAATGGCATAACCAAAAACTTGTAATGCCCATAACGAGTTCGGAATGCAGTCTTGTATATATCTGCCTCCTTAACCCTTAGCTGATGGTATCCCGATCTTAAATCTATTTTCGAGAAGACTGAAGCTCCCCGCAACTGATCGAACAGGTCGTCTATCCTTGGTAGCAGATATTTGTTATTAATCGTTAGCTTGTTCAATTGATGATAGTCAATACACATACGTATTGACCTATCCTTCTTTTTCACGAACAATACCGGTGCTCCCCACGGAGATACACTTGGTCTGACAAATCCTCGATCCAACAAATCCTGGATCTGAGCTTTTAGTTCTACCAGCTCCTTCGGTGCCATCCAATAAGGGGCGATGGACACCGGAGCAGTTCCTGGTAACAACTCAATCCCAAATTCGACATCGCGATTTGGGGGCAACCTCAGAAGCTCTTCAGGAAATACGTCCGAAAATTCCTTTACGGTCTTGACATTCTCAACCTACAAATTATCAGCATCAGTCGAGTTGACATAAGCTATGAACACTTTACAACCTTTACGCACCAACTTCTCAGCCCTTAGTGCGGAGATTACATCGGACAGATAATTCATTCACTCACCTATCAAAACCACTTCTTCATCCTCTGGAGTCTTTAATACCATACGCTTAGCAGCGTAATCCAAGTTCGCACGGTGATTCACTAACCAGTCCATGCCTAGTATAAGATCAAACTCACCGAGCGGCAGTTCCATTAAATCTGCCAAAAATACAATCCCTTGCACATCCAGAGCCACATTCCTAAACAACTTACTTACCATCACAGATTGTCCTAAAGGACTAATTATCGACATACCCCTATCAACAAACTCAAATTGTATACCCAGAGTCCCAGACATAGCACAGGCAACATACGAGTGTGTAGATCCAATATCAATTAAAGCTGTAAATGGCACATCAAATATGAAAAACGTACCAGTTATGACATCAGGCGTGTCGCTATCCTCTCGACGTCAAGCAACTTAAACCAGTCTCGACTGCCTCACATCTGTATTACCTACATTACCAGCACCTCTGCCTGGTACTCCACAACCACATCCTAACCCATTTCCCCCTTTGGGCGAACCACGACCTCTCGGTGGCTGCTGACCACCCATTCCTGGCTGTATAAACCTCTGACCTACTACTTGCGTCCCAACAGGCTCCCGAAGACAGTCCTTTATCCGATGATCTTTAGACCCACATCTGAAACACCCACCAGATCTTCTCCAGCACTCCCCCAGATGTATTTTCCCACACTGCACACAAGGTTGTAACCGACCCACAGCAACTGGCTCTCCAACTCGAGCTGGCCCATCCAACCTAGGCCTCTTTTGAAATCCCCTAGAAGGACCTGAAGACCCAAAACCTCTCTTATTTCTGCCCCGTTCCTTATCTCGATTTTGTCTCTCAGAACATTTCACTCTTCAGCAATCTTTGCTTTCTCAATCAAAATGGAAAAATCTCTTTCTCTCTGCGAAGCTACCAGTACCCGTAGCTCGCCCTGCAGACCATCCTCGAATCGCACACAGTGCTCATAGTCGATCGCGGCTATACCTCGAGCGTAATGACTCAAGCACAGAAACTCCGCCTCATACTCTGCTACGGATTTATTTCCCTGAACCAAATTTAAAAATTCCTTCCCCTGGGAGTCCACATAACTAGCCTTGACATATTTTCCCTGGAAAGATGTTTTAAAGAAGTCCCAAGTTATACGATCTGCTTGTGTACCTTCCCTCATAGTGAGCCACCATTGGTATGCCTCATCTCGTAGTAGAGATACTGCTCCTTTCAATTTCTGTTCCACTATGCAATACAGGTCATCCATAATTCGCTCCACAGCCTCTAACCAGTACTCCACTACATTTGGGGCTACACCAGAGATGCCCCTAAAAACTTCGGCCCCGTTTTACCGGAGTCGCTCAAAAATGGATCCCCGAGCTACTGACCCAGTACTCGCTTCAGCAAACCGTTCCAAAACTCGCAGCATTGCTTGGGACAAAGCGTCGTCCCCTACAGTTCAGTCATGAGACCCTGTTTCGGTCACTGGTGATGCAGGTGCTTCCATTTCAGGCATGTGCCCTGATGCTGAGGATTCAGCCTTAGCACCTCCGCCCCTACCACAGCCATGTCTACCTCTTGTACTCATCTCGTTGTAACGCGTTAATCTGTTTAAGAGTTTTATGAATTAGCCAATAATTCCTCTGATTATTAACAAGTGTTTTATGGAAAACAGGTATAAGAGTTGTTTTCGCGGATCAAATTTCCTACTGTCAGTCCCTATAGTCTTAATACCTATAGCTAACTGTTCTAGTGTACTACCACTAACTTTAGTAGTTTTCTCTCTACAGTTATCTCATCATATCTTCAGATAAGGTAAGAGGACTTACAGATTTGGTGCCGAAGACTCAGTGTGTCATACTTCAATTAAAGATATATATTTCCTTAACCATATTTCGAACAAATTTTTGAAAGACGTTTTCGAACCTATTTCACAGCCGAGTTTGCAATCCGGACTCTGATACCATAAAATGTAACACCCCAAACCTGGCCTAGACGTTATGACCGGATCTGGCATGTCACATAAGAGGGTTGTATAAAAGCTACGTGTTTATTAAAAACTTCGTATTCTTTTTAAAATTTCGAACCTTGTTGTTTGTGAAATTCAGATTTGCTTTAATGGTTTTCTTGTAAAATTTTTATTATTATTTCGAAAACTTTGTTTATAAAGAAATCAGATTCAATGAGCTGCGGAAACGTGATATTTTAAAAACATTTATTGTCATTTTAGGAAAATCCGGAGTTTAAGCATTTATAGTTTAAGCATAACTGAAATGAAAGTTTAAAAGAAAAATAAAATTTCAAAGGCCTTTCAGGGGTATAACTGACATTTATCCTTCAGGGGTATTTCGGTAACTTTATCATTTAACGGCCTTTCCGAAGGCCAACTGTCATCTCAAGCGACACAGGACCCTTTTTGGATATCTACGGAACTATTGGGCCTGAAATTCATTTCAGGCCCAAACGAGCCCACGCGCTCGTGTGGCCCAATTCACATGGTTCCAGTCTTAGTTTTTCAGATTACGCAATCACACCTATCATTTGATAGTTTTCCAGCAATTTTGCCCATGTGGGCCTAATAGCCCATTGGGCCCATTTGGCCCGTTTCGACTAGATCAAGCCCATTACTCTCAACGACTTACCGCTAACTTTTACGTCTCGGTTTGCCACTACGAGCACTCGCACGCTCGTGTAATCAACTTTGCCGATTTTTTAGCTTTTTAGCTTTTAGCCGTTTCACAGAGCAACATATATAATTATCTAGTTTGGTATGAGATTACACACCTGATTTGGAATACGTATCACGCTACTCTCCGAAGCACTTAAGGACATAATTGGCTATCAGTTAGTCTTCTTGTTCGATAATCCCAAAACTGAAATTGATAACACAATCCACAACACTTGCCAAGAATGACGGCAACCCCTTGCTATGCTTGGATGTTCGGTTTACTCCCTTTGATTACGAAATTGAGTCCCTAAAGAAGAGCACGAGTTAGCGATGTTGTTTCAAAACAATCAAGAAACGGCCTTTCGGCCTAAATGAACCTAAAGTAGAGAACAACCATCCACTCCCCCTATTCGGCCATGGTTATACTTACCAACCAGTTCTTGGAATTCGAAACCTGAGTGTATGGTAAGGAGGGTACACTCAAACCCCAAAAGATTCGGCCTACGCCACAAGAGAAGTGCTTCGGTTTATGCTAAGCAGAGAGGGGAGAAACAAATAGTGAGTGAATGTGAGAATGTTACATTTGGTCAGAGAAAAAGAATGGTGTGAAGAGGAAAGAAAGGAGGAAATAAAGAAAGTGGATGAAAAGCTTACCAAGTGCGGCTACAAAAGAGAACCCAAGCTCCAACAGTTTGATGTACGGCTTAAAGGGAAAACAAGTAGAAGGAGATGTGGCTATTCAACTTAAGAAAAGAGAAGAAAGATTGAAGAAAAACAAATGTACGAATGGTCAATTCTCAACTAGATTTGGCAAAGATACCTTGAGAGAAAAGAAGGAAGAGAAGGAAAAAAAATGTACAAAGAGAAAACAAAAAAATACCAAATGAGGAGAACCCAAAATGCTCTAGCCGAAAATGCCAAAACAACACTATCCAAGTTGCACTCTGAGCCAAAAACGGCACCTCTCTAAAACTGGCCGAATTTGCACTTTCCAAAATGCCAAAAACTTTGTCTGAAATTCTCTATACTCCTTCCCATATTCGGCCAACTCCCTACACTCATCCAACCCCATGATTCTCTCCTCTTTTTACTCCACCAAACACTCTCCACCTCCCATTCAAACCATTTGACTCATTCTTCAACCTCCCTGGCAGAGTTTGAACTCAACTCTGCTTCCTCCTCTCCCAAACACAAAATAACAGGCACCAAAATGCCACTTGTGAGATTCGAACCTCCAACCTCCTTGCACTCCCTTGACGCCACACCACCTTGCCACACGTTCTACTTGTGCTAGCAAAACACCAACAAATTTCCTTAAGTCTTGCTTCCAACAGCCCTCTCCACTAAAGAGCCAAGATCCAAAATTTTCCCAAGGCTTGGGCTCGAACCCGAGCCTCCCTAGGTACCCTAAACTCACTCGAATAACAAGCCAAATAAGCACATCATATAATTATGTAGAGAAAAACAACCCCTAATTTTTTGGGATGTTACATGCAGTCTAGGCCTAAGCCCATTATGGATCTAGATACAGTTTAGGCCTTAGCCCAATCAAATACAGTTTAGATATAAATTAGGGACTTCAGATACAGTTTGCATACAGTAACAGAAAATTAGTATCCTACCCACCAGCCTCTACAACCATCTCCAACCGTCCCTAAACACCATGTGGGGTTTAAAACACCCACCCAGCCCTACACACCAACTCGTATCGAAAGCGTCACATATCAGTAATATTGCAGCTGAGCTGCTATATAATAGGCATGAAAGCCTTTCAATACACTTCCTTCAATAATCAATCATCCCACCCCAATACAGATGCAACTAAACATGCTCAATGCAGACATACAGAAATACATGCTACATGCTAAAATTCAGTTATCAGTCATACATACGGATCAGTAAACATGCATAAATTTAACATGCTCAATACATACAGTATATATACAGGTCACACGATTTAGGGTCTAAGTAGCACTTACCGACCCTACAATAGGTTCACAGTCGACTTGGGCGACTCGTGCAACCTTAGGAAACATTTTAGCTAAATGGGCCCACATGCCCATGTGGTTTGCCCGTGTGGGCCCACATGTCTAGATTGGCCTTGCCCGTGTGGATCACATAGCCTGGCCCAAATATCACAAGCCTGTGTGGGCCCACACGCCCAGTTCGATTTAGGCTGTGTGGCCCACACGGCCTCACCCCAGCCTTCACACGGCTATGTCTTACGCACTGCCTGGCCTTCATCGATGACACGACCGTGTTGTCACACACGGCCTACCACACGGGCGACCACAGGCCCGTGTGGCGTCAACAGTTTGCAATTTCGGCTTTCGTTGGATCTTGTATTCTGCATTTTCGGGTACACACCTGGGACTATTTCACAGCGAACACACTCCCGAGCCTCCTGAAACCTAAAATAGAGTATCCCAATACCAGCTTAGAAGATAGATTAATGATTTTAACAAAAAGAAATCTTCGTGAAAATTAGTTTACCGCTGACGACAAGCACCCCTAACGTACGTTAAACTGTTGGATTACTTACGACAGGTTCTACTTCAATTCCTGCGTAGGAAGTTCTTAAAGAAATTACTAATCTCCCAAGATTCTCCATTACCGAAAAACCCACGAATCAAAATCAAAAAGAAAAACCCCAACATTTAATAGAACTGAAACTACAGCCGAATGAACTCTACTTACCAAAACGCACAATAACCACTAAGATGATGACCCACAAAGTTACCACAACAGACAAACAAGTAAAAGCGACAGAGGGATGAAGAAAGGGGGAAAGGCAGAAAACAACAGAAATTCTACGTCAAAATTTTCTTTTGGAGAAGAGAAAAATTTTAGCAAAAATGAAAAATAAAAGATAATCTCGTAAAACCCCCAAATTCCTCAAATTTCTTCCCATTAACCCACTACTGATAACTTTCTCAGAATTTTGTTTGACCAAAAATCTCTCGGTCAACTGGGCAAAAATAACCTCTTATGCTCGTGCAAGGATTCGAACACAACACACAGACTCCCTTACCACTTAAACCAGCAGACTCATTCTGATATGATTTAACAAATAATTTAATATAAGCCCACTGAGCAAGTAACAGGCTTAAGTTAGAAAAATTACAAAATTTACCAAAGGTGAGACTTGAACTCAAGACCTCTCAGACACTCCCAGAACACTTAAACACTGAAGCAGATATACATTTGTGTCACATTTTAACAGAAACAAAAATAAGAATTTTGGGGCGTTACAAAGGATCCATGTACGAGGAACGAATCGGTTTAAAATAGGGTTGAAAATATACCTTCTTTACTGAAAACATAGAAAGGATGTTGTTGATTTGATGTCGATTCCAAGCCACAATTAAAACGTCCCGACCTCTACTTAGTCCACCCCGTAAAAAATGAACAAACACTTTTTCTTGAACTTTCTAGAGAGAGTTAAAAACGGTTGCTAGACCTTTTAAATTATTAAGTTGGTAACCTTAACATATTAAGCGATTATCATCCTTTTATTCTTTTTGATATCACATATTAAAAAGGAAAACCAGGATTATTCCCTTAATAATAGAGAAGGCAAATGGAAAGTTAGAAAAAGAAATTATATTCATTCCAAAAAAAATATAGGATTATTCCCTTATTAATAGAGAAGACAAATAGAAAGTTAGAAAAATGAATTATATTCTTTTTAAAAGAATATTAATTTTCATATCTTTTATACTTTGACTGAAACTAATTAATATAACTATTTATATTAATAAATTCAATAAAAATATGTACAATTAATATTTTGCATGAATTAAATTCGTATATTAATTATATTCTTTCCAAAAGAATATTAATTTCCATGTCTTTTATATTTTGACTGTGTTAGAATTAAGTGGCCCAAATTCTTATTTAAATAAAATACAATGGTAAAATAAAATAAAAGAAGAATCCTTATAGAATTACACTTCTTTTATTTTATTTTGAATAAGATTTTCTAAACCTTATTAAACTCCATCTATTTGATATTGATTGGAATAAGGAGTTTCAATCTTACTACACTCCTATTAGAATATGGCTTTATAAGCCTATAAATAGACATGATCTATTCCTCTTGTAATTGATTCGAATTCGACATAGTAAATTATCTTCTCCTCTGCCCGTGGTTTTTCCCGAAAGGGTTTCCACGTAAAATCTGTGTGTTCTTTATTTCTATTTTTTTTCTTTTGTGATATATTGTCATTACCGACGTTATATTTTTTACAGACTGAAATTAATTAATATAACTGTTTATATTAATAAATTCGGTAAAATATATAAAATTAATATTTTGTATGAATCAAATTCATATATTAATTATATTCTTTTTCCAAAAGAATAATAATTTCCATGTTTTTTTATATTTTGATTAAAATTAATTAATATAACTGTTTATATTAATAAATTCGGTAAAATATATAAAATTAATATTTTGTATGAATCTGATTCATATATTAATTATATTCTTTTCAAAAGAATATTAATTTTCATATCTTTTACATTTTGACCAAAATTAATTAATATAACTGTTTATATTAATAAATTCAGTAAAATATATACAATTAATAAATTTTGGATCAATAAAAATTATTGTCAAAAAATAAAGTATTTTTTAATGTAAATATAACTACAAATAAGGTTACAGTGAGACTCAATAACAACAGTGCAATGATGTCGTAGAACACACTAAAATATAACTCATTTGAACTCAACCATTGGCACCTGCAAATTTAAAAGTGGAATTAAACAATTTACTTACACAAAACAAAGACACCAAATTATTATTCCTATGTACTGTTGGCTTTGCAAGTTTGTTTGCTTCAATATTTGACTCTATATTAGTAAAAGTAACACGTCATTTGTGGAAGCTCAAACCTGCCAAGTGTTCTTGAAACAAATCTTTCAAAAATGATAGTTTAGTGTATGGTGATGCAAGTACATCGGGAGGAATCACCATTACCATTGCAGCAATAAGAATATTACTATATCAAGAACACGCATAATTTTTCTTTGTGTTTTACAAAATAACCGAATACCCGAATATATAAGTTGAGACATACTAAATTAATAGAAACTTATTGTTCTTAGTCCATGATTATTGATGAATGTTAAAAAATTTAGTTAATTAGGCAATTTTAAAACGACTAGTGACACGTGGCAAATTCTAAACTCAAAACTTAAGGTTTTCAAAAATGCAAGAAAACCTTGCAACAGAATATATATTAGATATATTAGATTAATGTATTTTATTATGTTGATGTCAACACTAACTTACAATTGATTACAACACCATGATAATTAGTGTTATTATTTATTAGTTTCAAACTATTGTTAAAACTTGCTTGAACATGAATAACTCCTTTAGTATTCTATGTGCACTTTTTTGTGCACTACTGCGCCCATTCCCACGTTAACCAACTTTTGGTATAGGTTTTGCCATATTTTATCATTTCATAAAGATAAGTTAGAGATATATGGACATATCCATTTCATGTCAAAACAGATCTTCTATTTTTATTTGTTTATAATTCTCTTTCAGATCAGTTTCCTTTCATTCAAGAGTTCTTTTTAAAATAGAAAGATTATCCATGTCTTTGTTTATGTCTCAGGTTAAAATTATGGTTTTCACATGTACACGTGTAATAAAATTTCTATTTATCTATTAAAAGTAGAAAAAAGAAGATAGGGTGGAATCAAATAATAACATTTCTTGATAATCATTCCCGATAAATCCCAATTGAAAAAAGCACGGGTATCAAATGTTGTACATAACAAAAAGAGAGGATGTATGCATATCAAAATAATTTTTTTAACAAGGGCGACCAATTCTGCAGTGGAGTGTTCCGGCATACCTTGTGAGTCTGGGGACCAATCGACCGGGTTGGAAAGACATCATTTTGTCAGCACCGAATAGTTTGCTGGCATTCGGATCACCGGATGGAGTAAAATAGGCACCGTTCACGAAGTGGTCACCCTGTGATACCCAGTTCCATTGCTTCCACTGTTCTGGTGATAAGTAGCCCCTACTGGTAACTTGCTTAGTTACGTAGATGCTTGACGCGATATATCTGTTGCCCTGGCTGATAATTGTAGGGTGGCTACTGCCGCCAATGGCATACATGAACCAATGAGTGTAGTCATTGTTGACGACATGAAAAAAACCTAATCGACACCTAGGCATCCTGTCCACCAATCCTTTTCCGAAGCGGTTCAAAGCAACAGTGATCTGCATCTTCTCGTCAGCAACATAGGTGTCGCTTGCTCCAAACAACAACACCTACAATTTTTTCATTTTAATTATATTGTTTTGTCACTAAAAAAAAAAAACCCTCTTCGAGCTTAGTTTAAAATAGAAAAGAAAGTAAGATTACCTCATTGTGGTCAGTGAAATGGCAGTTTGAAATGGTAATGGCAGTGGAACCCTGAATAACATCGATAAGACCATCAAAGGAATCATAAAGGGAAAGATGGTCAAGCCAAATGTTGGTTGCTCCAAAAAGAGAGATCCCATCTCCATCGCTGGCAGTCCTTAACCCAAGGTGGTTTTCAGCATCCCTAACGATGCCACCAGTAGCGGGTTTAATGTGATGGATATGGAGGCCATGGATAATGACATTCCTAGCAAACTGGACAGTAATACCAGCACCATAGCAAATATGCACATTAGCTCCCCTTGCATCAATGGTCTTGTCACTTGTAACGATGAGCTCCTGTTCCAACTTGATGATCATGGATTTTTTGAAAGTGATCCATAGTGGCCTGAGTTGAGTGACTGCATGACGCAGAGTTCCGGGCTTGGGGTTAGCAATATCATCACCAGGGTCAGTGACCACGTAAAACTTGCCGTCCTTTCCACCGGTAGTACCACGAGCAAATCCAGGGGCACAGTCGGCCAACCTCTTCCTGTTCTTTACCCAGTTAGGATCACATCGCCAACAACTATCAACAGGGTTGGTAATCTCACAGGGACCCTTTTTTTTTCCTTTCAACGCCCTTCTGGTGTTATTATACTCAAGCATGGTCTTGGCAAAGTGGTCATTGTAATGTCGGACCACCTCCTCCGGATTGGGGTGATAAGCCTTGTTCAGGTTCTCAATGGCTTCCAATTCTCGTGCTTTCCAATACTCGTCATATTCAGCGATGTGAGCTCTTAGTGTTGGGATTAGGGCAAAAAATGACAACAAAAACCAACTATAACTATAACCAGCAATACCCATGGTGGTTTTTATTTTAACTATCAAAGCCTAGGTCCTGGAAACAACTAGTTGGATGCAAACAGGACCTTGATAGGATAGGAGAGACAAGCTACGATTCCAAATTGTGGAACTCGAGCTTGATCTGCATGGAACACAACCATCATGTTGCTATTTATACTACACTGGGATTCATTAAAATTATAAAATTTACAAAACACACTTGGATATCAGTGTTTCTCGCGCTTACAAAACGTTGGGATTTTTTTTTGATAAAAATAGTTGAGAATTTTCTTGCATTTTTTACGACATTTTGAGCGCCTAATTTTGAAAATTACAAATAAATTTTGCTTTAATTATTCTCCAATCCCTCTACTCTTTAACATTTTGAGATTCAATTTCTTTGCTTTCAATTTCAAGATTTTAATTCTTCCACTTGGTTGATTTAAAAAGTAAAAGTTCAATTGGTAACATTGTTAGTTGATTTCCATTAAATCTGAATATGTGATATCAATTGGACTTTTGGACCTTTCAATATAAAAATACTAGGTATTTAAATTTAATGAAAGTTTATTAGTTGTGTTACCAATTAGATTTTTTTTTCTGGAAAAAAAATAAATTGGATAAGTAAAGGACTAAATCATGTAAATTTTAAAAAATAAGGATTGGATTTTAATAGTCTAAATAGTTTAGAGATTGGAGGCATAATTGAACCCTTGCGGTGATTTTTAATGCATATTTCCTTATATATACTAGCTACACTTACTATTATTTAAGTTATTAACTGATTTGGTGTCACGATTCATATCCAACTCAACCCCAAAATCCTTCATCATTTGCTTCATCCATGGTAGTTGAGCACAACAACTCCTTGCAGTAATCTACTTAGCTTTTGCGGTAGACAATGAAATTGAAGCTTGCTTCTTACTGTACTATGACCCCAAGTTCGAACCAATATAGAAATAACCACTTGATGTATTCTTTCTATCATCAATGCTACTTGGCCTGTCAGCATCACTATAACCAACTAGACTCATAATGTTATCGTTTGAGAATGAAATTCCCAAATTAGTAGTTTCATGGACATATCGAGTAATCCTCTTCATAGTTTTAACATGGGACTCTCTTGGACTTGCATGGTATCTAGCACATACTCTCACACTAAATGATAAATTAGGTTTACTAGTAGTAAGATATAAGATACTACCAATCATACTTCTGTAAGTGGACTTTCTAGGCATTCCTTTCTCATCTTTAGACAGTTTCTCACCATTAACCATAAGCGTCCTAGCCGCTTTAGCATTTTCCATCTTAAACTTTTTCACCACACTTTTCTTGTGAAAGAAAAGCTCCATCTTTCATTTGCTTATTTTGGAATCTAAGGAAATAGCTCAATTCACCAACCATACTGATCTCAAATTAACAGAACCCCTTTCAAAACCTTGAGCAATAAGGAACTGAGTTAGCCTTTCATACCATGTATAAGGTGTCTATTTGAAACCATAGGGGGTTTTACTCAATTTGAACACCTAGTTATGATTATGATATAAATGTTTACTTTTTAAAATTATGAAAGCTTGTATTATGATCGATATAAATTAAGAATAAAAAAATTAATATTTAAAATAAATTTAATTTAATTATTTATATTCATCAAAATGATCTAAACTTTTAAATTTTTAAATAATAATGCATGATGTAAATGTTTCATATTTTCAATCTCTGCTTTGAATAGTTATTTCAAAATATTTTTATAAGTTTGATTTAAAAATAACTAATAATTAATTAGCTCGTGCAATAATTTGAAAAGGTGTGCTTACTTCAATTAGAATTATATAGTATCTTAAAATATATTATCCTATTTATAAACATTATTTTAATAAGTTAGCACAATATTAACATGTTCCACGATTGTTTGATGAAAGTTTCAAAATGTAAAATAAATGTGGTGGCAAAAAATGTAAATTAAATTTATCGTAATATTTTATATATTTAATTAAAAGTTAATTCTAAAATTTAAAATTGTGTCAATAGAATTACTAATATTAAAATAGTTAGATTATAATGTTTGTTTTTAAAAATATAAAATTGTGTTTATAGAGTTTTTTAATATTTAAATATATGTTTTTATTTAATTGTAAAATTAAAATTAAAATTTAAAATATATCATTAAGTTTGTAATTATATTCATATAATTAGTGACAACAAAAAAACTTATTTAAAACTATTTAAAACAAAAGGGACTAATATTGTAAGATTAAATAGATAATTATTGAAAAACTAAATAGGTGTTTTAATTACTATCATCTACAAAAATAAGTTAGAATTTTAGGAAATTCAGAATACCGAACCATAACATGTAATAATTTATAGGGATAAATAATGTGTCCATTAGTTTTAAATAAATTACTATTATAACAATTAGTAAGAAAATGTAATTTCAAACAATGGGAGTCACATCATTATAAAAGTTAGTGTCATATAAAGAGCACGTCCACTTGTCGAATAATAAACTATTTCACTTAAGGTTATTTTCATTTTAACCTGAAAATATTGCTGTAGATTATATATTTTTTTACCCAAACAGTGTACGCTGTTTATGTATTTTATAAAATAATTATTATTTAAATAACAATTGGATGAATACAAAAGTATATTATTTGTTACTGAAATTTTATTCTTTGTTTGGACAAAGGTAAAATTTTTTTTCCATGAATAATGTTCATTCAAATGCATATTGATTTAGATTTTGAATTACAATTAATGCTCTATATGTTATGTTATATTTGTAATCTTTTCAACTTGGCCTAGACATTAGACCTGAATTCAGAATATTACATTGACCACCAAAATGACCCAAAAGCTAACGGCATTTATGAGACAATCATTTTAAAACATTTGTATATCTTAGAAGAAAACTTAGCTCATTTAAAAAAAAAATCACAATTAATAAAAACCTATGAAGTTTAACGTTTTCCTTGTAACAGTGACTATTTTTGAAAACTTAGCTAATTTTCAATTTATCTATTATCTAAAAAATTATTTATAATCTAGCAGCGGAAAAGTGATATTCAACTTAGTTTTAATCATGTAAAATCAGAATTATTTTATACATAATTAATTCTAAATCCATGTTTCAATACCCTAAATTCAATTTAAATGCCATGCATGCTAAATAAACCTAAAATCAAAGTCCCATGCCACATTTTAAATAAAGCGATACAATTCCAAAATAGCAGAAATTTCAAATAGTAAATCTAAGATACTTTGATGCAAACAATAATCTGAGCCGAGCTTTACGTATGCCAAGTTCGCATCCTAACCTGGTGGGTTATCTGTAAAGATGAAAAATAAGGGGAGTGAGCTTAAGAAGCTCAATGTGAGTTCAATCACAAGAAAATCAGTGCAAACAGTAGACAAATCCTATAGAATAACAACTCATAAAATAATCACGATTTGAATAGCAATTTAAAATATTGATATTTCAAATCAACTCATCAATATATAATTTTATATGCATATGCTTATGAATGCAATGCAATGTCAATTTAACAGAAAAGATCCTACCCAACTCCGGTACACACTACAGTAAGAGCTCCCCATAACTCATCCATCCCTACACACCGCATTGTGGATAAACTACCAGTAATATGCTGAAAAACTACCAGTAGTAAAAATTTTAAATTAACCACCAATATTTTCAGTTAAAAACATTGATAAATAAAATGCTACTTGTTGTGGATGCACAACATATTTGCAGGTAAAAGTTGTCAGTAATTTGTGGATGAACCACCAGTAATATGCAAATAAATTGCCACTTGTTGTAAATGCAAAACATATTTGCTGATAAAATTTGTCAATAATTTGTGGATGAACCACCAATGCTGCAGATTATTAAATGATCAGTACTTCATCTGTAACATCCTGAAATTTGAGATTTTATGTTTTGTATTATACCATGCTTTAGGCTAGCTAAGAGTGTTAGTTGTGTATGTTTAGAGGTCCTAAGAAGGCTTGGGGTTGAGTTGGGCCTTAGCAAAATTTTTGTGTTTAAGCACTTAAAGGGGAGAAGGTAAGTGGTGACAAGACTTAAAAGAATAAGTGTGTATTTTGCTAGCACAAGTGGAGCTAGTAGCAGAATGGTGTGGCGTCACATGAAGGGGCTTAAGGGGTGGAGTTCGAATCCCACCTATTACAAATTTTTGGATTAATTTTTGTGCTTCTTTTCTAAAGTGTCAGCCATGGTTCTAAAGAAGGTAAGGAAGACTTTCTAATGATGGAAAGAACACTAGGAGAAGGGTAAGGAGGAGATCAAGGGAAAAAGAAGGAAAGAAGTAAAGGAATTGTGGTAAAAGGAGGATATGTTGGACGAATCTTAGGGTGGTGCTTGGGGAAAGAATTTTTGGTCAACCATTACCTTTATGGTGTTAGAGGTATATAGTTTTGGTAGGGGGAATTAGAGAGCCGAATTTCCTATAGCCTATTTGCAAGTTTGTGCATGAAAGGTTTTGTTTCTTTTAAACATTTTGATACTTCTTTTACAACCTTTTTCCTTTGTTTTGCCGAAACACTCAAACCAATTTTGTTCATTTTTCTTTTGGTGTTAGCCGAAACTCTCTAATACTCCTTTGCCCATCACTTCTTTTCTTTTTCATCATTTCTTCAACCTTTCTCCCTTTCTCTTAAATCGACATTTCTTTGTGGTCGAATCTTCTTTGTTCCATTCTCTTCAATAGCCGAATCTTTTAACACTTAATCTCTTCTTCATTATTTCTTTTTCTTTCGGTTGGCACTCTCTTCTTTGAGCGAATCGGTAAGTGGTTTCATTCTCCTCTTTTCATTTTCTTTTCTTCATGGCCAATTATGTGCCCTTAGCATTCGGATGGTTCTCTAAACCGAAATATCACTCTCTCCTACTCTCTCACATCGTGTTCTCCTTCTATTGAAGTGTTATAGTGGGAAAGCCGAATCTTATATCCTTGTCTCATCCGTAGCCATAAGCCCAATCGGTGGGAATCAGATCAATCATCATTAAGGTAATGAGTTTCTTCTTGGTTCATTCGATATCTCTCTACAAGGTTATTTTGCTAATCGGATCGAAAGTTTAACTAATCGATTATTTTAGGAATTAAACCACTCATTTTTCTCTACTCGTTGGTCCTTCAGAAGTAGTGGTAAACCGAAATCCTCTCCTTAGACTTTCTCTCATCGTAGTATTATTCTAACTGAGATTTTTCCAATGGAGGCAAGTGGTAGCGATACTAAAGGAAAATCAATAGGAGGGCAAAAAGGGAGTGGACTTGCAATCTCTACTCCCAAGTTCAAACGTAGGGCTGTATCGGCAGTTCGGGATTTTCCACCAGGTTGTGGACCATCTTCTGGTGAGAGTAGGCAAATCGTGGTCGTTCACGATACTAAGGGTAAGCATTTTTTTAGATCGTTTGATTTAGATTATGATTAAGACACTATCTTTTGTTAGTTAATCGAGTTTTATGGTGACATAGGTACCGACGATCAAGAAAGTTTAGTCCTTACCGTAATCAGATGTGTAGTCTCACACCGAAATCCTACAAAATCGTGATTCACTATCATGTTGGAAAATAAATCGTTGTTGCTTACGAATCAAATATTTGTAATATGGCATGAATCGAGTAATTCGCTTAACACACTATTTCTAAAGATCTGTCAAAATCGGTATTAAATTACTAAATTACAAAAATGCCCCTATGGGCCGATTTACGAAAATGCCCCTATGGGTCGATTTATGAAAATGCCCCTATGGGCCAATTTGCTAAGAATGCCTTAGTGGGCCGAATTATGAAATTGCTTTAATGGGCCAATTCACCAAAATAATTCACTAGATTAATGGTGGTTATATATATGTGTGGATATTTTATTATGTATGTTGCATTTTTACATTTTGCATGGGATGGGAAAAATTGTATGGAGAGCAGTGTAGCCTGGTGGGATAGCCACAATTTGTTAATTATTGTGTTTAACTTTTGATTTCAGTGGCTTGACCACTATAATAATATATTATAGCAGCTTGACTGCAAATTTGGTGTGAGCGGCGGGGTGGGTTGACTTCATCCCCACAGGTGTGATTGGCTGGTCGGGGGTGTGATGGATGGATGGGTTGGGCTGCATACATTTCATATAAATACTGTTCTGTAATTGGGCTTAGGCCTAAGATTATGCAATGCGGGTTCAGGCCCAGTGGATGACGGTAATGGGGTTATACACTG
The DNA here is from genome assembly GCA_005393395.2 of Gossypium australe. Lineage (NCBI taxonomy): Eukaryota > Viridiplantae > Streptophyta > Magnoliopsida > Malvales > Malvaceae > Gossypium > Gossypium australe. The sequence goes on from CM016626.1 coordinate 49,546,309, forward strand.
AGTTCTTGTAACTCACCCCTTTTTCTCAATCCTTGCAGGTAATGCTCAGTGATGAGGACTTAGGGCCATGGATGACTCAGTGGAGGCCATACTTTATAAATGATGTTTTCGAACATTAGTAAACTTCTTTTCCATTTTATTTCATTACTTTTACTATTTTGGGTTTTAAAGTTGTAATAAGGCCTCTGGGATATGTTTTATTTTGCTTTATGTTTAGACGTATTTAATATCTTTCCTGAATTGTTTAAAATGGGGATTTTCTAAAATCATAAATAACGGTTTTCCAAAATTGATTAATAAATGGATTTCATAACAAATATGTACAAATAATTTAACTTGGCTTTTTCTCCAAAGTATCATCGTCATTTTTAAAAGTCACGATTTTAAAGATCCCTTGTTAAATTTCAATTCATCAGTCAACCTTTTGAGATTAAGTAAGTATTTATATTCAAACTTGTTTTCTTAAACTATAACTAAATAACAACATCTTTAGTAAGAATCACAAGTTCTTTACTCGTTTTCTTCATGTGACATGCCAGATCTGGTCATACCGCATGGGCCGAGTTTGGGGTGTTACATTTTATGGTATCAGAGCTTGGTTGCAAAACTCAGTTGTGGTTTGGGTTCAAAAGCATTTTCCAAAGCTGTTTGAAATTTAATTTATAAATGCATGTTTTAGAGGAAGTATGGCACCACGGGTATCCGGCACCAAGTCAGTAAGTTTTTGTTTTCATTTTGTGATTATTGTGGTATGACTGTGGTAAGAAAACTCCACAAAATAGAAATACTCTAAAACTTTTAGCTTTAGGAGCTGAAACTATAGAGATTGAGACTTTAGGATACGTTTTGCGAAAACAACTTTACTTCCTATACTCCATAAAACATTGTTTAATAAACATTGAATAGCATACTGATTCATAAGACTCTTAATCAGATTAAATCGACTTAGCAAACATGAGCGCTAGAGGACGTGGACGTGGTAGACGTGGACGTGGTAGAGGCCGAGGTACTAGAGTTGTATTTGAGGCATCGGGACATATGCCAGAAATGGACACACCTGCGTCACCTGTGACTGAAGCTGGGTCACATGATCGAATGAGAGAGGACGACTGATCGCTGAAATCAGAGCTTTAAAATTTATAAAACAAATGATCAAACCTGGAAACTAGGTGGTTTCCAATCCAACACTGCTTCGATCTTCCTAGGATCCACCCTTATTCCTTCTGCAGATACCACATGTCCTAAGAACGCAACCTCCTTAAGCTAAAATTCACACTTGCTGAATTTGGCATAGAGCTTCTTCTCCCTCAATACTTGCAGCACAACTCGGAGATGCTCATCATGCTCCTCTTCAGACTTGGAATATACCAAGATATCGTCGATAAACACCACGACGAACCTATCCAAGTAAGGTTGGAAAACCCGGTTCATCATATCCATGAACGCAACTGGGGCATTTGTCAATCCAAACGGCATTACAACAAACTCAAAATGCCCATACCTTGTCCGAAAGGCTGTCTTATGGATATCTGCTTCCTTCACTTTCAACTGATGATATCCTGACCTTAAGTCGATCTTTGATAACACTGCCGCCCCCTTAAGCTGATCGAACAAGTCATCAATCCTTGGCAAAGGATACTTGTTCTTGATGGTCAGCTTGTTCAACTGACGATAGTCTATGCACATGCGCATAGTTCCGTCCTTCTTCTTCACGAACAGGACCGGTGCTCCCCACGGAGACACACTGGGTCGAATAAACCCATGATCCAGCAATTCTTGGATTTGAGCCTTGAGCTCCACCAACTCCTTTGGTGCCATTCTGTATGGGGAAATTGACACAGGAGCTGTACCAGGCAGCAGGTCAATTCCAAACTCTACCTCCCTATCCAGGGGTATTCTAGGTAATTCCTCCGGAAAAACATCCTCAAAATCTCTTACAGTTCTAACTCCACTAGCACCTTATTCCTTTCCATCTAACGCACTAACAAAGGCTAGGAACGCCTTGTATCCTTTCCGAACCATCTTATCAGCCTTTAGTGCCGAAACTACATGAGACAAGTAGTTTCTTCTTTCTCCTATCATAATGACCACCTCACCCTCCGGGGTCCTTAATTCCATTCGCTTAGCTGCACAGTCCAACACAGCCCGATGTTCCACTAGCCAGTCCATACCAAGTATGAGGTTTAATTCTCCAAAGGGAAGTTCCATTAAATCGGCAGCAAATACTATTCCTTGAATTTCTAAAGGCACTTTCCGAAAGATCTTATTCACCACTACAGTTTGACCTAGTGGGCTTACTACAGTCATCTCCCTATCAGAAAGTTCAGAAACTATGTCTAGAGTCTCAACTACTCTACATGCAACATACGAATGGGTCGAGCCCCCATCAATCAAAGCAAAATAGGGCTTGCCAAAAATAAGGAACGTACCGGTTATGACGTCCGGCGCGTCTCCCTCTTCCCTACGGCGAACCGCATAAACCAAACTCGGCTGCCTTGCCTCAGTATTAGCAGCACCTCTGCCCTGTGTTCCACGTCCTCTGCCAGCACCATTACCTCTGGCATTCGGACCACGACCTCTCTGAGTCTGCTGACCACCTCTACCAGCCTGATTGACGTTCTGAGCTACTGGTTTATTCCCCTCTGGCCTCATTGGACAGTCCTTAATCATATGGTCCTTGGACCCACATCTAAAGCATCCTCCATTCTTTTTCCAACACTCTCCTAAGTGTTTCTTCCCACACTAATCACAAGTACGATATTGCCCTCCAGTACCAGCTTGCTAACCTCGCGGCCCATCAACTCTAGGCCTCTTATTCCCAGATGATCCAGTCGATCCAAAACCTCTTTTCTGCTTATTCTGATCAGTGTTCTGCTTCACCGTGTCCTTAATCCCTTCCGCTATTTTAGCTTTCTCTACTAACGCAGAAAACTCCCGCTCTTGATGGGGAGCAACCAACAACCTCAGGTCATGCCTTAATCCGTCCTCAAACCGGACACATCGCTCATGCTCAGTAGCCACTACGCCTCGAGCATACCGGCTCAACCTCAGAAACTCAGCTTCGTATTCTACTACGGACTTGTTCCCTTGAACCAGCCCCAGAAAAGCCTTCCTTTGCTCATCAGTATACCGTGTGCCAACATATTTCTTCTGATATGCTGCCTTAACATATTCCCAGGTCAGATCCTCGGCTGTGGCACCATCTCGAACTGTTAACCACCATTGATACGCTTCATCGCGTAGTAGTGCCACCATTCCTTTCAGCTTCTCCTCAGGGGTCAGATCGAGCTCATCCATAATGCGCTCGGTTGCTTCCAACCAATATTCAGCCGTACTGGGTGCCACACCAGATACTCCTCGAAACATCTCAACCCCATTGGCTCGGAGTCGCTCGGGTACAGATTTCCGAGCTCCCATATTCCCACCTGCTCCAGCCACCATTTCCAAAACTCACAGCTGGGGGTGGTGGTGGCGGTGGTATCTCATTATCAGATCCTTGACCCGATCTAACGGGTTTCGACACAGTCTTTCTTCCTCGACCACGTCCACGACGACCACGTCCTCTAGAAATTTTATGGATTAGTCCTTGTTTCACTGATTACCCGCGAAGAAGTTTTATGAAAAGAATTTTAGGAGTGGTTCTTTCGTATTCATACATGCACACAGTCTTTACATTCATACATTCATTAATCAATTATGAACTTTCGTTCATTCAGAGAAATGTTGTAGTTTTCATTGTTGTTGTTTTTCCACTACCTAGGGGTATTTTCGTAATTTGCCCTACAGGGGTATTTTCTTAATTTTTTTTCAAAATAAGATTCCTTGTGGATTTTGTCAATAAGGGTATTTTGGTAATTTTGCATTCCCGGGGTATGTTTGGAAATTTTGAAATTACAGGGGTATTTCGGTAATAAACCAGGGTAAATTTATAAATCTTAATAAATCGAGGGTATTTCAAAATTTGCAAAACTTGAGGGTTCTTTTTTTTTTTTGAGAATTTGTTTTCCAAATCGGTGATGTTGCAAAAATTTTGAAAATCAGGGTCATTTTGGTAATTGTGGTAGACCAGGGGTAATTTCAGAAATTTTCCAAATCGGGATATTTTGGACTTTTGCAAAATAGAGGTTTGGGGATACTTTTACAAAGCAAGGAAATTTTACTGAAATCGAGGGTGATATGGAAATTTTAATACCAAGGGCAATTTAGTAATTTTGCAAATAGGGATAATTTAGTAATTTTTTTGTAAGTCATGAATATTTCAGAAAATTTATAAAATCGTGTTGATAATTTAAAAGGATAATTTTTTTAAAAGTTTTAAAACTAGGGTTTCCATAAAAATGTGGCCAATCCCTTTCGGGTTTTAGTTAGGGGTTTAGCCCATGAATAAGTCCTCTTGGTTATGGTGAACCGAAGCTACGCATCAGGTAGGATTCGAGTGGAGAGGAGGTGAGTCACACGGACTGCTTAAATACCAAGCTCCCACCGAATACCAATCCTAGACATGCGCACAATGGTTGCCACACCCTAACTCGGCGACTTAACCATAGGTTTGTTTAATTAAGCATTTAAGTCTTATGTAATTGTTGGGGTAAACTAGTCCTAGGGTTCAAGTACTTATCATGCTAGTCTACGTTCCATTCCATTTCTACCCTTCTACAGATCACAATACTAATCACACAAAGGTTAGGGGTACTTACCTAGTGGACTTCGGGTCGGAGACTTAGGTGCCATGCCAGAAAACCTGCTTTTTACAAAATTTCTCACAAAATTTCTTTTGGGCTTAATTTTGAAAACATTTTGGGCCTTAAACCCAAGGCCGAGAGTTTAAAACCTGGCTCTGATACCAAGCTGAAACACCCCAAACCCGGCCCACGAGCCTTGACCGGATCTGGTATGCTCCTCGATGTAAACCGGTTCAAAATTCTTTTGTTACTTAGGAAAAACTTGTGTGTTTTGAAAGAAAGATTGTTTTGGGTTGGGCTTGAGTTGAAAACGAGTTTATTTTATATTGAAAACCCATTTATTTCAGGTGACAAAATATTTAGAGTCTATTTTAAATTAAATTGACTTAATCTTTAATAACTAAAATTTCGTAACATAGTAAATAAAACAGAAATAAAATAGTTCACTATGGCCTTATTACATCAAATTAAAACCCAAAATAAAAGTTCAGAGTACTTAAATAAAAAGTCCACATAAAACGAATTCCTTGACGAGCATGGCCACCACTAAGCTCCTGCCGACCCGGTCCATCACTGTTCATCACCTGAAAAATGTTCCCACAACGGGGTGAGTCAACAGACTCAATGTGTAACCAACACTAAATCCAAACAAATTCAGGCATATCATACATATCACATTCACATAACAAGTAAAGATATTGGTGCAAACCCGAACCCAAACCTAGATGCCATCCGCTACACATCACCCGTACCAACCTGCACACCGTGGGGACTAATAAGTCAACCCTCCATCCGCTACACACCATTTGAAGGCAGTCGCTGCAGTCGACGTGCTCATCGCCCTTATAAAATTTGTGGCATAGTCACCAGATACATATTTTGTGTCATGAGACACCATATTCAGATATCGTGGTCTTAAGTCACCACATTCTCTTATCGTGGTCCTAGGTCACCACATTCACTTCCCTTTTTCTCATATAACCCGAATGCCCCATATCATTCATATCATGCATATTACATAATTTCACATTCTTATCACTTTTCACATGTTACATATATAACATAATTTCATATTCCTAGTAGGAGTAGGAAACATACCTGAATACTTTTGTACCATTACATTGTACCTTAGCCATATTCTTACACATTCTTATAGTCACATACATATTAAATATTGCCATAAATATATCAAGAAATAGTGTGAGGTACACACCTGATATTCTTAACGATTTATTGAAATCCCGAAAAACCGATCTAATGCTTAGATCTTCAATCCCTACATTCGGCCATACTTAGTATTTTAGGGAAAAGCCTATTCGGCTAATTTTAATCAAATCCCGAAGGATTATCGAAACCACTTTCTTACCTTTGGTGCCGATTGATGTCTAATCAAATGCCAGAAACTTAGTATCCTTCTTTCTTGAAATCGGCAATCACTAGATTACTTGAATAGATTAGTTTCAGCTTTTGAATAATTAATGAAACACATCTATTTACTCAACATGGCCTTGGCCGAATGCTATAGACACTTACCTTGTGGATTTTAAATCCCGAAACTCACCGAATAACTAGGGAACACGCGGCCTATGGTGTACCTTCGGAAAAAGAACTTCTCCTTCCTTGTAGTCGACACTTAGTAAATCCCGAAAGATCTCTTCAAGGTTTCGGCAACAAGATATTAATGGGGTTAGTCCTAGATTTCGGCAAATCTTAAAAGAAAAAGGATGAAACCGAATGAGATCTTACCCTTACTTTAGGAATCGGCGATCCTTGCTTGAGCCTTTAACAATATTCGGCTATGTAGGCTAGAGGAATCTTGATTTCGGCTCTTTGATTGGTATAAAGAAATCGACTAATGATGGTATCTTGAGTTTTCGGCTTTGATTGAATTGAAAGAAGGAAAGTAGATTGATGTTGAAGGTTCGGCTTTTGGAAAATCAAAAAGGGAAAAGAGGATGATGAGCAGAGAGAATTCGGCAGAGAGAAGAGTTGAAAGAAAGAATGAATGGCCCTCTTTTCCTCTAGTAGCCGAAACTACTAACTTAGAGTCCCTTACTTGGTCATCACTCTTCTATTTGATAGTTTTATCTCTTTAATTATCACTTTATTCAAATTAAAAGAAATAATCCTTCAATTATCCCTTATCTCTTAATTAAAAATAACAATAATTATCCCTCATTTATCCATCTATTTGCCGAATTTTAAAGAGAATTAAACTCTTCCTCAAGTGCCTTGGTGCCGTCCAACCCCCTTGCTCCTTGCAGCAAAATAAAACTCCTTTATTTGCTTCCCATGTGACTCGAACACAAGCCCTCCTTGCACTGTGTATGGCGTCACTTACTGGGCTTTAAGTGGTGCCTCCTTGCCACTTTTCCAAGCCCGTTCTTATGTCAAATTTCTTTTATTAATTTTCTTAAGGCCACCTTGCCTTAGTTCCCTCTTTTAAACTTTAAAACTTAACATTTCTAAGACATTTCCTTACATTTCCAAGTTTCCAAAAATGTTCGTTTTCCTCCTTTAAACTTAACATTTCTAAATCATTTCCTTACATTTCCAAGTTTCCAAAAATGTTTACTTTCCTCTTTTGAAACTTAACATTTCTAACTCATTTCCTTACATTTCCAAGTTTCCAAAAATGTTCATAATACATTCATAACACATAAGACATGCCATTTCGTATACTTAAATCAAAAATGCATAGGCCCATTTTTAGGATGTTACAGACAATATGTAGCTAGGTCACACGAGTGGTAAGGGACCTTCATTGTGTGCACAAGAAAGCTACGAGATGGAAAAATTTGATATGTAGCTAGGCCACATGGATGATGAGGGACTTTCACCATGTGTGCAAGAAAGCTACGGAATAATAATTTCATATGTAACTAGGTCACATGTGTAATACTGTGTGTATACCATGTGTACAAGAAAGTTACGGGTTATGAGTAGCTAGGTCACATGAGTGGTTCCTAGTGTTGGACACCATGTAGACAAGAAAGCTACGAGATGGAATGGCTAGGTCACATGGGTGATAAGAGACCTTCACCATGTGTACAAGAAAGCCGAGTTATGTGTAGGTGGAGCTATGTGCTAAGACCACTGAGTATAGAGTGTTTTTCGAAGGGGTTCAACAAGATAAATTACTAATGGTGATTAGTACGATCATGTTATGAATAAGTGCAAGAGTGAATGTGATCAATTGAGAAATGTGGCAAATGTACGTGTGAGCAAGGTGCATGTGACTATGTGTATATGTGCATAATGTGTTTGATATGTGATACGTGATTGAAATTGTGGTAAGGCTGATATGGTGTGAGCGCCATTATGAGTACTCATAAATATTGGTGATGATTATTCATTTGTATGGCTAGTATTGAACATGCTTGGTGTTATGTGTGTATATATGGAAGTAATATAAAGAAAACATGGGAGAGTAAAATTTTCAGTAAAATAGATTGAAACAGCAGCAGTTATGTGATTTTGAAAAATCACCATAAATAGTAGAAATTGAATTATATGTTGTATGAGATATTTGTTTAAAGCTTATTGAGTCTATTTTCATATAAAAGAAACATAGAAAGCAAAGGATTTGTATATTTTGAGATATTTAGATTTGTGTGAGACTAGTTCAGAGTGATTTCGAGATCCCCTGTTCTGACTTGAAAAATCATTGAAAATTGTAAAAACATAATTTTGGGTCATAAGTTATATGGTTAGATTCCTTATTGAGTCTATTTTTATAAGAAACAAACTAGAACATAATTTGAATTATGTACGAAACGATAATTAAATTTTGGCGAAGAATGGTCGGAACTATTGGACAGCAGAACAGGGAAGACTTTGAAGAATAAACTGTACTAATTGGCTAAACAAAAACTTCTAAAAATTTTATGGTAATAAGATATTTGAGTCTAGTTTCAGGGAAAATTATTGGATCTTAATTTGGAGTTCCTTATCCCAAGATATAAATAATTTAGTGACTGTGACTCAAGTAGACAGCTTGAGATGAACATGAATAAAAAGTGGAACTATGTGCAATTATGATTGTATTATCTTGTGAACATATTGTGAAGATTTATAAAAGCCTGTTAATAAATCACTTATTATTTACATACTTACTTAGTAAGCTTTGTAGCTTACTTCGCTTCATTTCCCATATCTTATAGGGTTGAATGCTAACTCGAGTTGGAGATCGCCGGAGATGTAATCACACTATCAAGCTATCATCGTGGGGTAAAAGTGAATACAAACCTCTTAAGTTTATGGCATGTATAAGGGGCTTAGTCATTTGTATATGTTATAATTGGTTTGGCTTAAAATGTTGGCCTTTAATATTTAGCAGTTCATTTTGTATAATTTGGATGAAATTTTATGACTCAGTTTAATACGTTTACAAGTGTATTGGTAATGCCTCGTACCCTATTCCGGCGTTGAATACGGGTAAGGGGTGTTACATCGGGGATCATCATCAAAGTCAATCACACTATCCACTATCTTTGGTACCTTTTTGTGAATGAACTTAAAGTCTATGGCATGTATAGGCTAAACTACTTTTGAATTGACTCAAATGATGTATATGCGTATGTTTATAAATGCCATGCAAAAATGGCTTTATTTCTATGCTTGAGTTGGTTGAATATGTTTGAGATGTCTCATATGTTTGTGCATATTTGGTCATAATATAAACTTGTTTTGGTATGTGTGTGTTTCATGAAAGTTTTGAAAGGGATATTATCTATATGTTACAAATGAACATTTCATGTATGACTTATAAGCTTGACTTCAAGTCATTTCATATCATGTTATGTGTAATACTTGTGTTTATAAATTTTGGTTTGAATAAGGTATATAGTGTATTTTGGTTGATGAATATACTCACTTGTAAATATTCGGCCATGTTGTTGACTTAATTTGGAGTTCGTATTTTTCATTGAATGTTTATATACATTCGGTCATGAGGTTTGATAAGCTAAATTATTGTTGTGAACAACTAGTTATGGTATGCATGTGATTGAACAATTATAGTTATTTGATTGGTATAAGTTGAATAAGGATAAACATACATATTCGGCTATAGTTTGTAAAATGACCAAATGAATAGAGTTTTTGCTATTTGAATGAAAGTTGTTTTAAGTGTTATAAATGATATTAGTTGTGGTATGTTTATTAACGTTTTAATACTACAAATGAAAGTACATGTTTGATCGTGATACCATGCATTAATTAATGTAATAAGATTTATGTGAGTGTGTTGACTTGTAGTTAGATGAGTAATGCCTCGTAACCCTAATCCGGTGACAAAAATGGGTTAGGGGTGTTACATTCTCTCCCACGTCGAGCCGTTTATTCAGGATTACCTGAATCATTAAATTAAAGGGTGTGAGTTTCGAAACTCAGTGTGTACAACCCTTGGCAATCAAATCAACATATAAATATTCACATTGGGCCTAAGCCCTGTCGAAATCGGTGGTCTTGGGGCTTAGCCCACAATGACCTCATATCATATCATATCGCATCATATTCAACAAGATAATGCAAACCCCACCCCAAAAATCCATCCACTACACACACCATTTCCCTTCCAACCTTATGACTCCTTTGGGGAATTCTAGCTCGACCCACCCCTCCGCTACACACCAAGGGTAGCCCGGTTGCGGTACTACCGAATGTTGCAACAAAGCTGCTAGTTATATACTGCACTTAAAGCCTTCGGTGGATCCATACCATATGGCCATGCGATCCTTAATTCTTCCTTTGTACCATAATCCCCACCCATATGAATCCTAAGCAGAATATCATATGAATGCATCAACACACAAGTAACATCCATATACTCATATTCGTCAGATAGAGGTATTTTCGTCATTTCACTACCCAGGGTTATTTTCGTAATTCTACCCTACAGGGGTATTTTGGTAATTTGGAAAAATAGGGGTATCTTGGTAATTTTGTAAAATAGGGGTATTTTGGTACTTTTGCAAAATAAGGGTATTTTGGTAATTTACAATTCTAAGGGTATTTTAGATTCTTTAAACATAAGGGTATTTTAGTAATTTTCCAAATATAAGGGTAATTGGTCCCTCTCGGGTTTTAGTTATGAACTTTGGCCCTTCAGCAAGTCCTCGCGGCTAAAGTGAACAGACACTACGCACCAAGTAGGATTCCAGAGAAGAGGAGGTGGGTCACTAGGACCGCTTAAGTACCAAGCTCTCTCTAGATCCAATCCTGGACATGCGTATGCCCGTTGCCACACCCTAACCCAGCGACTTGTTCACGGACATGTTTAATTAGAATAAGTCTTATGAAATTGAAGAGTTGTTCAAACTAGGCCTAAGTCCATAAACCCTAGCATATTTGTCTACGTCCCCATAAAGCCCATCAAACCCAAATTACAACCTTACGACCCATTAGGCCCAAATCTTATCATACGGCCTACTAGGCCCAAAACAAATCCAAATCTGTATCATGCATGACTAACTCAATACATTTAACAAACCAAACCATTTCATCAAACTTAGCCTCAGGGCCCACCGGGCCCATTTAGCCACTTTTGGCTTTTCGGCATTGCCGATATCGTGTGTCTAGTGTTTGTACACACCTGGTAACCTCGCATGCTGCAAACCCCTTAGTCACAAACCTACAATCGACATTAATAGCGATTAACCAAAGCTTTAACATATACTGACCAAAAACTGAAACCTCACCGTACCCTTTCCGTGTGGGTCACGTTCTAGCAGCCCTTCCTTTGCTACTATTTGGTAATTATCCTCTAGATCTGCACCCAAACACCTATATCGTCAAAACCAAGTGACCCATATTGATCATAAGTCACCCCTATGAACCACAATAGATTCGGCCATTTACTAAACCCTAACTGAGTCGAGAATACTTACTGCCTTGATAGCAATCCTTACCTACCGCGCTTACGATTGTTGAGCCTCACTCTTGTTAATACATGGTAACGGCAAAAAAGGGGGGTTAGATTGCCCTTCGGCTTTTAATAAAACACACTAAAAATTCAACTAAGATCTTACCAAAATCTTCCTTTGATCCTGCGACTTAAGTCCGACTTTTGCGACTAGCAAGGTGACAGAGACAATTCGACAACACTAGGGAGAATAAGAAAAGAGGTGATTCGGCTAGAACTAAGTGGTGAACCAAAAAGGGAATTTGAGAAGGGAGAGTATGAAGGATTGGCTTTGGCACACTTAGAGAAAAAAACATCTGAGCCTCTCACAAGTGAAGAAATTCGACTAGTAGGAAAACAAAAATTCGGTATTAACCTAGGAACTTAATTCGACACTCATATATATAGCTCCTAGCTGAAACTTCCCTTCCCTCAGAGTCCAATTCAGCACCACTATATCCACCTCCCAATCCCTTTCTCCCTTATCTGCACCTTAAATTTCTCTCCTGAACACTCCCTTTCAGAGTCCCTTCCAACACCAACTCCTTCTGTCCAGGCAAAAAAATAAAACTCCTTAATTTCCCCTCTTAAGCCTCAAACATTGGACTTCCTTAACTGCTTAACACGCCTCCTCATAGCCCCTATATGACGCCACTTTCCACTGGACTACCAGCCCATCTGTGTCCCTTTTCTTCTCTTAATCTGCTTATGAGGCCTCTTGCCTGAGACTAGGGTCCATTAAGAAAAAAAATTTTTTCCCTATGGTCACCCTTAACTCTAAGGCCTCAAATAATCCCGATACTATTTAATGATATCAGTCAAAGTGCTATACACACATAGGCACAGAAATTGGGGTTTTGAGATTTTTAGGGCGTTACAATTCTACCCCTCTTAAAAAAAAATTTCGGCCTCGAAATTTACTTGTTTAAACAAGTGAGGGTATTATCGACGCATTGCCTCCTTGGGTTCCCAAGTAGCCTCCTCAGCAATATGGTCACGCCAAAGCACCTTGACTAAAGGAACGGACTTCCTTCTTAGTACCTTGACATCTTGATCAATTATCTGAACCGGCTCCCCCTCAAAAGTTAAATCTGGTCTAACCTCGATCTCCTCGACTGACACAATGTGAGAAGGGTCTGACCGAGAACACCGTAGCATTGACACATGGAACACATCGTGTATTTGGCTCAATTCCAAAGGCAATTCCAGCTGGTAGGCAACTGGCCCAATTTGCTTCAATACTCAGTAAGGCCTAATGAACCTTGGGCTTAACATGCCCTTTCGACCAAACCTTAACACCTTCTTTCAAGGGTAAACCTTGAGAAAAACCATGTCCTTACAGCATATTTGATCTCTCTTCGCTTGAGGTTAGCATACGACTTCTGCCTATATGCCGCCTCCTTCAACCGATCCCTAATCAACTTTACCTTATCTTCTGTGTCTGCTAACAACCCCGGACCCAAAATTCGTCACTCCCCCAACTCAGTCCAACAAGTCAGAGTACGACATCTTCATCCATACAGTGCTTCATAAGGTGCCATTCCAATACTTGCCTGATAACTATTGTTATACGCGAATTTAGCTAACGACAAGTAATCCTCCCAACTTCCTCGAAACTCAATCACACACCCTCTAAGCATATCTTCCAAGACTTGAATTACCCTTTCCGACTGACCATCAGTCTGAGGGTGAAATGCCGTACTGAAATCCAACCTCGTACCTAGCGCTTCATGCAGCTTCTTCCAAAAGCGAGACGTAAACCGGGGATCTCTATCAGATATGATCGAGACCGGAACTCCATGCAACCTCACAATTTTCGCCACATACAACCTCGCCAATTTCTGTAGTGAGTAGTCAGTGCGGACCAGTATAAAATGGGCAGACTTAGTTAACCGATCCACAATGACCCACACAGAGTCCTTCTTGGCAGGCGTCAAAGGTAGCCGACTAACAAAATCCATAGTAACCCGCTCCCACTTCCATTGTGGGATCTTATCGGCTAAAGTAAGCCCGATGGCAACTGATGTTCCGCCTTTACTTGCTGACACACCAAACATTTTCCCACAAACTCCGCAACCTCGCATTTCAATCCCGGCCACCAATAAAACTCTCGTAAATCTCGGTACATCTTGTTACCTTCGGGGTGCATCGTATAGGAACTACTATGCGCTTTCCGTAGTATAAACTGCCTTAGCTCTTCGTCCCTTGGCACACAAATTCTACCACGAAAACATAATAACCCTTCACCATTCACTCCAAAATCCGCTGCTTCCCCATTCTCAACTTGCTTGAATCGAGAACTCAGAGTTTCATCCAATGACTGCTTAGCTTTAATCTGCTTAACCCACAGTGGCCCCACTTGCAATTCGGCTAACAAACTCCCATCGTCATACAAACTCAACCAAGCAAACATTGCCTTCAAATCCAACATAGTCCTACGGCTTAGCGCATCAACCACCACATTAGCTTTGCCCGGGTGATATTCGATCGTGCAATCGTAGTCCTTTAACAGCTCAATCCACCTGTGCTGTCTCAAGTTCAACTCCTTTTGAGTCAAGAGGTACTTCAGACTCTTGTGATCCGTATAGATGGTGCACTTCTCTCCATACAAGTAATGCCTCCAAATCTTGAGCGCGAAGACTACTGCTGCCAATTCCAAATCGTGAGTTGGGTAATTTCTTCCATGAGTCTTAAGCTGGCGCGATGAATAAGCAACCACCTTCCCTTCTTGCATCAAAACACACCCCAAGCCCACGTGCGATGCATCGCTATAAATCGTATGTAACACCCCTCACCAGTGTCCAACTCCAGAACAGGGTTCGAGGCTTTACCGTACTTCAACATTCACAATCATATAAAACCGGGTTACCAAATTTCGCCAAAAATTTAAAACATTTCAAAGACATGCATTTGACATTGTCATCTATTTAATCACTTATACCACATAACAAGACATTAACACATACCATGGACAAATAAGCTTATAAGCCAAAATCATTATAAGCCACATCTCATGGCCATAATCAACAAATCACTATATGCCAATACATTTGGCTAATCACAACAACATCCATCATAGAAAAACTAAGTCCCTATACATGCCACTCACTTGAAAACATTTAACATACACATGCCAATACGCCAAGGATAATGATCCGATAGTGGGATACTACCTCCGACGATCTCCAACGCTGAGCTGACCTGACAAAACTAAAAGAAATGGAAAGGAGGGAGTAAGCTTTACGCTTAGTAAGCTCGCATGAAAATAATAAGCAATGTGATAACATGTTATTTTCATATTCTTCCTATTTATTCAAATTCCAGTTAAGTTGTTTTCTTGATTCACAGTCATTAAATTATTTATATCTACAGTTACGGAACTCCAAATTAAGATCCGTAAATTTTTCATGGAACTAGACTCACATATCTTTTTACCATAAAAATTTCAGAATTTTTGGTTTATCCAATTAGTACATTTTATTCTTCAAAGTCTCCCTTGTTCTACTGTCCAACAATTCTAACCATTCTTTGCTACAATTTAATTATCTTTTTGTACAGAATTCGAATGATGTTCTAGTTTGCTTCTTCTAAAAATAGTCTCAATAAGGAATCTAATAATATAAATTATGTCCCAATATTATTTTTCTAAAATTTTCAATGATTTTTCCAAGTCAAAACAGGGGATCTCGAAATCACTTTGAACCAGTCTCACAAAAATCTAAATATCTCAAAATATACCAATCCTTTGCTTTCTCTGTTTCTTTTAAATAAAACTAAACTCAATAAGCTTTAAATACATGTCTCATAAAACTTATAATTCGATTTCTACCATTTTTGGTGATTTTTCAAATTCACCTCACTGCTGCTGTCCAAAACAGTTTTATTGTAAAATTTTGCTTGCTCTCACTTTAGTTGTGTTCATCACTTGCCTATACCAATCTTTCCAATTTCCGATTACATATCGAGCATATTGTTCATACGTACATTTTCCACATTTCTCAATTGGTCACATTCACACTTGCACTTATTCATAACATGATCGCACCAATCATCGTTAGTAAATTATCTCGTTGAACCCCTTCGGAAAACGCCCGATACTTGGTGGTCTCAGCACATAGCTCCACCCACACATAATTCGGCTTTCTTGTACACATGGTGAAGGTCCCTTATCACCCATGTGACCTAGCCATTCCATCTCGTAGCTCTCTTGTCTGCATGGTGTCCAACACTAGGAACCACTCATGTGACCTAGCTACTCATAACCCGTAACTTTCTTGTACACATGGTATACACACAGTATTACACATGTGACCTAGTTACATATGAAATTATTATCCCGTAGCTTTCTTGCACACATGGTGAAAATCCCTTATCATCCATGTGGCCTAGCTACATATCAAATTTTGCCATCTCGTAGCTTTCTTGTGCACACGGTGAAGTTCTCTTATCACTCGTGTGACCTACCTACATATTATCCGTATCTCTCGGTTTTCCGAAGGTTCAATCGAGAATTTCGCATTCCATACATTTTCATATTGTAGTTATCACCCAATGATTTCCATAATATCTAGCAAAATAATTATTGAACAAGTAAAATAAATGCATTATTTACATATAAACTTTCCATTTCACATAATAACCATAGTCATAGAAAACACCTTTAAGCACAACATTTCAACCCATTTTCCATGTCACCTATGTCACATTTTATCATAAACATATTATTAAATCAATTCACCAACATAATATACTAAACATGTAATTCAGAAAAATCAATTTAATACCACAATTTAGGTTTCAAATATACATTACGACATTATTGCATTCTTATTAACAACCAACTTACCTCGAATGCCGAAACGACCATTTTACTAACTTTCCCGATTTTCAATTTCCCTTCAATTCTAGGTCCAAATCTCGTTTTTCGGGGTCTAAAACATCACATTTCACTTATTTAATTAATGTACTATTCAAAACAGTCCTTAACTCAACTTTTGCAAAATTACAATTTTGCCCCTAAACTTTTACATATTTACACTTTTTTCCCAATACTCGAAAATTAAACTTCAGACCTTATTCTTATGTTTTATAACATGCTGATCATTTTTCTCTTCTATGGCAACATCAAATTCTCACTCTAACATGTACTTATGAACATTAGGTATTTTTACCGATTATGACGTTTTACTCGTTTTCACGTAAAACTGCTTAGTAAAAGTTGTTTAACATAATTTCAGCCTTCATATTCTATCATAAAACATCAAAATACACACTTTCACCTATGGGTAATTTTCCAAAGATGAACCCTAGCATGAATTATTGGTAGCATAAGCTAAATCGAGCTACCGGGACTCCAAAACCGTAAATAACTTGAAAAACGGGGCTAGAACGGACTTACCATGAGCTTGAAAAGTTGAGAAAACCCTAGCCATGTCTTATCTTGGTAAATTTCGTCCATATGAAGAAGATGGACATATTTGGCATTTAAATTTTGTTTTTAATTCATTTAATTCACTAAATTACTAAAATGCCCCTTAAAAAAATTCTTTTGAAACATACCCATCCATGTCTATTTTTGTCCACCAACTTAACCAATGGTCTAATTATCATTTAAGGACCTCCAATTTAAAATTTCATAACAATTGGACACCTCTAACATGTAGAACTCAACTTTTGCACTTTCTACAATTTAGTCCTTTTGACTAAATTGAGTGCCCAAACATCAAAATTTTCAAATGAGATTTTCACGAAATCATTCCATGAAATTGTAGACCATAAAAATATAAATAAAATAAATTTCTCAACATTGGATTTGTGGTCCTGAAACCACTGTTCCGTTTAGGCCTTATTTCGGGATGTTACATTTCTCCCCCCTTAGGGATTTTCGTCCCCGAAAATCTTAACAGAATGAGGTTTAATATACTTCTCATGATTTCTAACATCACTAAATAATCTTTTTCAAGACGATATTTTCAGAAACACTTTGTCATCGATCTGAATCCTAATAGAACTCAGTGAATTCTGTCAAACAAAGAATCGATACATATTGAAATTCTTATGCTAATTCCATCAAACGTTCAAAAACAACCCACCAGCATTTCTCTTGGCTCCCCACAGATCAATCGATGATCTCTCACAATCTTTCAATAGCTTAATTCATCACCATTGTCTTAAACTCAAATTTTTCTATGCCATCAGATATATTAACCTCTCGAAACCAAGAAACATATGACAATCCTCGTTAAACAAACAGTGTCATCAAATTTTTCAATACAAACATAATAATAACCATCTCTAAATTACTTATCGAGTAGCTCTTTTTAATATAATATTAACTGTTTGAAAACATGAACCATTACTTTATATTTTAGAAAATATACACATTCAAATCTGTTCATTGGTGCGTCATTAAAAAATTATAATTCCATTGTGTTCCAAAGTCGATTATAACAGAGATAAAATGTATTCTATAGAAATATAAACAGAACAATAGCCAAAATAAACAGTAGAATCATTTCATATAAGTTCACTGTCACTCTTATCTCAGACGTAATGGAATTAAATTTCAATAAAAGATAGTGGAATACCAATCATAGATCAATCAAACTGACGATTCTTTACTCAGAAAACAAGCAATCATAATTGTCTCTGAAAAGATACGAAAACATAAAATGCCCAGAAGAGATAGTCGTAAACTGCTCAACTATGACTGTCATATTTAAACATCTTCACATGTCAAACATCATTCTTCTGACTAATTCTGCCCTCACTAATTTTTCACATTATTTCTTTCACTAAAGAAAATCAGTTCAGAAAAATTTCAGTTAATACTTCCTTTCAGTATCTTATTTGAATAAGTCAGTTTATCAAAGTTAAATTTTTTACTAATTATGATATTGTATAAACCAAATAATTCTTGAGTCAATATGATATTTCTCTAATCTTGTCCTTCATTTTTCAACCATCCTCAGTCTTTGATCATATCTATAGTTATTCTATAACTGAACTCTTTGATTCCACACTTAGGAACTTAATCAACATGATTCTCATGAATTTCCGTTATAAGCACCTCATCGGTAAGGGGGTGAGGTCGTACAGCCTCTAATTCGATTCTCACACATATATATATACATATGACACATATTTCATTATCAACATATGTCATTATAACTATACGACCCACTTCGAACAATTTATCATTCATATTTGTCTGACATAAAATTTTCAATTATCTCATTCAAACAAGTGCACTCATTCATACATTCTACAAAATTTGAATAACTTACTTAGCACATTCACTAATCAATTTTTTTCAAGCATGCTACAGTATGTGAAGGTCAGGAAAAATATGAATAAGCATATTACTGTATAAACTTTCATTTCACACATTATCACATATACACATTACGAATTCTTATTCATACTTTTCTGAGTTTAACTCATCATTGCTACACTTTACTCAAATACTTCAATATCACTATTAAATGGTCGGATATAGCTCGGTTGGAGAGTACTTCTCTTTTAATAAGATTATCCTCAATCACGTCGGAAGGCATCACACTATCACATATTGGTGGCATGTATAGCTAGACTCTCACACTTGCTATGTTAGTCCGAGAATCGACTAAACCATAGCTCTGATACCACTAAATGTAACACTCCTCACCCGTGTCCAACTCCAAAACAGGGTTTGAGGCGTTACCGTACTTCAACATTCATAATCATACAAAACCAGGTTACCAAATTTCGCCCAAAATTTAAAACTTTTCAAAGACATGTCATCTATTTAATCACTTATACCACATAACAAGACATTAACACATGCCATGGACAAATAGGCTTATAAGCCAAAATCATTATAAGCCATATCTCATGGCCATAATCAACAAATCTCTATATGCCAATACATTTGGCTAATCACAACAACATCCATCATAGAAAAACTAAGTCCCTATACATGCCACTCACATGAAAACATTTAACATACATATGCCAATACTCCAAGGATAATGACCCGATAGTGTGATACTGCCTCCGACGATCTCCAACGCTGAGCTGACCTGACAAAACTAAAAGAAATGGAAAGGAGGGAGTAAGCTATATGCTTAGTAAGCTCGCATGAAAATAATAAGCAATGTGATAACATGTTATTTTCATATTCTTCCTATTTATTCAAATTCCAGTTAAGCTGTTTTCTTGATTCACAGTCATTAAATTATTAATATCTGGAGTTACAGAACTCCAAATTAAGATCCGTAAATATTCCTTGATACTAGAGTCACATATCTTTGTACCATAAAATTTTCATAATTTTTGGTTTAGCCAATTAGTACAGTTTATTCTTCAAATTCTCCCCTATTCTGCTGTCTGACAATTCCGACCATTCTTTGCTAAAATTTAATTATCTTTTTGTACAGAATTCAAATAATGTTCTAGTTTGCTTCTTCTAAAAATAGACTCAATAAGGAATCTAATCATATAAATTATGTCCCAATATTAGTTTTGTAAAATTCTCAGTGATTTTTTCAAGTCAGAACAAGGGATCTCGAAATCACTCTGAACCAGTCTCACAAAAATCTAAATATCTCAAAATATACCAATCCTTTGCTTTCTCTGTTTCTTTCATATAAAAATAGACTCAATAATCTTTAAATACATGTCTAATACAACTTATAATTCAATTTCTACCAGTTTTAGTAATTTTTCAAATTCACCTCACTGCTACTGTCCAAAACAGTTTTATTATAAAATTTTGCTTTCTCTCACTTTAGTTGTGTACATCACTTGCCTATACCAATCTTTCCAATTTCCGATTACATATCGAGCATATTGTTCATACGTACATTTGCCACATTTCTCAATTGGTCACATTCACACTTGCACTTATTCATAACATGATCGCACCAATCATCATTACTAAATTATCTCGTTGAACCCCTTCGGAAAACGCCCGATACTCGGTGGTCTCAGCACATAGCTCCACCCACACATAATTCGGCTTTCTTGTACACATGGTGAAGGTCCCTTATCACCCATGTGACCTAGCCATTCCATCTCGTAGCTCTCTTATCTACATGGTGTCCAACACTAGGAACCACTCATGTGACCTAGCTACTCATAACCCGTAACTTTCTTGTACACATGGTATACACACAGTATTACACATGTGACCTAGTTACATATGAAATTATTATCCCGTAGCTTTCTTGCACACATGGTGAAAATCCCTTATCATCCATGTGGCCTAGCTACATATCAAATTTTGCCATATCGTAGCTTTCTTGTGCACACGGTGAAGTTCCCTTATCACTCGTGTGACCTACCTACATATTATCTGTATCTCTCGGTTTTTCGAAGGTTCAATCGAGAATTTCGCATTCCATACATTTTCATATTGTAGTTGTCACCCAATGATTTCCATAATATCTAGCAAAATAATTATTGAACAAGTAAAATAAATGCATTATTTACATATAAACTTTCCATTTCACATAATAACCATAGTCATAGAAAACACCTTTAAGCACAACATTTCAACCCATTTTCCATGTCACCTATGTCACATTTTATCATAAACATATTATTAAATCAATTCACCAACATAATATACTAAACATGTAATTCAGAAAAATCAATTTAATACCGCAATTTAGGTTTCAAATATACATTACGACAGTATTGCATTCTTATTAACACACCAACTTACCTCGAATGCAGAAACGACCATTTTACCAACTTTCCCGATTTTCGATTTCCCTCCAATTCTAGGTCCAAATCTTGTTTTTCGGGGTCTAAAACATCAAATTTCACTTATTTAATTAATTTACTATTCAAAACAGTCCTTAACTCAACTTTTTCAAAATTACAATTTTGCCCCTAAACTTTTACATATTTACACTTTTTTCCCAATACTCGAAAATTAAACTTCAGACCTTATTCTTATGTTTTATAACATGCTGATCATTTTTCTTTTCTATAGCAACATCAAATTCTCACTCTAACATGTACTTATGAACATTAGGTATTTTTACCGATTATGACGTTTTACTCGTTTTCACGTAAAACCGCTTAGTAAAAGTTGTTTAACATAATTTCAGCCTTCATATTCTATAATAAAACATCAAAATACACACTTTTCACCTATGGGTAATTTTCTAAAGATGAACCCTAGCATGAATTATTGGTAGCATAAGCTAAATCGAGCTACCGGGACTCCAAAATCGTAAATAACTTGAAAAACGGGGCTAGAACGGACTTACCATGAGCTTGGAAAGTTGAGAAAACCCTAGCCATGTCTTCTCTTGGTAAATTTCGTCCATATGAAGAAGATGGACATATTTGGCATTTAAATTTTGTTTTTAATTCATTTAATTCACTAAATTACTAAAATACCCCTTAAAAAAATTCTTTTGAAACATACCCATCCATGTCCATTTTTTCCCACCAACTTAACCAATGGTCTAATTATCATTTGAGGACCTCCAATTTAAAAGTTCATAACAATTGGACACCTCTAACATGTAGAACTCCACTTTTACACTTTTTACAATTTAGTCATTTTGACTAAATTGAGTGCCCAAACGTCAAAATTTTCGAATGAGATTTTCACGAAATCATTCCGTAAAATTGTAGACCATAAAAATATAAATAAAATAAATTTCTCAACATCGAATTTGTGGTCCCGAAACCACTGTTCCGTTTAGGCCTTATTTCGAGATGTTACATTTCTCCCCCCTTAGGGATTTTCGTCCCCGAAAATCTTAACAGAATGAGGTTTAATATACTTCTCATGATTTCTAACATCACTAAATAATCTTTTTCAAGACGATATTTTCAGAAACACTTTGTCATCGATCTAAATCCTAATAGAACTCAGTGAATTCTGTCAAACAAGGAATCGATACATATTGAAATTGTTATGCTAATTCCATCAAACGTTCGAAAACAACCCACTAGCATTTCTCTTGGCTTCCCACTGATCAATCAATGATCACTCACAATCTTTCAATAGCTTAATTCATCACCACTGTCTTAAACTCAAATTTTTCTATGCCATCAGATATATTAAACTCTCGAATCCAAGAAACATATGACAATCCTCGTTAAACAAACAGTGTCATCAAATTTTTCAATACAGACATAATAATAACCATCTCTAAATTACTAATCGAACAGCTCTTTTTAATATAATATTAACTGTCTGAAAACATGAACCATTACTTTATATTTTAGAAAATATACACATTCAAATCCGTTCATTGGTGCGTCACTGAAAAATTATAATTCCATTGTGTTCCAAAGTTGATTATAACAGAGATAAAACATATTCTATAGAAATATAAACAGAACAATAGCCAAAATAAACAGTAGAATCATTTCATATAAGTTCACTGTCACTCTTATCTCAGACGTAATGGAATTAAATTTCAATAAAAGATAGTGGAATACCAATCATAGATCAATCAAACTGACGATTCTTTACTCAAAAAACAAGCAATCATAATTGTCTCTGAAAAGATACGAAATCATAAAATGCCCAGAAGAGATAGTCGTAAACTGCTCAACTATGACTGTCATATTTAAACATCTTCACATGTCAAACATCATTCTTCTGACTAATTCTGCCCTCACTAATTTCCACATTATTTCTTTCACTAAAGAAAATCAGTTCAGAAAAATTTCAGTTAATACTTCCTTTCAGTATCTTATTTGAATAAGTCGGTTTATCAAAGTTAAATTTTTTGCCAATTATGATATTGTATAAACCATATAATTCTTGAGTCAATATGATATTTCTCTAATCCTGTCCTTCATTTTTCAACCATCCTCAGTCTTTGATCATATCTATAGTTATTCTATAACTGAACTCTTTGATTCCACACTTAGGAACTTAATCAACATGATTCTCATGAATTTCCGTTATAAACACCTCATCGGTAAGGGGGTGAGGTCGTACAGCCTCTAACTCGATTCTCACACACATATATATACATATGACACATATTTTATTATCAACATATGTCTTTATAACTATACGACCCACTTCGAACAATTTATCATTCATATTTGCCTGACATAAAATTTTCAATTATCTCATTCAAACAAGTGCACTCACTCATACATTCTACAAAATTTGAATAACTTACTTAGCACATTCACTAATCAATTTTTGTCAAGCATGCTACAATATGTGAAGGACAGAAAAAATATGAATAAGCATATTACTGTATAAACTTTCATTTCACACATTATCACATATACACATTACAAATTATTATTCATACTTTTCCGAGTTTAACTCATCATTGCTACACTTTACTCAAATACTTCAATATCACTATTAAATGGTCGGATATAGCTCAGTTGGAGAGTACTTCTCTTTTAATAAGATTATCCTCAATCACGTCAGAAGGCATCACACTATCACATATTGGTGGCATGTATAGCTAGACTCTCACACTTGCTATGTTAGTCCAAGAATCGACTAAACCATAGCTCTGATACCACTAAATGTAACACCCCTCACCCGTGTCCAACTCCAGAACCGGGTTCGAGACGTTACCGTACTTCAACATTCATAATCATACAAAATCGGGTTACCAAATTTTGCCCAAAATTTAAAACTTTTCAAAGATATGTATTTGACATTGTCATCTATTTAATCACTTATACCACATAACAAGACATTAACACATACCATGGACAATTAGGCTTATAAGCCAAAATCATTATAAGCCACATCTCATGGCCATAATCAACAAATCACTATGTGCCAATACATTTGGCTAATCACAACAACATCCATCATAGAAAAACTAAGTCCCTGTACATGCCACTCACTTGAAAACATTTAACATACACATGCCAATACTCCAAGGATAATGACCCGATAGTGTGATAATGCCTCCGACGATCTCCAACGCTGAGCTCACCTGACAAAACTAAAAGAAATGGAAAGGAGGGAGTAAGCTTTATGATTAGTAAGCTCGCATGAAAATAATACGCAATGTGATAACATGTTATTTTCATATTCTTCCTATTTATTCAAATTCCAATTAAGCTGTTTTCTTGATTCACAGTCATTAAATTATTTATATCTGGAGTTACGGAACTCCAAATTAAGATCCATAAATTTTCCATGAAACTAGACTCACATATCTTTTTACCATAAAAGTTTCAGAATTTTTGGTTTAGCCAATTAGTACAGTTTATTCTTCAAAGTCTCCCCTGTTCTGCTGTCTGACAATTCCGACCATTCTTTGCTAAAATTTAATTATCTTTTTTTACAGAATTCAAATGATGTTCTAGTTTGCTTTTTCTAAAAATAGACTCAATAAGGAATCTAATAATATAAATTATGTCCCTATATTATTTTTGTAAAAGTTTCAATGATTTTTCCAAGTTAGAACAGGGGATCTCGAAATCACTCTGAACCAGTCTCACAAAAATCTAAATATCTCAAAATATACCAATCCTTTGCTTTCTCTATTTCTTTTATATAAATATAAACTTAATAAGCTTTAAATACATGTCTCATACAACTTATAATTCAATTTCCACCATTTTTGGTGAGGTTTCAAATTCACCTCACTCCTGCTGTCCAAAACAATTTTATTGTAAAATTTTGCTTTCTCTCACTTTAGTTGTGTTCATCACTTGCCTATACCAATCTTTCCAATTTCCGATTACATATCGAGCATATTGTTCATACGTACATTTTCCACATTTCTCAATTGGTCACATTCACACTTGCACTTATTCATAACTTGATCGCACCAATCATCATTAGTAAATTATCTCGTCGAACCCCTTCGGAAAATGCCCGATACTCGGTGGTCTCAGCACATAGCTCCACCCACACATAATTCGGCTTTCTTGTACACATGGTGAAGGTCCCTTATCACCCATGTGACCTAGCCATTCCATCTCGTAGCTCTCTTGACTACATGGTGTCCAACACTAGGAACCACTCATGTGACCTAGCTACTCATAACCCGTAACTTTCTTGTACACATGGTATACACACAGTATTACACATGTGACCTAGTTACATATGAAATTATTATCCTGTAGCTTTCTTGCACACATGGTGAAAATCCCTTATCATCCATGCGGCCTAGCTACATATCAAATTTTGCCATCTCGTAGCTTTCTTGTGCACACGGTGAAGTTCCCTTATCACCCGTGTGACCTACCTACATATTATTCGTATCTCTCGGGTTTTCGAAGGTTCAATCGAGAATTTCACATTCCATACATTTTCATATTGTAGTTATCACCCAATGATTTCCATAATATCTAGCAAAATAATTATTGAACAAATAAAATAAATGCATTATTTACATATAAACTTTCCATTTCACATAATAACCATAGTCATAGAAAACACCTTTAAGCACAACATTTCAACCCATTTTCCATGTCACCTATGTCACATTTTATCATAAACATATTATTAAATCAATTCACCAACATAATATACTAAACATGTAATTCAAAAAAATTAATTTAATACCACAATTTAGGTTTCAAATATACATTACGACATTATTGCATTCTTATTAACACACCAACTTACCTCGAATGCCGAAACGACCATTTTACCAACTTTCCCGATTTTCGATTTTCCTCCAATTCTAGGTCCAAATCTCATTTTTCGGGGTCTAAAACATCACATTTCACTTATTTAATTAATGTACTATTCAAAACAGTCATTAACTCAACTTTTGTAAAATTACAATTTTGCCTCTAAACTTTTACATATTTACACTTTTTCCCAATACTCGAAAATTAAACTTCAGACCTTATTCTTATGTTTTATAACATGCTGATCATTTTTCTCTTCTATGGCAACATCAAATTCTCAATCTAACATGTACTTATGAACATTTGGTATTTTTACCGATTATGATGTTTTACTCGTTTTCACGTAAAACTGCTTAGTAAAAGTTGTTTACCATAATTTCAGCCTATGGGTAGTTTTCACCTGTGGGTAATTTTCCAAAGATGAACCCTAGCATGAATTATTGGTAGCATAAGCTAAATCGAGCTACCGGGACTCCAAAACCGTAAATAACTTGAAAAACGGGGCTAGAACGGACTTACCATGAGCTTGGAAAGTTGAGAAAACCCTAGCCATGTCTTATCCTGGTAAATTTCATCCATATGAAGAAGATGGACATATTTGGCATTTAAATTTTGTTTTTAATTCATTTAATTCACTAAATTACCAAAATGCCCCTTAAAAAAATTCTTTTGAAACATACCCATCCATGTCCATTTTTGTCCACCAACTTAACCAATGGTCTAATTATCATTTAAGGACCTCCAATTTAAAATTTCATAACAATTGGACACCTCTAACATGTAGAACTCAACTTTTGCACTTTTTACAATTTAGTCCTTTTGACTAAATTGAGTGCCCAAACGTCAAAATTTTCGAATGAGATTTTCACGAAATCATTCCGTGAAATTGTAAACCATAAAAATATAAAAAAATAATTTTCTCAACATCGGACTTGTGGTCCCGAAACCACTATTCCGTTTAGGCCTTTTTTTGGGATGTTACACCGTAAACTCCTTCCCGTGCTCTGACTGAATTAGAACAGGAGCCTCTGTTAAAACCTTTTTAAGCTTCTCGAAACTTTCCTACTATTTATCCGTCCATACAGACGTCACCCCCTTCCGTAGCAGCTTGGTCAAAGGTGTCGCGATTAGGGAAAACCCTTCAACAAACCGCCTATAGTACCCTGCCAGGCCTAGAAAACTCTGAATTTCGAACATCGTCTTAGGTCGTTTCCATTCCAGCACCACTTCTACCTTCCGAGGATCAACTCTAATTCCCTCAGCGGAGACCACATGTCCTAAGAAACTGACTTCCCTTAGACAGAATTCGTACTTGCTAAACTTGGCATATAGTTGCTTCTCCCTTAAAACTTGCAACACGATCCGTAAGCGTGCATCGTGATCCACCTCCATTCTCGAGTATACCAGGATATCATCTATGAAGACTACTACAGACCGGTCTAGATATGGTTGAAAAACCCGGTTCATGAGATCCATAAAAGCGGTAGGTGCGTTTGTTAGTCCAAACGGCATTACCAAAAACTCGTAATGTCCATAACGAGTTCTGAAGGCTGTCTTATACACATCGGCTTATTTAACCCTTAGTTGATGGTACCTCGAACGCGAATCAATCTTCGAGAAAACTGAGGCTCCTCTAAGTTGATCAAAAATGTCATTTATCCTAGGCAGAGGGTACTTATTCTTAATGGTTAAATTGTTCAGTTGCCTGTAATCAATGCACATCCTCATGGACCCATCCTTCTTCTTTATGAATAATACCGGGGCTCCCCATGGAGACACACTTGGTCTAATAAACCCGCGATCCAACAACTCCTGAATCTGGGCCTTCAACTCCACTAGTTCCTTCGGTGCCATCCTATAAGATGCGATAGACACTGGTGTCGTACCCGATAACAAATCTATTCCAAACTCCACTACCCTATTGGGGGTAATTGATCATTGTTTTTTCGAGTTTTAAAATTTATAAAGAGAATAATCGAACCTAGAAACCAACTCTGACAACGATTTAAGGCAAGTGCACCTATCGAATAGTAGCATAGCTTAGGCAAGACCGGATTGTCGAACCCAAAGGAACTAAAAGTACTAATAGTAACTTCCTTTTTATTGTCTAGCCTAAAATAAGTGAAGTTGTTATCTAATCTAAATTTAACTAACTACTAAGCTAAAGACTCAAGACAAAAAGAGCGAATTGGGGAAATACTGTTGGGAAAACTCAGTTGATTACGACGATACCCTAGGAAGAATCCACCTAGACTTCACTTGTTATCTAACACTGAACCAGACGATTTCTTCACTTGACTTGATCCGTAAGATTCCCTAAGTTATATTAAACCTTCTCTCGAGGCAAACAACATCTAACCCTAGGTTGATTAATTGAAATCTCTTTCAAATTAAAACCCCTAGAATCGTATTAACTCGATCTATGGATTCCCATATTAGGTTTCACCCTAATCCGGCAAAATCTCGTCACCCTATCTCTAGGCGCACGATCAAATCCGCTTAATTATGCTAGATCTACTCTTAAGCAGGGACTTTTGCTCCTCCACCTAAGCACATCCAACTTGAATCAATATCCCGGAAATATTAACACAAGAATTAAGCACACATAATTAAGAACAAATCAAGTATTTATCATATAGTTCAAAAAACAATAACAAGATTCGTCTTAGGTTTCATCCCCTTCAGGTATCTGAAGGGTTTAGTTCATGACAATAAAAGAAAACATCTCAGAAGAAAAGATAAAGTAAAACATAAGAAATCTCTAAAACCCCCTGAAGGAATTGAAGGAGAGATCCGCCGTCTTGAGTAGAATTCCGGCTTCTTGAGATGGATCAACTGGCTCTCTTCGAGTGATTCCCACAAATCTGACCTTTTCGACTTGGCTCCTTGGCCTAGCTAACCGCCCCGACAAAAGCCCTGGCAGAAGGCTTCTGCCGAACTCCTCTTCAAGTTGCCCCCTTGGGTGTTTATATAGACTTTGAGATGCCTTACTTGGTCCCTAAGTATCCTAATTCAAGTAGAATTCCTACTAGGGTGTTTGAATAGGCTTTGGAATGTGTTTCTTTGCCTCCAAGTATCCAAATTCGAGTAAAACTCCTATTGGCTGTGGCAGGGACATGCCCATGTAAGTCGTGGCCAGGTCGTGTTCAAACCTGTTGAATGTGGCACGGCCTTGTGGTCTTGGGCCCAGGCCGTGTGGATTTCGTGATATGGCCCATTTACTCAGTTTTGGGCCCATTTTCCATTCTTTTTCGTCATTGGGTGCTCTCTTGAGTATAAAACATGAAAAGAAAGGATTAAGAGCACTAAATTACACAATTCAAGGCTTAAATCATCCAAAAGCATACTAAATGTGGGATTAGAATATGTTACTTTTACGGTTTATCAGTAATCCTGGCAATGCCTCTGGAAAAACATCAGGGAATTCCTTCACTGTTTCCAAATCCTTGACAGCAACACTCTTCGATTTCGAATCACTGATATAAGCTAAGTAAGCTTCACAACCTTTCCTTACCCACTTTTCTGCCCTTAATGCTGAAATCACGTTTGACAAATAATCATGTCGTTCCCCGATCACTGCCACTTCATCACCTTCCACACTTCTTAATACCATCCGCTTCATAGCATAGTCTAGGGTTGCTTGGTGCCTCGTTAACCAATCCATGCCTAAGATGAGGTCGAACTCACCAAATGGCAATTCCATCAAATCTGCTAGGAAAATAACTCCTTGAACCATCAATGGTACATTCCTAAACAGTTTACTAACTTTCACCGACCGCCCTAAAGGACTTACTACAGTCATTTCATTCTCAACTTTCAAACTCCACCCCTATAATTTCAGTCCTATTACAAGCAATGTACGAGTGTGTCGACCCCACATCAATAAATGCAATATAAGGTAGCTCACAAATAAGGAACGTACCCGTTATCACATCTGGTGCATCACCTTCCTCTATGTGACGAGCAGCATAGACCAACGCTGGCTGTCTTGCCCCTGCCTGACCTGCACCTCTACCCGGTGCTCCACGCCCTCGTCCTGTGCCATTTCCATTTTTGGCTTGACCACGACCCCTTAGTGGTTGTTGTCCACCCCTCTGAAGCTGAAAATTACCTCTACCATTGGCTTGTTCCTGATCTAGCCTTCTCGGGCACTGCCTAACCATATGCTTCATCGATCCACAGCCCAAACATGCTTCCGTCCTCCTCCAACATTCTCCCGGATGCCTTTTCCCACACTTAGCACAACATGGTGTTCCGTTATTAGCAGCAGCAACAGGGGCCACATCTCTAACCGGCCCATTCACTCTGGCCCTCCTCAGGGGCCTTTGTCCGGCTCCCATAGGTTCCATATGCTGCTTGTTCTTGCCCTTATCTTTCTCTTGGTTGCGGCGCTCCATGCTCTTTACCTCCTCTGCTATTTTTGCTTTCTCTACCAAGACCACAAAATCTCGCTCCCTTTGTGGAGCTATCAGTACCCTAAGGCTATCTCTTAATCCATCATTGAACTACTCACACCTTTCATACTCGGATGCTATTATCCTTTTGGCGTATCGACTGAGGCGCAAAAACTCAGCCTCGTACTCTACTACTGACTTATCTCCCTAAGTCAAACTCAAAAACTCCTTCCTTTGGGCATCCACACATGTCGCTCCAATGTATTTCCCCTAAAATGCCGATTTGAAGAATTCCCAAGTGTCTGCTCTAGTTGGTTACCCTCCTTAGCTGTCAACCACCACTGATAGGCTTCCTCCCAGAGTAGGGATATTGCTCCTTTCAACTTTTGTTCAGCCGTGCAATCAAGGTCATCCATTATTCTTTCAGTAGCTTCCAACCAATACTCTGCCACATTCAGGGCCACCCCCGCTACTCCTTTGAAAATCTCAACCCCATTAGCTCGGAGTCGCTCCACGATCGACCCACGACTCCCCGTATCATTATTTGGTCCAGCGACCCTTTCCAAGATTCTCAACATGGCCTGCGATACGGCATCTTCTGTAGCGGCGGCCCGTTCATTTGCTCCTCTTTCAACTACTAGTGAGGCTGAAGCCTTCCCTACTCCTACATTGGGCATATTGTCAGACTCAGACGATCCTGCTCTAACACCTCCACAGCCTCTGTCGCAGCCTTTTCCACCTCGCCTAGCGCTCATCGTTGCATAGTCCTGAATTAAGAATTTTATGCAATCCGTACTTAGTTCCACTTGTTTAGGACACATGTCTTATGTAAGTAATAACATTTTTTCTTAAAGTTATTCCGTGGTTGAAAATCCACTATAGGATTAGGTTCCCTACGGGCTTTAGTCTCTAAAAGCCTACTTAAGTAGCCCAATATCTATACAATTCAATAATTTAGGTAATTGTAGTACAGAGAACTTACTTTGCTCGACGTCGAGGCTCGGTGGACCACAATTCAAGAATCCTGCAAAAAAATTTTAATCCAAATTCTAAGGCCCATTTCACAGCCCGAGCTTTGCAACCGGGCTTTGATACCACTAAATGTAGCACCCCAAACCCAGCCTAGAAGTTAGGCTCGAATCTGAGAATGTCACATAAACAACACACTTCAAAACGATTTTACAATTTAACAATTTAGGGCCCAAAAGCCAAAACCCTTTTATCTTGTTGAGTTAAGAGGGAAAAAAACCCACATTTTAGGAAAACGTTCATATATTAAATTATTTCGAAAACCATGTCATCTTTAGAAATTTTTATGAAATTTATTAAGCAGATAGTTGGAACAATAATAATAAACCCAAAGTCTAAAGTCATTTAGGAGTTAGATGGCCTTATTACAATCCAATAAAAATAAACAAGGTATTTAAGACAATTTCATTTGAAAAAATTAAAACATTTGAACAGCTTGTAGTGTGGCCATCTCTGAGTACTCTCCCATGTCGAGTCATCTATTCAGAATTACCTGAAACATTAAATTAAAGGGTGTGAATTTCGAAACTCAGTACATACAACCCTTGGCAATCAAATCGACATACAAATATTCACATTGGGCCTAAGCCCTGTCGAAATCGGTGGTCTTGGGCCTTAGCCCACAATGACCTCATATCATATCATATCGCACCATATTCAACAAGATAATGCAAACCCCACCCCAAAAATCCATCTGCTACACACACCATTTCCCTTCCAACCTTATGACTCCTGTGGGGAATTCTAGCTCGACCCACCCCTCCGCTACACACCAAGGGTAGCCCGGTTGTGGTACTATCGAACGTTGGAGTAAAGCTGCTAGTTATATACTGCGCTTAAAGCCTCCGGTGGATCCATACCATACGGCCATGCGATCCTCAATTCTTCCTCTGTACCATAATTCCCACCCATATGCATCCTAAGCAGAATATCATATGAATGCATCAACACACAAGTAACATCCATATACTCATATTCGTCACATAGGGGTATTTTCGTCATTTCACTACCCAGGGGTATTTTCGTAATTATATCCTACAGGGGTATTTTGGTACTTTTGCAAAATAAGGGTATCTTGGTAATTTACAATTCTAGGGGTATTTTAGAAATTCTTTAAATATAAGGGTATTTTAGTAATTTTTTAAAAGGGTAATTGGTCCCTCTTGGGTTTTAGTTTTGAACTTTGGCCCATCAACAAGTCCTCGCGGCTAAAGTGAACAGACACTACGCACCAGGTAGGATTCTAGAGAAGTGGAGGTGGGTCACTAGGACCGCTTAAGTACCAAGTTCTCCCTAGATCCAATCTTAGACATGCGTATGCTCGTTGCCACACCCTAACACAGCAACTTGTTCACGGACATGTTTAATTAGATTAAGTCTTATGAAATTGAAGAGGTGTTCAAACTAGGCCTAAGTCCATAAACCCTAGCATATTTGTCTACGCCCCCATAAAGCCCATCAAACCCAAATTACAACCTTATGACCCATTAGGCCCAAATCTTATCATACGGCCTACTAGGCCCAAAACAAATCCAAATCATGTATCATGCATGACTAACTCAATACATTTAACAAACCAAACCATTTCATCAAACTTAGCCTCAAGGCCCACCGGGCCCATTAGCCACTTTCGGCTTTTCGGCATTGCCGATATCGTGTGTGCAGTGTTTGTACACACATCGTAACCTCGCGTGCTGCAAACCCCTTAGTCACGAACCTACAATCGACATTACTAGCGATTAACCAAAGCTTTAACACATACTAACCAAATATTGAAACCTCACCGTACCCTTACCGTGTGCGTCACGTTCTAGTAGCCCTTCCTTTGCTACTATTTGGTGATTATCCTCTAAATCTGCACCCAAACACCTATATCATCAAATCCAAGTGACCCATATTGATAATAAGTCACCCTTATGGGCCACAATAGATTCGGCCATTTACTAAACCCTAACTGAGTCGAGAATACTTACTGCCTTAATAGTAATCCTTACCTACCGCGCTGGCGATTGCTGTGCCTCATTCTTGTTAATACATGGGAAAGGCAAAAAATGGGGGTTAGATAGCCCTTCCGGTTTTAATAAAACACACTAAAAATTCAACTAAGCTCTTACCAAAATCTTCCTTTGATCCTACGGCTTAAGTTCGGCTTTTGCGACTAGCAAGGTGACAGAGGCAATTCGACAACATTAGGGGGAATAAGAAAAGAGGTGATTCAGCTAGAACCAAGTGGTGAACCAAAAAGGGAATTTGAGAAGGGAGAGTATGAAGGATAAAACTTTTGGAACACTTAGAGAAAAAAAACGTCTGAGCCTCTCACAAGTGAAGAAATTCGGCCAGAAGGAAAGTAAAAATTCTGTATTATCCTAGGAACTTAATTCGGCACTCATACATATAGCCCCTAGCCGAAACTTCCCTTCCCTCAGAGTCCAATTCAGCACCACTATATCCACCTCCCAATCCCTATCTTTTCTCCCTTATTTGCACCTTAAATTTCTCTCCTGAACACTCCCTTTCAGAGTCCCCTCCAACACCAACTCCTTCTGTCCAGGCACAAAAAATAAAGCTCCTTAATTTCCCCTCCTAAGCCTCGAACCTTGGACCTCCTTAACTGCTTAACACGCCACCTCATAGCCCCTATATGACGCCACTTTCCATTGGACTACCAGCCCACCTGTGTCCCTTTTGTTCTCTTAATTTGCTTATGAGGCCTCCTACCTGAGACTAGGGTCCACTAAGTAAGAAAAAAATATTTTTTTCCCTATGGTCACCCCAACTCTAAGGCCTCAAATAATCCCGATACTACTTAATAATATCAGTCAAAGTGCTATACACACATAGGCACAGAAATTAGGGTTTCTGGATTTTTAGGGCGTTTCAACCACCTTTACCTTTTCGTTAGCGATTTCATAATTCTAAGCAGGATATTTAGTTCAAAAGATTTTTGTAGGTTTTGAAACAACTCTGTATTAACATAGCACTGGTTGAAGATTTGGACCAAATGCCTAATTATCTAAAATTTATGAAAGATATATTGACGAAGAAGCACAAATTGGGAGAATTTGAGACTATTACTCTCACTGAAGGATGCACAACAATGTTGGTGAATAAATTACCTCCAAAGTTGAAGGACCTAAGGAGTTTCACTATCCCATGTTCAATTGGAAATCATTAAGTTGGTAAAACATTATATGATCTAAGGGCGAGCATAAATCTAATGCCTATGTCTATTTTTACGAAGCTAGGAATTGGAAAAGTGGAACGGTGGAAATGAGCAAGTGTACACAATCGTAACAAGTAATAAAGTGACAAGTAAATGTCGAGTTATTGTACCCACAGGGACTGTAAAAGAATTATTTATGAAAATAATTTCAAACACTTTAGTG
Source organism: Gossypium australe (assembly GCA_005393395.2). Taxonomy (NCBI): domain Eukaryota; kingdom Viridiplantae; phylum Streptophyta; class Magnoliopsida; order Malvales; family Malvaceae; genus Gossypium; species Gossypium australe. Next base: position 49,581,290 of record CM016626.1, read on the forward strand.
ACGGAAAAATATTTGGTTTGGAGAAATACTTAAAAAACTAAAGAAAAACAAAGTAAAAGAAAATAAACAAAGTTCTAATGCACGATTTCAAAAACTGATTTTAATCAAGATGATATAATTGTGTTGGATCAATCGCATTTCTTACCTTAGAATTATTAAGCTCGTGTTCATACTTGTTAAAACATGGCAACTCGGTAATTTGCTAACTTATGAACATACTTACAAATAAAAATCCATTCATCTCTTATACATATTTCTATGCAAATTCGAACGATTAAACAGACTCTAAAAGTAAACATGTTATCGCACATACATACTAATTAAATTAAACCATCTCTCGCATATTCCTATGTCGATTCAAACAATTAATTCAACCTAATAAGCATAAAAGATCATGTGAAGTAGCAAAGTATTTTTACCTTGAAACAATTTAATCACAAAATCCTGCAAGTTATGCAAGGCATATGTATCGTCAAATACAATGCTAATTTAATCTTCAGCTACCTTAGAAGAATTAAACATGCACTGATCAAGTATTGTGTCCATTAATTACAATTTCAATGCGTTTAAATAATTAATTCATTAGCTATCAAAACAATTATAATGCCAGATAACTTAACATGGTTTTACTTAACCAAACATTTTACTAAGGCCTTTAACAGCATAAACACAAGTTTCAATAATTTAAGAGGACGAAATGTAATCAACCCAACACGAATTAAATTCAAGCTAAATTGATTAAATTAAACATTCCAACAACATAAATATTAATAAACATGTTCGACAAAACAACAACAAAATTTAAAGAGATAGGGAACAAGAAGCAAATCCGGTGTTTCTCCGTGGCTTGACTGATTGCTCCGTTCTTCCTTCTTCGTTGGCCTCGGCTATCAAGGTGGCTTATGAACACTCCAATTGCTGATCCAAATGGCTGGGAAAACACCTCTTTTCCAAGAGGAGAAATCGGCACAAGAACACACAAAGGGAAATGGGAAAAATGGGAATTGAGAGAAAGTGAGAGAGGAGAATGTTGGATGCTTGAGGTGTGCTTTGAATGAGCAGCAAGGGGTGTATTTATAGCTGATCAAGGCTGCTAAAAATAGCAATTTGCAGCAGCAAAAGAGGCCTCCCTTGGCCGGCCATCCCATGTGGCAAAGTTGAAGAATTCAACTTTGCTAAATATAGCATGGGGCAAATCTACAAAGCCATAATATTTGGAGGGGTTTGAATGCAATTTTGAAAGATCATTAAGGAATTCTTTGCAAGCTTAATTAGTCAGCTAATAAGCTGATTTGGGCCATCATTATGGACGTTTTGGGTTGCCCAATTGGTGGCTGGCTCGGTTTAATTAGTTCGGTTCAACCAGTGCGGTTTAACTAGACCCTTTTTCCATAATAAATTAATAATAATTTATTTAGCCCAAATTAAATTGGGAATAAATTAAAATTAATTATATTATGATTAAATATTCATAATTGGATCGTCTTGGGTTGGAAATAAATTCGCCTTGATACTTCAAATTGCTTCTCAGGTTTATTCTTTGAGCAGTGTCTACCGAGCCGATTTTCGCCCTTTGTGCGAATCTGTCGAAAATAGTCAAAGTTAAACAAAATTAACTATAAAATTAATTAAAATTCATCATGTTCATATTTTTAGCACACTTTAATTATTTTATAATATTTAATTACTTTCCGACAAGAATTTACTCTAAACTGCATGAATTTGGGTCAAAAAGGGCATGAAAAAGTATATAAATTTCTGTGTTTCCACACCCCCAAACTTAATTCATTTCTCGTCCCGAGTAATGCACAAATTTGAAAAGGATTTTCTCGAAAACACCTTTGAAAAACTCCTTCAGAACAACTCTCTTCTCAAAATTATGAATTGAATATACTTAGGCTCAAAGATAAGAAATTTGATAGTTATGCTACTTAAGCATTCACATCGTTCAAATTACCTCCAACAATTATTATACCAGCAAAATTAGACTAAATGTTTCTTAATAAAGACATGTTACTCGCTACCAATTTGATTTGAATTCCTTATTCAAAAAGTAAACTGCAATCATTAAGCTTAACTAATGTCTTCATATGTTGAACAGAGCAATTTCTCTCCACTAATGTAGGTAACATTGGAATTTTGAATCAATAGGTCTTTAATCAGGTTGTAACGTGGCTGGGCTTAGGGGTAGGTAAAAGATAGACAAATTTTTGGCTTAAAAACCCTAGACTCAGCTTAAAATCGAACCTTCGGAATTTTTACCCTGATACGCAACTTATGCTCTTTCGACTACTTATTTCATTTTGAGTACATGTTTTTTTTTTAATTCAAGCTCAAACTCGAGCACTTGCTTCATGTACTACAATTTTTCGAGCAATTCATACTTCTTTTCAACTCCCCCAAACTTATTTTCAAATGATCTTCTGAATAGTGCTGAGTCTAGTGTTTGGGAAAATTTTAGAAGTAATGAAGAGAAAATTGATGGCTAAATATTGCACAGGTCCAAATAAAATTAGGCCATATAGTCTCAAAATTAGGTTTCAAAGGATAATTTTATCAGGGTCGGCTTGAAAGGCTCAAACGGTCCAAACAACAGTTGCTTAAATCATTTTCAACATTCCATGCTTCCTAGGATTTCGCCTCAAGAAATTATTAAGTCAATTCTAAAGACTTAAACTTTCATGCATGCCTAATTTTTCGCAGAGAACTAAAAATTTTATGGTACGAGTTTGCATGATTTATTAAAAATACATTCATATCATTATTGAGCTAACATAATAACTTATTGAAATAATAGAACTTTATTAATACTGGAGTTCAGCATACTTAACAAAATTCAATTTATTGAACAGAAATATATCCTAATCATAACTAAAAGAAAATTTTATTTTGAATTCAAATTTTCGGTCCCTCTACTTAAAGTGGACAATGTCCTCATTGATTAAAGTGAATAGATACTATACACCAGGTAGGGTAGTTAGACAGGAGGAGGTGAGTCAAATTGACTGCTTAAGTACCAGGCTCTTTCTAAAATGCAATCCTAGACATGTATATATTTATTACCACACTTTAGCCTTTGTGACTTGTTTAGATTTTATTCATGATTCCTATCTCTTGTTTTATTGTGCAAAAATAAAAATTCCGAATTAACCTAATCCTAAAATACTTAAGAAAGAAATAAACAAAAGTTGAAGTCCTCCCTTTTTTTATTTGTTCGCCAATCCTTCCGAATTTGACTCATCTTTTGCTCCATTAGACTTGCCTCTGCATAAATCGCCTTGCTCCTTCTTTGCTGATGAAATCCATGGCTCAAATATGAAATCTGGAAACTCAGGCACAAAAATAAATGGGTCGTTATAAATTTTCTTGAGGGCATTTCTCATCGAGTCATCCCTTATTTTTGCATATCTCCAGTAAGCGTGTTGCTGCCATTGCATGTGTTGTATTAAGTCCATCAGCTTCAACAACTCATTACGACGATCTGGGCTAGGTGGTGGAGCTCTAAACATTGAGGGCTTGACATCAAGTTCAACTTCTAGTTCCATTGGTTCTGCCTCACTAGGGACTTCGATTGATTGCTCTGGCGGGATTTCTGTGGGTTCATCTTCTGCTTCTTTGGGATCCTCGCTTTCTTCAATTCGTTCCTGAAGAATAGAATCTCTGGCCACTCGGTAAAGGTCCCAATCGGTGATTGTGCCTTGACTATACTCTGTCTTCTTTACGTCTGTAAGGAGTTTTGCTTTTAAGCACAAAATTGTGATCATAAAGGGGAAATAGGTAGGGCTAGACCGTCTAACGGCACAATTTCGCATTTCTCTCAGGATGATTTTTCCCACATCAATGGTCTTTCCAGTTAGAATCGAGTATAATATGACCATTCGCTCTAATGTAATTGTAGTCCCATGTGAACTAGGCATAAGGCTGAAATGGATGAAATAAAACCATACCTTCGCAAGTGGTGTCAAATACTCTCTTCGGCACATGTGGATTCCTTGCTTTGACACAGTCCACTTAGAACCTGGAACTGTGAGTTCTTCGAGGATTTATTGCAGATTTTCAGGCTTAATATTGCTCAACGAGAGGAATATTCATCGTTGTCGAAATCAGGTAATTCAAAGAACTCATTAATAGCATTAGAATTTATTGGTACCTTGACTCCACGGACTGGAACTTCAGTCAATTCGCTTGAGGTTAAGTTCGCGTAAAATTCACAAACTAATTCCTCATCCACACTTGGTCTCTTTTCACAAAACAATTCCCAATTGACGGCTTCAGCAACTTGTCGAATACGTGCCACAAAGTCTCTGTAGTTGCTTTCCTTTAATGTGAAGCCTTTCTCTGGATGCATCTGTTGATTTTTGAAGATACTTTCGTATCTTACTTTAGATTCTTCACAGTGAAATTTGCTTTGTGTTTTGTCAATTTGAGCGGAGGCACGAGTTCTTTTGCGAGTCATAATTAACCTGAACATAAGATGGAAAGAAAAGTAAAAAATTAGTTTCTTAAAAATTTAATCAATACAAATTATTAATATTTAAATAATTGAAAAATTAAAAAAATTGAGTAGAAATTAAATTTTAAGGAGAAAAATTTTTTTACCACCTTCCTCGTAAAAATTAAGAACTCTTAAAATAAAATAACTAATGAACACAAGATGGGAAATTAAAGAAGGTTTTTGGCTTAGGTTGGGTGAAGGACAAGTGTGCGCATAAGCGCACAAGGCAGCAAGGTGCAAGGGCTGTGAGCAAGTGGCGCGCAAGGCCTTGTGACAGGTAGGCTACGGGCTGGTCGGCGTGGGGCGATGGTGTGCGGCAAGCAGACGGGCTAAAGGCAGCAGACTTGAAGCCCACGACCTGGGCAGCTGCTGGCCCTGGCGTGTGGCGTGTGCTGGAGCAGGCTGCTGGCCGAATGGTGGTGTAACACCCCAAACCCGGTCAAAAAGTTACGACCGAATCTGGAATATTACAGGAAAGAAGATTTGGAAATACTAGCGAAACGTTTAGGTTTGGGAAAAACTTTTAGTTTTGATGTTTTCATGCTAAAATCCATACATAATTTAGTTAACTTAAAGCTCGTTAAACTCTTGGTAAGGATAACAAGATGGTAAAAACCGGTAGATCTATATTTTCTTCTAGAAAAAAATGAACTTTGAGGATCTTATACTATGGCATTTTGAAAACAATTTTGAGGTGAGAGAACTTTAAGAAAATAGTTTTAGTGGTAATGAAATTGATATCCCATTGATTTTATTTACGACTTATAATACATTTGTTAATCTTTTGGAAAACTTCCTGTTGTTTTTAAGAAAACCCATTTTCCTTATGAATCTTTACATGTTTAAAATCAAAATATGGTAAAAACCCATAATTAAAATAAAATTTAAAGCGACCTTATTACAACTTGAAATTACCAAATAGAAATAAATTTAAATAAAGTTCAAACTTATTGAAAACACTGCAACGCATGGCCACCTCGAGTATGTTCCGGCCCATAATCCGCACTCTACTAATTACCTGCAAAATTAACAAAGGGGTGAGTCACCAAGACTCAGTGCGTACATCCCCATGTAGTGCAAATTGGCCCTTAGTCCACACAGTACAACACATGTTATATGCATGCTATGCAGCCCATCCCAGATTAGCTCTCCATCCAAACTCCCGTGGCATTATGCCACTGTAGTTTATAACCACCGTGGTCCTAGACCACTCGTGACCGTAGTCACTCTTGACAAAGTCACTGTAATATAATCGTGGGGCCAACCCACTATGGTCATAGACTACCGTGATGATCTCTAGCAATAATGCATACGTTGGGCCAACCCACTGTGGTCATAGACCACCGAGATAGGTCACTGTTATAAGCAATCGTGGTATTGACCACCGTGGTACGTAGACCACTCGTGACCGTAGCCATTCGTGACATTAGTCACTTTTCTCCCTCCTCATTTCAACCATTCCCGAGCCCATGCTCTTTCATATCATGCGCATTAAGTATGCAACTTATTTCACAGTGAATAACAGATCATTTACATGCATAACATCCGAAATATACGTACATACAGATTAACAATAATAACAGTATCGAGAACTTATCCAGCGTCTCCAACCTTACCCATAAGGGTAACTAACCTTTCATATCAGTTATTTCGGCTTTTCGCCTTTTTTAATTTATAACGCAATAACAACTATAATGAAGGCCTGTGAGTAGTACACACCTGATAACGCGTAAGGTAATACCCTCTATGTCGATGCTTTCACTCACAGGAACGACAGCTATCTGTCTATCCCAAACAGATGTTGGCTCCCTTCCACAGACCGGCGAAAAGTCCCGAACGGCCAACACAGTACGTTTCTTAAACTTAGGAACGAACACTATGGGTACACTCCCCTCCTCGACTCGAGCGTTTCTTGCATCCATGAATAGACTTGATCAAAGGTTAGAGAGATACGTCATTGTCTAATATGGAAACGTTGATTAAGGCACTAAAACTAAGAGGGAAAGTTAATCATGGGATGTAATAAGATAACCACTTACTTTGATTACAGATGAATAGCACCAACTGATTCGGCTTGCAGCTTCAGATGATTCCCTAACAATTGGCAAGTTAGAGAATGATGCTTCAAAAATGAAGAAGAAACGGCCAAATGGCCTAAATAGAACATAAAGGAGGGCCTTCCCCTCATTCAGCTATACCCACTTACCGAAGGACTTTTGAAGATCAAAGTCGACAGAAAGATGATCAATAGCAAGGGTGCTTAGATTCGGCCTTTCACTAAAATGAAATAAAGTAGCGTTAAAACACCTAGAAATCACCAATGACTAAACCAAGAGAAAAGATTACTCACGACAACACACCATGCCGTCGGACAATAGAGAAAGGGTTGACAGAAAATAAATGAACTCGAAAGAAGCGAACTCACCAAGTCGACTGCTAATCAGAGAAGAAAACGATGGGGCAAGGGATATTTGGCACTTAACAAAAGATCCGAAGAAGAAAAGAAGATGATAGCAGGGGTTTCAGTTTGTTGCGGCAAAGAGCAAATGAGACAGGGAATAGGAAGGTTCGGCAAAGTGTTAATGGTGTAGAAGAAGATGCAAACAGAGAGTATGGAAAGAAGTGAGTTGAGTTTTGGCTAGCACTCAAGTGGAGAGAAAGAAAGATGAAGGAGAAGAATGCACGAGTGAACAACTTCCAAAGGTTCAGATAGAGCACAAAAGAGGAGAAAAAAATGAAGAAATGAGACTAGCTACTTGGTTTCGGTAAACAAAAGAGAAATGGGGGTGAGAGTTTCGGTTTTGGTTAGAAGAGAAATGAAGAGAAAAAGGTCAAAAATGCAAAAGGGAAGGGAAGTGTTTTCTAGAATTGATTTTGACCCTTAGAAGAAGATGGCACCCAAAGATACTCCTAAACCCGATTGAGCCACACCCCAAAATGAAAGACCAAGTCACTAGCCTTAAGAATTTGGCACACACACCCCCTACAAGTTAGAACCGACTTCTCCCCCTCCTTCCAACATCCAAATTTCGGCCATCACTTTCTACCAACATCCAATCCCATATTTTCCTCCTTAACTCACTCTTGTTCACCCATTCAAATGAGTTTGAATAATTCAAACTCCACCTTTCACTCATGGCCACCCTTTCAAAACATTTGACTCCTTCAACCCCCATCCATGCAGTGCCCTTGCCGAATCCACTACCCAAACTCCTTGGGCGCAAATATAATGTTTCCTGTTGCTGACAATGTGACTCGAACCCCTTCTCCCTGTAGCTTCTCCCTTGTGACGCCACATCAAGCACTCTAAATGGCGCCTCCTTGCCACTTTACCACCACTTTACTTGTGTTAAAAAAAAACGCAATTAAATACCCTTAAGGCCTGCCTCATCTAGCTCTCCCCTAAAGTGCCTAAAATGAAAAATTCCACCAAGGCTCAGACATAACCCCGAGCCTTCCCAGGACCCCCAAACACACCAAATTAACACATAGAGCATAGCATACACACATAATACACATTAAATGCAGAACCCCAAAAACCAGGATATTACAGTTCTACCCCTTTAAGGAAATTTCGGCCTCGAAATTTTACCTGATCAAAAGAGGTGAGGGTATTGCTGCCGTATAACATCCTCTGGCTCCCACGTGGCTTTCTCTGAACCGTGATTCCGCCATAACACTCTAACCAATGGTACCGTCTTTCTTCGCAACACCTTTACATCCCGTTCTAGGATTTGAATTGGTTCCTCCTCAAAGGATAAGTCAGGTATTACTTCGATTTCTTCCACCGGGACTATATGAGATGGGTTCGAACGATAGCGCCTTAACATCGAGACATGAAATACATCGTGGATTTGTCCCAATTCCAAAGGTAGCTCGAGCTGGTAAGCCACCGGTCCTACACGTTTCAATACACGATAAGGCTCGATGAACCTGGGGCTCAGCTTGCCCTTCTGTCCAAACCTTAGAACCTTCTTCCACTGTGAAACCTTTAAGAAAACCTTATCACCTGCTGCAAATTCTATGTCTATATGTTTCAGGTTAGCATAAGATTTCTGCCTATCAGAAGCTTCCTTTAACTGAGTCTGGATCAACTTAACCTTGTCATCTGTTTCAGAAACCAACTCTGGACCCAAAAATTGTCGCTCACCCAACTCTGTCCAGCAAGTAGGAGTGCGACACTTCCGACCATACAATGCTTCATAGAGTGCCATCCTTATGCTAGATTGGTAACTGTTGTTGTATGCGAATTCCGCCAATGGTAGGAACTCCTCCCAACTACCCCTGAAATCAATGACGCAGCCTCTCAGCATGTCTTCCAAGATCTGAATCACCCTTTCCGACTGACCATCAGTCTGTGGATGAAAGGCTGTGCTGAAATCCAATCTCGTACCCAATGCTTGATGCAACGCTTTCCAGAACCTTGACATAAACCGGGGGTCTCTATCTAATATGATGGACACAGGTACCCCATGCAACCTCACAACCTCTGCCACATACAGTTTGGCTAACCTCTGCAATGACTAATCAACTCGAACCGGTATGAAATGAGCAGACTTCATGAACCGATCCATAATTACCCACACTGAGTCCTTCTTCGTAGGCGTAAGGGGTAGCCCACTCACAAAATCCATCGTTATTCTCTCTCATTTCCAAAGTGGTATCTTTACTGGCTGTAGCAACCCCGAAGGCAATTGGTGTTCCGCTTTTACCTGCAGACACGTCAAGCACTTACTCACAAATTCAGTTACCTCCCACTTCAGACCCGGTCACCAAAACTGTTCTCGCAGATCCCTATACATCTTACTCCCACCAGGATGCATAGCGTATGGGCTACTATGCGCTTCCTGCAAAATCTTCTGTCTTAACTCTAAATCTTTCGGCATACAAGTCTTTCCTTGAAAACACAGTACCCCATCGCTGTTCATACTGAAATCCCCTGCCTCACCACTTGCTACTAACTGCAATTTCGAGCTTAGCGACTCATCAGACAATTGCTTCTCTTTAATTTGACTGACCCACGTAGGCTTCACTTGCAGCTCAGCTAATAAACTTCCATCATCATATAAGCTGAGATGAGCAAACATTGCCCTCAGATCCGAGATCACCTTACGACTCAACGCATCTGCTACCACGTTAGCTTTACCCGGATGGTATTTAATCGAATAATCATAGTCCTTTAACAATTCAATCCAGCGCCGCTGCCTTAAACTCAACTCCTTCTGGGTAAGAAGATACTTCAGACTCTTGTGGTCTGTATAAATGACGGACTTCTCCCCATACAGATAATGTCTCCAGATCTTCAGAGCAAACACTACTGTAGCCAATTCCAGATCATGCATGGGATAATTCACTTCATGTAGTCTCAACTACCGAGACACATATGCTACTACCTTCCCTTCCTGCATCAGCACACATCCCAAACCAGTGTGCGATGCATCACAGTAAACAACAAACCCCTTCCCAGCCTCAGGCTGAATCAACACTGGAGCCTCAGTCAAGATCCTCTTCAGCTTCTCAAAACTTTCCTGTTGCTTATTTGACCAGACAAATGGTACCCCTTTCCGCAACAGCTTGGTTAATGGTGTAGCTATTAACGAGAATCCCTCAACAAACCTTCTGTAGTAGCCAGCCAGACCTAGAAAGCTCTGAATTTCTGCCACAGACTTGGGCAGTTCCCAATCTAATACAGCTTCAATTTTTCGAGGGTCAACTCTAATCCCCTCTGCAGACACAACATGGCCTAGAAAGGTATCTTCCCTCAACCAGAATTCACACTTACTGAATTTGGCGTACAACTGTTTCTCTCTCAGAATTTGCAGAACCACTCGAAGATGCAAATCATGTTCCTTTTTCGATATTGAATAAACCAGGATATCATCTATAAATACCACGACGAACCGAACCAGATAGGGTTGGAATACCCGGTTAATCATGTCCATAAACGCTGCTGGTGCATTTGCCAACCCAAACGGCATAACCAAGAACTCGTAGTGCCCATAACAAGTCCAAAAAGTTGTCTTATGAATATGTGACTTCTTGACCTTAAGTTGATGATATCCCGACCTCAAGTCTATCTTTGAAAAGACCGATGCGCCTCACAACTGGTTGAACAGGTCGTCTATCCTAAGAAGTGGGTACTTGTTCTTAATCGTCAACTTGTTCAACTGCCTATAGTCAATGCACATCCTCATTGACCCATCCTTCTTTTTAACGAATAACACCGGTGCTCCCCAAGGTGACACACTTGGTTGGATAAAACCCCAATCCAACAGTTCCTGGATTTGAGCTTTCAGTTCCACCAACTCCTTTGGCGCCATTCTATATGGGGCAATAAACACTGGCGCTGTCCCCGGAAGAAGATCAATACCGAATTCTACCTCGCGATCCAGAGGTAATCTTGGAAGCTCTTCTGGAAAAACATCAAAGAACTCTTTCACTGTTCTTACATCCCCTACAATCAACTCCTTGGCTTCCAGACCTCAAACAAACGTTACAAATGCCTTACATCCTTTGCTCACCAATTTTTTAGCCTTTAAAGCGGACACTACATTAGACAAGTAGTTCCTCCTTTCACCTATCACCGCTACCTCATCATCCTCAGGAGTCCTTAACACCATATGCTTAGTAGCACAGTCCAAATTTACTCGATACTTCACTAGCCAGTCCATACCTAAGATTAAATCAAACTCCCCGAATAGCAGTTCCATCAGATTAGTCGAGAAAACCATCCCTTGAATTTCTAGAGGTATATCCCTAAATAGTTTGTTCACCACTACCGATTGTCCTAAAGGGCTAAGTACAGTCATCTTCCTAGAAGCAGTTTCAGGGTCTATGTTCAGTGTCCCAGATACATTACTAGCAATATATGAATGCGTTGATCCAATATCAATCAGTGCAGAAAAAGGCAGTCCATAAATAAGGAACGTACCAGTTATGACGTTTGATGCATCGCCCTCCTCTCAGCGTCTAGCAGCATAGACCAACCCAAGTTGCCTCGCATCTGTGCTCTCAGTACCTCTGCCTGGTGCTCCACGTCCACAACCAAAAGCATTACCTCCTCTGGCCCGACCACGGCCTCTCTGTGGTTGCTGACCACCTCTACCAGGCTGAACGTAATTCTGACCTGCGGGTCGCATTCTGTTTGGCTCTTGCGGACAGTCTTTCACCCGATGATCCATCGACCCACATCTAAAACATCCACAACTTCTTGCCCAGCATTCCCCAAAATGGAATTCCCACATGTAGCACGTTGCAGTGGTCGACCGGTAGCAACAGGCCTCACAGCTCGACCCGACCCATCCAACCTAGACCTCTTCTGAAAGTTCCCAGTAGATCTGGATGGCCCGAAACTTCTTTTATCTCTATCCTTATCCCTATCCTGGTTCAGTCTCTCAGAACGCTTTGCCTCCTCGGCTATCTTAGCCTTCTCAACCAGAATAGCGAATTCCTGTTCTCGTTGTGGAGTTATCAGTACTTGTAATTCATCCCTCAGACCATCCTCGAATCGAACACAATGTTCATGATCTGTAGACACAATACCACAGGCATACCGACTTAAACGCAAGAACTCCGCCTCACACTCGCCCACTGACTTACTCCCCTGAACCAAGTTTAGGAATGCCTTACGCTGAGCGTCCACATAGCTCGACCCGATATATTTCCCCTGGAACGCAGACTTAAAGAAGTCCCAGGTGACGCGATCCACCGCGGTACCCTCTCTAACCGTGAGCCACCATTGGTAGGCCTCATCTCGGAGAAGCGACAAAACCTCTTTCAGCTTTTCCTCTGTAGTGCAGTCAAGGTCATCCATAATCCGTTTTACTGCATCTAACCAATACTAGGCTACATTCGGGGCCACCCCAAAAACGCCCCTAAACATTTCAGCCCCATTAGCCCTGAGTCGCCCAGGTATAGATTTTCGAGCCACCGATCATGTGCTTGCTCCAGCAACCCGCTCTAACACTCGCAACATAGCCTGCGACACAACATCGTCTCCACCAGTTTGATCTTGAAATTCCACTTCTGCAACTGGCGATGCTGGTACTTCACCTTCTGGCCAATGCTCAAATTCTGAATGCTCAGCCCCAGCATCCCGACCTCTTCCACGGCCTCACATCCCGCGTCCGCGTCCTCTAGTACTCATTATTACTAACACGATTTAATCTGATTAAGAGTTTTATGTGTTAGTGTTTTCTTCCACTATTTACTACAGAGCAGTTTTATGAAATTAGCATTATGAGCAGTTCTCATCATTTTCATGCATACCTAGGGTTTTAGTCCCTAAAGTTGCCTTTCACAGTACAAGTAATCATAACACATCACACATAGTCTATATATATAACAACCAACAGTCAGAGAACTTACCCTGCGGATTTGGTGCCGGATACTCGAGTGCCATGCTTCCGAAGGATATATATATTTCTAAATCATTTTCTGGCCATCTTTTAAAACATTTTAAACCCCATACCCATGGTCGAGTTTTTCAAACCTCGCTCTGATACCACAATTGTAACACCCCAAACCCGGTCAAAATGTTACAACCGAATCTGGAATATTACAGGAAAGAAGATTTGGAAATACTAGCGAAACATTGAGGTTTGGGAAAAACTTTTAGTTTTGGTGTTTTCATGATAAAAACCATACATAATTTAGTTAACTTAAAGCTCGTTAAACTCTTGGTAAGGGTAACAAGATGGTAAAAACCGGTAGATCTATATTTTCTTCTAGAAAAAAAACGAACTTTGAGGATCTTATACTATGGCATTTTGAAAACCATTTTGAGGTGCGAGACATTAAGAAAATAGTTTTAGTGGTAATGAGAATGATGTCCCGTTGATTTTATTTACGACTTATAATACATTTATTGATCTTTTGGAAAACTTCCTTTTATTTTTAAGAAAACCCATTTTCCTTATGAATCTTTACATGTTTACAATCAGCATATGGTAAAAACCCATAATTAAAATAAAATTTAAAGCGGCCATATTACAACTTGAAATCCCCAAATAGAAACAAATTTAAATAAAGTTCGAATTTATTGAAAACACTGCAAAGCATGGCCACCTCAAGTCTGTTCCGGCCCATAATCCGCCATCTACTGATTACCTGCAAAATTAACAAAGGGGTGAGTCACCAAGACTCAGCGTGTACATCCCCATGTAGCGCAAATTGGGCCTTAGCCCATACAGTACAGCACATGTTATATGCATGCTATGTAGCGCATCCCAGATTAGGTGTCCATCCAAACTCCCGTGGCATTATGCCACTGTAGTTTATAACCACTGTGGTCCTAGACCACTCGTGACCGTAGTCACTTGTGATAGAGTCACTGTAATATAATCGTGGGGCCAACCTACCGTGGTCATAGACCACCGTGATAATCTCTAGCAATAATGCATATGTGGGGCCAACCCACTGTGGTCATAGACCACCGAGATAAGTCACTGTTATAAGTAATCGTGGTATTAACCACCGTGGTACTTAGACCACTCGTGACCGTAGCCACTCGTGACATTAGTCACTTTTCTCCCTCATCATTTCAACCATTCCCGAGCCCATGCACTTTCATATCATGCGCATTATGTATGCAACTTATTCACAGTGGATAACAGATCATTTACATGCATAACATCTGAAATATACGTACATACAGATTAACAATAATAACAGTATCGAGAACTTACCCGGCATCTCCAACCTTACCCATAAGGGTAGCTAACCTTTCATATCAATTATTTCGGCTTTTTGCCCTTTTCAGTTAATAACGCAATAACAACTATAATAAAGGCGTGTGAGTAGTACACACCTGATAACGCGTAAGGTAATACCCTCTATGTCGATGCTTTCACTCGCAGGAACGACAGCTATCTGTCTATCCCAAACAGATGTTGGCTCTCTTGCATAGCCCGGCAGAAAGTCCCGAACCACCGACACAGCACGTTTCTTAAACTTAGGAACGGACACTATGGGTACACTCCCCTCCTCGAATCGAGCATTTCTTGCATCCATGAACAGACTTGATCAGAGGTTAGAGAGATATGTCGTTGTCTAATATGAAAACGTTGATTAAGGCACTAAAACTAATAGGGAAAGTTAATCATGGGATGTAATAAGATAATCCCTTACTTTGATTATAGAAGAATAACACCAACTGATTCGACTTGCAGCTTCAGATGATCCCCTAACCATTCACAAGTTAGAGAATGATGCTTCAAAAATGAAGAAGAAACAGCCAAATGGCCTAAACGGAACATAAAGGAGGGCCTTCCTCTTATTCAGCTATACCCACTTACCAAAGGACTTTTGAAGATCAAAGTCGACAGAAAGATGATCGATAGCAAGGGTGCTTAGATTCAGCCTTTCACTAAAATGAAATAAAGTAGCGTTAAAACACCTAGAAATCACCAACGACTAAACCAAGAGAAAAGATTACTCACGAAAACACACCATGACTTCGGCCAACAGAGAAAGGGTTGACAAAAAATAAATGAAAAAGGAATCCCGAAAGAAGCGAACTCACCAAGTCGACTGCTGATCAGAGAAGAAAACGATGGAGCAAGGGATATTCGACACTTAACAGAAGATCCAAAGAAGAAAAGAAGATGATAGCAGGGGTTTCGATTTGTTGCAGCAAAGAGCAAATGAGACAGGGAATAGGAAGGTTGGGCCAAGTGTTAATGGTGTAGAAGAAGATGCAAACAGAGAGTATGAAAAGAAGTGAGTTGAGTTTCAGCTAGCACTCAAGTGGAGAGAAAGAAAGATGAATGAGAAGAATGCACGAGTGAACAACTTCCAAAGGTTCGGCTAGAGCACAAAAGAGGAGAAAAAAATGAAGAAATGAGACTAGCTACTTGGTTTCGGTAAACAAAAGAGAAATAGGGGTGAGAGTTTCAGTTTTGGTTAGAAGAGAAATGAAGAGAAAAAGCTCAAAAATGCAAAAGGGAAGGGAAGTGTTTTCTAGAATTAGTTTTGACCCTTAGAAGAAGACGGGACCCAAAGATACTCCTAAACCCGATTGAGCCACACCCCAAAACGAAAGACCAAGCCACTAGCCTTAAGAATTCGGCACACACACCCCCTACAAGTCAAAACCGACTTCTCCCCCTCCTTCCAACATCCAAATTTCGGCCATCACTTTCCACCAACATCCAATCCCATATTTTCCTCCTTAACTCACTCTTGTTCACCCATTCAAATGAGTTTGAATAATTCAAACTCCACCTTTCACTCATGGCCACCCTTTCAAAACATTTGACTCCTTCAACCCCCATCCATGCAGTGCCCTTACCGAATCCACTACCCAAACTCCTTGGGCGCAAAAATAAAGTTTCCTGTTGCTGACAATGTGACTCGAACCCCTTCTTCCTGTAGCTTCTCCCTTGTGGCGCCACATCAAGCACTTTAATTGGCGCCTCCTTGCCACTTTACCACCATTTTACTTGTGTTAACAAAACACAATTAAATACCCCTAAGGCCTGCCTCAGCTAGCTCTCCCCTAAAGTGCCTAAAATGAAAAATTCCACCAAGGCTCAGACTTAACCCCGAGCCTTCCCGGGACCCCCAAACACACCAAATTAACATACAGAGCATAGCATACACACATAACACACATTAAATGCAGAACCCCAAAAACCAGGATATAACAGGTGGCTATGGCTAGGGGCTTGTGGCACTTTGGGGGGTTGGTGATAGGGGATTTGAGTGATAAGAGATTGGGAAAAAAAGGGTGCAATTTATAGTAGGAGTAGTATGAATTAGAGTAGAACTCTTAGAACAATTAAAGAATTAAAAATAAGAGACCCATTCTAATTTTACTCATGATAAACAACAATTAATAATTAAATAAACACATATAAAATTATCAATTGCTATTTAATTGCCAAGATAAATATAAAATAAAAGTAATTCTAATCCTAAGCTAAGTTGATAAAAGTTAATATATAAATTATAAAGAATAAATTAAAGTTTATCAATAATTTATAAGTATGAATATAAATAAAAATATTTATTCTAGATGCCTTTTAAAAATATTTATAAAAAGAGGCACCTAGTTTTTATTATTTACGAAAATAGGAACCAAATTTGGGAAATAATTCAATTAAGTCCTTAGACTTAATGAAAATTTGAAATTGAGTTGCAATTTAAGACTTGGGTCAAAATTGACCTTTTTATTTGAAAAACTAAAAAATTATTTTGTCATTTAGGGCCTAAATTCTTGGAAAATTATGTAAAAATAATTCCGAGGAAAGATTGGAGGGGTCACAAGCGGTCCTGCTTAAGTTCCAATCTCCTAGACAGAATTTATTTGAACATAATAAGCCCGAAAATGTACCCTAAATAATTTATTGAAAGCAAGAAAATCTAAGGATCAGATAAACTGAAAAAGAATTGATCTCGTTCAAGTTTTTCTCCGTAGTAGTGTTTTAAACGCTGAGCATTGACTTAAAAATTACCTCTCTTACCTTGGAGTTCAACAACTCCGTAAGGATAGACACGATGAATCATAAATGGACCGGACCAACGCCTGGGAAGAACTTCAATCTGGAATTAAATAACAAGACTTGCTGACCTACTTCAAACTCTCGAACTCGAATATGCTTGTCATGCCATTTCTTGAGTCTTTCTTTAAGTAATTTGGCATTTTCGTATGAGAACATTCGAAATTCCTCTAGCTTGTTGAGTTGGAGCATTCATTTCTCTTTAGCAAGCTTGAGATCCAAATTGAGTTGTCGAAGAGCCTAGTAAGCTCTGTGCTCTAACTCTAGAGGTAGATGACATGCTTTCCCAAAGACCAACCTGTAGGGTGACATTCCTAAGGGTGTCTTGTATGCTGTTCTGTAAGCCCATAAAGAATCATCTAGTCTCTTAGACCAATCTCGTCGGTTCGGGCAAACTACCTTCTCGAGTATGCCTTTGATCTCCTTATTTGCTAGCTCAGCTTGCCTATTTGTCTGTGGATGGTAAGCTATAGCAACCTTATGCTTCACTCCATGTTTATCTAGCAACCATTTTAACCGCTTGTTCACAAAGTGGGCCCCTTCATCGCTGATATTAGCTCTTGGGGTACCAAACCTTGTGAACACATGTTTCTGCAAGAACTTCATCATGACCTTGGCATCGTTCATCAGATAAGCTTTAGCCTCGGCCCACTTGGACACATAATCTACTGCTACCAATATGTACTTGTGACCAAAAGACGGAGGGAAAGGACCAAGGAAGTCAATACCCCAAACATCGAACAATTCTACCTCAATGATATTCGTTCGAGGCATTTTATTTCTGTTGGTGACATTTCCAAGCCTCTGGCATCGATCACAACTCTTTACATAGGCGTATGCATCCTTAAATAGTGTTGGCCAAAATAATCCGGCTTGCAATACTTTGGCCGCTATACGAGTACCTCCGAAGTGTCCCCCACTCGGAGCTGAATGACAGTGGTATAAAATCTTCTGTATTTCATCTTCTACCACACATCTCCTAATCATCTGATCTGCACACTTTTTAAACAGATATGGCTCTTCCCAGAAATTGTACTTCACATCGTGAAGAAACTTTTTTCTTTGTTGATAAGTTTTATCAATCGGCATCAAACCACAAGCTAAATAGTTAGCAAAATTAGCAAACCAAGGAATATTATGGACATGATTTACCTTCAGTATATGTTCATCTGGAAATGTCTCCTGGATCAGTACAAGTGGAGAATTTCCCTCTTGCGGCTCCAATCTGGATAAGTGATCTGCTACTTGGTTTTCTACTCCCTTCGATCTTGAATTTCTAGATCGAACGCTTGAAGTAGAAGCACCCATCGGATCAATCTCGACTTAGCATCTTTCTTGGCTAATAAGTACTTAATCGTGGAGTGGTCCGTATAGACAATCACTTTGGTACCTACAAGATAAGATCGAAACTTGTCAAAAGCAAACACAGTAGCAAGTAACTCTTTTTCGGTTACCGTATAGTTTAGTTGAGCTCCGATTAAGGTTCTACTTGCGTAGTAGGTGGGATGAAAAACTCTGTTCCTTCGCTGGCCCAGAACAGCTCCAATGGCAAAGTCACTCGCGTCACACATCAACACGAATGGCGAATCCCAATCTGGTGTGACGATTATGGGTGCCGTGACTAATTGGCTCTTCAGGTCATCGAAGGATTTTAAGCATTCCTCATCAAACTTGAATATCGAGTCTTTCTCCAATAGCTTACATAAGGGTTTAGCCACTTTGGAGAACTCCTTAATAAATCTTCAATAAAAACCGGCGTGGCCCAAAAAGCTTCTAACACCTTTTACAGATGTTAGAGGTGGGAGTTTCACAATAGCGCCTACTTTTGCTTTGTCCACCTCGATCCCATGTCTCGTTATTCGATGCTGTAGAACAATTCTTTTTCGTACCATAAAATGGCATTTTTCCCAGTTGAGTACGAGATTTGTTTCTTCGCATCGCCTCAGTACCTTAGCTAGATTGGCTAAGCAATCATCATAAGTATCTCCAAATACTGAGAAATCGTCCATGAAAACTTCCAACATGTCAGTAAAAATAGACATCATACATCTTTGAAATGTAGCTGGTGCATTACATAAACCAAATGGCATGCGTCTAGATGCGAATGTACCGTACGGGCAGGTGAATGTCATTTTTTGTTGATCTTTCGGTGCTACTGTAATCTGATTATACCCTGAGTATCCAATGAGAAAACAGTAATAGTCTCGTCCTGCGAGTCTATCCAGCATCTGGTCCAAATATGGTAAAGGGAAGTGATCTTTCCTAGTCGCCTTGTTCAACTTCCGGTAATCAATGCAAATTCTCCATCCTGTAACTGTTCTCGTTGGTATCAACTCATTGTTCTCATTCTCCACGACTGTGATACCTTCTTTCTTCAGCACGCACTGGATTGGACTCACCCATGAACTGTTTGAAATGGGGTAAATTATACCCGCATCTAACCACTTGATAATTTCCTTTTTCACTACATCTTTCATGATGGGGTTCAGTCTCTGTTGTCCATCAATCGTTCCTCTCTCGCCATCTTCTAATATGATCTTGTGCATGCATACAGATGGGCTAATACCGTGAATATCGGCTATGGTCCATCCGATAGCCTTCTTGAATTGTTTCGACACTAGGATAAGTTTCTCTTCTTGTTCAGTAGTTAATTCTGCTGAAACAATCAAAGTCAGAGTAGAGGCGTTACCTAAATAAACATATATCAAGTGTAAAGGTAATACCTTAAGTTCTAACTTAGGTGGCTCCTCGATTGATGCTTTTGGCTGTATGTAATCTCTTTTCTCTAATTCCAAAGATTCAAATGGGATTGCGGATCAAATCCCTTTTGATTAGCTTCTAGCAAAGCTAAGTATTCGTCCTCCTCTTCAGCATTTGGGGGATCCGATGTCAAAATTCTTTCCAATGGGTCATCAACGCAGTTAAGTTCCTTCTCTACTATTAATTCCTCTAAATCGGATACTGCAGAATAATCATCCATTGTGTCAGGAAATCACATTGACTTAAAAACATTAAATGTTACCTGATCATCCTGAACACGCATAGTCAGCTTGCCCTTTTACACATCAAGAAGGGTCCTTCCAGTTGCTAAGAATGGTCTTCCTAGGATAATTGGCACTTCTTTGTCTGCTTCAAAATCTAGAATTACAAAGTCAGCAGGAAAGATAAATTTATCTAAACGTACCAATATGCCCTCGATTTTTCCTTCTGGATGTGCTAAGGATCGATCTGCTAGTTGAAGTGTAACCGTAGTTGGTCTAACTTCTCCTATCCCCAACTTCCTAAATTTTGACATAGGCATCAAGTTGATACTTGCACCTAAGTCACGTAATGCTTTACCACAATATGTTGATCCAACATTGCATGGTATGGTGAAACATCCAGGATCCTTCAATTTTGGGGGTAGTTTGTCCTGAAGATATGCACTGTATTCCTTTTTCAGAGCTACCGTCTCAAATTCTCCAAGCCTTCATTTCTTAGACAAGATATCTTTCATGAACTTGACGTAGTTCGGCATTTGCTCAAGTGCTTCAACCAACGGAATGTTGATGTGAAGTTGCTTGAGTATGTCAAGGAACTTCTTGAATTGAATCTCTTGCTTCGGCTTCTAAAGTCTTTGAGGGTAGGGTGGTGGTGGTTTCATTACTAGAACTGATTCTGGTTGATCCACCTATGGCAGTAATTCTACATCTAACGACGTTGTTGGTTGATCAGAATTAACTGGTCCTGAGGTTACTTTGCATGGTTTTGCAGATTCCGGTTCTGGTGAAACTGGGGTTTCAACACTTGGTTGAACTTCTTCTGAGTCTTGAGCATCAGCTTTCTCCTTTTCAACTTCGACAGTGTTGGGCTCTACTATCTTTCCGCTCCTCAATTGCAACGCTTTGCAATGCTCCTTTCCCGGATTTCTTAGATTTTCCATGTCACTAGGTAGAGCACATTGTGGTCGGTTCTTGAGTTCAGTTGCAAGCTGGCCGACTCGATTCTCCAAATTCTTCAATGCAGCTGCTTGGCTCTGGATTAAAGCATCATTCTTTGCTAGGTATGTCTTTAGCAAACTCTCCAAGCTATTGGACGCTTCAGCTTGAACTGATTTCTAAACTTGTTGCGGAAAATTAGGCAGCTGGGTTGGTCTGGGTTGTATGTAAGTGGTACTGCTTCCAGCCCCTTGGTTACTCTAGGAAAAATTCGGGTGGTTTCTCCACTATGGGTTATAAAAGTTGGATTGCAACCCTTGCCTTCCTCTGTTTTGGTTCTGATTGCCCATGTAGTACACGTATTCTGGGTTCAACGGACATTCTTCAATTAAATGTCCCTCCCCACAATAGACACAGGTTATATTCTCAAATTGATTAGGCGGTTGTGCTGCAAAACTATTAGACCCATTAGTAGTAAGATTTTTAAGCATTGAGGATATCGATGATACCTGATATGCGAGTGAAGTAAGAGCGTCTACTTCATGTATTCCAGCGACTCGTCTTCCTGACGCTGCTCTACTGGTTGGCCATTGATAGTTGTTGCTGGCAATCCTCTCGATAATTTCATAAGCCTCGTTATAAGACTTAGAAAGGAGATCACCATTAGCAGAGGCGTCCGCTACCATCCTTGTGTGAGCGTTGAGACCATTATAGAATGTCTCAAGTAGAATGTAATGAGGGATTCCATGATGAGGGCATTTTTGTAATAACTCTTTAAATCTTTCCCATGCCTTATACAAGGACTCGTCATCCATTTGGTGGAAAGCAGTGATCTCGTTCCTCAGCTTAGCATTCTTGCTTGGCAGAAAATACTTCATGAGGAATCTCTCGGCTAACTCTTGCCATGTAGAAATGGAGTTCGGTGGCAATGAATTGCACTAGGCACGAGCTCTGTCCCTTAACGAATATGGGAACAACTTCAATCGTAAGGCATCTTCGGGTACCCCGGCTAACTTGAAAGAATCGCTCACTTCCATGAATAGTCTTAAGTGAAGATGAGGATCTTCAGCAGGCATTCCACTGAATTGGCCCACTATCTGAAGCATCTGGAACATGAATGGCTTCAGCTCGAATTGTTATGCCTCGATTTCAGATCTCCTAATACCCGGATTAAGATTGTTAAATACTGGCACGGCATATTATCTTAAGGCTCTATCCCTATCATCAGTAATAAGGATAGGATTCTGAGCAGGGTTTGCTCCGTTTCCTTGGTTCATATTCTCAAAATTCATTCCTTTGGTCTTTCTCTGATTTGCTAGTCTTCTTTGTTGTCGAAAGGTTTGTTCTATTTCAAGGTCCACAGGGAGTAAGTCAATAATCTGGTCAATACTCATAAACACCTAAAATATTCACAGAAAAATTAATTGAGTAAAAATTTCAATACAAAAATAAATAGACCAAAATGTAAAACAGATTCACAAATAATGGCTTTGAAATACAGTCCTCGGCAACGGCGCCAAAAACTTGGAACGGTGGAAATGTGCAAGTGTACACAATCGTAACAAGTAATAAAGTGACAAGTAAATGTCGAGTTATCATACCCACAGGGATTGTAAAAGAATTATTTATGAAAATAATTTCAAACACTTTGGTGACGGAAAAATATTTGGTTTTGATAAATACTTAAAAAACTAAAGAAAAACAAAGTAAAAGAATATAAACAAAGTTCTAATGCAGGATTTCAAAAACTGATTTTAATCAAGATGATATAATTGTGTTGGATCAATCGCATTTCTTACCTTAGAATTATTAAGCTCGTGTTCATACTTGTTAAAACATGGCAACTCCGTAATGTGCTAACTTATGAACATACTTACAAATAAAAATCCATTCATCTCTTATACATATTTCTATGCAAATTCGAACGATTAAACAGACTCTAAAAGTAAACATGTTATCGTACATACATACTTATTAAATTAAACCAACTCTCGCATATTCCTATGTCGATTCAAACAGTTAATTCAACCTAATAAGCATATAAAAGATCATGTAAAGTAGCAAAGTATTTTTACCTTGAAACAATTTAATCACAAAATCCTGCAAGTTATGCAAGGCATATGTATCGTCAAATACAATGCTAATTTAATCTTCAGCTACCTTAGAAGAATTAAACATGCACAGATCAAGTATTGTGTCCATTAATTATAATTTCAATGCGTTTAAATAATTAATTCATTAGCTATCTAAACAATTATAATGCCAGATAACTTAACATGGTTTTACTTAACCAAACATTTTACCGAGGCCTTTAACAGCATAAACACAAGTTTCAATAATTTAAGAGGACGAAATGTAATCAACCCAACACGAATTAAATCCAAGCTAAATTGATTAAATTAAACATTCCAATAGGATAAACATTCATAAACATGTTCGTCAAAACAACAACGAAATTTAAAGAGATAGGGAACAAGAAGCAAATCCGGTGTTTCTCCGTTGCTTGACTGATTGCTCCGTTCTTCCTTCTTCGTTGGCCTCAGCTATCAAGATGGCTTATGAACACTCCAATTGCTGCTCCAAATGGTTGGGAAAACACCTCTTTTCCAAGAGGAGAAATCGGCACAAGAACACACAAAGGGAAATGGGAAAAATGGGAATTGAGAGAAAGTGAGAGAGGAGAATGTTGGATGCTTGAGGTGTGCTTTGAATGAGTAACAAGGGGGTGTATTTATAGCTGATCAAGGCAGCTAAAAATACAAATTATCAGCAGCAAAAGAGGCCTCCCTTGGCCGGCCATACCATGTGGCAAAGTTGAAGAATTCAACTTTACTAAATATAACATGGGGCAAATCTACAAAGCCATAATATTTGGAGGGGTTTGAATGCAATTTTGAAAGGTCTTTAAGGACTTCTTTTCAAGCTTAATTAGTCAGCTAATAAGCTGATTTGGGCAATCATTATGGATGGTTTGGGCTGCCCAATTGGTGGCTGGTTCGGTTCAATCGGTTCGGTTCAACCAGTGGGGTTTAACTAGACCTTTTTTCCATATTAATTAATAAATATTTATTTAGCCCAAATTAAATTGGGAACAAATTAAAATTAATTATATTATGATTAAATCTTCATAATTGGACCGTCTTGGGCTGGAAATAAATTCACCTTGATACTTCAAATTGCTTCTCGAGTTTATTCTTCGAGCAGTGTCTGCCGAGCCGATTTTCGCCCTTTGTGCGAATCTGTCGAAAATAGTCAAAATTAAACAAAATTAACTATAAAATTAATTAAAATTCATCATGTTCATATTTTTAGCACACTTTAATTATTTTATAATATTTAATTATTTTCCGACAAGAATTTACTCGAAACTGCATGAATTTGGGTCAAAAAGGGCATGAAAAAGTATATAAATTTCTGTGTTTCTAAAAAGCGAGACCTAATACGGTTACGTTGCAACTAGCTGACCGATCGTACGTGCATCCAGAAGTTAAAATTTAAGATGTGCTTGTAAGAGTAGATAAATTTATCTTTCTTGTAGATTTTCTTATTTTAGAATGTGAAGTTGAACAAGATGTGCCAACTATTCTTGGAAGACCTTTTCTTACTATAGGCAGAACTTTAATTGATGTATAGAAAGGCGAGCTGACCATGAGGGCAAATGCTTAGCGAGTTACCCTTAATGTATTTGATGCTTTGAAATGTGTTGATGCTAATGATGAACGCCATGCTGTTGGGTTAATAGAAACAGAAGTGGAGGAATTCACCAAATATTGCCACAACAATTCTGACAGTGACGAAGACTCGCTTGAGCAGTGTGATACAGTAAGTTTTGAAGAGTTTCGTGAATTTATGGCCTCCAAGCTGATGGTGGATAGACTAGGGAAGAAGTTTGAACAGTTGGATTTATGAAATTGACCTTTCAACCCGTCTAAACATTCTATAGAGGAACCTCTTACATTGGAATTAAAACCTTTGCCACAACATTTTTAAGTATGCATATTTGGGCAACAATTGTACTTTGCTGGTAGTAATTTTTGTGGAACTAATACCCAAGCAAGAGGCAAAGTTGTTAGAAGTTCTTCAGTGATTTAAGAAGGCATTGGGATAGACCCTAGCTGATATAAAGGGAATTAGCCCTTATTCTATATGCATAAGGTTTTGTTGGAGGATTGCCCTAGCAATTCCATTGAACAGCAGCAAAGGCTGAATCTGGTTATTTAAAAAGTCACCAAGAAAGAGATTATTAAGTGACCTGATACTGGCATTATTTATGCGATTTCAAATAGCTCATGGGTGAGTTCTGTACAATATGTACCCAAGAAAGGAGGTGTCACAGTGGTAAGTAATGATAACAATGAGCTCATACCAACTCGCACTTTAACGGGATGGAGAGTGTGTATGGATTAACGCAATCATAACAAGGCAACGAGGAAGGACCAATTTCCCTTTCCATTTATTGATCAGATGTTGGATAAGTTAGCTGGAAAAGCTTTCTACTGTTTTTTGGATTATTATTCAGGATATAAACAGATTACCATAACCCCAATGACAAAGAGAAGACAACTATCACATGTCCATATGGTATTTTTTTCGTTCTGACAGATGCCGTTCGGGTTATGTAATGCCCTGACAACTTTTCAACGTTGTATGATGGCCGTATTATCTGACATGGTGAAAATTTTTCTTGAAGTCTTTATGGATGTTTTGCTGTGTTCTGGAATGATTTTGAAGATTTTTTGAAAAATTTGGAATTTTTTTTGTCCCGTTGCGAATAAATGAATCTTGTATTAAATTGGGAGAAATGCCACTCCATGGTTCATGAAGGAATTGTCTTGGGGCATAGGTGTAAAAGCCCAAATTTCAGTGATGTCGAAAATAGTGGTTCGAGACCACCAAATGCGACAAATAAATTCGTAGATTATATTATTTAATATTTCCGAGCCAAATGCAGCTTTTAAAAGAATTTTTAAATAGTAAATTGTGTTTTATAAAGATTTATTTGGTCAAGAAATTGAGAAAAAGAGGTTTCGAGATCTCAGTGTTATAAAACGAGCCATAAATATTTTTATGAATATTTACGGAGTGTCAATAAGGTAGTATTAAAATTTCGTTAGAAAATTTTGACGTTCGGGTGGTTAATTAAATAAAAAGGACTAAATTGAAAAAGGTGTAAAAGTTGCTATAAGAATTAAATAGCTCAATTGTCAAATGAGGAAGGACCTAAAGTGCAAATAAGCCTAAAGGAGATATTTTTGGCGGTAATAGCTGAGAAAAATCAGGAAACGGGTGAAATAAAGGCAAAATTGGAAAATTGCCAAAAATTAGTTAAATAAAAATGGGACCAAATTGGAATATCTAGAACTCTCATAATTTTTCTTTATATTCATCAGCTAAAAATCAACCATGGAAGAAGGTTCAAGTTGGTTTTCATACTCTAGTTTCATGTAAGTTTAATTCTTGCTTTCTCCTTGAAATTTCTAAGTTTTTGGACTTTACAATTGGGTCCAACTTACTATGTCATTAGTTTTTGATTCCATGGCTAATTTTTAAAGTTGCTATGGATGAGTGCTGGAAGCATATGATGAATAAACATAGAATTGAAGCTTTAATTTTGATATATGATGATTTTATCAAGTAAAATTGATGGAAATTGATTTTAGGACCTAATTTTGAAAGAGTATGGAATTAAGATCTAATGCTAAAGTTCTTATTTCCAAGGGTTATGAAGTAGTTTAAAATGATAGAATAAAGTACTAATTGAGAAAAATTAGCTCAATTGAGGGGTTAATTGAGCAAGGACTGAATTGTATGAACTGTGAAATTTGGGGCAAAATGAAAATCAACATTTTGCACTAAAACAGTTTTGAACAGCAGCAGTAGTCTAATTTTGAAAAATCACTAAAACTTTTAGAAATCTAATTAGAGGATGAATAAAATATGAAATTAAAGCTTATTGAGTCTAGTTTCTTATAGAAAAAACAGTGTAAGCAATGAAATTGGGAATCATGAGATATAATATATTTTGTGAGAAAAGGTCAGAATGATTTCGGGTTTCCCTATTTTGACTTTGGAAAATCATCAAAAACTGGAGGAAAATAATTAGGGTCTTAAATTTATATGTTTAAAATCATGAATGGGTTTATTTTCAAGAGAAAAAAACAGAAATATCATCTGAATCTCGTACAAAGAGATAATTAATTTTTAGTGAAGAAGGGTCGGAACTGTCAGACAGCAGAACAGGGATGACTTTAAAGAATAAACTGTACTTATTGGCTAAACCAAAACTTCTAAAAATATTATGGTAAGAATATATGTGAGTCTATTTTCAGGAAAAATTAGCGGATCTTAATTTGGAGTTCTGTAGCTCAAGATTAAAATAATTTACTGACTATGACACAGATGGATAGCTTGAATATTCATATAAGTAAATAGTGAAAATTATAGATAATGTTACTTACAAGTTTGTTATTTATATTAAGGATGTGGATGGAAAGAAGGAAGAGGAAAAATATATGAATGACTTGTGTATAAATTGATCACATGCCCAATTATAATCGATAAATGTTAAATTAGAAATGATATAATGTTTTATTTCGAATATTTACTATGAAATTGTGATTATCGTTATGATATAAAAATTAAATTTGTAAGTTCGTATGTTGATAAATGTTGTTGATTTGTGTTAATTAAGCACCATTATCATATATTTGATTAAATTGTGGAAATTTTAGTAAATGTTCGAATTGAGTAAAAATGCAGGATCGATCACGATCGTTGCATAGTGACATATGAATTGACAGTAAAAGACCATGGTTAAACCATGACATTGTGCTAAGTGAAATAAGTCCATGGCATTGTGCTAAGTGCAATAAGTCCATGGCATTGTGCTAAGTGAAATAAGTCCATGGCATTGTACTAAGTGAAATAAGTGATCCGGGTGCTAGTCCGTACGTTCTACCAGTGGCTGAGTTATCCAACATGTGTTACGGATACTCGACAACTTGTGTGAGCAGCACCGTGTAGCTTGTCATGACCGACAGCTTGTGTGAGTAGACTTGAGATTTGTGACTATGTGAAACGGGTGTTGGTCTTATAAGTTCTGCCAGTGGCTAGGTAATCTGGCATGTGTTGTGGATACCTGACAGCTTGTGTGAGCAGCACTGAGTAGTTACGTAATGATCGACAACTTGTGTGAGTAGACCCGTGAATGTAAATTGCTCGAGAGTGAGCTCCTATGTGATAAGTGATAAGTGGTAGCTTCGACTACCTGATCAAGTGAATTTGGCTACCTGATTAGTGAAAAGTGGTAGCTCTGGCTATAAGTGAATAGTGGTAGCTTCGGCTACAAGTGATAAGTGATATCTGTATAAGTCCATAGTCGGGCTATGGCATTAGAATAAAGTGATAAGTGATTTTCGCATAAAACCATATCTGGGATATAGCATCAGTGTGATACTAGTTTAAGATGTAAGACCATAGCTGGGCTATGGCATTCTAGTGAAAAGTGATGAATTGACGGATAAGTCCATGGTTTCACCATGGCATAATGATAGTGAAGATGTAAGAACATAGCTGAGCTATGGAATTCTAGTGAAAGACCATAGCTATGCTATGAAATCATTGATTATTAGTGAAATTCAATGCATATCGGTGTAAACCAATTCTGTAAGACGTTCACTAATTTGACAAAGTTTGGTAAGTGTTACATGGAATTTGGGATATAAGGAAATACGAGTTGATGAGACATGAACATAAATCTTGGTTGATGAATGAGTTCATTTGTGATTATATATTTGTACACCTTGAGTCTATTATCTGTATGAATTGGTATTCCAAATGAGTTAATGAGAAAAGTTCCAATATGAAATAATCTGAATTCGAAATGAAATATTATGAAAACGTACTTGAAATACATTGGTATATCTTGCATATGTTATTTGAGTTCATAATGTGGAAAGTAAATGTATGTGGAAATTTGAGGTGATGATATCTGTACATGGAATCTATTGGTGGATACATATATCCAAATTTATATGATAGATGTCAAAACCATTTTTAAATTTTATGAAAAACGGGGATCGACTTTAAAACGAAAATGGAGTCGCCACCAATCCCTTTTTACTTAGGTGTGATTGGATCACCTAATAAAACATTTTACTTCAAAACATTGATTTTTGGTCCACAAAATACCAGAAAATAGGTTCGGGAGTCAGTTACGTACGAGGAAGGGTTAGCACCCCCGTAACGCCCAAAAATTGGTACCTAATTGATTAATTAATGCCCTTATGTCGAAAATTTGAAAAGGATTTGGGAATATGATTTCTTTAAAAATTTGAACTGTAACACCCCAAACCCGGCCCAAACACTACGACCAGATCTGGTATGCTACGGGGTTTACGTTAAAAACTTCACTTGGATGATCTTTGGAAATTCAATTTCTTTATTAAAGTATTCGTTAAGTAAGTGATATTGGAAGAAAACCTTTGCTCTTTCGCTGAACATAAATTTAAAAATAAATGAAGAAACTAACAATTATAATTTGATAACCTATGCTATGGGCCTTATTACATAAACATTCCCAAAATTAAAACTTAAAGAAAAACCGAAAAATAATTTATGGAAATAAAACTTGATGGCCCCTCGAGTCTGCCTCGGCTCCCATGTCCACGATCTACTGCTCGTCTGAAAAGTCAGGGAAAATAAAAGGGTGAGTCACCAAGACTCAGTGTGCAAATCCCGAAAACACATAAAAGGCGTGAGGCCCACAAACAATTATGGGCCTTGGCCCATACATAATGGCAACAAAATATTTTCATGCAACATGGCCCAACCCAAACCTAATAGTCCATCCTCTACACACCGGCCCGTACCAGCCAACACACCTTGGGGATTTCTACAATCAACCCGCCAACCGCTACACACCATATCGACAGTCATGCTACCTATTCCTATCAATCAGGAATAAATTTAACGTGGCTTAGCCACCGATCACTATTGTGACCTAACTTTATAATTCGTGGTTTAACCACCGATCACCAAGTGACCTTATAAATCATTTGTGGCAAAGCCACCGATCACTACGTGACCTTATCACTTCCCCTTTATCATATCAACCTCATCCCATGCATACATACAGGCAGAATCAAAACAATATACTACCTAAAAGTTCACAGTCTATCACATACATCGATACACATGATTACGTACCTGGCATCCCTTGCCTACCCTTTTTGGGTAATCCGACTGTCTATACAGCCTTTTTCCGGCTTTTAGTCCGTAACATATATTTAGTACAGATTACTATACAACCCTTTTCCGGCTTTTAGCCCATAACATATATTTAGTACAGATTAATTAGTGTGTTAGAGATCCACGCACCTGATTACAGTCAAGACAAGACCTTCTATGTCGACACTATCAGAAGCTGATACGACAGCTATCTGTCTCAGATGTTGTTCTGAGGCCGGTCCACAACCCGGTGGCCAATCTCGAACCGCTGACACCGCTCATTTCTTAAACTTAGGGATTGGTTTTACAGATCTAATCCCCTCCTTCGCCTGATCGACATATGATTCCATCAAAAGACCTTATCAGTTGCTACCATCACAACGTATGGTTATTAATCCCTATTATAGGGTTACGATATAGAAACCTAATGAAAATCTAAAGTAAACCCCTTACCTAGAAATCCCGAAATGAGATATGGGACTCAAAGACTAGCGGTTCTGGCTTTTAGATCTAAGCGATCTACTTCACTTCCCGAATGTCGTCCAACATGTAAACACAAGAAACCAACAATCCATTAGCCTTTCGGCTTTGTCTTCTAAAAATTGAAAGAGAAAAATAATAGATTAGAAGAAATCGGCACCTACCTTTACAGAGAATTCGGCAACTCCTAGAAGATTTCGGCTTTTGAGAAGATCAAAAAGAGAAGATGATAGGAAGAAATCTATGTAGATTCGGTTTTTAGTGAAGAGATCGACAATGAGAAGAAGCATAGAACAATGAATATTTGGCTTATAGAAAAAGGAATGGAGAAGAGAATTAAAATCAAGAGTTTTGGCTTTTGCATAAAAGTGAAGATGAGAGAATGAGATTTAGGGATTTCGGCTTTGGCAGAGAATGAGAGAAAAGAAGGAGAGAAAAACCCAAATGCCGAAATTGAAGAAGAGAGTGGGAGAATAAAACCCTAATGCCACCCACTCTATCCATTTAAATGCCGAAAATTAGCTAAAATTTAATTAAAAGAATTGGGCTTCATGCAACTTAAATTTGGGCCTCCTCAGTTGACGCCACTTCCCTGCTTTTAAGTGGCGCCACTTTGCCATTAGGCCACAAGCCCATTTGTATCTTAAACCATGCACAACTAATTTTAAATCTATATCCAAATTCTAAAGTCCATTTAAAAAGAAAACCAAAATTTCCTTAAAGCCAAAGTTTGATCCAAGGACTTTATAGAAGCCCTCTAACATTCCAAAATCACTTATCCAATAGGTCCAACTTGCACCAAAGCCGATCTCTTGTTCTCCAAAAATTCTAAACGCTACTACGCTTAAGGCCCATTGGGCTCAATCCTACTAGGCCCAAATTCGGGATGTTACATGAACAATTTGAGTTGAAATTGGAGATTCCTTTGTTCGAGAGAATACAAACATCACATCCAGCACGTTAGGGCATGATGTTTTAAATACTCGTGACCAAAATCATCTCATGATTTACAAAATTTATTAAAAGGATATTTAGTTATTTGGATGAATAAAAAACCGAAACCCAGCACGTTAGGGCATAATTTCTTGAACTTCCAAACACGAAACATTGCCTTATTTTCTGAAATTCTTATCCCAAGATAACAAATCGTCGTATCCAGTAAGTTAGGACACGACAATTTTGAATTCTCGAGGATAAGTTTTTAAAATTTATAGGTTTTAAAAAAGGATACTTGATATTTTAAGTTCTACGAGAAAAAATCAAAACCTAGTAAGTTAAGGTATAATTTCTCTCGAAGTCCCCAAATATCATATATCGTTGTATTTAAAAGTCTTTGAATAAAAATGCATAAATATAATTAAATGTGCTTTTTAAAACAAATGGTTTTGGAGTAGATATGGCAACATACATATTTAATAGCAATTCTGCATAACTACAAATCATACTAACAATAAATAATAGAATAATATGACATGAATGAATAAATAAAAAATTATGTTAAACAATAATAAACAATTAAAGAGACATAAATAAATAAGTATCAGTGTAACATCCCGATTTAGGGCCTAGTCGGAATAGTGGTGCGAGACCACAAATTCAAGGTCTATGTATGAGGGTTTGAGATTTTTGCTATGTATGCATGCTAGAGTGAAAGTTTCATGAAGCAATTTTGTGAAATTTTGGTTGAATTGTCCAAAAGGACTAAATTGTAAAAGTTGCAAAATGTGAGATTCTAGAAGCTATTTGTGTGAAATGGATTTAGAATATATATTAGAGGTCCTTAAATAGCAATTTATCCAAATTCTAATTTTTGGACAAAATTGGGCATGGATGAGTTAAAATAGGAAGTTTATAAAAAAGGGCATTTTGGTCTTTTGGCAATTAAATGATTAAAATGGGAGAAAAGATGAAAAAATTCATTCATCTTTTTCTCCAAGGCTACCAAAAATTGAGAGAGCCATTGTTAGGGTTCTTCAAATTTTTCAAGCTTGCTAGTAAGTGCATCCAAGCCCCGTTTTTGATATTCTTCGTATTTTTAAAGTCTTAGTTGTATGAATAAGCTATTTTTAGCTATTTGATGAGCTATATTGAATGTTAAAAAATGTGGCTATGTATGACATGCATGTATGTTGATGTTTTATGGAAGATTATGAAAGCTTGATGTAGTAGAAACATCTTTTGTTAAGTGATTTTCCATGAAAATGCATGTAGGGACTAGTTTGTGAAAGTTTTAAGTTTGGTCATACATGTGTGATTTAGTGAGAATTGGTGAATGCTTTAGTTGAGTAAGTGATTTGGCTAAGGATGAAAGGCTAGAAATTTGAATAAAAATCACTTTACGAGCCTTGAGGCAAAAGTGTAATTATGAGAAAGTAGGGGCAAAAGGGTAATTTTGCCAAAGTATGAGATAAGTGTCAATTAAGTCAATGTGTGTATTGAATAAGCTGATTTATTCATTATAGATCAAGAAAGACGAAGCTCGGGTCTAAACCGAGGCAAGAGCAAGGTGGTGGACTAGATTGCATATTTCTATACTTTTGAGTATCGAGGTAAGTCTATGCTTAAACAATGCATTCATACTTACAATTTCTTAATGCTAGCTAGTGTGTAGCATGATTGAGAACCTATGTGGGATGAATGTGGTAGAATTTGTAAATGGATGTATGGTTAAGTAAGTAGATATGTTATTGTGTAGTGAGAATGATAAATGGTGGGCTAAGTGTGATACCATCCTAATGCATATTGACAATAAGCTGGCTATGTGCAATGCTATCGTTAGGTATATCGTCTAGTGGGCTATGTGCGAAATCACTATGAATACCTTTGTGGTAAGCTAAGTGCGGAACTACCTTATTAATTAATTGTGGTGGGCTAAGTGTGAAATCACCGAGAAATTAGCTGTGTGGATTAGTTGCGTGGATTAGCTGTGTAGATTAGCTGTGTGGTTATATTATTGAGTTAATTAGCTGTGTGAATGAATTGTCGAGAAATGATGTTGTGTTGCATATTGTGTAAATGTGATATTGAATGCAGGAGTGCATTCCAATGGTTATGAGTATGTGACTCATGATGTGTTGGAAATGTGGTAAGGAATAGAAAGAGTAAGCATTGTTGTACATTATATGTTAGTATGATGCTAATTGTTGTTTAGCTTATACTATGATGCTTAATTGTTTATTCCTAAACTTACTAAGCTCAAAGCTTACTACCTTTCTTTTCCCTTGTCTTATAGAGTAAAAGTGTTGAATTGAGATACAAGGATCAATTGGAAGATCGTCCATATTATCAGCACACTCTGGTACATGAGACTCAATGTTTTGTATATGGCATGTATAGAGGCTAGACAAGTTAGTGAATTTTGTTGTAAATGGCTAAGACGTGTTGGCCTTTAGATGGATAGTCTATTTTGTATAATGTCATAGTAGTTGGCTACCTTATTTTATGAAAAGATTGTAGTTATCTATGTGAGATTGCACTTCAATTTGAGTTGATTATGGATGTGTTGAATGAATGCATATTGTGTATGCTAGAGCGGTAAAAAGGAACTTAGCACATAGCTTTGTTTTTGTCCATGTGGATAGACACATGGGCGTGTGTCTAGACATGTGTGACACACGGTCAGCCCACGGACGTGTGACTTGGCCGTGTGTCCCCTGCATGTTAAAATTTTAAAGTCAGAATAGACCACGGATTTGCCACACGGGCGTGTGCATAGGCCGTGTGAGTTTAGTCAGTGTTGGCCATGGGCTAGCCACACTGTAACATCCCAAAATTGGGCCTAGGAGAATTGAGCCCAATGGGCCTTAGGCGTAGTAGCGTTTAAATTTTTGGAGAACAAGAGATCGGCTTAAATGCTAGTTAGACCCATTGGATAAGTGATTTTGGAAGGTTAGAGGGCTTCTATGAAGTCTCGGGATCAAATATTGGCTTTGGGGAAATTTTGGTTTTAGGTGAAAAAAAACCCTGGAAGTTGGCAGATAGGCCTTAAGAATAAAATATGGAGGGAAATGACACAAAAGGAGTGTGTGGTGTAGTGGCAAAGTGACGCCACTTAGGGGACAAGGGAGTGACGCCACAAGGGAAGGAAGGAAGTCCAAGGTTCAAGTCTTGGCTTTTGCATTTTGGTTTCTTTTTGCTTGGACCTTAGAATTTGGCCCATAGTTTATATTTAGTTGCGCATGGTTTAAGACACAAGAGGAGCTTGTGGCCAAGTGGTTAGCAGCGTGGATTATGTTGCAAGGGAGCCTGGGTTCGAATCTCATGACAAGCAATGGAGTATTTATTTTGTGGATTGGACGGCAAGAGTTTCAGTTGAATTTAAACTCTACTAACGAAGGGATCCCACATCGGAAAGACACAAAGAATGAAGGTAAAGTGCTAGCTATATAAAGAGCATTCCAGGAGGAGAGTTAGCACATCTTGGAGGGCATTTGGGCACAAGAGTGGTCGGAGCGCGGATTAGCCCAGAGTCCTATCAGGTGTGTAACTCTCTCTACTCTAGTTGTAGAGCGGCAAATGCCGAAATGCCGGTCACACGGCATTAGTAGCCACACGAGCGTGCGAGCACACGTGTGGGGCTTCGACGCGATAGTTGAGGCCATCAGTAGTATTCTCGTGGGTTGGGGCTGCTTGGGCCTCGATGGGCCGAAGTGGGCCCAATGGGCCCGTGGGCCCATATGAGTAAATTGCATGATTGGTTAGTATATGTTGAACTAGACTAGGTGGAAGTTATATACGTGGCTAGGTTTGTGCTAGGTGGGCCACACGAGCGTGTGGGCCCGGATGGGCCGAAATCGGGTTTTAGGCCCAATCGTCCGGTACGACCGGAAATGGTAGCTGAGTCGCTAGTGGCGACATTAGGCCTTCAGAAAGGCCATTGCAGGTGTGAATTTACGAAAATACCCTTAGTAGGTAAAATTACGATTATACCCTTAGAGGTTGATTAGCATGATTATGTTGTTTAGTTTTGGCCGATTGTAGGGGAAGGCTTGATCTCGCATATCTCGGGT
The DNA here is from genome assembly GCA_005393395.2 of Gossypium australe. Taxonomy (NCBI): domain Eukaryota; kingdom Viridiplantae; phylum Streptophyta; class Magnoliopsida; order Malvales; family Malvaceae; genus Gossypium; species Gossypium australe. The sequence continues at coordinate 49,616,919 of CM016626.1, forward strand.
TGTGGCTAGTGCTCGAAAAGTGTTAAGGAAGGGGGATCTAGTGCGTTAGTTCTTGATCTACGGGATTTGATAGTCGCATTAGTAACCAGATGTGTAAACTAACACACTTCTTGCTTTGTATATGTTTGATAAACTGATTGATTGGTAAAACCGAAATAGTATGGTTGAGTGATATGATACCCTATGGGGTATGTGCACGGATTCAGGTAAGTCTGTTTCATTATGAGTACTGTTATTGATACATGATGTCATGATTTATGATGTATGTGCTATGAGATGCAACGTTAAACATGTTTGCATGATTTGAATACTATACATGAGTTGGTATGATGATGGGTGATATGAGTGGAGGGGGCAGTGATATTTTGTGCTAACGAGCACCAGTGTTTTGGTAACACACTTTGTGACTTTGGGTCACCAGAGGTTTGGCACCTCCAGAGGTTTGGCACCTCAGCGTCTCGTCCCCGTGGTTTCGCACCACAGTGGGTTGGCCCCACAAGGCGGTATTGAGGGATTGACGCCAGTGATTTGGTATCACACGATGGGTTGGCCCCATCAATTGATTTGTGACTTCGGTCACCAGTGTTTTGGTAACACACTTTGTGTCTATGGGACACCAGTGGTTTGGCACCACATTGACGGATATCGTGTCTGCAGACACCAGAGGTTTGGCACCTCCAGTGATTTGGCATCACATCTGTGACTATACGTCACCAGTGGTTTGGCACCACCAGTGGTTTGGTACCACACGGGGTAGAGAAAGGTGTTATGGACGGTTAGGTTGGGTGCATATTAATGAGATGCATGATGATCATGTTTATGTTTGTATATGATATTTTGCTAATCCGGGAAAAAGGGTGGCACACTGAGTCTTGGTGACTCACCTTTTTCCTTAACTGTTTCAAGTAGTGCATAAAGCTGTACCGGGATCGGAGAGGACAAGGTGGCCCATGCCGAAGATCAAGTTTAATTATATTATGCTTAATATTGATTCGAGTATTTCATGTTAGTATTGGTTTGTAATAAAGGCCATTCTATTATTTTGGTATTACTTTAACTATGGTTATTTAATTTAAGTTGCTAGGTGAAAATGATTTATGGGTTGCAACCTATTTATTCAAACCGGTTTTCATATACTAAAGCTTTAAAAATGCATAAGTTTTAATAATAAAGTTTTACTCAAAAGCTTCAATGGATAAGTTTTCCAAAATTCAACAAACTACAATGTTTTATCTTAAATTAGAAAGATTTTTCAACCGACTTTCCCCAGTGACATAACCAGATTCGGTTGTAATGAATGGGCTGGGTTTGGGGATGTTACAGTTTGGTATCAGAGCCCGGTTCAAAACTCGGCTTTGAGGGTTTTGGGCCCAAAAACATTTTTTTAAAATGGGCTTTTCAAAGATATGGGTTTTATAAAAAGGTTTTCAGGTATTCTGGCATGGCACCTGTACCTCCGACCCGAAGTCCACCAGGTAAGTACTTCGGACTTTCTTGAAGTGAATTGTTTACATGAATTGATTTGGGCTTAGTTTGGGCTCGTAGATTAGAAAGTTAGGACTATTGGACCCTAGGACTAGTCTACTCAAACATATGCATAAGACTTAAAGCTCTTAAACAAACCTGTGAAGTAAGTCGTCGAGTTAAGGTGTGGTAACCTTGGTACGCATGTCTAGGATTGGATCCGGAAGAGCTTGGTACTTAAGCAGTCCTCGTGACCCACCTCCTCTTCGCAGGAATCCTACCTGGTGCGCAGCTACGGTTCACCTTAACCAAGAGGACTTGTTCATAGGCTAAACCGATTATTAAAACCCGAAAGGGAACTAGCCTTGCTGTTTTTAAACTTTCTGTTTTTAAAATTTTCAACTTTACCCCTTTGGTTTGTAAAACTCTAAATCAGATTTTGAAAGATGTTTTCTCGGTTTACAAAATTACCAAAATGCCCTAGTGGGAAAATTACAAAAATGCCCCTGTGTTATAAAATTACCGTATTACCCTTAATTTTCGATAAAATGCTCTTTACTTTGTAAAATACCAAAATCTCGGAATTTCAAACATTAAGATACCTTGGTTTGTGAAAATTTATGAAAATACCCCAGGATGATGAAATTACCAAAACGCCCTTGGGTTTCTAAATTTTCAGATTTCTCTCAACTTTTACTGAAATATTCCTATTTTAGCAAATATCAGAAATTACATTTTGTGAAATATTGTGGAATTATGATTTGGAGAATTTACAAAAATGCCCATGATTTCCAAAATTACAAAAATAACCCTGCTTTCTGAAATTTTTGCAACACACTTTGTTTGAAAAACAAAATTTTCAAGATGACTCCTGAGGTTTTGTAAACTTTGAAATATCTTTAATTTGAAAACTATTTTCAAATTGACCCTGAGTTATTACCGAAATACCCCTATAGGAAAATGTCGAAATTACCCCTGGGTTGGGAATGCTCAAGAAAGTGACATGGATGAATGAATGTGTCTTTAGTGAAGTATGTGAATGTTTGAATTAGAACAGAGAACTTGAGATGAAACTTTGATTGCTCGAAAGAACGACTTCCAGAAACTTCTGTTCATAAAATTTGCTCGTGGATAAAATAGTGGAACAAAATTTCTAATGCATAAAACTTTTAATCAGATTAAATCGCGACGCTAGATATGAGTTCTAGGGGACGTGGTTGTCGCGGACGTGGTCAAGGTGGAATGACAGTTTTATTAAGATCAGAGTGCGCAGCAAGAGCGTAGTGTGGTAGGTTAGGATGTGCAACTGTTAGTTAGTTGGAAATTTCGAGGACGAAATTTCTTTAAGGAGGGTAGATTTGTAGCATCCCAAAATTGGGCTTAGGAGAATTGAGCGCAATGGGCCTTAGGCGTAGTAGCGTTTAAATTTTTGGAGAACAAGAGATCGGCTTAAATGCTAGTTAGACCCATTGGATAAGTGATTTTGGAAGGTTAGAGGGCTTTTATGAAGTCCCGGGATCAAATATTGGCTTTAGGGAAATTTTGGTTTTAGGTGAAAAAAGACCCTGGAAGTTGGCAGATAGGCCTTAAGAATAAAATATGGAGGGCAATGACACAAAAGGAGTGTGTGGTGTAGTGGCAAAGTGACGCCACTTAGGGGACAAGGGAGTGACGCCACAAGGGAAGGAAGGAGGTCCAAGGTTCAAGTCTTGGCTTTTGCATTTTGGTTTCTTTTTGCTTGGACCTTAGAATTTGGCCCATAGTTTATATTTAGTTGCGCATGGTTTAAGACACAAGAGGAGCTTGTGGCCAAGTGGTTAGCAGCGTGGATTATGTTGCAAGGGAGCCTGGGTTTGAATCTCATGACAAGCAATGGAGTATTTATTTTGCGGATTGGACGGCAAGAGTTTCAGTTGAATTTAAACTCTACTGACGAAGGGATCCCACATCGGAAAGACACAAAGAATGAAGGTGAAGAGCTAGCTATATAAAGAGCATTCCAGGAGGAGAGTTAACACATCTTGGAGGGCGTTTGGGCACAAGAGTGGTCGGAGCGCGGATTAGCCTAGAGTCCTATCAGGTGTGTAACTCTCTCTACTCTAGTTGTAGAGCGGCAAATGCCGAAATGCCGGTCACACGGCATTAGTAGCCACACGAGCGTGCGAGCGCACGTGTGGGGCTTCGACGCGATAGTTGAGGCCATCAGTAGTATTCTCGTGGGTTGGGGCTGCTTGGGCCTCGATGGGCCGAAGTGGGCCCAATGGGCCCGTGGGCCCATATGAGTAAATTGCATGATTGGTTAGTATATGTTGAACTAGACTAGGTGGAAGTTATATACGTGGCTAGATTTGTGCTAGGTGGGCCACACGAGCGTGTGGGCCCGGATGGGCCGAAATCGGGTTTTAGGCCCAATCGTCCGGTACGACCAGAAATGGTAGCTGACTCGCTAGTGGCGACATTAGGCCTTCAGAAAGGCCATTGCAGGTGTGAATTTACGAAAATACCCTTAGTAGGTAAAATTACGATTATACCCTTAGAGATTGATTAGCATGATTATGTTGTTTAGTTTTGGCCGATTGTAGGGGAAGGCTTGATCTCGCATATCTCGGGTTGTGGCTAGTGCTCGAAAAGTGTTAAGGAAGGGGGATCTAGTGCGTTAGATCTTGACCTACGGGATTTGATAGTCGCATTAGTAACCAGGTGTGTAAACTAACACACTTCTTACTTTGTATATGTTTGATAAACTGATTGATTGGTAAAACCGAAATAGTATGGTTGAGTGATATGATACCCTATGGGGTATGTGCACGGATTCAGGTAAGTCTGTTTCATTATGAGTACTGTTATTGATACATGATGTCATGATTTATGATGTATGTGCTATGAGATGCAACGTTAAACATGTTTGCATGATTTGAATACTATACATGAGTTGGTATGATGATGGGTGATATGAGTGGAGGGGGCAGTGATATTTTGTGCTGACGAGCACCAGTGTTTTGGTAACACACTTTGTGACTTTGGGTCACCAGAGGTTTGGCACCTCCAGAGGTTTGGCACCTCAGCGTCTCGTCCCCGTGGTTTCGCACCACAGTGGGTTGGCCCCACAAGGCGGTATTGAGGGATTGACGCCAGTGATTTGGTATCACACGATGGGTTGGCCCCATCAATTGATTTGTGACTTTGGTCACCAGTGTTTTGGTAACACACTTTGTGTCTATGGGACACCAGTGGTTTGGCACCACATTGACGGATATCGTGTCTGCGGACACCAGAGGTTTGGCACCTCCAGTGATTTGGCATCACATCTGTGACTATACGTCACCAGTGGTTTGGCACCACCAGTGGTTTGGTACCACACGGGGTAGAGAAAGGTGTTATGGACGGTTAGGTTGGGTGCATATTAATGAGATGCATGATGATCATGTTTATGTTTGTATATGATATTTTGCTAATCCGGGAAAAAGGGTGGCACACTTAGTCTTGGTGACTCACCTTTTTCCTTAACTGTTTCAGGTAGTGCATAAAGCTAGACCGGGATCGGAGAGGACAAGGTGGCCCATGCCGAAGATCAAGTTTAATTATATTATGCTTAATATTGATTCCAGTATTTCATGTTAGTATTGGTTTGTAATAAAGGCCATTCTATTATTTTGGTATTACTTTAACTATAGTTATTTAATTTAAGTTGCTAGGTGAAAATGATTTATGGGTTGCAACCTATTTATTCAAACCGGTTTTCATATACTAAAGCTTTAAAAATGCATAAGTTTTAATAATAAAGTTTTACTCAAAAGCTTCAATGGATAAGTTTTCCAAAATTCAACAAACTACAATGTTTTATCTTAAATTAGAAAGATTTTTCAACCGACTTTCCCCAGTGACATAACTAGATTCGGTCGTAATGAATGGGCCGGGTTTGGGGATGTTACACACACGGGCGTGTGACTAGGCTTTAAGGCCGTGTGTATGTAGTTAGTATTCACCACGATTGTGGAGCATGGGTGTGTGGGTCTATGCACGGGCGTGTTAACCCTGTAAAAAAGAGAAAATTTTTATGATTGGAAAAAGTTCCGATATAGTCTCGGGAGCCTTCGTGTGTATGAGTGAGGCCTCGTAAGTCGAGATTGAGGTTGTTGAGGTGACTTAAGAGAGTTGTCACGATGAGCCTAAGTGGCAACCAAGTGGTTTTATTACGGTAACGCCTCGGGCTCGATTTTGGGGTAGAACTCGGGTAAGGGGTGTTACAAACAGTAATTAGGATCTTCACGAAATAACAAAATCAAATGAAAAAGGAATGATATATTTAAACTTTGAATAAAAAAATAAAAGAATATGACGATTTTTAACATACATATAAACAAATAAAAATGAAAAAATTTAAAATAAAAAAAATAAGAATATTTATAACAAATATCTAATTTAATACATATAAATAATTATACATAATAAAAACAATTAATAAACAGTATAATAATTTTCTATAAAAATATATATAATACACTAATCAAAAAAAAAATTTACATATGTAAATAAAATAGGTTATAATATAAATAAATTTATAAAATAGAATTTAAAAAAATATATATGATATAATATTATATAATATACAAATTAAAAAAGCATAATACAATAATTAATATATAAATCATAATATAAAAATAATATATAAACTAAATAAAATAATAGATAATAAATAATAATAATTAAATATGAATAAAGATAGTACATAAAAAATTATATAATATATATATGCATTTTATACTATTAACGAAATTAATAAAATAAAATAGTAAAACAGTTTAATATAGTAAAATAATTAAGTATAGTATTAGAATAATTAAAAAAGATAAAAAGGTTTTAAAATGAATAAGGATTAAATAATAATAGAGTAAATATAAAAGGATTAAATTGAAAAGCGCATTACACTGTAAGGACTCATTAGGCAATTATGCCTTCATTCTCAAAACGGCGCCGTTCTGATTTTAACCTTTTAATAGCTCGAGGGACTAAATTAAAATGTAAACAAACTTTGAGGCATAAATTAGAAAATAATAAAGAATGGATTAAACAAATTGAAAATGCGAAAGGGTCTATTCCGCAAATATACCATCGACATAAAAACACGCGGATCTCTTTTCCCATCGGGTCGGATTTGGGTCAGAGGCTTTATACGGCGTCGTATTGATGCTTATTGGCTTAAGCATAAACGATGCCGTTTTACCATTGCTATATAAGTTAAGAAATTAAGAAATTTTCATTTTTATCATTTCAAAAGAAAAAAAACAAACTGAGTTTTTTTTTTTTTTGAAAACTCTCTGTCCTTTGGCCTTCGACCAGGACTATGACGAGGGGGCCATCGCACTCGCCTCCGTACGCGCCACCGTACACGGCGGTCGGAGGCCAGCGACTCCGTTTTTCTTTTAACACCAATCAAATGGTAAAAATACCCCTTTTTCCTTTACTTTATTACCTGTGTACTTATTATTTGCAGGAATAAAAAAAATATAAAAAGAATAATGCGAATGAGGAAAAAAGAAATCACCTCTGTTTGGTGATTTTATTTCAGTGTTTTTTTTGCCTATATTCTCTATACTGTTTCATGTGTCCCTGTTTTACAATTTTTTGGGTTTATATAAACCCGAAAATAGATTAGAAAAAAAGGAAATATGTATTTTGCCATATTTGCTCGCTGTTCTTTCCTTTTCTGTGCAGGAGTGGAGATCTCGACGGTGGCTAAGAGCGGATTGCGGCGTGATCGAAGCCAATGATGTTGAGGCTGCTGAGCGAGGGAGCCGATCGCTGGGGCGCTTGGGGCGCAATAGAAACCTAGGGTTTCCTGCGTCCGCAAGCTTTTGGGCCTCTTGGGTCGTGTGTGAGTTTGGGTCGGGTCTGCTTAGGGGGTTGGTTTAGTGGGTCTATTTGTTTGGGTAATGGGCTAGTTTTTTGGGACTGGTGGTATTTGGGTCAGCATTTTAAAATTTGTAATTGGGCTATTAATTTTGTAGCTGGACTGTTTAAAGGACATTTATTATTTCTTATTATTATTATTTTTTTCATTTTGGTTTTCATGGGCCCGGGCTAAATTAGGTTCTTACAGCTGCCCCTCTTTGCCCATTGTCGTGTAACGAAGATAGAGCAAAGACTATAAAAGGACCAATTTTGCCCGGTCTTGGCCGAGCCTCGACTTTTTGGTCCTCGTCCTCTTCAAATGGCTTCCAATCCCAATAGCATCTTCAGGGGTACTGGAATTGTAACTTTTAGAAGTATTGAAATATAAGTCTGATGGCTTCGATATGCTATCTTCCGATCTACTCCTCTGCAAACTTATGGAGACAATATTTCATGTCTTCGATCTGCTTCCTGCAACTTTAGGAATTCCAGATCTGCTATTTTAATCTACTCCCTGCAAACTCAGGGAGACAAGACTGATGTTTTCGATCTGCTTCCTGCAACTTCAAGAATGCCAGATCTACTATTTTTATCTACTCCCTGCAAACTCAGGGATGCCAGACTAATATCTTCAATCTGCTTCACTGCGATCTCAGGAATGCCAGATCTATAATCTTCAGTCTGCCCCACTACTATCTCTAGAGGACAAAATCTGAACTTTTCAGTTTGCTTCCTTACTATCTCAGGAAGACTTCAATCTTCAATCTGCTCCACTACCATCTCGAGGGAACAAAATTTGAACTTTCCAATTTGCTTCCTTACTATCTCAGGAAGACTTCAATCTTCGGTTTGCTCCACTACCATCTCGAGGGAACAAAATCTGAACTTTTCAATTTGCTTCCATACTATCTTAGGAAGACTTCAATCTTCAATCTGCTCCACTACCATCTCGAGGGAACAAAATCTGAATTTTCCAATTTGCTTCCTTACTATCTCAGGAAGAGTTCAATCTTCAGTCTGCTCCACTACCATCTTGAGGGAACAAAATCTGAACTTTTCAATTTGCTTTCTTACTATCTCAGGAAGACTTCAATCTTCATTCTGCTCCACTACCATCTCGAGGGAACAAAATTTGAACTTTTCAATTTGCTTCCTTACTATCTCAGGAAGACTTCAATCTTCAGTCTGCTCCACTATCATCTCTAGGGAACAAAATCTGAACTTTTCAATTTGCTTCCTTACTATCTCAGGAAGACTTCAATCTTCAGTATCCTCCACTACCATCTTTAGGGAACAAAATCTGAACTTTTTAATTTGCTTCCTTACTATCTCAGGAAGACTTCAATCTTCAGTATGCTCCACTACCATCTCGAGGGAACAAAATCTGAAATTTTCAATTTGCTTCCTTACTATCTCAGGAAGACTTCAATCTTCAGTCTGCTCCACTACCATCTCGAGGGAACAAAATCTGAACTTTCCAGTTTGCTTTCTTACTATCTCAAGAAGACTTCAATCTTCAGTCTGCTCCACTACCATCTCGAGGGAGATAAGACTGATGGCTTAAATATACTCTACTGCTTCATGGAGATAAAATTTGCCGTTTGATCTTGTTCCACTACTGCTTAGGGTAACAAGATCTACAATCTTCGACCTTTTCCCCTGTTGGTCAGGGAGATAGGACTAGTGAATTCACCGATGTAGCTACATCATCCTCTGGGGGACATGTCATTTAGACTCGAATGTATTATGGACGACATTTGCATGAATTCAAAATGTAATGAAAATAATCTCCTTTCTGTAAAATGATTAGGATGGATGATCGAAATGAATCTAATGTTCCTAACTAAATGATATTAGGGATGACATTTGCATGTATGCAGAATGTCATGAGAATGATTTTTTTTTTGTGAAATGATTAGGATACAATGATCGGAATGAATCAAATGCTCCTAATTGGAAATGTGAGAATGATCGCTATGGGTTGTCATTTCTCATAGTTCATTAAGGTTCTATCACTGATGCGCTACCATGCTTTCTCATTCAGCTAGTATCTTTGACAGAAAGCTGAAAGAAACAATCATATTCTGTTCAGCAAGCTTGCCCCACTGTAATTTCAGAGTCCCATCCACTATACTTTCTGGGACATAAAGTTTGTACCTCCTATTACAACTTTAAGGGGATAACATTTCATTCAATCTGTTACCACTCATAGGTATAGAATTTGTATAATCAATTTGACCTGTTACATCATTCCTTGGGTGTAATGACCAGATGTATGTGCCCAATAAAAATCTGAAGAGATAATATTTCCAACTCTTAAGTTTGGTAAGTTCTAAACAATAGTCCTGTTTCAGATTCTCATTTTATATGGAAGCTTTCAAAGTAATATGCAAAACTTTTATGAAAGTATTATTTGTAACGCCCCGAATTTGGGCCTAGTAGAATAGGGCCCATTGGACCTTGAACGTAGAAGTGTTTTAAAATTTTTGAGAATATGATAATGGCATTATTGCAATTTGGACTTATTAGGTAAGTAATTTTGGAAGGTTATGGGGTTTTTATGAAGTCTCGGGTTCAACCTAGGCCATAGGAAGAATTTTCATTTTTGGCCTTTTAGTGGAAAGGAGTGATGGAAGTAGGACTTAAGAATAAGTGGGTGCATTTAGGAGTCACAAGCTGGCGTGTGGCAAGGTGGCTGTGGCGTGAAAAGGGCAGAGAGGAGAGCTTGGGTTCGAGTCCCACAAGCAACAAGAGATTTCTATTTTTGCTCAAAAAAGAAAAGAGATGGAGTGGGGACAAATGGAGCAAAACATGGAGTAAAACATGGAGGAATCATGGAGTGGGGACAAATAGAGCAAAACATGGAGTGAATCATGGATGAGTTGGCCAAAAAGAATAAGAGGAAATGGAAAGGGAAATTCGGCCAAAAAGGAAGGATGCCGAATTTCTTTAGCATTTTGGCATTTGTTTTAGTCATTTTTTTCCTTTTTGGAGGTATTTCGGGTCTTCTTCAATATTTCTAACCAAAACCTCAACTTCACCATTTCTTTCTAACCCTTTTTCTTCCTTAGTTGAATCTCTCCTATAGCGACCATTTCGGTTTGTGTTCTTTGATAACTTGTTCTTTGATTGGTTTTCTTTTGGGTGTAGTTTCCATAGCTGAACCTAGATTTCGTTATCTTGCTGCTAGTACCGAACCTTGTTATCCCTTTCAGCTCATTCCTGTTATTAAGGTAAGGGTTCTTTCTTATTATTTCATGTTGTTTGTTCTTTCTTCTCTTGACTTGGCTAAGCCGAAACTCTCATCTCTTGGCTAAGCTGAATTTAGCCACTTGTTTTTAATTTAAACTCCTCTTGTTCTCTTTTGATAAGGGCCGAATAAAGCCATCCTTTGCTGCTACTTATCATTCTCTTAGCCATGGTTTCAAAAGTTGATTGGTAAGTGGATGATAAGGCCGAATATTGGTGGTAAGATGTTACTCTTTATTTTGATGTTTTGCGCCGCTCATGTGATTCTATTTTGTGGTGATGATATCAACTTCCTGCTCTTGTGGAAGGGCCAAATATTGGATGAGGGCTAACCCCTTTGGTACATCACTTATTTACTTTAGGAACTCGTTGCAATAGCCAAGGTGCAAGGCCAGATTTTAGAACCTAGTAGGGAAGGATCATGATTGTAACACCCCTCCGTCGCCGGATTAGGGTTACGAGGCATTTTCAAAGAAAATAGAACCTATTCACAATTACATATATAGATATAACATTTTGCTAATTAAATATTAGTCTTAAATTATTAATCACACCAAATATACTAATCACATCTCAAAGTTCAATCGAATTCATTTCAAACCTATACCATATTTTCAAGTCAATACACATGTCTTAAAGTCACACAAAATGCCTTAAAAATACATACATAAATCATGAGCTTATCATTATAATGACATTCGAATATTTAATAACTATTAATCACTTATCCTCATAAATATATACATGAACTTAATAGACCAAACAAAACATTTCACAAAGTTTAATATCCAACATCATATGCGGTATTGGAAATGGTCATTATGAACAAATAAACTTGGCACAATTAATAAAGACCAAACCTACTTCTTTTCTATTTACAAGACCATGCGCATATGACCATTTTAATTTAAACCATTTGAAAGCACAAAACAACTAATAGTGTACTCACTTCATGTAACACCTATCTTACGCATAATCACATTTTCTTTAATAAATCAGACGAAATCATGACATTTAATCATTCATATACATGATTAAGTGATACTTTGATCTAACAATTTAAAATCGTCTTAATATAATCCATAAAAACAAAATGTATACTTAAGTTATTAGAAAAGACATATTCGACGCATGCATATAATGTTTATTAGTCATGTACAAATGCAAACCAAAACCAAATATAACATCCAAGTACATTTTCTACTTAATACCAAGTATTGCCGAATACATCTCATGAGATTGATCTTTATATATATCACATTCAAGCAAAACTTGCATATTTAATAATAATATTACACAACTAAACACATCACACATATATGCCATGACCAACCTATATATATATCTATATATATATATATATACGATATGCACCTAGATTATAACTGAATATACCCACACAATTCCTAATATCCATGCATCATAATAATATACTCATATGCATCACTAGATCATTAAACCATAAGTCTCCACATTAACAAATATAGAACATAAGCCATATTCGTATGGCTATAATACATATAATAATAAGGTTTCTACTCAAACAAGGACGTATTCTCTCCTATACATGCCTTTATCTAAAATAAAGCAAACTAAAGGAGTACCAAAAGAGTTGATAGTGTGGTGGACTTCAACGACGATCCTCTGAACCTGTAGCTTGACCAGAATCTAACAAACAGAATAATTAAACAAAAACGGAGTAAGCTCATTAGCTTAGCAAGTCTCAAGCATTATTATAATTCTTCACCAACCAAACCTAGTATAAACTATCCATGATATCAACATTTATACTTTATTTGCAAATACTTATAACAGGGCATCATCACTTCACATAACTTAGTAATATAACTTTACTTGCATGAACATTTTAATCACACTCAATTTCGCATGTCTATTAACCACTTGACATAATATATATAAATTTCGCATTTATAACATCACAACCATAGCACATGTATACTTAGTATTAACATATAAAATGCATACCTTGTGGCCAAAATAACAAGTTCATTTCCAAAGCATAAATTTACCTTTATTGGTTAAAGGCCTTGACTATGTAAATAAAGTACAAACAAGAAATTCACCGGTATAGAACCTCCTAAGCTTTTTAACTGAACTTCACATACTGGCCTCAGGCCTATGTAACTCAAAATCTGTAACTTAAAACACCGGCATTAAGCCTGCTAGGCAATAAGCCCGAAGGTGTCACCGGCACGAGGCCTGCTAGGCGATAAGCCCGAATATGTCACCGGCACGAGGCCTGCTAGGCTCAGAGCCCGTAATAAGTCACCGGCACTAGGCCTGCTAGGCTTAAAGCCCGAAATATCAACCTTTTCCACATTTCAATGAACATTTCAATAGTATCATAACCACTTATCACTTAAATTTCATAATTCTATCACATTTCCAATTCAACTAAGCTTATTCACTTTTCACAGTTAAAACTATTATAACATTGTATAACAAAACGTATCCAATTCAATGTAATATTTTTACATTCGGCTATCACAAGAAAATATACCCAAATTTATCAAATATTTTCATTGAATACATTCATAATACGTTCTTTAATATAATCCAGCTTAGGAACTTACCTCGACAGTCGATGGACCGCGTAGACCGGCTATTCAATAACCTTCGTCTTTCCCCGATCCAAATCCGTTTTTCTTTGTTCTTGATCTAAATACATTAAAATTGAGCTCATTCAAGTAAATTTCATTTCAATTTAGTCCCTAAGCACATAAATAGGCAAATTACCATTTTACCCCTAGGTTTTCACATTTTTACAATTTAGTCCTATTTGCATAAAACTCAAATTACACAAAATTTCAATACAACACTCAAGGGCCGAATATGTATAAGGACTATATAAGTCCATTTCTTTCATCTATTTTGTATTTAAGCCCTCTCAAATTTTTATTTTTTACAAATTAATCCAAAATACTCAAATTTACTAAAATTTCCAATGCAAATATATACTAATCTTTAACATATCATTTACCTAATATCATAAAACACCAAAAATCACATGAACCTAGCAATGGTCGAACCTCGTACATGCTCATTTTCAAAAATTCTAACATGGGTCAACTACAGTTCGAAGCAACGATCTCAAAAACGTAAAATTTATCGAAAACTATCTAAAAACTCACCTTGAATTTTAGCTTCAAAGTGCCGAAATTTCAAAGAACCTAAAGCTTATTTCTTCCTCCACATTCGGCCATGGACATATAATAAATAAATACCAAATTACTAAACTAACCTTATAATTAAAAATAACTAAACATTTTAACTTAAGGACAAACTTGTCCATGGCCGGCCACTAACATCTAAAATGGGTTATTTACACATTATATACTTCATATTATAAAGCCATGATCAACTAAGCACATTTCACTTTAGTCTGCCACTTTTTCACTTTACGCGATTAGGTCCTTTTTATCAAATTAAGCACTCAAACGATAAAAATTTTCTACGAAACTTTCACACACATTAATTCACATATAATAGACTCAAAATATAATGTTAAAAATATTTCTCGGACTCGGATTCGTGGTACCGAAACCACCGTTCCGATTAGGGTCAAAATCAGTTTGTTACAACTCTCCCCCCTTAAGGATTTTCGTCCTCGAAAATCTTACCGTTAAACAAAGTCGGATATTGTTGCCTCATTGAAACCTTAGGCTCCCACGTAGCCTCTTCAATTCCGTGCCTATTCCATAATACTTTCACTAATGGAATCCTCTTATTTTTCAACTTTTTCATTTCCCGAGCTAAAATACAGATCGACTCTTCATCATATGTCAAATCGGATCGGATTTCAATCTCTGACGGTGTGATCACATGAGACGAATCTGATCTGTACTTACGAAGCATTGAGACGTGAAATACGTCATGTATCTTTTCTAACTCAGAGGGCAACTTCAATCTATAAGCAACAGGCCCAATACGTTCAGTAATTTCATAAGGTCCGATGAATCTCGGACTAAGCTTGCCTTTCCGACCAAATCGGAGTACTTTTTTTCCACGGAGAAACCTTCAAGAATACTCGATCTCCGACTTGAAATTCAACATCTTTATGTTTTAAATCAGCATAAGACTTTTGTCGGTCTGAGGCAGCTTTCAAAGTATCTCTGATCACAGCCACTTTTTGTTCAGTTTCTTTGATCAAATCAACCCCGTGTATTTTGTTTTCACTGAGCTCAGTCCAATACAACGGTGTTCGACATTTACGGCCATACAAAGCTTCATAGGGCGCCATTTTGATACTAGATTGAAAGCTATTATTGTAAGCAAATTCAATCAAAGGTAGGTATCGTTCCCACGTACCTTCAAACTCGAGGATGCAACATCTCAACATGTCCTCAAGTATCTGAATAGTTCGCTCAGACTGACCGTCGGTCTGTGGATGAAAGGCTGTACTAAAATGAAGTTTAGTACCTAAAGCATCTTGCAACTTCTTCCAAAACCGCGATGTGAATCTCGGGTCTCTGTTTGAAACAATGGAACCCGGTACACCATGCAATCTCACAATCTGTGATACGTACAATTCAGCAAGTTTATCGAGTGAATAGTCTGTACGAACTGGCACAAAATGAGCTGGTTTGGTCAGTCTATCAACTATAACCCAAACGACATCTTTCTTACTCGGTGTCATAGGGAGACCGGATACAAAATCCATTGTAATTCGATCACATTTCCATTCAAGAATCATGATTGGCTAAAGTAATCTGGATGGCACTTGATGCTCAGCTTTTACTTGCTGACAAACTAAGCATTTCGAAACAAACTCAGATATATCCCGTTTCATACCCGACCACCAATAGAACTGTTTCAAATCATTATACATCTTTGTGCTACCCGGATGTATCGACATTTGACTATTATGAGCTTCATTCAATACCACCTGAATCAAGTCAGCATTTCTCGGAACACACAATCTACCTTTATAGTTCAAACAGCCATTTTTATCAATTCTAAATTCTGACTCTGCATCATTTTCACACTGTGCTCGTCTAGAAATCATATCTTTGTCAACTTTCTGTGCATCACAAATTTACTGAATAAACAACGATCTAGCCTTCATCTCAGCTATGATCGAACCATCACCCGTCATAACCATATGTGCGTTCAATGCACGAAGAGCAAACAATGATTTTCTACTTAGTGCATCGGCAACAACGTTAGCTTTTCCCGGATGATAGTCAATTACCAATTCATAATCTTTTAGCAATTCTAACCATCTGTGCTGTCTTAAGTTCAGGTCTTTCTGAGTCATCAAGTAATTCAAACTTTTGTGATCCGAGTAAACGTGACATTTCTCCCCGAATAAGTAATGACGCCAAATATTCAGTGCGAACACAATGGCTGCAAGCTCTAAATCATGCGTCGGGTAATTTCTTTCATGCGGCTTCAATTGTCTCAAAGCGTAGGCTACTACTTTCCCTTCCTGCATCAATACGCAGCCCAAACCACTTAAGGAAGCATCAGAATACACAACAAATTCTTTACCCGATTCAGGTTGAGCTAACACTGGAGCTTCCGTCAATGGGGCTTTCAACTGATCAAAACTTTTCTGACAATTTTTCGACCACTCGAACTTGACATCTTTCTGTAATAACTTTGTCAAAGGTGTAGCTATCACAGAAAAACCTTTCACAAACCGTCTGTAGTAGCCCGCAAGTCCCAGAAAACTTCGAATCTCGGAAACATTTTTCGGTGGCTTCCAATCCAATATAGCTGAGATTTTGTTCGGATCAACTCGAATACCTGATGCTGAAACCACATGTCCCAAGAAACTGACCTCTTTCATCCAGAACTCACATTTACTAAACTTCGCATACAACTGCTGATTTCGCAAAGTTTGTAGCACTAATCTCAGATGCTCGGCATGCTCGATTTCATCTTTGGAGTAGATCAGTATATCATCAATAAACACTACTACAAACTGATCTAAAAATTGTCTGAAAACTCGATTCATTAGATCCATAAAAACAGCAGGTACATTAGTGAGTCCAAAAGGCATAACCAGAAATTCAAAATGTCCGTACCTCGTCCGGAATGCAGTCTTTGGTACATCCGTATCTCTGACTCGCAACTGATAATAGCCCGATCTCAAATCTATCTTCGAAAATACTGAAGCCCCTTTCAATTGATCAAACAAGTCATCAATTCGAGGTAACGGGTACTTATTCTTTATGGTTACCTTATTAAGTTGCCGATAATCAATACACATTCGCATCGTTCCATCTTTCTTTTTCACAAAAAGAACTGGTGTACCCCAAGGAGAGAAGCTCGGTCGTGCAAAGCCCCTATCTGTTAACTCTTGCAACTGTGCTTTCAACTCTTTTAACTCAGTAGGTGCCATCTGATACGGAGTTATCGAGATCGGAGTCGTCCCTGGTACTAACTCAATACCAAACTCAATCTCTCGTACTGGTGGTAAACCCGGTAATTCTTCAGGAAACATATCTAGGTATTCACACACAACCGATACCGATTCAATTTGTTTTTCAGACACTTTATTATCCAATACATAGGCCAAATAGGCTTCACACCCTTTTCTCACATACTTTCGGGCTAACATCAAGGATATTACTGTAGGCAACCCATCCAAATTATTGGATTCAACCCAAATGATCTCACCGTTTTGGCATCTCAAATCAATGATCTTTCTTTTACAATTCACTACTGCATCATACAAAGTTAGCCAATCCATTCCCAGAATTATATCAAACTCGTCGAAGGGCAACAACATTAGCTCAACTGGGAAACAAGAATCTTGAATCATCAACGGGCATTTTTTACACACTTTATCGACAAGTACACAGTGACCCAAAGGGTTGGACACACGGATCACAAACTCAGTAGACTCAACAGGTAGAGTCTTACTGGATGCCAAAGTTTCACACACATATGAATGAGTCGAACCAGGATCAATCAATGCAATCACAGTAGTATCATAAAGTGTGAAAGTACCAGTAATAACGTCTGGGGACGAAGCATCCTCTCTAGCTCGTACAGCATAAGCTCTAGCTGGTGCTCTAGCCTCGGATCGAATGGCAGTGTTCTTCGTTCCTCTCTGACTACCACCTACATTGCCTGAATGTCTGGGTGGCCTGCCTCGCGCTGACGTGTTGCTCGACTTAATGTTCTGAACTGTATTCTGCTCAGCTAACATCGGACATTCTCTAATAAAATGATCTGACGATCCACATTTAAAGCAAGACCGATCATGGAATCTACAACTCCCGGAATGCCATTTCCCACAGTGCTTGCATTCAACTCGATTCTGTGGAGCGTTACCAACACTGGCCATCGAGGTAGCTCGTGAGCCCACTGGAGGTCGATCACGTCTAGGTAAATCTGAAGTAGCTTTATGTCGATTGAAGTCATCTCTGACCTTCTTAGATGTGGAATGGAAAGTGTTACCCGACATTCTCTTACGAGTGTCTCTAGCTTCTGTCTCAGCCTTTCTTTTCTCCTTCCCGAGCTCTTCAGCTTTGCAAGCTCGTTCGACTAGTGTCACAAACTCTTTGATTTCAAGAATGCCAACAAGCAACTTTATATCTTCATTCAAACCGTCTTCAAACCTCTTGCACATAATGGCTTCAGTTGATACACACTCTCGGGCATATCGGCTCAATCTGACAAATTTTCGCTCATATTCAGTCACGGTCATTTGTCCCTATTTTAGTTCAAGAAATTCTTTACGTTTCTGGTCGATGAACCTCTGGCTGATATATTTCTTGCGAAATTCATTCTGGAAGAAATCCCACGTCACTTTTTCTTTCGGAACCACTGATACTAGTGTATTCCACCAGTGATATGCAGTGTCCCGAAGTAAAGATATAGTACACTTCAGGCATTCATCTGGAGTACAAGATAGCTCATCGAGTACCCGAATAGTGTTATCAAGCCACATTTCGGCTCGTTCTGCGTCATCATCATCATTGGCCCTGAATTCTTCGGCCCCAAATTTCCTGATTTTACCAACTAGAGGCCTACTAGATCTCATCGGATCTATCATCGGGGGTGCTGAAGGTATCAGAGTTGGATTATTCGGGGGTGGAGGTTGGTGTACAGCCGGGTTAGTCTGAATAAACTGGGTAAACCACTCGTTCATCATCTGATAGAAGGCTTGTTTAGCCTCCCGCTCGTGGTTACCCGAAACTGGTCGAGAGTCTACCGGCACTGATCCGGGTGCACGGTCAGGCGCTACACTCTCTACATCATCCGCTACAGCTCTTTCAGGATTAGTATCCATTTACTATATAAAACACAATTCAGAATGTCAGAAGTCACCACACTATCAAATATACAATAAAGGCATGTATAGCTAGACCCTCACACGCTACGGTAGTCCTAGAATCGACTAAACCGTAAGCTCTGATACCAATAAAATGTAACACCCCTAACCCATATCCGTCGCCGGATTAGGGTTATGAGGCATTTTCAAAGAAAATACAGCTTTCGTACATTCACATAATCACATAGAACCTATTCACAATTACATATATAGATATAACATTTTGCTAATTAAATATTAGTCTTAAATTATTAATCACACCAAATACTAATCAATCTCAAGGTTCAATCGAATTCATTTCAAACCTATACCATATTTTCAAGTCAATACACATGTCTTAAAGTCACACAAAATGCCTTAAAAATACATACATAAATCATGAGCTTATCATTATAATGGCATTCGAATATTTAATAACTATTAATCACTTATTCTCATAATATATACATGAACTTAATAGACCAAACAAAACATTTCACAAAGTTTAATATCCAACATCATATGCGGTATTGGAAATGGTCATTATGAACAAATAAACTTGGCACAATTAATAAAGACCAAACCTACTTCTTTTCTATTTACAAGACCATGCGCATATGACCATTTTAATTTAAACCATTTGAAAGCACAAAACAACTAATAGTGTACTCACTTCATGTAACACCTATCTTACGTATAATCACATTTTCTTTAATAAATCAGACGAAATCATGACATTTAATCATTCATATACATGATTAAGTGATACTTTGATCTAACAATTTAAAATCGTCTTAATATTATCCATAAAAACAAAATGTATACTTAAGTTATTAGAAAAGACATATTCGACCCATGCATATAATGTTTATTAGTCATGTACAAATGCAAACCAAAACCAAATATAACATCCAAGTACAATTTCTACTTAATACCAAGTATTGCCGAATACATCTCATGAGATTGATCTTTATATATATCACATTCAAGCAAAACTTGCATATTTAATAATCAATATTACACAACTAAACACATCACACATATATGCCATGACCAACCTATATATATCTATATATATATATACGATATGCAACTAGATTATAACCGAATATACCCACACAATTCCTAATCCATGCATCGTAATAATATACTCATATGCATCACTAGATCATTAAACCATAAGTCTCCACATTAACAAATATAGAACATAAGCCATATTCGTATGGCTATAATACATATAATAATAAGGTTTCTACTCAAACAAGGAATTATTCTCTCCTATACATGCCTTTATCTAAAATAAAGCAAACTAAAGGAGTACCAAAAGAGTTGATAGTGTGGTGGACTTCAACGACGATCCTCTGAACCTGTAGCTTGACCAGAATCTAACAAATAGAACAATTAAATAAAAACGGAGTAAGCTCATTAGCTTAGCAAGTCTCAAGCATTATTATAATTCTTCACCAACCAAACCTAGTATAAACTATCCGTGATATCAACATTTGTACTTTATTTGCAAATACTTATAACAGGGCATCATCACTTCACATAACTTAGTAATAAACTTTACTTGCATGAACATTTTAATCACACTCAATTCGCATGTCTATTAACCACTTTACATAATATATATAAATTTCGCATTTATAACATCACAACCATAGCACATGTTACTTAGTATTAACATATAAAATGCATACCTTGTGGCCAAAATAACAAGTTCATTTCCAAAACATAAATTTACCTTTATTCTTAAAGGCCTTGGCTACGTAAATAAAGTACAAACAAGAAATTCACCGGTATAGAACCTCCTAAGCTTTTTAACTGAACTTCACATACTGCCCCAGGCTTATGTAATCAAAATCTGTAACTTAAAACACCGGCATAAGCCTGCTAGGCAATAAGCCGAGGTTGTCCCCGGCACGAGGCCTGCTAGGCGATAAGCCCGAATATGTCACTGGCACGAGGCCTGCTAGGCTCAGAGCCCGAAATAAGTCACCGGCACTAGGCCTGCTAGGCTTAAATCCCGAAATATCAACCTTTTCTACATTTCAATGAACATTTCAATAGTATCATAACCACTTATCACTTAAATTTCATAATTCTATCACATTTCCAATTCAACTAAGCTTATTCACTTTTCACAGTTAAAACTATTATAACATTGTATAACAAAACGTATCCAATTCAATGTAATATTTTTACATTCGGCTATCACAAGAAAATATACCCAAATTTATCAAAAATTTTCATTGAATACATTCATAATACGTTCTTTAATATAATCCAGCTTAGGAACTTACCTCGACAGTCGACGGACCGCGTAGACCGGCTATTCAATAACCTTCGTCTTTCCCCGATCCAAATTCGTTTTTCTTTGTTCTTGATCTAAATACATTAAATTGAGCTCATTCAAGTACATTCATTTCAATTTAGTCCCTAAGCACAAAATAGGCAAATTACCATTTTACCCCTAGGTTTTCACATTTTTACAATTTAGTCCTATTTGCATAAAACTCAAATTACACAAAATTTCAATACAACACTCAAGGGCCGAATATGTATAAGGACTATATCAGTCCATTTCTTTCATCTATTTTGCATTTAAGCCCTCTCAAATTTTTATTTTTTTTACAAATTAACCCAAGATACTCAAATTTACTAAAATTTCCAATGCAAATATATACTAATCTTTAACATATCATTTACCTAATATCATAAAACACCAGAAATCATAAGAACCTAGCAATGGCCTGTAACATCCCCAAACCCGGCCCATTCACTACGACCGAATCTGGTTATGTTAGTGCGGAAAAGTCGGTGGAAAATCTATTTAACTTAGAAAAATTTAGTAAAACTTGCTAACTTTTGAAAAATCCATGTTTATTTAAGCCTATGATTAAAACTTTGTTATTAAAATATACTCATACTAAAAGATTAATATATACAAGCCAAATTGAATAAGTAGGTTGGAAAAATATAATCATCTTCACATAGTGTTTCAAATTCTTCAAACCATAATAAATACTAATAAAATAATTACAAAAAACAATAAGAGTCAAAAGGCCTTTATTAATATTCTATTAAAAACCAAATACTTAAAGTAAGCCTAAAACGTTTAATCCCTTCTTCTGCATGGGCCACCATGTGTCCTCTCCGATCCCGGTCCAACCTACGTGTCACCTGAAATGTTAGAAAAATAATAGGGTGAGTCTTAATGACTCAGTGCATAATCAAAACACAGATTTCCCGCGTATGGGCTTGGCCCCATACCAAACAATTCACATAGCAAGTCATGCCCATATGCATCTCAGCCCAACCCTATTGTCCAACCGAACACCAACCTTAACAGACTCCCTGCCTAAGGCCGTGGGAAACTCCCCACCGATCACATTGTGATCCAAACATCTTACCTTGGCAAGCTCGCTGCTCAAGGCCGTGGCTGAGCCACCGATCAACCTAGTGATCACAATATCGCAATCTGCCTACGGTGATGCACATAGCAAGCAACCGCCGAGACGGCACCTAGCCAACATCTCCCTTGAGGTAGCACAAGCTAACCATCAAGCGCTAATGTAGCCGGAGCTATCATAGACCACGTACACCTTGTGTACACTTCCTCCTTCATCGAATCAAACCCAACCTCATGCAATTATGCAGATGTTACATGTGAAGTCATCATAACATGAGTATATATGTATATATCACAACATTACCATATATTTACAAATACATCACATTAACATAATATCCAAGTGTTACTCACCTGATGTCTGATTACCCATAATTATGGTATCCACCAGTCAAGCCAACATAACTGGCTACCATACACAACACATCTGAATACACATCAAAAATAACTAACCGGAGAATCAGTGCGGTGATTACGCACCTTAATAGCACAAATGATCCAATCCCGAAGTGCTACTTGACTAACTCTCTGCCGAAACACCACCTCCTTCTTACCGAGTTCGGTTGCGGAAGCTTGACTGAATACTACAAATCCCCAAAGTGCCTTCACTAACCGATTGCACACCAAGGCCCGAAGAGATCTACTTCCAATATTTGGCAACGTTAAGTTTAAATAAAAGAAAGGAATTTTGGCACAGAGGTAAGGTGTAGGTTCGGCTTTGTAAAACTAGAAGACAAAGAAGTGTGTGCTAGGGTGCTTCAAAAGGTGTTGCGGTAATCAGAGAAATGAGGAGAGTTTATGGTCTACCAACGAGTGAAATGGATAAGAAAAATGGAAGGAGAAAGGGACTTGAAGTTTCGGCTCAGATGAATAGTGAGAGAGAGAGGCGTTTTGGTGTGGTTGAGGTATGAGGAGGAAATGAAAATGGAGGCTAAAAGGAAAGGCTAAAATTCGGCAAGGGAGAGAAAGCCAAAAAGATGAATGGAATGAACACCTCCCCCCTATTTATACTAGAAGGCCAAGCTCCAACCCCCAAAAATAATCCTCAAAACTCTCCTAAAATACCTCCCTTCCATCCATTCAAAAACTTTGAAAAAGTCAAACCTATCTAGCCAAATTCAAAAAAGATGACCAAGTCTTCTCCACCTTTTAAGCCTTTCAAAACCGTCCATCCACCCCACCAAGATGACGCAAAAACAATGCCCATCTGCTGCTCTTGCGAATCGAACCTGAGCCCCTTCCCCCCTGCAACTGGCGTCACACCCACAAGGCCTTAGTGGCGCCTATCCTGCCACTCCACCAGCTCCTTTCTTGTGACATAAACTCCCAAATAATTCCCTTAAGACACCCCTCGCCAAGCTCCCCTCTTAACCCCTAAAACTAAAAATTTTCCAAAGCGTTCCCCCACTACCTAGGGTTCTCCGGACCCCTAAAACTTACCCAACCACACTCTAGAGTGTGCCAACACCCGAGCTAAGCACCAAACGCCTAACCCCTACAACCAGGGTGTTACAATTCTACCCTCCTTAAAATAATTTCGTCCCCGACATTACTTAGCTAACGAACATCTGTACAACCTATCTTACCACCTTCGCTTATGCTGCGCAACTCTGATTAACAAGTTTTATGCATTAGAAATTCTTGTTTCACTGTTTTATCCACGAGCAATTTTATGCAATGAAGTTTCCGAGAGTAGTTCTTTCGAGCAATCAAGTTCCACTTCCTACCCAGGGGTATTTCCGTCATTTTCCTATTGGGGTATATCGGTAATAACCAAAGCGATTCAAAAACTTTAATAAGTCAGGATCTTTTTGAAATTCCAAAAAAATTGAAGAGTATTTTTGAAAATTTCGCAAATTAAAGATATAGCAGGATTTTAAAACCAGGGGTATTTTGGTAATTTTTGTCAACAGGGTAATTTTGTAAATTTCCAAAGTCGGAGTATTATTTTACCATACAGAAAATTGGGTACTTTTGCAAAAAATAAGAAAAATTTTATTAAACTTGGGGTTAAACCGAAATTTTGAAAGTCAGGGGCATTTAGTAATTTTTAACACAGGGGTATTTTCGTAAATTTTCACAAACCAAAATATCTTAATATTTCGAAACCTCAAGATTTTGATATTTTATAAAGTAAAAAATCATTTTATCAAAAGTTGAAGGTAGTACGGTAATTTTGCAATACAGGGCATTTTTGTAATTTTGCCACTAGGGCATTTTGGGAAATTTTGTAAATCGAGACAACTTTTTTTCAAAATCTGATTTAGAGTTTTACAAACCAAAGGGGTAAAGTTGGAAAAAAAAATTTTAAAACAGAAAGTTTTAAAAAAAAAACAGCAAGGCTAGTTCCCTTTCGGGTTTTAATAATCGGTTTAGCCTATGAACAAGTCCTCTTGGTTAAGGTGAACCAAAGCTACGCACCAGGTAGGATTCCTGCGAAGAGGAGGTGAGTCATGAGGACTGCTTAAGTACCAAGCTCTTCCGGATCCGGTCCTAGACATGCGTACCAAAGTTACCACACCTTAACTCGGCGACTTACTCCACAGGTTTGTTTAAGAGCTTTAAGTTTTATGCAAATGTTTGAGTAGTCTAATCCTAGGGTCCAACAGATCCTAGTATTCCATTCTACGAGCCCAAACTAAGCCCATAATAAATCACACCAACAAAACACTTCAAAAAGGTCCGAAGTACTTACCTGGTGGACTTCGGGTCGGAGACACAGGTGCCATGCCAGAATAACCTGAAAACTTTTATAAAAGCCTATTTTTTTTCAAAAAACCCATTTTTTGAAAATTGTTTCGGGCCCAAAACCCTCAAAGCCGAGTTTTGAACCGGGCTCTGATACCAAACTGTAACATCCCCAAACCCGGCCCATTCACTACGACCGAATCTGGTTATGTTAGTGCGGAAAAGTCGGTGGAAAATCTATTTAACTTAGAAAAATTTAGTAAAACTTGCTAACTTTTGAAAAATCCATGTTTATTTAACCCTATGATTAAAACTTTGTTATTAAAATATACTCATACTAAAAGATTAATATATACAAGCCAAATTGAATAAGTAGGTTGGAAATATATAATCATCTTCACATAGTGTTTCAAATTCTTCAAACCATAATAAATACTAATAAAATAATTACAAAAAACAAATAAGAGTCAAAAGGCCTTTATTACATATTCTATTTAAAACCAAATACTTAAAGTAAGCCTAAAACGTTTAATCCCTTCTTCTGCATGGGCCACCATGTGTCCTCTCCGATCCCGGTCCAACCTACGTGTCACCTGAAATGTTAGAAAAATAATAGGGTGAGTCTTAATGACTCAGTGCATAATCAAAACACAGATTTCCCGCGTATGGGCTTGGCCCCATGCCAAACAATTCACATAGCAAGTCATGCCCATATGCATCTCAGCCCAACCCTATTGTCCAACCGAACACCAACCTCAGCAGACTCCCTGCCTAAGGCCGTGGGAAACTCCCCACCGATCACATTGTCGTCCAAACATCTTACCTTGGCAAGCTCACTGCTCAAGGCCGTGGCTGAGCCACCGATCAACCTAAGTGATCACAATATCGCAATCTGCCTACGGTGATGCACATAGCAATCAACCGCCGAGACGGGCACCTAGCCAACATCTCCCTTGAGGTAGCACAAAGCTAACCATCAAGCGCTAATGTAGCCGGAGCTATCATTAGACCACGTACACCTTGTGTACACTTCCTCCTTCATCGAATCAAACCCAACCTCATGCAATTATGCAGATGTTACATGTGAAGTCATCATATAACATGAGTATATATATGTATATATCACAACATTACCATATATTTACACATACATCACATTAACATAATATCCAAGTGTTACTCACCTGATGTCTGATTACCCATAATTATGGTATCCACCAGTCAAGCCAACATAACTGGCTACCATACACAACACATCTGAATACACATCAAAAATAACTAACCGGAGAATCAGTGCGGTGATTACGCACCTTAATAGCACAAACGATCCAATCCCGAAGTGCTGCTTGACTAACTCTCTGCCGAAACACCACCTCCTTCTTACCGAGTTCGGTTGCGGAAGCTTGACTGAATACTACAAATCCCCAAAGTGCCTTCACTAACCGATTGCACACCAAGGCCCGAAGAGATCTACTTCCAATATTTGGCAACGTTAAGTTTAAATAAAAGAAAGGAATTTTGGCACAGAGGTAAGGTGTAGGTTCGGTTTTGCAAAACTAGAAGACAAAGAAGTGTGTGCTAGGGTGCTTCAAAAGGTGTTGCGGCAATCAGAGGAATGAGGAGAGTTTATGGTCTACCAACGAGTGAAATGGATAAGAAAAATGGAAGGAGAAAGGGACTTGAAGTTTCGGCTCAGATGAATAAGTGAGAGAGAGAGGCGTTTTGGTGTGGTTGAGGTATGAGGAGGAAATGAAAATGGAGGCTAAAAGGAAAGGCTAAAATTCGGCAAGGGAGAGAAAGCCAAAAAGATGAATGGAATGAACACCTCCCCCCTATTTATACTAGAAGGCCAAGCTCCAACCCCCCAAAAATAATCCTCAAAACTCTCCTAAAATACCTCCCTTCCATCCATTCAAAAACTTTGAAAAGTCAAACCTATCTAGCCAAATTCAAAAAAAGATGACCAAGTCTTCTCCACCTTTTAAGCCTTTCAAAACCGTCCATCCACCCCACCAAGATGACGCAAAAACAATGCCCATCTGCTGCTCTTGCGAATCGAACCTGAGCCCCTTCCCCCCTGCAAATGGCGTCACACCCACAAGGCCTTAGTGGCGCCTATCCTGCCACTCCACCAGCTCCTTTCTTGTGACATAAACTCCCAAATAATTCCCTTAAGACACCCCTCGCCAAGCTCCCCTCTTAATCCCTAAAACTAAAAATTTTCCAAAGCGTTCCCCCACTACCTAGGGTTCTCCGGACCCCTAAAACTTACCCAACCACACCCTAGAGTGTGCCAACACCCGAGCTAAGCACCAAACGCCTAACCCCTACAACCAGGGTGTTACATGGCCGAACCTCATACATGCTCATTTTCAAAAATTCTAACATGGGTCAACTACAGTTCGAAGCAACGATCTCAAAAACGTAAAATTTATCGAAAACTAACTAAAACCTCACCTTGAATTTTAGCTTCAAAGTGCCGAAATTTCAAAGAATCTAAAGCTTATTTCTTCCTCCACATTCGGCCATGGATGAGTGAAAAGATGATGGCTTTCTTTTCTTGGTTATTTTAACATATAATAAATAAATACCAAATTACTAAACTAACCTTATAATTAAAAATAACTAAACATTTTAACTTAAGGACAAACTTGTCCATGGCCGGCCACTAACATCTAAAATGGGTTATTTACCCATTATATACTTCATATTATAAAGCCATGATCAACTAAGCACATTTCGCTTTAGTCTGCCACTTTTTCATTTTACGCGATTAGGTCTTTTTTATCAAATTAAGCACTCAAACGATAAAAATTTTCTATGAAACTTTCACACACATTAATTCACATATAATAGACTCAAAATATAATGTTAAAAATATTTCTCAGACTCGGATTCGTGGTCCTGAAACCACCGTTCCGATTAGGGTCAAAATCGGTTTGTTACAACTCTCCCCCCTTAAGGATTTTCGTCCTCGAAAATCTTACCGTTAAACAAAGTCGGATATTGTTGCCTCATTGAAACCTTAGGCTCCCACGTAGCCTCTTCAATTCCGTGCCTATTCCATAATACTTTCACTAATGGAATCCTCTTATTTTTCAACTTTTTCATTTCCCGAGCTAAAATACGGATCGACTCTTCATCATATGTCAAATCGGATCGGATTTCAATCTCTGACGGTGTGATCACATGAGACGAATCTGATCTGTACTTACGAAGCATTGAGACGTGAAATACGTCATGTATCTTTTCTAACTCAGAGGGCAACTTCAATCTATAAGCAACAGGCCCAATACGTTCAGTAATTTCATAAGGTCCGATGAATCTCGGACTAAGCTTGCCTTTCCGACCAAATCGGAGTACTTTTTTTCCACGGAGAAACCTTCAAGAATACTCGATCTCCGACTTGAAATTCAACATCTTTATGTTTTAAATCAGCATAAGACTTTTGTCGGTCTGAGGCAGCTTTCAAAGTATCTCTGATCACAGCTCGTCTAGAAATCATATCTTTGTCAACTTTCTGTGCATCACAAATTTGCTGAATAAACAACAGTCTAGCCTTCATCTCAGCTATGATCGAACCATCACCCGTCATAACCATATGTGCGTTCAACGCACGAAGAGCAAACAATGATTTTCTACTTAGTGCATCGGCAACAACGTTAGCTTTTCCCGGATGATAGTCAATTACCAATTCATAATCTTTTAGCAATTCTAACCATCTGCGCTGTCTTAAGTTCAGGTCTTTCTGAGTCATCAAGTACTTCAAACTTTTGTGATCTGAGTAAACGTGACATTTCTCGCCGAATACGTAATGACGCCAAATCTTCAGTACGAACACAATGGCTGCAAGCTCTAAATCATGCGTCGGGTAATTTTTTCATGCGGCTTCAATTGTCTCGAAGCGTAGGCTACTACTTTGCCTTCCTGCATCAATACGCAGCCCAAACCACTTAAGGAAGCATCAGAATGCACAACAAATTCTTTACTCGATTCAGGTTGAGCTAACACTGGAGCTTCCGTCAATAGGGCTTTCAACTGATCAAAACTTTTCTGACAATTTTTCGACCACTCGAACTTGACATCTTTCTGTAATAACTTTGTCAAAGGTGTAGCTATCACAGAAAAACCTTTCACAAACCGTCTGTAGTAGCCCGCAAGTCCCAGAAAACTTCGAATCTCGGAAACATTTTTCGGTGGCTTCCAATCCAATATAGCTGAGATTTTGTTCGGATCAACTCGAATACCTGATGCTGAAACCACATGTCCTAAGAAACTGACCTCTTTCATCCAGAACTCACATTTACTAAACTTCGCGTACAACTGCTGATTTCGCAAAGTTTGTAGTACTAATCTCAGATGCTCGGCATGCTCGATTTCATCTTTGGAGTAGATCAGTATATCATCAATAAACACTACTACAAACCGATCTAAAAACTGTCTGAAAACTCGATTCATTAGATCCATAAAAACAGCAGGTGCATTAGTGAGTGCAAAAGGCATAACCAGAAATTCAAAATGTCCGTACCTCGTCCGGAATGCAGTCTTTGGTACATCCGTATCTCTGACTCGCAACTGATAATAGCCCGATCTCAAATCTATCTTCAAAAATACTGAAGCCCCTTTCAATTGATCAAACAAGTCATCAATCCGAGGTAACGGGTACTTATTCTTTATGGTTACTTTATTCAGTTGCCGATAATCAATACACATTCGCATCGTTCCATCTTTCTTTTTCACAAAAAAAAACTGGTGCACCCCAAGGAGAGAAGCTCGGTCGTGCAAAGCCCCTATCTGTTAACTCTTGCAACTGTGCTTTCAACTCTTTTAACTCAGTAGGTGCCACCCGATACGGAGTTATCGAGATCGGAGTCGTCCCTGGTACTAACTCAATACCAAACTCAATCTCTCGTATTGGTGGTAAACCTGGTAATTCTTCAGGAAACACATCTGGGTATTCACACACAACCGATATCGATTCAATTTGTTATTCGGACACTTTATTATCCAATACATAGGCCAAATAGGCTTCACACCCTTTTCTCACATACTTTCAGGCTAACATCAAGGATATTACTGTAGGCAACCCATCCAAATTATTGGATTCAAGCCGAATGATCTCACCGTTTTGGCATCTCAAATCAATGATCTTTCTTTTACAATTCACCACTGCATCATACAAAGTTAGCCAATCCATTCCCAGAATTATATCAAACTCGTCGAAGGGCAACAACATTAGCTCAGCTGGGAAACAAGAATCTCGAATCATCAACGGGCAACTTTTACACACTTTATCCACAAGTACACAGTGACCCAAAGGGTTGGACACACGGATCACAAACTCAGTAGACTCAACAGGTAGAGTCTTACTGGATGCCAAAGTTTCACACACATATGAATGAGTCGAACCAGGATCAATCAATGCAATCACAATAGTATCATAAAGTGTGAAAGTACCAGTAATAACGTCTGGGGACGAAGCATCCTCTCTAGCTCGTACAGCATAAGCTCTAGCTGGTGCTCTAGCCTCGGATCGAATGGCAGTGTTCTTCGTTCCTCTCTGACTACCACCTACATTGCCTGAATGTCTGGGTGGCCTGCCTCGCGCTGACGTGTTGCTCGACTTAATGTTCTGAATTGTATTCTGCTCAGCTAACATCGAACATTCTCTAATAAAATGATCTGACAATCCACATTTAAAGCAAGACCGATCATGGAATCTACAACTCCCGGAATGCCATTTCCCACAGTGCTTGCATTCAACTCGATTCTGTGGAGCGTTACCAATACTGGCCATCGAGGTAGCTCGTGAGCCCACTGGAGGTCAATCACGTCTAGGTAAATCTGAAGTAGCTTTATGTCGGTTGAAGTCATCTCTGAACTTCTTAGATGTGGAATGCAAAGTCTTACCCGACGTTCTCTTACGAGTGTCTCTAGCTTCTGTCTCAGCCTTTCTTTTCTCCTTCCCGAGCTCTTCAACTTTGCAAGCTCGTTCGACTAGTGTCACAAACTCTTTGATTTCAAGAATGCCAACAAGCAACTTTATATCTTCATTCAAACCGTCTTCGAGCCTCTTGCACATAATGGCTTCAGTTGATACACACTCTCGGGCATATCGGCTCAATCTGACAAATTTTCGCTCATATTCAGTCACGGTCATTTGCCCCTGTTTTAGTTCAAGAAATTCTTTACGTTTCTGGTCGATGAACCTCTGGCTGATATATTTCTTGCGGAATTCATTCTGGAAGAAATCCCACGTCACTTTTTCTTTCGGAACCACTGATACTAGTGTATTCCACCAGTGATATGCAGTGTCCCGAAGTAAAGATATAGCACACTTCAGGCATTCATCTGGAGTACAAGATAGCTCATCGAGTACCCGAATAGTGTTATCAAGCCACATTTCGGCTCGTTCTGCGTCATCATCACCATTGGCCCTGAATTCTTCGGCCCCAAATTTCCTGATTTTATCAGCTGGAGGCCTACTAGATCTCATCGGATCTATCATCGGGGGTGCTGAAGGTATCGGAGTTGGATTATTCGGGGGTGGAGGTTGGTGTACAGCCGGGTTAGTCTGAATAAACTGGGTAAACCACTCGTTCATCATCTGATAGAAGCCTCCCCCTCGTGGCTACCCGAAACTGGTCGAGAGTCTACCGGCACTGATCCGTGTGCACAGTCAGGCGCTACACTCTCAATATCATCCGCTACAGCTCTTTCAGGATCAGTGTCCATTTACTATATAAAACACAATTCAGAATGTCAGAAGTCACCACACTATCAAATATACAATAAAGGCATGTATAGCTAGACCCTCACGCGCTACGGTAGTCCTAGAATCGACTAAACCGTAAGCTCTGATACCAATAAAATGTAACACCCCTAACCCATATCCGTCGTCGGATTAGGGTTACGAGGCATTTTCAAAGAAAATACAGCTTTCGTACATTCACATAATCACATAGAACCTATTCACAATTACATATATAGATATAACATTTTGCTAATTAAATATTAGTCTTAAATTATTAATCACACCAAATATACTAATCACATCTCAAGGTTCAATCGAATTCATTTCAAACCTATACCATATTTTCAAGTCAATACACATGTCTTAAAGTCACACAAAATGCCTTAAAAATACATACATAAATCATGAGCTTATCATTATAATGACATTCGAATATTTAATAACTATTAATCACTTATTCTCATAAATATATACATGAACATAATAGACCAAACAAAACATTTCACAAAGTTTAATATCCAACATTATATGCGGTATTGGAAACGGTCATTATGAACAAATAAACTTGGCACAATTAATAAAGACTAAACCTACTTCTTTTCTATTTACAAGACCATGCGCATATGACCATTTTAATTTAAACCATTTGAAAGCACAAAACAACTAATAGTGTACTCACTTCATGTAACACCTATCTTACGCATAATCACATTTTCTTTAATAAATCAGACGAAATCATGACATTTAATCATTCATATACATGATTAAGTGATACTTTGATCTAACAATTTAAAATCGTCTTAATATAATCCATAAAAACAAAATGTATACTTAAGTTATTAGAAAAGACATATTCGAACCAAGCATATAATGTTTATTAGTCATGTACAAATGCAAACCAAAACCAAATATAACATCCAAGTACATTTTCTACTTAATACCAATTATTGCCGAATACATAACTCATGAGATTGATCTTTATATATATATCACATTCAAGCAAAACATGCATATTTAATAATCAATATTACACAACTAAACACATCACACATATATGCCATGACCAACCTATATATATATCTATATATATATATACGATATGCACCTAGATTATAACCGAATATACCCACACACAATTCCTAATATCCATGCATCATAATAATATACTCATATGCATCACTAGATCATTAAACCATAAGTCTCCACATTAACAAATATAGAACATAAGCCATATTCGTATGGCTATAATACTAATAATAAGGTTTCTACTCAAACAAGGACGTATTCTCTCCTATACATGCCTTTATCTAAAATAAAGCAAACTAAAGGAGTACCAAAAGAGTTGATAGTGTGGTGGACTTCAACGACGATCCTCTGAACCTGTAGCTTGACCAGAATCTAACAAACAGAACAATTAAACAAAAATGGAGTAAGCTCATTAGCTTAGCAAGTCTCAAGC
This sequence comes from Gossypium australe, assembly GCA_005393395.2. NCBI lineage: Eukaryota > Viridiplantae > Streptophyta > Magnoliopsida > Malvales > Malvaceae > Gossypium > Gossypium australe. The sequence goes on from CM016626.1 coordinate 49,650,124, forward strand.
ATTATTATAATTCTTAACCAACCAAACCTAGTATAAACTATCCGTGATATCAACATTTATACTTTATTTGCAAATACTTATAACAGGGCATCATCACTTCACATAACTTAATAATATAACTTTACTTGCATGAACATTTTAATCACACTCAATTTCGCATGTCTATTAACCACTTTACATAATATATATAAATTTTGCATTTATAACATCACAACCATAGCACATGTATACTTAGTATTAACATATAAAATGCATACCTTGTGGCCAAAATAACAAGTTCATTTCCAAAACATATATTTACCTTTATTGCTTAAAGGCCTTGACTACGTAAATAAAGTACAAACAAGAAATTCACCGGTATAGAACCTCCTGAGCTTTTTAACTGAACTTCACATACTGGCCCCAGGCTTATGTAACTCCAAATCTGTAACTTAAAACACCGGCATTAAGCCTACTAGGCAATAAGCCCGAAGGTGTCACCGGCACGAGGCCTGCTAAGCGATAAGCCCGAATATGTCACCGGCACGAGGCCTGCTAGGCTCAGAGCCCAAAATAAGTCACCGACACGAGGCCTACTAGGCTCAGAGCCCGAAATAAGTCACCGGCACTAGGCCTGGTAGGCTTAAAGCCCGAAATATCAACCTTTTCCACATTTCAATGAACATTTCAATAGTATCATAACCACTTATCACTTAAATTTCATAATTCTATCACATTTCCAATTCAACTAAGCTTATTCACTTTTCACAGTTAAAACTATTATAACATTGTATAACAAAACGTATCCAATTCAATGTAATATTTTTACATTCGGCTATCACAAGAAAATATACCCAAATTTATCAAAAATATTCATTGAATACATTCATAATATGTTCTTTAATATAATCCAGCTTAGGAACTTACCTCAACAGTCGACGGACCGCGTAGACCGGCTATTCAATAACCTTCGTCTTTCCCCGATCCAAATCCGTTTTTCTTTGTTCTTGATCTAAATACATTAAAATTGAGCTCATTCAAGTACATTTCATTTCAATTTAGTCCCTAAGCACATAAATAGGCAAATTACCATTTTACCCCTAGGTTTTCACATTTTTACAATTTAGTCCTATTTGCATAAAACTCAAATTACACAAAATTTCAATACAACACTCAAGGGCCGAATATGTATAAGGACTATATAAGTCCATTTCTTTCATCTATTTTGCATTTAAGCCCTCTCAAATTTTTATTTTTTACAAATTAACCCAAAATACTCAAATTTACTAAAATTTCCAATGCAAATATATACTAATCTTTAACATATTATTTACCTAATATCATAAAACACCAAAAATCACAAGAACCTAGCAATGGCTGAACCTTATACATGCTCATTTTGAAAAATTCTAGCATGGGTCAACTACAGTTCGAAGCAACGATCTCAAAAACGTAAAATTTATCGAAAACTAACTAAAAACTCACCTTGAATTTTAGCTTCAAAGTGCCAAAATTTCAAAGAACCTAAAGCTTATTTCTTCCTCCACATTCGGCCATGGATGAGTGAAAAGATTATGGCTTTCTTTTCTTGGTTATTTTAACATATAATAAATAATACCAAATTACTAAACTAACCTTATAATTAAAAATAACTAAACATTTTAACTTAAGGACAAACTTGTCCATGGCCGGCCACTAACATCTAAAATGGGTTATTTACCCACTATATACTTCATATTATAAAGCCATGATCAACTAAGCACATTTCACTTTAGTCTGCCACTTTTTCACTTTACGCGATTAGGTCATTTTTATCAAATTAAGCATTCAAACGATAAAAATTTTCTACGAAACTTTCACACACATTAATTCACATATAATAGGCTCAAAATATAATGTTAAAAATATTTCTCGGACTCGGATTCGTGGTCCCGAAACCACCGTTCTGATTAGGGTCAAAATCGGTTTGTTACAATGATTGTGGTAAGTGACTCTTGTGAGTTAGTACTTTTGAGCTTTTGGAACCTTTAAGAAATCGAGGCTAACTTTTGATCGATTTTATTTTTAGGGGGCAACGAAGAGTGGTTCTTTAGGAAATCCAAATCAGGTGTGTAATCTTATACCCTTCCGAATACATGTTTGAAATGGTGTGTAATCTCACACCTCTCTGAATGTTTGTATGAAATGTTCTGTGATTCGGTCGAAAGACCGAAAATTCGAAAACCGGCATCTGTGACCACTCGGGCGTGCGTATGTTTGTAGTGGTAACCTTCTTTTGCAATGAAACAGTTTTTGGTTAGCAGCAGTGACGTGATTTTGAAACATCACAAAAAATAGGAGAAAAGGAATTAGAAAGTGAATAAGATATATAATTAAATCTTATTGTGTCTATTTTTATATGAAAGAAACAGAGTAGGAAGAGGAATTTTATATTCTGTGATGTTTTAATTTTAGTGAAACTGGTTTTGAGTGACTTCGTGTTTCCCTGTTCTGTCTTGTAAAAATCATTCAAAATTGTACAAAGTGAATTATGAGTTATAGTTTATATGTATAGATTCCTTAGTGAGGTCTATTTTCAATAGAAACAAGTGGGAGCTGTAACATCCTGAAAAGGGCCTATGCATTTTCGGTTTAATTGTACGAAATGACATGTCTTAAGTATTATGAATAAATTTTGAATATTTTTGGAAACCCAGAAATGTATGGAAAAGATTTAGAAATGAACATTTTGGAAACCTGAAAATGTATGGAAATGTTAAGTTTAAAAATGGAAAGTGAACATTTTTGGAAACTAGGAAATGATTTGGAAATGATTCAAAAGAGGAAAGTGAACATTTCTGAAAACTTGGAAATGTAAGGAAATGTCAAGTTTAAAGAGCCAAACGAAAATTTTTGGAAACTTAGAAATGACTTAGAAATGTCAAGTTTTAAAGTTTAAAAGAGGAAACTGAGGCAAGGTGGTCTTAAGAGAAAAAGTATGTGAAATTTGACACACAAACGGGCTTGGAAAAGTGGCCTGAAGATGCCACTTAGGGCCTCTAGAAATGGCGCAACATGCAAGGGTGTTGGGCCTGAGTTCGAGTCAGATACGAAGCAAATAAAAGAAGTTTTATTTTTGCTTCTAGATGCACAGAGGTGGACGGCACAAGGCTTGCAAAAGAGGAGTTTCATTCTCTTTTAAATTCGGCTAATTAGGAGATAAATAAAGGATTTTGTTTTCGATTATTTTTAAGAGATAATAAGGATTATTCTTTATTTATCTTTTTATTATAGAGATAAAGTTATCAAATAAAGAAGAGTGGTGGCCAAGTAAGGGATTCTAAGGGATAAATTCGGCTATAAAAGGAAGAACATAGGGCTACTCATCAATTTTCTTCCTCCTCTTTCTCTGCCGAATTCCCTAGCCTCTCTTCTCTCCTCTTTTTCTTTTGTCTAGCCGAATTCCTCTTCACCCTTAGTTCCCCTTGCTGATTTTCTTTAAGATCATATCCCTTCTCTTCTCATAATTTTCTTTCAAAAGCCGAAACGAGGTAATTGTTAGAACCTAGCCGATTGTTCACTAAAGCCAAAGCTGAATCTTTGTTGTGACAGAAGGTTGTTGCCGATTTCATCCATAGTGGTAAGATCAACTGTTATTTGATTTTCAATCTCTCCTTTTTAGCCGAAATATAGGAATCTAACTCCTTTAGGATTCCATGGCCGAAACTTTGAAGGGTTCTTTTTGGATTTCGGCAGCTGTCGACTACAAGGAAGAATATTTCGGGATTTCTAAGATTAAGGTAAGACATCTGATATTCGGCCATAGGCCATTTAATGATGATTAAGTGTTAGAAATCAATCTAACATGTGCTTATAGGATTTTCGATAGCACTAAGAAAGCAAGGATCTATTTCGGGATTTGAATAATCATCAAATCGAGATCAAAGGTAAGTTTTAAGAATACTAATCCTACTAGGATTTAGAATTGTGGCCGAATGGCTTTTTATTAAAGTAATAAGTGATAAATCAAATGCAGGGATTAAGGATCTAAGCATTAGATCAAGCTTTTCGGGATCTCAAGGAATTGCTAAGCGAATCAGGTGTGTACCCCACACTATTTCTTGATATGTGTCATGGCATGTTTAATAAAAATATATGTGATATTAAGAATATGAAAGTGGTTAAGGTACCATGTTATGGTACTAAGTACTCAGGTACGTTTCCTACTCCTACTAGGAATTTGAAATATGTTATTTAGCATGAGAATAAGAATAAGAACGTGAACTCTGGCATATTTATGCATATTACTATTATATGGGGCATATGGGTTGTTTTTGAAAGGGAAAGTGAATGTGGTGACCTAAGACCACGAACACGGTGACCTAAGACCGTGATATCTGAATGTGGTGACCTAAGACCACAGTAATCTGAATGTGGTGACCTAAGACCACAGTAATCTGAACGTGGTGACCTAAGACCATGAACGCGGTGACCTAAGACCACGATATGGAGTGTAGCGGAAGGAGGGTCGACTTAGTAGTCCCCGCGGTGTACAAGTTGGTACGGGGGAGTGTAGCGGATGGCTTATTAGGTTTGGGCTTGGGAATGCATCATCAATTGTATGCTATGATATGAATGTGTAATATTTGTTATGCCTGATTCTATTGTGATTTAGTGTTGTGTACACATTGAGTCTGTTGACTCACCCCGTTGTGGGACTATTTTCAGGTGACGAACAGTAATGGACCGGGCTCGGCAGAAGCTTAGGGATGGCCATGCACAACCAGAAATTTATGATTTGGACACTTATTTTATTTTAAGTACTTTAAGTTTATTTTGGGGAATTATTTGATGTAATAAGGCCATAAGGCCATAGTTGAATTTCTTTAATTCTTTTTACTTTTATTTATTATGTTTACAAATTTTTATTAGGTTAAAGATTAAGTAATTAATTTTTGAATATACTCTATATGTTTTATCACTTAAGATTAAAAAGGGTTTTCCATATAAAATCGAATCCGTTTCCAACTCAAGCCCAACCCAAAACAACATTTTTTTTAAAATCACACAAGTTTTCTCTAAGTAACAAAAGAATTTGAAACCGGTTTACTTGAGGAACATACCAAATCTGGTCAAAGCTCGTGGGCCGAGTTTGGGGTGTTTCAGGGGCAGCATATGAAAACTGTAAAATGAGATATTTGAATTTAGGTTAAGAGAGGTCAGAACCATTGGTAAGTGAAATAGGGGAAACTTTAATGAATAAACTGCACTAAATGGCTAAGCCAAAAATTCTGGAAAAATTGTAGTAAGAAGATATATGAGTCTAGTTTCAAGGAAAATTTATGGATTTAAATTTCGAGTTTCCTAACTCAAGTTATAGTCAATTTAGTCAATATGACGTAGATGGACAGTTTCAATTTTTATGCCCCAAATTAGGAGTTAAGTCCGGGGTTGTGAAATTACGAAAATACCCTCGATCGGTAAAATTACAGAAATACCTTTGGGTTGTGAAATTACGAAAATACCCTTGGGTTGTGAAATTTTCCAAAATACCCCGGGAATTTAAAAATTCTAAAATACTTTTTGACAAAAATTCACCAAGGAACTTTTCTTTCAAAAAAATTACGAAAATACCCCTGTAGGACAGGGGTAGAGGAAGAATGACTAGGTCAGAACCCGTTAGATCGGGTCAAAGGTCTGATAATGAGGTACCACTGCCACCACCACCCCCAGCTGTTGGTGTTGAGCAGCAGGCTCAGACGGGGGAGGATGCTGTCTCGCAGGCTGTGCTGCGAGTTTTGGAGTTGGTGGCTGGTGCAGGAGGAAATTCGGGAAATCGAAAGTCTGTGCCTGAACTGCTTCGAGCTAATGGAGCCGAAATGTTTTGTGGAGTATCTGGTGTGGCACCCAGTACAGCTGAGTACTGGTTGGAAGCAACTGAGCGCATCATGGATAAGCTTGATCTGACCCCTGAGGAGAAGTTGAAAGGAATGGTGGCACTGTTACGCGATGAAGCGTATCAATGGTGGTTAGCTGTGCGGGACGGTGCCATAGCTGAGGATCTGACCTGGGAATATGTTAAGGAAGCATTTCAAAAGAAGTATGTGGGAACCAGGTATGCTGATGAGCAAAGGAAGGCTTTTCTGGGGCTGGTTCAAGGGAACAAGTCTGTTGCGGAATATGAGGCTGAATTTCTGAGGTTGAGCCGGTATGCCCGAGGAGTAGTGGCAACGGAGCATGAGCGTTGTGTCCGTTTTGAGGACGGACTAAGGGATGATCTGAGATTGTTGATAGCACCGCATCAGGAGCGGGAATTTTCTGCGTTAGTGGAAAAGGCTAAAGTGGCTGAAGGAATCAAGGATTCTACCAAGCAGGCTATGGACCGGAATAGGCCCAAAAGAGGTTTTGGATCATCTGGAAAGGTTCATAAGAGGCCTAGAGTTGATGGGCCACGAGGTCAGCAAGTCAGTTCAGAAGGGCGGTATCGTCCTTGTGATGTGTGTGGAAAGAAGCACTTAGGAGAGTGCTGGAAGAAAATAGGAGGATGTTTTAGGTGTGGGTCCAAGGACTATGTGATCAAGGATTGTCCTAAGAACATAGATGAAAGCCGACCAGCAGCTCAGAATGTTAATCAGGCTGGTAGAGGGGGACCGCAGCCTCAACGAGGTCGTGGTTCGAGTAACAGAGGTAATGGTGCTGGCAGAGGCCGTGGAACGCAGGGCAGAGGTGCTGCTAATGCTGAGGCAAGGCAATCGGGTTTGGTTTATGCGGTTCGCCGGAAGGAAGATGGAGACGCGCCGGATGTTATAACCGGTACGTTCTTTATTTATGGCAAGCCCTATTTTGCTCTCATTGATGTGGGCTCGACCCATTCTTATGTTGCATGTAGTGTAATGGAAACACTAGGCCTAGACCCTGAACTTTCTGATAGGCAGATGACTGCAGTAAGCCCATTAGGCCAAACTGTAGTAGTGGATAAGATCTTTCGGAATGTACCCCTAGAGATTCAGGGAGTAAACTTTCGGGCTGACTTAATGGAACTACCCTTTGGGGAGTTTGAACTCATACTTGGAATGGATTGGCTAGTAGAGCACCGAGCCATGTTGGATTGTGCGGCTAAACGAATGGAACTAAGGACCCCGAAGGATGAGGTAGTACTAATGATTGGAGAAAGAAGAAACTACCTGTCTAACGTAGTTTCGGCGTTAAAGGCTGAGAAAATGGTTAAGAAAGGGTGCAAGGCATTCTTGGCCTTCGTAAGTGCGTTGGGTTGAAAGGAAGAAGGTGTTAGTGGAGTTATAATGGTAAAGGACTTTGAAGATGTATTTCCGGAGGAATTACCAGGAATACCCCCAGATAGGGAGGTGGAATTTAGAATAGACTTGCTACCGGGAACAGCTCCTGTGTCAATTGCCCCGTATCGTATGGCACCAAAGGAGTTGGTTGAGCTCAAGGCTCAAATCCAAGAATTGTTGGATCGTAGGTTCATTCGACCCAGTGTGTCTCCATGGGGAGCACTGGTCCTGTTTGTAAAGAAGAAGGACGGAACTATGCGGATGTGCATAGATTATCGTCAGTTGAATAAACTGACCATTAAGAACAAGTATCCTTTGCCAAGGATCAATGACTTGTTTGATAAGTTGAAAGGGGCCGCAGTATTCTCGAAGATAGACTTAAGGTCGGGATATCATCAGTTGAAGGTGAAGGAGGCAGATATCCATAAGACATCTTTTAGAATAAGATACGGCCATTTCGAGTTTGTAGTAATGCCATTTGGGTTGACGAACGCTCCAGCCGCGTTCATGGACATGATGAACCGAGTTTTTCAACCCTACTTGGATAGGTTCGTTATGGTATTCATCGACGATATCTTGGTGTACTCTAAGTCTGAAGAGGAGCATGATGAGCATCTCCGAGTTGTGCTGCAAGTGTTAAGGGAGAAAGAGCTCTATGCCAAATTTAGCAAGTGTGAATTTTGGCTTAAGGAGGTGGCATTCTTAGGACATGTGGTATCCGCAGAGGGAATAAGAGTGGATCCTAAGAAGATCGAAGCAGTGTTGGATTGGAAACCACCTAGGTCCGTGGCTGAGATCCGAAGTTTCTTAGGTTTGGCAGGCTATTACAGAAGGTTTGTGGAAGGGTTCTCGTCAATAGCCGCGCCTTTGACAAAGTTATTGAGGAAGGAAGTACCCTTTGAATGGACTAATAAGCAACAGGAGAGCTTTGAAAGGCTTAAGAAAGTGTTGACGGAAGCTCCAGTGTTAATTCAGCCGGAGGCAGGAAAGGATTTTGTGGTGTACTGTGACGCTTCGCATACGGGATTAGGCTGTGTGCTAATGCAAGATGGAAAAGTAGTCGCTTATGCGTCTCGGCAGTTAAGGCCTCATGAGGTTAACTATCCAACCCATGACTTGGAATTGGCAGCAGTGGTTTTCGCTCTTAAGGTGTGGAGGCACTATCTTTATGGAGAAAGGTCGATAATCTACACAGACCACAAGAGCATTAAGTATTTGTTGACTCAGAAGGAGTTGAACTTGAGGCAGCGAAGGTGGGTGGAGTTGTTGAAGGATTATGATTGCTCGATAGAGTACCACCCGGGCAAGGCAAATGTGGTAGCTGATGCCCTAAGTTGGAAGGTTATATTGGATCTAAGAGCTATGTTCGCTCACTTAAGCTTGTATGATGATGGAAGCCTGTTGGCAGAGTTGCAAGTCAAGCCCACGTGGCTCAATGAGGTAAAAGAGGGACAGTTGGCTGATAAGGACCTAAGTGCTAAGTTACAGCAAGTACAGAACGGAGAGTTAAAGGATTATGGCGTTGGTGATGAAGGAGTATTGTGCTACAAAGGGAAATTCTGTATGCCGAGGGACGAGGAGTTAAGACAAAGAATTCTTCGGGAGGCGCATAGTAGCCCTTATGCTATGCATCCCGGAGGCATTAAGCTGTACAGATATCTAAGGGAACAATTTCGGTGGTCTGATCTTAAGCGGGAAGTGACTGAATTGGTGGAAAAATGTCTGACGTGTCAGCAAGTTAAGGCTGAACACCAAGTTCCATCGGGATTGCTTCAACCAATCGAGATTCCACAATGGAAGTGGGAGAGAATTACCATGGACTTCGTTAGTGGGCTTCCCCTTACGCCTACTAAGAAGGACTCGGTATGGGTAATAGTGGACCGTTTGACCAAGTCCGCGCACTTCATCCCGGTAAGAGTGGATTATTCCCTTCAGAAGTTGGCCAAATTATACGTGGCAGAGATTGTGAGGTTACATGGAGTACCGGTATCGATCATCTCCGATAGAGAAACAAGGTTTACGTCTCGATTCTGGAAGGCACTTCATCAAGCTTTAGGCACTAAGTTGGACTTCACTACAGCTTTTCATCCACAATCATACGGGCAGTCTGAGCGGGTTATACAAGTGTTGGAGGATATGTTGAGAGGCTGTGTGATGGATCTCCGAGGAAGTTGGGAAGATTATTTGCCTTTAGCTGAGTTTGCCTACAACAACAGCTATCAGGCTAGCATTCGGATGGCACCATATGAAGCGTTGTATGGTCGGAAGTGTAGAACTCCTACTTGTTGGACTAGTTAGGAGAACGTCGAGTTTTAGGTCCAGAGTTAGTGGTGGAAACTAAAGAAAAGGTTGAGATAATCCGAGCACGATTAAAAAAAGCCTCTGATAGGCAGAAGTCGTACGCAGATCTCAAACGAAAAGAGATAGAATTTGATGTAGGAGATCAAGTATTCCTTAAAGTCTCACCTTGGAAAAAGGTAATGAGGTTTGGGTGCAAAGGGAAGTTAAGCCCAAGGTTTATAGGGCCCTATCGAGTACTGAAGTGAGTTGGGCCAGTGGCATACCAATTGGAGTTGCCACCAGAGTTGCAGCAGATGCACGACGTATTCCATGTATCCATGTTACGTCGTTATCGATCGGATCCGTCCCATGTGGTACCAATTGAAGAAGTAGAACTAAGCCCAGACATATCCTACGAGGAAGAGCCGATTCAGATATTGGAACGTGATGTGAAAGTGTTACGGAGGAAGTCAGTTCCTCTAGACAAAGTGTTATGGCGCAATCATGGATCGGAAGAAGTTTCGTGGGAACCAGAAGAGACAATGCGACAGCAATACCCTCAATTATTTTAGATAGGAAATTTCGAGGACAAAATTATTTTAAGGGGGTAGAACTGTAACATCCTGAAAAGGGCCTATGCATTTTCGATTTAATTGTACGAAATGACATGTCTTAAGTATTATGAATAAATTTTGAATATTTTTGGAAACCCGGAAATGTATGGAAAAGATTTAGAAATGAACATTTTGGAAACCTGAAAATGTATGGAAATGTTAAGTTTAAAAATGGAAAGTGAACATTTTTGGAAACTAGGAAATGATTTGGAAATGATTCAAAAGAGAAAAGTGAACATTTCTGGAAACTTGGAAATGTAAGGAAATGTCAAGTTTAAAGAGCCAAACAAAAATTTTTGGAAACTTAGAAATGATTTAGAAATGTCGAGTTTTAAAGTTTAAAAGAGGAAACTAAGGCAAGGTGGTCTTAAGAGAAAAAGTATGTGAAATTTGACACACAAAGGGCTCGGAAAAGTGGCCTGAAGATGCCACTTAGGGCCTCTAGAAATGGCGCCACATGCAAGGGTGTTGGGCCTGAGTTCGAGTCACATGGGAAGCAAATAAAAGAAATTTTATTTTTGCTTCTAGATGCACAGAGGTGGACGGCACAAGGCTTGCAAAAGAGGAGTTTCATTCTCTTTTAAATTCGGCTAATTAGGAGATAAATAAAGGATTTTGTTTTCGATTATTTCTAAGAGATAATAAGGATTATTCTTTATTTATCTTTTTATTAAAGAGATAAAGTTATCAAATAAAGAAGAGTGGTGGCCAAGTAAGGGATTCTAAGGGATAAATTCGGCTATAAAAGGAAGAACATAGGGCTACTCATCAATTTTCTTCCTCCTCTTTCTCTGCCGAATTCCCTAGCCTCTCTTCTCTCCTCTTTTTCTTTTGTCTAGCCGAATTCCTCTTCACCCTTAGTTCCCCTTGCCGATTTTCTTTAAGATCATATCCCTTCCCTTCTCATAGTTTTCTTTCAAAAGCCGAAACTAGGTAATTGTTAGAACCTAGCCGATTGTTCACTAAAGCCAAAGCTGAATCTTTGTTGTGACAGAAGGGTGTTGCCGATTTCATCCATAGAGGTAAGATCAACTGTTATTTGATTTTCAATCTCTCCTTTTTAGCCGAAATATAGGAATCTAACTCCTTTAGGATTCCATGGCCAAAACTTTGAAGGGTTCTTTTTGGATTTCGGCAGCTGTCGACTATAAGGAAGAATATTTCGGGATTTCTAAGATTAAGGTAAGACATCTGATATTCGGCCATAGGCCATTTAATGATGATTAAGTGTTAGAAATCAATCTAACATGTGCTTATAGGATTTTCGATAGCACTAAGAAAGCAAGGATCTATTTCGGGATTTGAATAATCATCAAATCAGCATCAAAGGTAAGTTTTAAGAATACTAATCCTACTAGGATTTGGAATTGTGGCCGAATGGCTTTTTATTAAAGTAATAAGTGATAAATCAAATGTAGGGATTAAGGATCTAAGCATTAGATCAAGCTTTTCGGGATTTTAAGGAATTGCTAAGCGAATCAGGTGTGTACCCCACACTATTTCTTGATATGTGTCATGGCATGTTTAATAAAAATATATGTGATATTAAGAATATGAAAGTGGTTAAGGTACCATGTTATGGTACTAAGTACTCAGGTACGTTTCCTACTCCTACTAAGAATTTGGAATATGTTATTTAACATGAGAATAAGAATAAGAACGTGAACTCTGGCATATTTATGCATATTACTATTATATGGGGCATATGGGTTGTTTTTGAAAAGGGAAGTGAATGTGGTGACCTAAGACCACGAACACGGTGACCTAAGACCGTGATATCTGAATGTGGTGACCTAAAACCACAGTAATCTGAATGTGGTGACCTAAGACCACAGTAATCTGAACATGGAGACCTAAGACCATGAACGCAGTGACCTAATATCGCGATATGGAGTGTAGCGGAAGGAGGGTCGACTTAGTAGTCCCCGCGGTGTACAGGTTGGTACGGGGGAGTGTAGCGGATGGCTTATTAGGTTTGGGCTTGGGAATGCATCATCAATTGTATGCTATGATATGAATGTGTAATATTTGTTATGCCTGATTCTATTGTGATTTAGTGTTGTGTACACATTGAGTCTGTTGACTCACCCTGCTGTGGGACTATTTTCAGGTGACGAACAGTAATGGACCGGGCTCGGCAGAAGCTTAGGGATGGCCATGCACAACCAGAAATTTATGATTTGGACACTTATTTTATTTTAAGTACTTTAAGTTTATTTTGGGGAATTATTTGATGTAATAATGCCATAAGGCCATAGTTGAATTTCTTTAATTCCTTTTACTTTTATTTATTATGTTTACAAATTTTTATTAGGTTAAAGATTAAGTAATTAATTTTTGAATATACTCTATATGTTTTATCACTTAAGATTAAAAAGGGTTTTCCATATAAAATCGAATCCGTTTCCAACTCAAGCCCAACCCAAAACAACATTTTTTTTTTAAAATCACACAAGTTTTCTCTAAGTAACAAAAGAATTTGAAACCGGTTTACTTGAGGAACATACCAAATCTGGTCAAAGCTCGTGGGCCGGGTTTGGGGTGTTTCAGGAGCAGCACATGAAAACTGTAAAATGAGATATTTGAATTTAGGTTAAGAGAGGTCAGAACCATTGGTAAGTGAAATAGGGGAAACTTTAATGAATAAACTGCACTAAATGGCTAAGCCAAAAATTCTGGAAAAATTGTAGTGAGAAGATATATGAGTCTAGTTTCAAGGAAAATTTATGGATTTAAATTTCGAGTTTCCTAACTCAAGTTATAGTCAATTTAGTCAATATGACGTAGATGGACAGTTTCAATTTTTATGCCCCAAATTAGTACTTAAGTCCGGGGTTGCGAAATTACGAAAATACCCTTGATCGGTAAAATTACAGAAATACCCTTGGGTTGTGAAATTACGAAAATACCCTCGATGGGTAAAATTACCGAAATACCCTTGGGTTGTGAAATTACAAAAATACCCTCGATGGGTAAAATTACTGAAATACCCCTAGGTTGCGAAATTACCAAAATACCCTCGATAGGTAAAATTACTGAAACACTTCTAAATAGATGAAGATGACTGTTATACTCTTATTCGTGGTTGAATATCGTGTGTATGATTGTTATTACACTTTTGTATGTTGATACATTGCATTTCATCATGTGCATAGGGCGGGTTAATGGCTGAAGAGCAGTGTAGCCTGGTGGCTCTGCCACATTCTGATTCTGGTGGCTCTGCCACATATCGTGTGGCTCTGCCACAAATTCTAATAATGGCTATGTGCCAACCTAAATATGGCTCTGTGCCATCGTGATTATGGCTTTGTGCCAAACGTATTTACCCGGGGCTATGTGCCTAACATATGAATCAATGACTCTGTGTCGATCATATTTACCCACCGGTTATATTACTGTCGATAGTGGCTATGCCACGTATATTCTGTTATTCTGGTGGCTCTGCCACAAATTCTGTAATAAGCAGCTTGACTGTAGCGATTGGTGTGAGCGGCGGGGTGGGTTGACTTGATCCCCACAGGTGTGATTGGCTGGTCGGGGGTGTGATTGGCTGGATTGGGTTGGGTTGCATTACATTATCTGCATTATCATGTTTATAGGCTAAGGCCCAATTTATTTCTATATGGGCTTCGGCCCAATTTGTTTCTGTATGGGTTTTGACCCAGTTCATGACCGATTAGGGGATTACACACTGAGTTCTCATAACTCACCCCCCTCTCCTTTAACCTCGCAGGTAATCCATAGCGGTAGAGGATTTGGAGTCGCGGAGGACTCGGTGGTGGCCATACATCGGAACACTTCTCCAAAATCTTTAGTAAATTTCCGTTTTGCTTTATTTTAAGATTATTTTAATTTGGGTTTGGTTTTTATAATAAGGCCATTGGAGATTATTTTTCTTTGAATTTCCATTTCAGTTATTTCAAACTATAAATTATTAAACTCTAGATTTTCATAAAACGATAATAACTGCTTCTCAAAATATCATGTTTCCACAATTCACTGAATTTGATTACTGTTATAAATAAAGTTTTTAGAAATGGTAGTAATAAAATTTTTACAAGGGAATGATTTTTAATAAACTACGTTTTGAAAATAAGCAAACGAAATCTGAGGTTTTACATGGCAGAAAGTTTTAAATTCTTTAAGAAGAGTTTCTAATGAAAACATGGTTTTCAAAAAACTCTTCAATGTGACACGCCAGATTCGGGCCTAACTTCTAGGCCGGGTTTGGGGTGTTACATTATTAGTCCATTAATCTTTATTTCAATATAAAATGCTTGAAAGAGATCACAACAATAGACGTAAAAGGAATTAATTAGGAGCATAGCTTGAAACAAATAAGCTAATCAAAGATAACTAAAGCAATAAAAGAAAATTGGTTGGTGTATCTTAAAAAGAATAAAGTAAGCAAAGTTAGCAAATTTAAAATGGGTAAGGTAGAAGCTAGGTGCCCCAGATATCGCAGCCTGAGCATTTCTGTACAAACTCATTGAGGACCATTTTGAGCTCCATACGTGTTTAGGGATCCGGAGTACTTTGTCAATGCCCCAAGATGTAGCATACATCCTCATTGTTAATTTAGGCATAGCAAGACTACCACATGCCCCATCCTTGATCAAAATTTCAGCCGCCCTTTCCGGGTTTTCAACTCAAAACCCTTCGGTCTCAAAGCGCCCTTTGCAGGTTTTCGCCTTGGCCTCTCCTTTTTCTTTTCTTTTCTTTTTTTTTTTGGAAATTTGAACTCAAGGCGACCTTTGCGGGTTTTCACCTTGACCTTTCCCCTTTCAGGTAAAATACTTCTTGACTGAACCTGAATTCATCGGATTGGCAAGTCATTGGCATCCATCTCGGTCAATATCAATGCTCCTCTAGAATAGGCCTTCTTTTCAACATAAGGTCTTTCCCAGTTTGGCATATGCTTTCCTCTGAAATCGTTTTGTAGAAGAAAGATCTGTTTCAACATCAGGTTCCCTTTATGGAATTCTCTAGAATGAACCTCTTTGTCGTAAGCTCGCATCATTTAACTGTGATAGATAACTTTTTAACCTTTTCCTTGATTAGGTTCAATTGGCAACAATCCTTCCATTCCATAACCAATGGGTAAGATGCTGCCCGATCAAACATCCTAGCCAACATTCGATAATCATAGAAGATAAATAGTAACTTCTTTATGCCAATCTTTACAGGTCTCGATCATCTTTTCTACAATCCTTGTTTTTTTTGTTTTTTTCTTTTTGGCTACCTTTGTTGCTTAATGATATGGCGTCTGATCTTTGAACAGACTACAAACTTTTGACTTTGTCCTTTTTGGTATTCTTTGTCGGCACCTAATTTTTTTTTTAATTTTAATGACTTTGACTTTATAACATTGGCATATGAAGCTACTTCCACCCTCTTAGTGAAATAAACAACGATAACGACGATGAATCGATATTAGCTAAAAGCTTTTGACTAGATTAGCTCCATCACATCCATGCCCTACATATGGAAAATTTATAAAGAACTGGAGAAGGCATATGAATCTTGTCTTCTTAAATACGGCATAGCTGATACCATCCCTTTCTATGTAGATCGACAGTGCCTGATCCTCATGTTTAGCCCGCGTCTTAGTAGCCCAGGCATGTCCTGATATGATCCTGCAAAAACATTTTCTATGGTGAGCTGGGCTTCGATCTTCATCCCTTTTCTAGGCTCATAATATCCGCTGACCCTTTGTGGAGTAAGGTTTATTTTTCATCTTGTTCTACCATCTTTAACAAATCAAAAGATAGGCTACAATCTCTGTCATCTTCAAAGTCCTTAGATCCTTCTAGACACATATTTTACTCGAAAGGAGACTCTGAGTCAGTAGCAGCATTGCTCACATCCTTGATATCTGGAGACCTATTGTAGGCTCGAAGGAGGATTCTAAAGAATAAATGATTCAAAGAATGGTTATTTGTATGATATGAATGAATAAAAGAATATTTGAAAGAAAATCCAAAAATAAAAGAATCTATACATGGAAAGAATAAAAGGATATTTGTTCAAAAAAATGCATTTTATTGAAATAAGAATTTAGGACACAAGCCTATTTCACAAAAGGGTTCTTATTGCCTCTAGGCTTAAGGCGACAAGCGTGTTTTGAATATTACTCTAGATTATCTCTAAAAATACAGAGATCTCTTCCACAATCCCATTATTCAAAACACTCCCAAGTATATAAGGGCTTGGAAACTTCGTTCCCCGATTCCCTCTTCGCTTTTGATTTCTTCAAGGGGTCGCAACTTTCTTGTCTCCACCTTCAATTATCGCATTTACTGCTGCGTCAAAGTGATCAGGTTTTGATGAATCATCGAACTTCAGAATTCCCATTTTAATGAACCTTTCAATCAACTTTTTAAACGTAGTACAGTTTTCAATTGAGTGACCCTTTATTCCCGCGTGGCACTCGCATTGGGCATTCTCGTTATACCATTTTAGGAACGGAGGTTGCAACGATTTTAAATAAAATGGGGACACCATGTGTGCGTCAAACAAACTTTGATATAGCTCCTTATACGTCATTGGGATTGGCATAAATTGGAGCTTTTCAGAGTTTCGCCTTGTGCCTGATTCCTGTCTTACCGACCCTTGTTGTCCAGCATTAATTACTTTTGGATGGCTAACAATGATTGCCTTCGAGTACCCTTTGTTGTATGTACTCATATTATTCACCTCGTCATCCTTTTTTCTAGGAGTAGACCTTTTAATGGTTTCCCCTACTTCAATCTTGCCACCTCTTATGCCATTTTCAATCATTTCTCCTGCCATCACTATATCTGCAAAGCTCTTAGTGGTACTCCCTATCATGTGAGTGATGAATGGAGTCTTCAAGGTATCGATAAAGAGCATTGTAGTTTCCTTTTCTAAGAGCGGTGGCTGAACTTGCATGGCAACCTCCCTCCATCTTTGCGCATACTGCCTGAAGCTTTCATTTGACTTCTTCTCCATGTTTTGCAAAGTAATTTTGTCAGATGTCATGTCTGTGACGTGATTGTATTGCTTCATGAAGTCTTGGGCTAGGTCTTTTCAGGAGCTAATCTTAGTACGGCTGAGTTGGTTGTACCACTTGGATGCTGCCCCCACTAAACTGTCTTGGAAACAATGAATCAAAAGTTGATCATTATTCACGTAGCTAGTCATCCGTCTACAGAACATAGTGATGTGTGCTTCAGGGCAGCTAGTCCCATTGTACTTCTCAAATTTTGGCATCTTGAATTTATGAGGAAGCACCAAATCTGGAACCAAACTCAAGTCGTTAGCGTCAATACCATGGTGATGATCGGCATTTTCCAAAGCCTTGAATTTTTCTTCCAACCATCTACAGCGATCCTCTAATTGCCTTGAGGATTCAATTCTTCTCCCTTTCCTCTTTGCTATATCCAAATCAGGGATAACGGGATTAGCAGGGTTATCTTCTGGGTTTGATCATGAGCCCACTTGGAAGTTCATGGGCGGTCTGAGATCAGCTTGCCCTTGTTGAGGCCTAATCGTAACAGATGGCATTTGGGGATACTCCTCAGGTTGTACATGTGGCGGGTGAAACCCCTAGGAAAGTCCTCGTTGTCTTCAGCATTAACTAGGGGACCTTTTCCTTTGTCCATTGCCCTACTCAGCATTTGGGCAATTTGAGCCATCATGTTCCTTTGAGCCTCCAACATTTGGTCCCTTATCTCTTGTTAGAGTTTTGCCATTTGCTCTTCCATCTGGTCTTGCATGTCTCTTTGTAATTGTTCCAATCTTTGATCCATTTTCTTTGATTTGGCACGTGTACTGTAAGGATGTTCAGCTTCCAGATTTTCCTTCCCTTTCTCTCTCTCTCTCTCTGTTATAATTTCAACTAATTAGGTTCTCTTTATAGACTTAAATGCATATGATATGATGTAATGCAAATGCATGAATGGAAAGAGGTATCGATTCAGATTCAACTTCATTTTAGAAAACCTTATTAGAAAACAAAATCCTTTACATGAAATGGACTACAAATATGCTTTCGCGCTAAGGCTCAAAGTTTTGATTTTCCCTATCAAAGAGGTTAGCTCTTGACCACGATCTGACTGTAGCTCATACTTCATGCTCCATGTATTAGCCTGTACTGCCAAAGTCTGTAGGTGATCAGTTACCTCTCAAATCTGGACTATTGTTTCACTCCTGAGATGATCCCGATTTCGAAATTGGTCATGGGAATGGTGGAGTTCTTCCTTCCAATGCCCCTCTCTTGCTTCAAGCTGCTTGATCCAGAGTTCACAATTCCGCAATACCGATTCTAATCTTTAAATCTTGCCCTTCATTTCCTCAATCTTGTTCAGACTCGACTTCAGCTCGTTTGTAGAATTATGGCTTCAATGGTGGTGAAGAGACCGTCCCAATTTAGCCACTTTAGCTTTTAATCCATTCTTTTCTTTTTGGCTGTCTGCTAACCTCTTTTCTAGGGCCTCATTTTACATCTCCATCTCTAGGAACTTCCTCTCCCATTGGTCAGCTTTGGTCCTTTCTTCCTGAATCTCTTGTTGCCACTGTTCCGAAGTCTTCTCATTTCTCTAATTGCGTTTGCTCTTGACCTCATATGGACAACTGCATTGTCTTCCACTTTATCAAGGAATTCATTCTCCATAACCAGCTTTCTAACTTAGAAACTGACCGTGAATCGATACCTCTTAAAATATGAAATGACATGCAACAAAATAAAACACAATCGGTTAGTAACACAAAGTAAAACATAAAGCAAATAATCAAATGTATATCTGGGCGATTGCTAAGGTGTGGTACAGTTCTACCTAGGGTAAGTCCTTATGTTTTCTACATGCGGTTCAGTTCTGAAGTTGAGGTACCTGAACCAGCAGATTCCTCGATCCTCACCCATTATAGGCTCATATGGACCGAGTTCGGTTTAGGGGAATACATTTCCCTATGGCCATGCGGAAGTGTAAACTTCACGAAGACATAGGTACAGATGTATCCTGGAAGTAATCCACTAGCCCATGCGGAGGTGAAAACCTCACGAAGGCATAGTTTCTCGCTCCCACTTAAGGGTGTGACCACAACAGTCATGCAGTGCAATGCAGAGAGATATATTTAGAACCACATTCAATAAAAGGATCATGTTTTTAAAAACCAAAATTTTAAATTCGGACAAAAGGACATGAAATTATCAATTTTACGACTTGACTCTCTTATTGTCCCCAGTGGAGTCGCCAAGTTGTCGAAACCATTTTTAAATTTTATGAAAAACGGGGATCGACTTTAAAACGAAAATAGAGTCGCCACCAATCCCTTTTTACTTAGGTGTGATTGGATCACCTTATAAAACATTTTATTTCAAAACATAGATTTTTGGTCCATAAAATACCAGAAAACATGTTTGGGAGTCGGTTACATACGATGAAGGGTTAGCACCCCCGTAACGCCCACAAATTGGTACCTAATTGATTAATTAATGCCTTTATGTCGAAAATTTGAAAAAGATTTGGGAATATGATTTCTTTAAAAATTTGAACAATTTGAGTTGAAATTGGAGATTCCTTTGTTCCAAGAGAATACAAACATCACATCCAGCACGTTAGGGCATGATGTTTTAAACCCTCGTGACCAAAATCATCTCATGATTTAAAAATTTATTAAAAGGATATTTAGTTATTTGGATGAATAAAAAACCGAAACCCAGCACGTTAGGGCACAATTTCTCGAACTTCCAAACATGAAACATTGCCTTGTTTTCTAAAATTCTTATCCCAAGATAACAAATTCTCGTATCCTGTAAGTTAGGACACGATAATTTTGAATTCTCGAGGATATGTAACAGCCCGATTTTGGGCTTAGTCGGAACAGTGGTTTCGGAACCACAAATCCGATGTTGAGAAATTTATTTTATTTATATTTTTATGGTCTACAATTTCACGGAATGATTTTGTGAAAATCTCATTCGAAAATTTTGACGTTAAGGCACTCAATTTAGTCAAAAGGACTAAATTGTGAAAAGTGCAAAAGTTGAGTTCTACGTGTTAGAGGTGTGCAATTGTTATAAATTTCAAACTGGAGGTCCTTAAATGATAATTAGGCCATTGGTTAAGTTGGTGGACAAAAATGGACATGGATGGGTATGTTTCAAAAGATTTTTTTAAGAGGCATTTTGGTATTTTAGTGAATTAAATGAATTAAAAACAAATTTTAAATGCCAAATTTGTCCATCTTCAAGCTTAGGTCGAATTTAACATGTGGGAAGCCATGGATAGGGTTTTCAAGCTTTCCAAGCTTCATGGTAAGTCCATTCTAGCCCCGTTTTTCATGTTCTTTACGTTTTTGGAGTCCCAGTAACTTGATTTAGCTTATTCTAGCAATAATTTAACCTAGGGTTCATATTTGGAAAAATACCCATAGGTGAAATGTATTTATTTTGATGTTTTATGGCAGAATATGAAGCTTAGAATTATGTTAAACAACATTTACTAAGCGATTTTAAGTGAAAACGAGTAAAACGACAAAATCGGCAAAAATACCTAATGTACATAAGTGCATGTTAGAGCAAGAATTTGATGTTTCCATAGAAGGGAAAAATGATTAGCATGTTATAAAACATAAGAATAAGGGATGAAGTTTAATTTTCGAGCCTAGGGGCAAAATCATAATTATGCAAAAGTTTAGGGGCAAAATTGTAATTTTTCCAAAGTTTGAGTTAGAGACTGTTTTGAGTATTACATTAATTAAATAAGTGAAATGTGATGTCTTAGACCCCGAAAAACGAGATTTGGACTTAGAACAGGAGGAAAATTAAAAATTGGGAAAGTTGGTAAAATGACCGTTTTGGTATCGAGGTAAGTTCATATGTTTAATAAGCATTTAATTATGCATATTTGAATGATAAATTAATATTTTGGCCATAAATTCTATAGTATCGAGTTTTAGATATAATGATTAATGTTCGATAATAATTCGATATTGGAAAGAGAACTTGTATAATTTATATGTTAGACCATATTTTGTATTATGGCTTTGTATGATAACATGAAAGTATTGACTAGCATAGTTTGATAAGAAAGGTTAAGTTGATGATATGGTGAGATTTAGAATGTAAGTATGTAAGTTGAGTAGCATTTTATTATTATGCAATTATTGTTATTAGTAATGTTATTATTGAGTTATGTGACTAACCTTGAGAATTTGAGCAAGTATGTTTCAGCTATGAATTGACAAGGCATTGATATCTCAAATTCCATGGCTATACCATGGCAATTAAGGAAGAATTAATGAAAAAGTCCATGTTCATAACATGGCATTTAAGGAGGAATTGACGGTTAAGGATACCATGTAAGACCATGTCAAGACATGGCATTGGTAAGGCAAGGATCCCGTGTAAGACCATGTCAAGACATGGCATCGGCATTGATTAAGGACTCCATGTAAGATCACATCAAGATGTGGCATTGGCACTAAGACAAGGATACCATGTAAGACCATGTTGGAACATGGCATTTTGTAAGACAAGGATACCATGTAAGACCATGTTTGGAACATGGCATTTGGTAAGATAAGGATATCATGTAAGACCATGCTAAGGCATGGCATTGATAAGTTCTATAAGGCAAGGAAATCATGTAAGACCATGTCAAGACATGGCATTGATGAATTACTATAAGGCAAAGGTCCCATGTAAGACCATGCCAAGGCATGGCATTAGTGAGTTCATAAGGCAAGGATACCACGTAAGACCATGTCAAGACATGACAATGGTAAGTTCAAAAAGGAAAAGGTTCCCGAGTAGTCCAAAGAGTAAGTCAAAGAAATGACAAGGTGAGAACATGAAGAAAGAGTACAGGTATGAGTACAGGTATGCATTTAAGGCTTATTTAATATTGAGATTGTAAGTAATTGAGATTATCAAGTATTAAGTAAGTGATGAGTTTTCAGTTATGCTTGTGACACTTTATGACATGATTGGCAATATGCCTATATTATGAAAGAGTACTCATGTGTTAAGTGAGAATGTTGCAGGTATGTAAGCAAGCTATTAAGTAAGGTGCCCTTTGTATTCTGAGCCTTTGGTAAGGTTACCGATGAGTTCACCGGGAAAATCGATTAAGTTAAATTATGTGTGGCTTGTAGTGATAAGTGTAGGTATATGCATGTGTAATGTATGAGCAATATGCTCGATATGTAATCAGAAATTAGATAGATTGTTATAGGTAAGTAATGAATACAACTAAAGTGAGTGAGAGCAAAAATTTACAAATAAAATTGTTTTGGACAGCAGCAGTTACGTTATTTTGAAAAATCACCAAAACTAGTAACAATTGAATTATAAGTTTCATGAGATATTGATTTAAAGCTTATTGAGTCTATTTTCATATAAAAGAAATAGAGAAAACAAAGGATTTGTATAATTTGAGATATTTAAATTTTTGTGAGACTCGTTCAGAATGACTACGTGATCCCCTATTCTGTCTTGGAAAAATCATTAAAAATTGTAAAACAATAATTATGTGATATAATTTATATTCCTGAAATTCTGAATGAGTCTAGTTTCAAATAAAATAAACAACAAGGTCATATGAATTCTGTACAAAGTGATAATTGATTCGTAGTGAAGAGAGGTCAGAATAGCTGAACAGTGAAACAGGGGAAATTTTAATGAATAAACTGTACTAATTGGCAAGACCAAAATTCTAGAAATTTTTTGGTATGAAGATATGTGAGTCTAGTTTAAAGGAAATTACGGTTTGTAATTTGGAGCTTTGTAGTTCAAGAAATAAATAATTTAGTGACAGCGATTCAAATAGACATATTAATGTGAACATGAGTAATAAGGTATAAGCATGTGATTTAATGATTGTATCAATTAGAGAACTTGTTGTGAGGATTTGTCTCGTTGAGGCTTTGGTAAGGCTACAAATGAGTAAGTTGAGAATGTAAGAACTTAGCATTATAGACAGCTTAGTAGTAAGCTAAATTCATTGCTAATGCTTATTATTTTTACATGTGAACTTACTAAGCTTTATAAGCTTAGCCCCTTTTCTTTCCCATGTTTCAGAGTCCTATTAAACAAGCTCGGGTTGAAGGTCGTCGGAGATCGCTTCACACTATCAAGCTATCTATGGGTATCTTTATTTATAAATGATTTAAGTCATGGCATGTATAGGGGCTTGACTAAGTCATTTTGTATATGTGTTAATTAATTTGATTAAACGTATTGCTTCATAACGGTAATAAGGATTATTTTGTATCTAGCCACGAATTGTGGCTCATATTGGTCATGGAGTTATAATGCTTGTGTATGCATGTGTTTGTTAAAGTTTAAATTGTAAGTGAAATTTTGTGGCTCGGGATTTGGTAGAATGTATTGTTAAGTCTGGTAATGCCTCGTACCCGGTTCCGACATAGTATACGGGTAAGGGGTGTTACAGGATAAGTTTTTAAAATTTCTAGGTTTTAAAAAAGGATACTTGATATTTTAAGTTCTACGAGAAAAAATCAAAACCCAGTAAGTTAGGGTACAATTTCTATCGAAGTCCCCAAATATCATATATCGCTGTATTTAAAAGTCTTTGAATAAAAATGCATAAATATAATTAAATGTGTTTTTTAAAACAAATGGTTTTGGAGTAGATATGGCAACATACATATTTAATAGCAATTCTGCATAACTACAAATCATACTAACAATAAATAATAGAATAATATGACATGAATGAATAAATAAAGAATTATGTTAAACAATAATAAATAATTAAAGAGACATAAATAAATAAGTAACAGTAATTAGGATATTCACGAAATAACAAAATCAAATGGAAAAGGAATGATATATTTAAACTTTGAATAAATAAAATAAAGAATATGACGATTTTAAAATACATATAAACAATATAAAAATGAATAAAAATTTAAGGTGTAAAAAAAATAAGAATATTTATAACAAATATCTAATTTAATACATATAAATAATTATACATAATAAAAACAACTAATAAACAGTATATAATAAATTTATATAAATATATATATATATATAAATACACTAATAAAAAAAAGATTTACATATGTAAATAAAATAGGTTATATAATATAAATAAATTTTATAAAATAGAATTTTAAAAAAAAATATATGATATAATATTATATAATATAAAAATTAAAAAAGCATAATATAATAATTAATATATAAATCATAATATAAAAATAATATATAAACCAAATAAATAATAGATAATAAATAATAATAAAATATGACTAAAGATAGTACATAAAATATATAAATATATATATGCATTTTATACTATTAACGAATTAAAAAATAATAAAATAATTTAATATAGTAAATAATTAAGTATAGTATTAGAATAATTAAAAAGATAAAAAGGTTTTAAAATGAAAAAGGATTAAATAATAATAGAGTAAATATAAAATGATTAAATTGAAAAGCGCATTACATTGTAAGGACTCATTAGGCAATTATCCTTCATTCTCAAAATGCCGTCGTTCTGATTTTAACCTTTTAATAGCTCGAGGGACTAAATTAAAATGTAAACAGACTTTGAGGCATAAATTAGAAAATAATAAAAACTGGATTAAACAAATTGAAAATGCGGAAGGGTTTATTCCGCAAATATACCATCGACATAAAAACACGCGGATCTCTTTGCCCATCGAGTCGGATCAGAGGCTTTATACAGCGTCGTATTGATGCTTATTGGCTTAAGCATAAACGACGCCGTTTTACCATTGCTATATAAGTTAATAAATTAAAAAAAATCATTTTTATCATTTCAAAAGAAAAAAAAAACCAAACTGAGTTTTTTTGAAAACTCTCTGACCTTTGGCCTTCGGCCAGGACTCCGAGGAGGGGGCCGTTGCACTCGCCTCCGTACGCGCCACCGTACACGGCGGTCGGAGGCCAGCGACTCTGTTTTTTTTTAACGCCAATCAAAAGGTAAAAATACCCCATTTTCCTTTACTTTATTACCTGTGTACTTATTATTTGCAGGAATAAAAAAAGGTATAAAAAGAATAATGCGAATGAGGAAAAAAGAAATCACCTCTGTTTGGTGATTTTATTTTAGTGTTTTTTTTTCCCTATATTCTCTGTACTGTTTCGTGTGTCCCTGTTTTACAAGCTTTTGGGTTTATATAAACCCGAAAATAGATTAGAAAAAAGGAAATATGTATTTTGCCATATTTGCTCGCTGTTCTTTCGTTTTCTGTGCAGGAGTGGAGATCTCGACGGTGGCTAAGCATGGATTGCGGCGTGATCGAAGCCAGTGATGTCGACGCTGCTGCCCGAGGGAGCCGATCGCTGGGGCGCTTACGGCGCAATGGAAACCTAGGGTTTCCTGCGCTCGCAAGCTTTTGGGCCTCTTAGGCCATGTGTGAGTTTGGGTCAGGTCTGCTTAGGGGGTTGGTTTAGTAGGTCTATTTGTTTGGGTAATGGGCTAGTTTTTTGGGTCTGGTGGTATTTGGGTCAGCATTTTAGAATCTGTAATTGGGCTATTAATTTTGTAATTGGACTGTTTAAAGGACATTTATTATTTTTTATTATTTTTTTTCATTTTGGTTTTCATGGGCCCGGGCTAAATTGGGTTCTTACAATAGATTTTAGTGAACATTGAAATTAGACTCAATAAGTGATTTGTCAATTTAAATTGTGGTTGGCAGGAAGAGTTAGTGAGTTGCATGTCTATGAATTGTTACACGTTTTGTCTGAAATACGAGGAAATGATGGGACTTGATACATGGAAACATGAGACTGTGATATATAAAAACATGAAATATGTTTGATAAATGTGTTTATTCATAATTATAGAACTGTACACCTCAAGTGTACTATTTGTGTAAAGATGATGTTTCAAATGATTTGATGAGTAGAACTCAAATATGAAGTTGTTAGAAACCAAGACAAACTGTTATGAAAATGTATATGAAATACAGAGGTATGATTATTATATGTGATATGAATGCATAATGTGAAAAAGTATAGGTAAAAGAGGAATTTAATAAGAATTGAGCCCATATACGTTTCTTGTTATTTATATGAAGTGTATGACTAACAAATGGTAATAACTATAAGGCTTGGTTGAATATCTTAAATTGGTTCTTGACTATATTAAAATGTTGGTAAAGGTAAAGGATCAAGTGAGTGAGAAATATGGCTTGGAAAATAGCCTAATTTTTGTCCACATGGGTAGACACACGGGCGTGTATCTAGGCCGTGTGTGACAAGCGGTCTTCCCCAAGGGCGTATGGTCCGGTTGTATGTCCATTGCATCTTGAAGTTTAGCTTCGAATAGGCCACACTGGCAGAGACACGACCGTGTGGAGGACACAGCCCCAGAACATGGGCGTATATCCAGGGCGTGTGACCCTTATATGCGAGAAAAATTTGAAAAGTCGTGAAAAATTTTCCTAAGGATCCTGTTTAGTCTCGACTCGATCTTAATGCATGATTTGGACCTCGAGGGTCCGTTAAAGGAACGTTTATAATTAGTCCCCGTATTTGAATGATAACGATTTCAAATTATCTGTAAGGGTTCTGTACTCCTTGGTAATGCCTCGTAACCCTATTCCGACGACAGATACGTGTTGGGGGTGTTACAATAGGATATCACAGAGAGGTATTGAAGTGGACAGAGAAAATATTAAATTGATAGAAAAATTGCCACCTCTCACTAATGTCAAGGGTATTACAAATTTTTTAGGTCATGCATGTTTTTATAGAAGATTCATTAAGGATTTTTCGAAGATATCTAAACCTTTGTGCACTTTGTTAGAGTAAAATAGGCCTTTCAATTTTGATGAACAGTGTTTGGTAGCCTTTGAAGAGTTAAAGAAAAAACTCATAACAACACCAATTCTAGTTGCTCTAGATTGAACACAACTTTTTGAACTCATGTGTGACGCCAACGATTATGCTGTGGGAGCTACGTTGGGGCAAAGGAAAAACAAAATACTGCGGGCAATATACCATGATAACAGAACTTTATCAAAAGCATATCTTAACTACACCACCACGGAAAATGAGTTATTGGCTGTAGTGTTCGTGTTCGATAAGTTTCATTCATATCTAGTTGATATAAAGGTCATAGTCTGCACAGATCACTCTACTCTTAAGGATCTAATGAATAAGAAAGATGCTGAGCTGAGGTTGATTAGGTGGATACTATTGCTACAGGAGTTTGACTTGGAAATAAGATCAGAAAGGGACTGAGAATCAAGTGGATGATCACTTGTCGAGGATAAAATTTGGAAGTGAAGGTAATCATGATACACTTATTAAAATGAATTCCCAGACAAACAACTGTTACTTGCCACGACATTACCTTGGTATGCCAACAGTCAGAGAAGACAAAAATTTCTTCATGATGCCAAGAACTACTGTTGGGATGAACCTTTCTTGTTTAGATATTGTGTTGATCAAATAATTAAGAAGTGTGTCCTTGATGATGAAATACATAGCATTCTATAGCATTGTCATTCAGCTCCATACGGAGGACATCTCGGAGGGATGAAGACTGTTGTCAAAGTACTTTGGTCAGGATTTTATTTGCCAAATCTATTCAAGGATGCTCATGAATTCTATCAGTCTTGCGACCGTTGTTAAAGAATAGGGAACATATCTAGGAGACACGAAATGCCATTGCAAAGTATACTCGAGATTGAGTTGTTTGATTTATGGGGAATAGACTTTATGGGTCCATTTCCACCATCAGTGGGCAAGGTGTACATACTGTTAGCAGTGGACTATGTCTTTAAGTAGGTTGAGGTTGTTTCCCTTCCTACCAATGATGCAGGGTCAGTATTAAAGTTTTTACACAAGAACATTTTTACAAGATTTGGTACACCTAGAGCCATTATTAGTGATGAGGGGTCTCATTTTGACTGTAAGTTGGTAGCCAATGCTTTGCATCGGTATGGGGTGAAACATAAGATTGCCACAACATATCACCCCCAAACAAACGAACAAGCTGAAATTTCGAACAGAGAAATTAATTGTTTTAGAAAAAGTGGTGAATCCTACTCGTAAGGACTGGAATACCAGGTTGGATGAAGCTTTGTGGGCGTATCGTACTGCATACAAAAATCTATTGGGAATGTCACATTTTAAGCTTGTCTATGGCAAGCCATGTCACCTTCCTGTTGAACTTGAGCACAAAGCATTTTGGGCTATTAAGAAGCTGAACATGGATTAGGTTGTTGCTGGCTATAAAAGGTTGTTAGAATTGAATGAAATGGAGGAGTTCCGAGCACAAGGATATGAGAATGCTAAGCTGTACAAGGAAAGGACCAAGTGTTGGCACGATAAAAGAATCATGTCGTGAAAATTTCAACCAGGAGAGTAGGTGTTGTTATTTAACTATAGGCGCAAATTGTTTCCAAGTAAATTAAAGTCTCGCTGGTCAAGTCCTTTTGAAGTAGCCCAAGTGTATCCTTATGGAGCTGCTAATATCAAGGATTTGAAAACATGAGTCACATTTAAAGTTAATGGGCGATGCTTAAAGCACTACTAGGGTGCCCATGTGGATCGAGATAAGTAGTCCATTTATCTCTGAGATGTTTGAGCTAGCAATTTCTTTTATCTTTCTTGTCTTTAATTATTTTACTTTCATTTTATTTTTAGTTCTTATTTACTTTTTTTTTTTCATTTTTGTTTTTATTTTTGAAAAAAATTCTACGATTTTCAGAGGTAGAATAAACAATGTGAACTAAGCAGTTGCGATATTCAGAGGAGTTTGTTGTAGCATTGCGACGAACTAGGTAGTGGACAACGTGAGGTTGACCAAGTAGATAAGTCCAAGGGGAGAGATGTTTCTTTTAGTTGGGCCAATAATGTTATTGGCCGAATCCATATAAGTGAATTTAAACTTTTTGGGATCAGGGCACTTCACATTTTTCCCCCAAAATCCTCTTAGTTTTCTTCTTTCCCCCTCCACGTCGTGCAACTTCCCTAGCACGTTTCAATTACTCAACTACTCACGTGAGCACGTCTATGGAAGTGTCATCACTATGCCCTTATTTTTCTCTCCTCAACTGCTCATAAGTTTCTCTTAATTCTTTCATTTTATTACTCTTTCTTTTTAATCTATCCAATTTTTTCTACTTCATTCTTCACAATTTTTTCCAGTTTTCTCCAATGGCTCACATCAAAATTGCCTCTAAAAATGCTGAATCATCAAGGGCCGGTGCTACTCAGTCAAAGACATTCTTTAACGCTACCACAACCATAAGATACAATAGCAACATTGCGAATCGGCCTTTTTGTTTTGAGTAAGGGTTCTTGTTTAAAGATGAACCATACATGGGATACGACGAATTTGTATCTTCAATAATAGAAAATCATGGGTGGAATATTTTTTGTTTTCACCCCGAAGATGTTTTAGGAAAAATTGTTCGAGAGTGTCAACTCTCCAAATTCCCTTTTTATCTACGTAAGAGGTACATTCGTTCCTTTTGATGAAGACAGTATTAATGCACAGTTTGGTCTTGTAGGTATACAGGATGAACACACATTGTTTGTTGAACGTATTACTGTTGAGGGTTTAAACCAAGTCTTAGAGGATTTGTGTATTAGAACACGATGGACTGTTTCCAGCCAGGACTGTTATACTATCGAGAGGACTTTGTTGAAGCCCATTGGGAAGATTTAGTATCATTTTTTGAGAAGCCGACTTATGCCATCTACACACAATACCACTGTTTCAAAAGAACGAATGCTTTTGTTGCACTCTATTGTAAAAGGGGAAAAGATTAATGTCAGGAGGATCATTTTTCATGAAATACATAGGTGTGCTGAGAAGAATGCGGGTAGCTTAAATTTCCCCTCACTTATTACTTCCCTATGTTGAAGTCCCTCTCAATGTGGAGCAGAATATCACCCCTAACAAGGGTGGGCTGACTAGGATCATATTTGCCAAGATCCAAGGCACTAATGTTGCTAGGGCAACTCAACATAGCCATGCCACCACCTCCTTTGCTATGCATACTCCTACGACAACACCTCTAGCTTCTTGTAGCTCCCTTGAAAAACAAATATTGCACTCCTTAAAGTAGTTAGAGCAGAGGATGTCCCTTTTTAAAATCAAGCAGTTTCACTTGATTGAGGAGATGGCACAGGCCCAACAATAGTAAGCTTAATATTGGGCTTATGTGAGGAGTAGGGATTTGGATCTAAGGAAATCCCTCCAAAATAATTTTACGAAGCTAATGCCAGAATGTCTTCTATTCCTAGTCACTTTGCTCCTATTTGATGATGCTACCAAGCAGCCCTCTTAAGTTGTTGCAGAAGCATCCATTCAACCTGCTGGTGAGGCACCTACTCAAACTATTACTGAAGAACCCAAAAATACGACATCCCTAAATGCTGAGAAGTAGGAAGAAGGAGAAAAGGATGATACTGCCACCACCAAAGGGAAAGACCTTGTTCCACCTTTGCCACCAACTCCCGTATTTGCACATGACTATGACATTGATCGTCAAATTGATGAGTTAGCGAAGACTGACAAGGATGAGGAATAAATTACCCCTAAAAAGAAAAAAAAGGGAGATACAAGGTCAGTGCTCGAAAATCCACTTGTCGAGCAGAATGAGGTATATTCATGCTAGTCCAAGTCTATTAAGTTTGCCACTTACTTGCATGCATCGTGCATCTCATTTTCTTGTGCCATAACATTTTTTGTATATTTTTTTTTTTAGTTGTTCTCTTAAATATTTGGTCATGCATTGAGGGCAATGCATCCCTTAGGTTTGGGGGTGTGTTGTGCATTTAGGCTGCATTTTATATTTAGTATGTATGATCACTTTAGTATAATCATTTTAGTTTAGTTGAATCTATTTTGCCACGACAATGTAACTATTATATATTCTTTGCCTATGCAGAGTACAATCTATACTTATGATTTTCGATGATGAGCTTAGATTCTTCAATACACCTAGAATATGTGACAGTGGATTGGTTGAATTTAGCTTAGGATTGGTTGCTTGAAATATTAATTCCTAAAAGTGAGATGTCCTATACTTAGTTTTTTCGGGTTATAGTGAGTATTTTCTAATGAACTTAGGGACTTTTGAATCCAAATTCAGTCAATTTTCCTTGGCATTATGAAATAAAGGACAGTAGGCACTCCAATGGTTAGAATTTCTGAGTAAGTCAGTACCGCTTTCTTTGTCCCATCGTGCTGTTGACTAGAAAAGTGATTTTAAGTAAAAGTGTGGAATAGAAAGTAAATAAATTAGGGGCACTTCACTGTAGTAATAGGCTGAGTAGCTAAGGAGATAGTTGTTTGCTCCATCCAGCTTCCATGCCAAAAGCCTTAGCTTCAAGAGTGATTTCAATTTAAATTGTGATAAGATTGAGTACTAGGTAATTCACTGTATGCTCCATTGTGATTATCAAGTCAAAGAATTTTGTGATATGCTAAATCCCCTAATTTGCATATATTGTATATAAAAAAATAGTAAGCTTGTACAAGTATGCTTAGAGAAAGAGTGACCTCAATTTGGGTAACAAATAAATTGAGTTAGTTGGGAGATATTTGATATGGCCAGAACATATATGAAACTAAGAAAATCTTGTTTTTAGGGAGCAATTTTCTACACTACCTTTGTTAAATCAAACCTTTGAAACTCGAACAAGTTTTTAACGAGAGAATATGGCAAGAATTGATGTATACATTGGTTTTTGAATAGATTGATAGCACAAGATGGGTACATGCACTGGGAAAATTGATGCATACACGCATTCATACATATTTTGCTTGAGGACAAGAATAACTCAAGTTCGGGGTGTGCTAACTCTTGAAAAGAGTTATATTTCATGCATTTAGACGTAGCTAATTGTTTGTACTTAGGTATACTTAGGGGCATTTTAGGAAATTTTTTTACTATTTTTTGCATTAATAGCTTTGACTGTGTTTACATGTTAGATACTTTTAATTGCGTGTGGAAGGTTGTGTTTGGTGGTTTGGCAGGTGCAGGCTGGGGAGAAAGAAATAAAGGAGTGAAGGTTTGTCAGTGCAAAAGGTTGGACAGTTTGCCACCTTGTATGCCGTGGTAATTCAAGAAGATGACCGAGTCAACATTCAGCGCATACCAGTCTCAGCCCAACTATACTTGTACCAGAAAAATCTACATAAAAAATAGGAGAGGATATCGTGGGCTATTGGAGTTACCCTAGTACGAAATGCTTATAAAAAGCCAAAGGAGGAAGCCCTAAGAG
This sequence comes from Gossypium australe, assembly GCA_005393395.2. Classification (NCBI taxonomy): domain Eukaryota; kingdom Viridiplantae; phylum Streptophyta; class Magnoliopsida; order Malvales; family Malvaceae; genus Gossypium; species Gossypium australe. The sequence goes on from CM016626.1 coordinate 49,682,490, forward strand.
TATAGAGTTCAAGGAAACAATAGAGGGTAGCGGTTGAGTAGAGTCAGAAAGAGGTAACCGAAGGCAGTCCCTCTCAGCCACCATAGGACACTGTGCTGCTGGATTGCAGATTGTTTGTCAATAGCCATCTTCCTAAGATCTTCCTTTATTTCTTATTTTGTTCTCCCGTGAATTAATTTGATCAAAATGATGTTGGATGTTATTTCGAACTTGAATTTTTATCACCAATCCATGAGCTTAATGTCATAGGGTTGGGATTACATGATGAAAACTTTTATTTTCTTTAATGGTTGAATCATATATTTTATTTAATCTACTGTTTCATTCAATTGTTTTTATTTTCTAAATGTATGCGTATATTATCTAGACAAAGATGAATGTGCAACATGCCCAGAAATTGAATCAAATTCTGAAAAGGTTGGATTAGTTGGACTGAAACTGAATGATACAAGTGAGTATTCGACGGAATACATGCAGTAGACTTTAGACATAGTGCAACATTTTTTATAGAATGAAGACAAAACAATGCAGGGTACCATAATAAGGCCTATAGACACAGACCAGGTAACTTGAGACCTTGCTCTTAAAAGAAGCAGGTACTGAAATAACTAAGAATATTCTTAGTACGATTATCACGATTACCTTGCTCTCAAGCAGTAGGTTAAGTACAATTATGCTGAGGCAGTACTGAAATTAAGGCAGATTCTTAGTTATTTATTTATTTTCTCGCATTTTATTCACGTAATTATTCTCATAATTGCCATTGCAATTTTACTCTTGCTCTGCCTTAGCATTTTCCTATATTAGTTAGTGTACATTTCACACTTATTCTTATTATTTTAATTTATCATTGTGTACTTAACTCGATTTTGTCATAACATTAATCATTATAATAACTTGACCATTTTTATACCTAATCCGGTCCCTGTGGAGACGATCTCACTTATCACTTTATTACTTGATTCAACATGTATACTTGCACAATTTGCATATCATATTCACACGTGACAGATATCAAACTTATTTGTTTATTGTAATCTGCTCAAAAAATCAAGAAATATGAGAGTGGACTATACAAATGTGACTATTCCATGACTCCTATCCAATCTAGATATTAAGGATAAGAGGATATAATCTGTTATACCGAATTAATATATTAGTTGTATATATTTTACCGAATTTATTAATATAAACAGTTATATTAATTATTTTTTATCAAAATATAAAAGGCATGGAAATTAATATTCTTTTGGATAGAATATAATTTATTTTTCTAACTTTCCATTTGCCTTCTCTATTAATAAGGGAATAATCCTAGTTTTCCTTTTTAATATGTGATATCAAAGAGGATAAAAGGATGATAATCCCTTAGTGTGTTAAGGTTACCAACTTAATAATTGAAAAGTTCTAGCAACAGTTTTTAATTCTCTCTGAAAACTTCAAGGGAAAGTGGTTCTTCATTTTTTACGAGGTGGACTACGTAGAGGCCGGGATGTTGTCATTGTGGCTTGGAATCGACATCGAATCAGCAACATCCTTACAACGTTTTCAATAAAAAATGCATAGTTTCAACTCTATATCAACCTGATTCATTCCTCGTACATGGAACAATGGTTGATGATCACCGGAATAATTTTTTCGTTGAGCCACAAGGGGTGTGTAACAGCCCATTTTTGGTGAGATCGGAACAGTGGTTTTAGGACCACAAATCCGAACCAAAAATAAAAATTTATTTTATTTTATATTGTTGTTGGTATCATGATAGGAAGGTCACATGAAAATTTTCATATGAAAATTTTATTGATTGTGTGGTTAATTAGGTAAAAGACTAAATTGCATAAATGCAAAAGTTGGATTCTAATAGCTATATGTATCAAATAGCTATGGAATTCAAAACTTAAGGTCCTTATATGGTAATTAGACCATTAAAGAGTAGTTAGTAGATATTATAATGACTCATCCATGGAAAAATTAGAAAAGGCAAGGGACTAATTTGGAAATCAATAAAATTAAAGATGACAAATAATTAAGAAGGAAATTATCATCTTTTAATTCATCTTCTTCCCTAAAATTTCTATGGAAACACTAGGAGAGAGGATGAAAACATTTCAAGCTCAATAAGGTATGAAATCGAGTCCCGTTTTTAATGATTTTTATATTTTTAGAACCGAGATAGTCTAATCTTTCTATTTAGGGGATTTTTGAAAAGTTATCAAAGTATGCAATTTGGGTCACGGATGAATATGCTTAAAATTGGAAATTTATGGTAGAAAATGAAAAATTATTCATAGATAAACAACTTTTATAAAGTAATTTTTGATGAAAACTTGATTTAAGGACTAAAATGAAAAAGTGGTAAAACCCATGGAAAATTTTGAAATTTGTGAAATGTATGTGCTGTAAATGTAATATATAAATTTCGGCTAGGCTTGGAAAGAGGGTTAAATTCCACGAATTTCATTTTCCGAGCCTAGGGACGAAATTGGAATTTATGAAAAGCATATGGGTAAAATGGTAATTTTGCCTAGGATGTAATCGAATGCAAAGTATATGAAATGTGATAAATTGATAGTTAAATTTATTTATATAGACCCGGAAAGACCAACTACTGAACTAGGTCGAGGGAAAGAAAAGGTTTCGGATTAGTTGAAATTCAAATACGAACAATTGTCAAGGTAAGTTCGTGTAACCTAAATATGTATGTTAATGTGCTTGAATTGAATTGTAGGATTGTGTTGATATATATGTGAAGATATACATTATGGAATGACCACAATTTGGGAAATGATGATAAAATCCTATGTCTCGATTGAATGTTGAAATTTGATGGAATAAGGTGATTTCTCAAAAAGAGTATAATACTGCATATGTTGCAAATAGGATTTAGCCCGGACGGGTAATCCTGAAATAAGCCCTCTCGAGCATATGTTATAGATTGGATTTAACCGGAATGGGTAATCCAAATCAAGCTTTTTAGAGCATATGCTATAGAAAGGATTTAGCCTGGACTGGTAATCCTGTTATACAATATGTGGCTTGAGAGTGTGTACCTTATGATCATGTGCCAAATGGATACTTTTGAACATGAATCGACGGATAGTTGATATGCATACTTTGTGTATACTACCTGAATGTCCATCGAAATTTCAATAGTTCAACGGGAAAGATTCATGAAATACGGAAAGGTGAAACTAAAAAGAAGTTTATAATGCGATGAGCTCTATGTTTACTTGATATTCATATGATGTTATGAGACTAACTTGTTTGATTAAGTGTATATGTTTAGGTAAATTTACCCAAAAAATTTTGAATGGTATGGTTATGTATGCTTGTATGAATAAATATAACCGATAAGTTTAATTCCAATTATACGAACTTAAAAGCATGAAAATGCTTATCCCGTTTAATTTTCTTTGTTTTATAGTGCTCGTAATCTCACGAAGGTTGGAGGACGGTCAGAGCATCAATCACACTATCCACTATCTCATTTTGGTATAAATAGAAATCTCATTTTGGTATAATGGCATGTATTGGCTCATTTGGCCAAATGATGGCTTGTAAGTGATGTTTTGTAATCTAGCCATTGGAATGGCTAGTGATGTTTTACTTAGTATGTTTATAAAGTTAATCCATGATTAAATTCCTATGTGCTAAGTTGGTTGATTGATTATGCTTAAGGAGCATGTTCATTATAAATAAAATTATAAACATGAATTGTATGTGATAATATATCATGCTAGGTTCTAGAATTGGATTGGTTTTAATGATTGAATTAGCTTGTACATGTATACAAGTTTGATGTAGGTTATTGGAAATAATTGGGTGATAAAATGAAGCTAGGAAAATGGCTTTATTTTGTCCACACGGGTAGACACACGGCCTACCCCATGGGTGTGTGGCCTAGCCGTGTATCCCCTGGATGTTAAAACGAGAAACAAAATGCTTAGAATTGGGCACATGGGCAGAGACATGGGTGTGTGTGTGTCAACTGTGTGGTTGACACGGCCTTGAACACAGGCGTGTTACACGGCCGTGTGAAAACTACAGCTTAATTTTGAAAATTAAATTCGCTATATGGCCTAGCACACGGGCGTGTGACTTGGCCGTATGACTTCTATTACTTCATGCTTTGCAAGTCAGAGAGTTACAAGGGTCAAGGACACGGGCGTGTGTGACTCCACAGCCTAATCACACGGGCGTGTCCCTAGACCACACGGGAGTGTGAGCCCTGCAACATTGGGAAATTTTTGAAATTTCGCGAAAAATTTTATGAGTTTTTGATTAAGTCCTGACTTGATTCTAATGCTCGTATTGGACTGCAAGGGTTCAATTAGGGGACGTTTTGAATGATCTCGGTAAATGAATAGTAATCTACATAAATTATTTGTAACATATTCTAAAAGTCTCGGTAATACTTCAAAATCCTGTTCTGACGACGGATACGGGTTAAGGGTGTTACATTTAGTGATATCAGAGCTACAGTTTAGCCGATTCTCGGACGAACGTAGCAAGTACGAGTCTAGCTATACATGCCATTATATAAATCATGATAGTGTGATATCTCTTGACCACTCTTAAATGCATTTGTAACACCCCAAACCCGGCCTAGACGTTATGGTCGAATATGGCGTGTCACATTGAAGTGTCTTTCGAAAATTTGACTTGTTGGTAAAAATTCGTTTCCAAGTTTAAAAAGCCTTTTATTATTATTTAACAAATCATCTAGTCAAAACATTTTCCTTATCATCTGCTATTGTTATAATAGGTTGATTTAGAATCGCAGAAGTTTTTGAAAAATCAAATGTTTAACTTTTGTGTCTTTGAAAACAATAATTATTTTGAAAATTCGCCTTCTCCTAAACTAGCAGTTTAAAGCGAGTAATTAAAAATTTAAACACACATAAATGGCCTTATTACATAAACAAAACCCAACATAAACTTTAAATTGAAGTAAAAGCAAGTGTGAAATAGCTGCAGTTGTGTGGCCACCTCCGAGTCCCTCACAGTACCAAATCGCCTATGGCTGAGGATTACCTATAATATAAAAAGGAGTGGGTGAGTTCACGAAAACTCAGTGTGTAATCCCCTATCAGTCAGTCAATATATAACATGCAGTAACTGTCTGGGCTTGAGCCCTATTCAGTAACAGTACAGTGTGGGTCTTAGCCCAATACAATAACAATGTGGGCCTTAGCCCAATACCATATCAGTACAGTGCAATAATGCAACCCATCCCAATCCAGCCGACACACCACTCCGTACCAACATCACACCATGTGGGGATAAAATCGACCCACCCAGCCAACACACCAATATCACAGCAAAGCTGCAAAAAATAGTATTGCAGCAAAACTGCCAGTAACAGTATTGCAGCAAAGCTGCCAGTAACAGTATCTGTGGCAAAGCCACCAGTACAGTATACTTCCTCCATAACAGTATCCCAACCCATGCAGTATGTCATGTCATAAACCATACGTATATGTAGAATGTCATACTCAGTAACAGTCATCTACAAATCATTAACAAATCAGTCAACCTACCCTTAGGGATATAACGGTCATTTCCATCTATTAGGGGCATAATAGTTATTTTACCCTTTAGGGGTATTTTGGTAATTTTACCTACTTTGGGGTCTTGATGCAAATATTGACCACTCGGAAGGTCTGCAGTGTAAATGGGTCCAAGGCCCATTACTCAGCCCAAGTGGGCCCACACGCTTGTACGGCTCGTTTAGCCCAGACTTCGCCACGACTATGAGACCTACATAGCCCAGTCTAGTATTTGCCACAAATCGTGGATTTCATCCGTGTGGGGCCCACGAGCCCATTAGCCCACATGGCCCATTTCAGCCCAACGTGGCCCATTACGGCCTAAGCCCATGAAAATGATCATGGAGGCCTCTACGGTCATATGCCCATGATTCATGGGCTCGGTTTGACCACACGAGCGTTCGCACGCCCGTGTGACCTCAAAGCCCAAACTTTCGGCTTTTTGGCTTTTTTCGTTCTACAGTCTAAACAGTGTGAATACACTCAAAGTTCCACGAGCACCCAACCTAGATTCAAACATGATCCAATGTCAGTCCTTTAATCATTAGGGTAAAACACCCTCTTTTTGACACTTAATCCAAAACCACCATCCTTACCTTGCTTGAATGAGGCGACTTTAGTCCTCCAAGTTCGCTAACCAAAAGTGATCACACACCTTTATAGATTATATGTACTACAAACACCGATCTCATTAACTAAGGTAAGACATATAAGTGGCCTCAATCCACAAATGATCTCCTATAAGAACATAATTAGTATACGGCCTAAACTCCAAAAGTGAGGTAACACATTACCTTGATTGAATGCTGAGAACGAGGGTTGTGATTATTTCAAAACCATTTACACTCCACGACTCCTGAAAAAAGACCCTAGAACCGCAACGAGTACCACATCGTGAAGAAGGAAACATCAGTCGGTAATCAAAAGATGAATAAGAGGGTATTCAGTTTAAAGAAAAAGAATAGAAGGGAACAGGTTTAATCAAAAAGTGAGGAGTATAAACATTTACCGATAATCAGAAACACTTGTAGCATTGGAACAACAAGAAACATCAAGAGAAAGTCGAGGCATAGAGTGATAAAATAAAGGTGATATTCGGCCAAACCACTATCGATAAGGAGAGATAGCTCTCGGTCAAAACAAGAAAAATATTAGGAGGTAGAAAACGGAAAGAGAAGAATTAGACCAAGTCAGATAGATTAATAGCAGAACCTAGAAGGTAAAAGGAGAAATATTCTGACAAAGGTAAACCGATTGGAAGGCAAGGGATATTCGGTCAAAAGAGGGTATAGATTTAGGAAGAGAAGAAGAGAGAAAAAAAAGGAAGAGTTGCTCACAAAAATGACTAACAACTATTGACCGAAAAGAAGGCAACCAAAACAAATTCGAATGAACCAAAAGCCGGTAAATTGAAGGAAAGAAAAGGAAATTCGACAGATTCTAACCAAATACCGAAAAATGACAAACATTCTCCCCCCAGCCGAATTCTCAAGGCTTGAGTTCCCCCAAACGGCATAACACCTCCTCTCACTCAAACTCCTTAATTTTCTCCTAGAATCTCTCCCCTTATCCCTCCTTGAATCTCTCCATGACCAGTTCAAACTCCATTCAAATTCTACTCAAACTCCCCTTAGCTATGTTTTATCCAACTCCACTACCTTCACAGCAAAATAAATACTCTATTGTGCAACCCAGGACTTGAACCTCAGACCTCACAGTTACACAACACGCCATATTGCCACTAGACTACAAGCTCTTTTTGTGTCATAAAACAAGCACTATTATTTATAAGGCCTATATGCCAGTGTCCAGATTCATTTAAGAGCAAAACTAAAAATTCTGCAAAAGCCAAGACTTGAACCCAGGCTTCTCAAACACTCCCATACACACCAAAATCACTTAGCCATTAAAGCAAACAAGCAATTTGTGTCATATCATGAAAAAAAATTAAAGACTTAAATTTTTGGGGCGTTACAGTATTTTCATATAGTAATGTCTTCCAACCAAGCGAGAGATGAGTCTGAGGAAGCTGGAAGCACAGCTCAAGCTTTGGTGCAACAAGCCACAACCAGTAGTAGTAGGAGGCCCATGTCTGAGGGCCGTGAAGAGGCAAAAGCAGCCTTCTTCGAAATGATGGATGAGTGGTTTAGTGAATATATGAAAACAAATCCCGCTGTTCAACAACCTCACTCACCTGCTTCACAACATGACGAAACTCCACAGGGTACTAGCCTTGTTAGAATTGATAAGTCTCCAGTAGATAAAATCAAAAAATATGGGGCTGAATAATTTAGGGCTACGACCGATGATGATCCTGAAAGGGCTGAGTTTTGGCTGGAAAATACTATTCGGGTTCTAAATGAGCTATCCTGCACACCAATCGAATGTCTTAAATGTGCGGTATCTTTGTTGAAAGACACAACCTACCATTAGTGGAAAACCATATCTTCTGTGGTGCCAAAGGAAAATGTTACATGGGAATTTTTCCAAACAGAGTTCAAAAAGAAATATATTAGTTAGAGATTTCTGGACCAGAAAAAGGAGGAATTTCTAGAGCTCAAACAAGGAAATATGATAGTGTCCGAATATGAACGGGAATTTGTTAGATTTAGCAAGTATGCTAGTGAATGGGTTCAGACTGAAGCCGACATGTGCAAACAATTTGAAGAAGGGCTTAATGAAGATATCAAGATGTTGATTGGAATTCTAGAATTAAGAGAATTTCGGTGTTGGCTGAATGGGCATACAAGGCCAAGGAATTAAGCAAAGAAAAGAAGCAAGCAAAAAGGGAAGCTCGAGTTTCAAGTAAAAGATTTATAAGCAAGACGCAATCATCTACTTCAAAGAAATCAAAGAATTACCATGACCATTTTGCTACATCAAGGGACTATACGAGAAAGGAACAAAGCTCTAAACTGTAACACCCTTTACCCGTATCCGTCACTGGAATAGGGTACGAGGCATTACTGGACTTAATCACATATAACCAATCATTTCTGAGTCATTAATTTCCATTCAAATTTAAAACTTTTCATTCATAATCATATTGTCCCTATTACGGGCCTACGAGGTCCAAAACATACTTTGAAAGTGGTCCGGAACTAAACCAAGAACTTTAAAATACTTAGAAAATTTTACCACAAAACAAGGCTTGGGACACGCCCGTATCCTCGACCCGTGTAACTCTTTGTTTATAACGTCATCAACCATTTAGGGTCGCACGGCCAAGTCACACGCCCGTGTGCTAGGCCGTGTGGCCATCATTGTGGATGAAAGTTAAGCTATTTACCAAGCCTTTTTCCATCCAAAAACTCTTGCACACTTATACCAAGTTTATCAACACACACATGGCACTTTTGTTAGGCATCCCAATAACCACATCATGGCATTCGCACACCATTTATAAATCACATTCATCATGCACAACCACACACATACTTAACTAATCATAGCATATAACTTACTCAACCATTCACATATAGTATTTGCCACACATAATTATCAAAAATTCACTCATCCAACCCAAACAAGCATGCACATCCATGTAATGCTTCATCATAGACTTATAACATAACAAATATTGGCCACATCAAATGACCTTATACAACAATGACCTTCAATTAGCATAGGCCAATATTCTAGGCCAACTCATAATAACATGTACACAAATGACCAAGTCTCTATACATGCCATAGACATAAAAACCTAGAATAAAAATCATCGATACCAATCTATAGCTTCTTAGTGTGATAGAATCTGCGACGACCTCCAACTCGAGCTAGCATCTGTGACACTATAGGAAAAAGAAAGGAAAGGGTGTAAGCTATATAGCTTAGTAAGTTAGCATGTAAATAATAAGCAATTAATTAATATGTTTTTACCAATCCTCACAATATGTTCTCAAGATAATACAATCACAATTGCACATAGTTCCACTATTTACTCACGTCCATCTCAAGCTGTCTGCTTGAGTCATAGTCACTAAATTATTTATATCTTGAGATACAAAACTCCAAATTAAGATTTACTAATTTTCTCTGAAACTAGACTCAGATATCTTCTTACCATAAAATTTTCAGAATTTTTGGTCTAGGCAATAAGTACAGTTTATTCTTTAAAGTCTCCCTTGTTTCACTGTCTGATAGGTCTGACCCCTTTGCACTAAAAATTAATTATCTCATCGTACAGAATTTGGATAATGTTCTCGTTTGTTTCTCTTGAAAGTAGACTCATTAAGAAATTTAATAATATAAATTATAAACCATAATTATTTTTATATAATTTTAATGATTTTCCAAAGATGGAACAGGGGATTCCAACATCATTCTGACCCTGTCTCACAAAAATTTAAATATCACAGAATATGAAATTCTTTTATTTAAATCATTTATTTATGTGAAAATATACTCATTCAGCTTTAATTTAATATCTTATTCAACATCTAATTCGATGTCCACCATTTTCGGTGATATTTCAAAGTCACACAACTGTTGCTGTCCAAAACTGTTTTTGCTAAATTTACTCTTTCATAATTTCACTTACTCCATTTCATCTTACCGAAGGTTCGATCAAATATCGAGCACATTGTTCATAAATTTTCACACTTATACCTGCACTTATTCATCACATAGTCATATTCAATTACACTTAGTCGTTACATGATCACATGTATTTTCACTTAGTCAATTTCCTGTTGAATGCATCGGAATAATAACGGATACACGGAAATTTGCACATAAGTGCCACACTTGTAGCTAAAGATACTTCATATCACACTTTTCACATAGGCTCGCTCTCGAGCTAGTCACATTCACGGGTCTGCTCACACAAGCTGTTGGTCATACGTAACTACTCAGTGTTGCTCACACAAGCTGTCAGGTATCCGTAACGCATGTCGGATTACCCAGCCACTGGTAGAACGTATAAGACCAGCACCCGTTTCATATAGTCACAATCTCGGGTCTGCTCTCACAAGCTATCGGTCATGACGAAACTACACGGTGCTGCTTACACAAGCTGTCGAGTATCGGTAACACATGCCGAAAAACTCAGCCACCGGTAGAACGTACAAACTAGCACCCAGATCACTTATTTCACTTAGATTTCATATAGGTTTCTAGTGAACATGTCACTCGTATCAATTTTTATTCCAAAAGTTCAACCGGGAAATTTATCACATTTCGATACTTTGTCAATTTCATTCAATATTCAGCCAGATCTCATAAAATATATCAAAACATGAAAACGTAAGTAAAAACGATGCATTATTTGCATACAAATTTACCTCAGTAGCATTATCGGTGAAAAGGACTTATTCGTCATATTCTTTATTTTCCTCCGTTCTAGGTTCGAACCTCATTTTCTTTAATCTATAATATCACATTTAGTCTATTTATTAGTCACATTATTCAATGTGATCCAAAAATCATATTATGGCAAAATTATGTTTTTACCCCTAAAGTTTCACATATTTACACTTTTGCCCATAGGCTCGTAAAATGATTTTCATTCAATTTATTTGTATTTTAAGCCTAGCCGAACCATTTTCATTACTACAACATCCCACAATTTCCACTAATTGACACTTTTATGACAAATTATATAACTTTTTCAAATTAGTCCTTTTTAGCATCTTTTCCAAAAATTACTTAGTAAAAGTCGTTTCTCTAACCATAAATGTAACACCTCGAATTTGGGCCTAGTAGATTTGGGCCTATTGGGTTGTAACGCCCCAAAAATCCTGAAACTTTAAATTTCTGTGCACGGAGTTTGGTATGTATGAGTAGCACTTAGAATATTAATTTTAAGGTATTATCGGGATTATTTGCAGTCTTAGAAATAGGGGAGACCATAGAAAAAAAATATTTTTCTTGTTTTAGTGGACCCTAGTCTTAGGGGTCAGGCCTCTTAAGCAGATTAGGAGAAAATATGACACAAATGGGCTTGTGGTCCAGTGGCAAGTAGCGTCACTTGGGAGCTATGAGGTAGCGTGGTTGTAAGCTGAAGAGGTCCAAGGTTCGAGTAGTGGTAAGGTGTTTTTGGAGTGTTATTTTGCATAGTGGACGGCCAGAGTTGTGGGGAATTAGAACTCTTTCGTTGGAGTGTTTGACTTGGTCTTGTGAGCTAATAGAGGAGGAAAATTCGAATGAGATGGAGGGATTATTAGAAAGAAAAGTTAGAAGATGAGGAGTGTGGAAGTGATGGTGCCGAATGGGACTCTGGGGGAAGGGAATTTTGGCTGTTGGCTATAAGAGGAGGGTGCCGAATCCCCTTTTGAGGTTCTTGGAATTTTGTTTTCTCCCCCTTAGCCTAATTCTTCCAATTGCCGGAAAAAAACCCCATCATCCCTTTGTTGAAAATTCAGTTTCCTCTCTAGCCGAATTCCCCATACCTTTTCTTCTTAAATCCCTTTTCTTGTTCACCTTTAGTTCTAGCCGATCACTTCTCCTCTTCCTCTCCCTAGTGGTGCCGAATTGCCTCTGTCACCATACTAATCTCTAAAGCCGAATTTAAGCCGCAGGATCAAAGGAGGATTTTGATAAGTGCTTAGTTGATCTTTTTAGTGAGTTTTGTTAAAATCCAAAGAGCTATCTAACCCTTCCTTATCATTAACTTTGTATTAACAAGGGTAAGGCTCAACAATCGCAAGTGTGGTAGGTAAGGATCGTTAGCAAGGTGGTAAGTGTTCTTGGCTCAATTATGGTTTAGTGGATGGTCGAATGTAATATGGCTTATAGGGGTGACTTATGTGGAATACTAGTCACTTGATTTTGACGATATACGTTTGGGTGTAGATCTAGAGAATATTAGCAAATAGTAGCAAAGAAAGGGCTACTAGAACGTGTGGCACACAGTAAGGGTACGGTGAGGTTTCGTTTTTTGATAAGTATGCGTTAAGCCTTGGTTAATCACTAATGATGTCGATTGTAGGTTCATGATTAAGGCATTTGTAGCATGTGAGGTTACCAGGTGTGTACAAACACTACACACACATACCGGCAACGCCGGAAAGCCGAAAGGCCAAAAGTGGCTAAATGGGCCCAATGGGCCCTGAGGCTAAGTTTGATGAAATGGATTAATTTGATTATATGAATTGGGTTAGGCATGCATGTTACATGATCTAGATTTGTTTTGGGCCTAATGGGTCATATGACTGAGATTTGGGCCTAGTGGGCCATAAGAATGTGATGTGGCCATTATGGGTTATATGAACGTGAAATGTGTTGATGGGCTTTATGGGGACGTAGACTAGTATGCTAGGGTTTTATAGACTTTAGGCTTAGTACTGAATAACTTTTAAACCGCATAAGACTTTCTAATAATTAAATATGTCTGTGGACAAGTCGCTAGGTTAGAGTATGGTAACGAGTATGTGCATGTCTAGGATTGGATCTAGGGAGAGCTTAGTACTTAAGCGGCCCTAGCGGCCCATCTCCTCTTCTCTGGAATCCTACCTGGTGCATAGTGTCTATTCACTTTAGCCGCAAGGACTTGTTAATGGGCCAAAGTTCATAACTAAAACCTGAGAGGGACCAAATACCCCTGATTTGGAAATTTACCAAAATATCCTTAGATTTGTAAAATTACTAAAATACCCCTGATTTGGAAATTTACCGAAATATTCTTAGATTTGTAAAATTACTAAAATACCCCTGATTTGAAAACAAGCAAAATACCCTTAGTTTGAAAATTTCCAAAGTACCTCTGTTTTGCAAAAGTACCTAAATCACCTATAGAGTAGATTTATGAAAATATCCTTGGGTTGAGAAATGACGAAAATACCGCTATGTGATGAGTATGAGTTTTGTGGATGGTACTCATGTGCATGTTGCATTCATATGATATTCTGATTAGGATGCATATGAATGGGAATTATGGTACGGAGGAAGATTTGAGGATCGTATAGTCGCTTGACGACCATGGATCCACCGGTGGCTTTAAGCCCATTATATGATTAGCAGCTTGCTGCAACGTTGAGTAGTGCCACTGTGAGTGCTACCTTTGGTGTGTAGAGGATGGGTGGGTCGATTTAGAATTCCCCACAGGTGTGTAGGGTTGGAAAGGAAATGGTATGTAGCGGATAGATTTTTGGGGAGGGTTTTGCATTGCCTTATTTTGTATATGATATGATATGATATGATATGATATGATATGAGGTCATTGTGGGCCAAGGCCCAAGACCACCGATTTTGATAGGGCTCAGGCCAATGAGATAATTATATATTGAATTGGATGCCAAGGGTTGTACACACTGAGTTTAGAAACTCGCACCCTTTATTTAATGTTTCATGTGATCCTCAGTAAATGGCTCGACGTGGGAGAGGACTCGGAGATGGCCGCACTACAATATGTTTAAATTTTTATTTATTTGCTTCAAAAGGCATAGTTTTAATTGCTTATTTTTTTTAGGATGTAATAAGGCCTTGTACTCCGATTTGACTTTAGATTTTGGGTTTTGTTGTTTCAAATGTTTACTTAATTATTAAACCTGAGTAAATTTCTTACGTTTAAACTTCGTTCTGAAGTACTTAAAATTATAAAATGGGTTTTTTTTATTACTTAACAAGACTCAAGGATTTTGGGCTTTCGGGCCTAAAATTTTTAATTAGCAAAATCATTAGAATTATGCCTTTGATGTCACACACCAGATTCGGGCCTAACTTCTAGGTCGGGTTTGGGGTGTTACAATAAACATGCATAACCTATCTTTAAACATCAAAATACACACATATTCGTCATGGTTCAAAACCTTAGACTTCAACCATATCTCAAGATATTGGTAGAAATAGATAGATCTTTTTACAAGGTTTTCAAAAACGTAAAAATTAGTAAAAACGGGGCTAGAGCGGACTTACAATCGAGCTTGGAAGCTTGAAAAACCCTAGCCATGGTTTCTCCATGCAAGTTTCGGCCATGGGTTGAAGATGGACAAAACATATGGCTTTTAATTTTGTTTTTAATTCATTTTAATTACTAAATGACCAAAATGCCCCTAACTTAAAAATATTCTATTTCACCTATTTCATGTCCATTTTTTTGTCCAAAAAAATAACCAGTGGTCTAATTATCATTTAAGGATCTCAAATTTAAAATTTCATAACAATTGGACACCTCTAACATGTAGAACTCAACTTTTGCACTTTTTACAAGTTAGTCCTTTTGACTAAATTGAGTGCCCAAATGTCAAAATTTTCGAACGAAATTTTCACAAAATCATTTTGTGAAATCATAGACCATAAAAGTGTAATAAAAATAATTCTTTTCCTCGTCAAATTTGTGGTCCCGAAACCACTGTTCCGACTAGGCCCAAAATCAGGCTATTACATAAACGTACTAACCCGAGGTCTTCATCTCTCTTAACTCCAAACCACGATGTGATGTCTGTAATAAATTGCATTATGGAGAGTGTCGGATGAGAAGTAGGGCTTACTTTAAGTGTGGTTCTCTTGACTATTTTCTTAAAGTTTGCCCGGGAAGGGTTGAGAAAGACATTGAACAGACTCTGAAGCCGAGTAATCCTGTCTCAATGGGTAGACCACCACGATATTCTGAAAATGTCAGTGGTAGTCGTAGTGCTGCAAAATATTCAACAGCTAAGTCCAAGGCTCGGGCTCCGGTAAGAACATATGCGATACGTGCAAGAGAAGATGCTTCAGTACCAGATGTTATCACTGGTACATTCTTACTAATATTATTTCTTTGATTGATCCTGGTTCCACGCATTCATATATATGCACGAAATTTGTGTCTGAAAAAATACGATTGTTGAATTCACATAATTTGTGTTTAAAGCTTCCAACCCCTGTTATGGTGGATAAAATTTGTAAAAATTTTCTATTGATAATAGAGGGTCACTGTTTTCTGGCTAATTTGATGTTGTTACCCTTTGATGAATTTGATGTAATATTGGGAATGGATTGGTTAACCCAACATGATGCAGTGGTAAATTGTAAGCATAAATACATTGTATTGAAGTGTCAAAATAGTGAGTTGCTTTGGGTTGAATCTGAGAAACTGGATGGGTTGTCCAATGTGATTTCAGCAATATTGGCACAGTGCTATATTAAAAAGGGGTATGAGGCTTATCTTACTATTGTACTAGATACTAAAGTATCAAAGTTGAAAATCTAGTCGGTGCTGGTCGTTTGTGAGTTTCTTGAGGTATTTCCAGAAGAACTACCTGGTTAACCTCCAGCCAGAGAGATGGAATTTTCCATAGACCTTGTACCAGGAACGACGCCGATACCTATAGCACCATATAAAATGGTTCCTACTAAATTGAAATAACTGAAGATACAGTTGCAAGAGTTGATTGATAGGATTTTCCCAACCCAGCTTTTCACCATGGGGTCCACCGATATTGTTTGTAAAGAAGAAAGATGGATCATTGAGATTATGAATGGATTGCAGATAACTTAATAAAGTCACAATAAAGAATAAGTACACTTTGCCTCGTATGGATGACTTGTTTGATTAATTAAAAGGTGCCACTGTATTTTCGAAAATTGACCTATGATCTGGTTACTATCAACTACGGGTAAAAGATTCAGATGTATCGAAGGCAACCTTTAGAACCAGATATGGCCATTATAAGTTTTTGATGATGCCATTCGGATTAACTAATGCCCCGACAATATTTATGGATTTAATGAACAGAATTTTCAAACCATACCTGGACAGGTTCGTGGTTGTTTTTATTGATGATGTTTTGTTTTATTCCCGGAATGAAAATGAGCATGTTAAACATTTGAGAACTGTATTGCAAACTCTACGTGAGAAGAAATTGTATGCCAAGTTTATTAAATGCAAATTCTGGCTACGGGAAGTTAGTTTCCTTGGAGATGTTGCATCTACAGAGGGTATTCGGGTGGATCCGAACAAAAATTCAGCTATTGTAAGTTGGAAGGCACTGAGGAATGTTTCAAAAGTCTAAAGTTTTCTGGGGCTAGCTGGATATTATCGGAGATTTGTTAAAGGGTTTTCAATGATAGCTTCTCTGATGACCCGATTGCTGCAAAAAGATGTGAAATTCGAATAGACTGACAAGTGTCATCAGAGTTTTGATATATTGAAAGCTTTATTGATGGAAGTGCCTGTATTAGTCCAACCTAAATCGGGTAAAGAAATTGTAGTTTACAGTGATGCCTCATTAAATGGTTTGGATTGTGTGTTGATGCAAGATGGTAAAGTAGTGGCTTATGCATCTAGGCAACTGAAAACCGCATGAGAGAAATTACCCAGTACATGATCTTGAATTGGCAGCCATCGTTTTTGCACTGAAAATATGGCGGCATTATCTCTTTGGCAAAAAGTGTCACATCTTTACGGATCACAAAATTTTGAAGTATTTAATGACACAAAAAGAATTGAATTTGAGACAACGTAAGTGGTTGGAATTATTAAAAGATTATGATCTCGTTATTGATTATCATCCGAGGAAAGCTAATGTAGTGGTGGATGCCTTAAGCCGAAAATCTTTATTTGCCTTAAGGGCATTGAGCACCTGGTTATCATTGTCTGATGATGATTCAATCATAGCTGATTTAAAAGCTAGATCAACATTTCGGCAACAAATCTGTGAAGCTCAGAAGGATGATGATAAATTACAGGCTAAACGAGTACAAAGTGAGTCAGATCTTGACTCAGAGTTTCAGATTGATTCGGACGGTTGTTTGTTATTCAAAGATAGAATATGTTTACCGAAGAATTCAGAATTGGTATAGAAGATTCTATATGAAGCACACAATGGTATAATGTCTGTACATCCTGGTAGTAACAAAATGTATAATGACTTGAAGAAAATGTATTGGTGGCCAGGTATGAAAAGAGATATTTTTGAATTTGTATCTAGATGTTTGATTTGTCAGCAAGTAAAGGCTGAACATCAAGTACCTTTGGGATTATTGCAGCTAATTACCATATTGGAATGGAAATGGGAAAGAATTACCATGGACTTTGTATCGGGATTACCCTTGTCACTGAAAAAGAAAGATGTTGTTTGGGTAATTGTTGACCGCCTAACAAAGGTAGCACACTTTATTCCGGTACGTATGGATTTTTCATTGGATAGATTGGTTGAATTATATGTCTCTGAGATTGTAATACTACATGGAGTGCCAATCTCCATTATTTCAGATAGAGATCCACTGTTTACGTCCCAATTTTGGAGTAAATTGCAAGAAGCTCTGGGCACTCAGTTACATTTCAGTACTGCATTCCATCCTCAAACAGATGAACAATCTGAACGTGTGATAAAGATTTTAGAAGACATGCTTCAGTGTTGTGTACTTGAATTTGGAGGAAACTGGGAAAAATACTTGCCTTTGATTGAATTTGCTTACAATAACAATTATCGGTCCAGTATTAAAATGGCGCCGTATGAAGCTCTATATGGTTGCAAGTGTAGAACTCTATTGTATTGGACAGAGTTAAGTAAGAAAAAGATACATGGAGTTGACTTGATCCGGGAGACCGAAGAAAGGGTGAAGATAATTGGAGACAGTTTGAAAGTGACCTCAGACCGTCAAAAGTCTTATGCTGATTTAAAGCGAAAAGAGATAGAATTTGAGGTTGATGATAAAGTGTTCTTAAAAGTGTCACCTTGGAAGAAAGTTCTCTGATTTGGTCGTAAAAGAAAATTGAGTCCACGGTTCGTCGGGCCATATGAGATCATTGAAAGAATTGGGTCTGTTGCATATCGGTTAGCATTACCACCGGAGCTGGATAAAATTCATAATGTGTTTCATTTGTCCATGCTACGATGATATAGATCGGACCCTTCACATGTTATTACTCCAATAGAAGAGGAGATTCAGCCTGATATGACGTACAATGAAGAACTGATCAAAATACTGACACATGAGACGAAAGAGCTAAGAAATAAAAAGGTGGCATTAGTAAAAGTGCTCTGGCAAGGACATGGGTTAGAGGAAGCTACTTGGGATGTAACACCCCAAACCCGGCCCATGCGTTATGAGCGGTTTTGGTATGTCACATGAAGAAAAACATGTTAAATTCTTTTTATTCATGCAAAAATAGGTATTGATTTGTTAAAATCAAGAAAACAAATTTGATTTGAAATATTTGATAAAATACTACTAACCTCGAAGATTGATTGATAAATCAATAAACTTGAACTGATGATCTTATAAAACCGTGATTTTTGAAAATATCGTTGATAGTTCGAGAGAAACTTTTCGTGTTAAAATATTTGTAAAAGTTTATTTTGAAATCCATTTGTTAATCGATTTTTTTTAAAAAAAAACCTTTATTATGTTTTTAGCAAATTCCCGTTTAAAACAATTTAAGAAAAATAATAAATACGTCCAAACATAAAGCAAAGTAAAGTTATCCCAGAGGCCTTATTACAACTATAAAATCCCAAAATAGCAAAAGTAATAAAACGGAATATGAAATTTAATAAAGTTCGAAACACCAATTCTGAAGTATGGCCTCCACCGAGTCATCCATAGCTCAAGTCCACATCAATGAGCATTACCTACAAGGATTAGGAAAAAAGGGGGTGAGTTACAAGAACTCAGTGTATAATCCATTTACCGTTGTCTACTGGGCTTGAACCCATTTAGTAATAACTTGGGCCTAAGCCCCTATAGCAAAATGTTGGGCCGAAGGCCATATAGCAAAACAAAAAATATATATATATGACAAATGTATGTGTACAATATATGCAACCCAACCCATCCTAACAACCCATTCGCTACACACCACCCGTACCATCCAACACACCTGTGGGATCAAGTCAACCCACCCCACCAACACACCAATTGCAGGCATTATGCCATTTATAACAAATTTGTGGCTAAGCCACCAGAGTCATAATTAAACGTGGCATAGCCACTATACAGATTGTGGCAAAGCCACCAGAATATCATATACGGTAATGTAATCGGCACACAGCCTTGGGTAAATATGATCAACACAGAGTCGTTAATTCATATGTTAGGCACATAGCCCCGAGTAAATACGTTTGGCATAGCCATAATCACGATGGCACAAAGCCATATTTAGGTTGGCACATAGCCATTATCAGAATTTGTGGCAGAGCCACCAGAATCATAGCGAATTAGATTAATAAACATTTTTGTGGCAGTGCCACCGGAATTACTTCTCTTCAACATTTTCCCATCCCATGCAAAATTATGTATATGCAACATACATAGTAAATTATAATAATACAAATATAAACAAAAATTTATTAATTCAGAGATTCATTACAAACAATTTGGCCCAATTAACACTTTGCAAAATCGGCCCATCAGGGAAATATATCAAATCGACCCATTAGGGGCATTTTTGTAATTCGATAATTTACCCACTAAGGGTAATTCGATAATCTCACAGCCCAAGGGTATCTCGGTAATTTACCATCCAAGGGTATTTTGGTAATTCGCAACCTAGACTTAACTACTAATGTGGGGCATAAAAATTGAAACTGTCCATCTGCGTCATACTGACTAAATTAACTATAACTCGCGTTAGGAAACTTGAAATTAAGATCCGTAAATTTTCCTTGAAACTAGACTCATATATCTTCTTACTAAAATTTTTCCAGAATTTTTTGCATAGCCATTTAGTACATGTTATTCCATAAACTTTCTCTTGTTTCACGGTCCAACGATTCTGACCTCTCTTACCTTAAGTTCAAATATCTCACAGTACAGTTTTCATATATTGCTCCCACTTGTTTCTAATGAAAATATGCTCAATAAGGAATCTATACATATAACTTATAACCCATAATTCACTTTGTACAATTTTATATGATTTTTCCAAGAAAGATCAGGGAACCACAAAGTCAATCAGAATTAGTCTCACTAAAATTAGAATATCACTAAAAATAAAATTCCTTTTCCTTCTCTGTTTCTTTCATATCCAAATTAACACAGTAAGATTTTATTCAATATCTTATTCACTTTCTAATTCCCTTTCTCCTATTTTTCATGATTTTTCGAAGTCACGTCATTGCTACTGACCAAAACTATTTCATTGCAAAAAATATGGTTACCACTATAAACCTACGCATGCCCGAGTGATCACGGATGCCGGTTTCCAATTTTCTTTGGTATTTCGACCAAATCACAGAACATTTCATGCAAATTTTTAGAGAAGTGTGAGATTACACAAAATTTCAAACATGTATTCGGAAGGTACGGGATTACACATCTTGATTAGGATTCCCTAAAGAACCACTCGTCGTTGCCCCCTAAAAATAAAATCGATCAAAAGTTAGTCTTGATTTCTCAAAATTTCCAAAAGCCCAAAAGTACTCACTTACAAGAGTCACTTACCACAATCGCAATCCTTCCCTACTAGATTCTAAAATCCGGCCTTGCACCTTGGCTATTGCAATGAGTCCCAATCAACTTTCGAAACAAAGGCTAAAAGAAAGATAAGTAGCAACAAAGGATGGCTTGATTCGGCCTTCATCAAAAGAGAGTAAGAGGAGTTTAAAATAATAACAAGTGACTAGGTTCGGCTTAGCCAAGGGATGAGAGTTTCGGCTTGGCCAAGTCAAGAGAAGAAAGAACAAACAACATGAATAAGAAGAAAGAACCTTTACCTTAATAATAGGAATGAACTGAAATGAAGAACATAGTTTGGCACTAGTAGCAAGACAACAAAGAAGGATCGGTAGTTTCGGTTTTTAAGAGAAGATGAGTGAAAAATAATTGGTTACAAAGGTTAGGTGTTTTTGGCAAGACAAGAAAGAAAAGAGAAAATGTCCACTATTGTCTTGAAGTTGCGGCAATGGGAGGAGAAGTTGGAAGAATGAACACAAAGGATGCCAAAAGGAATTAGACCTAACAAGCACCAAAACTATCAAAATGCTCCCATCAAAATTCGACTACCCTCTCCCTTTTCCAAACCATTATCATCTTTACCAAAAGATGAACATAGACCAAATAAAACCTTTCCAAAACGTCCCCCACGAAAAATGCCAACATGTTCCCTATTCCTTCCCTTTTCTTTTACTCCTTTCCTTACCTTCATCCTTTCCTTAGCCACCTTGCCAAAAATAAAATGTCCAACTTGCCTTATTTACAAGCTTGGCCGACATTTAGGGAAAGAGTACAAAAATAATAGTCAAAATTTGCACATTATGGGATTTGAACCTCCTCCATCAAAGTACTTCATGTGGCGCCATAACCCTTTTACCATAAGCTTCTTTATGGTAGCACATTACTCATTTATTTCCATAAGCCTTGAAGCCACTTACCATCTCTCCTTAATAGGCTTAAACACAAAATTTTACCTATAGCCTAAATTGAACCCGAGACTTCATAGAAACCCCGTAACCTTCCAAATTTACTTAACTAATAAGTCCAATTTGCAATAATGCCAATCTCTTGTTCTCAAAAATTTTAAACACTCTTATGCCCAAGGCCCATTGGGCCCAATTCTTCTAGGCCCAATTTCGGGATGTTACGTGGGAGCCGGAGGATACTACGAGGAGGCAATACCCTAACCATTTTTCTGGTAAGAATTTTCGAGGATGAAAATTTTTAAGGGGGAAAGTTGTAACAACCCATTTTCGGAGTGATTAGAACAGTGGTTTTGGGACCACTAATCCGAACCAAGAATAAAAATTTATTTTATTTTATATTATGGTTGGTATCATGATAGGAAGGTCACATGAAAATTTTGATATGTAAATTTTATCGATTGTATGGTTAATTAGGTAAAGGACTAAATTGCATAAAATGCAAAAGTTGGATTCTAGTAGCTATAGGTATCAAATAGCTATGGAATTCAAAACTTAAGATCCTTATATGGTAATTAGACCATTGAAGAGTAGTTAGTAGATATTATATTGACTCATCCATGGAAAAATTATAAAAGGCAAGGGACTATATTGGAAATCAATAAAACTAAAAGATGACAAATAATTAAAAAAGAAATTATCATCTTTTTATTCATCTTCTTCCCTAAAATTTCTATGGAAACCAGAGGAGGGAGGATGAAAAATTTTCAAGCTCAATAAGATATGAAATCAAGTCCCGTTTTTAATGATTTTTATATTTTTAGAATCGGGATAGTCTAATCTTTCTATTTAGGGGATTTATTTGAAAAGTTATCAAAGTATGAAATTTGGGTCATGGATGAATATGCTAAAAATTGAAAATATATGGTAGAAAATGAACAGTTATTCATAGATAAATAACTGTTACAAAGCAATTTTTGATGAAAACTTGATTTAAGGACTAAAATGAAAAATGGTAAAACCCATGGAAAATTCTGAAATCTGTGAAATGTATGTGCTGTAAATGTAATATATAAATTTCAGCTAGGCTTGGAAAGAGGGTTAAATTCTATGAATTTCATTTTTCGAGCCGAGGGACGAAATTGGAATTTATGAAAAGTATAGGGGTAAAATGGTAATTTTGCCTAGGATGTAATTGAATGCAAATGTATATGAAATGTGATAAATTGATAGTTACATATGTTTATATAGACCCAGAAAGACCAACTACCAAACTAGATCAAGGGAAGCAAAAGTTTTCAGATTAGTTCAAATTCAAATACGAACAATTGTTAAGGCAAGTTCGTGTAACCTAAATATGTATGTTAATGTGCTTGAGTTGAATTGTATGATTGTGTTGATATATATGTCAAGATATACATTATGAAATGACCACAATTTGGAAAATGATGATAAAATGCTATCTCCCGGTTGAATGTTGAAATTTGATGGAATAAGGTGATTTCTCGAAAAGAGTATAATACTGCATATGTTGCATATAGGATTTATCCCGGATGGGTAATCCTAAAATAAGCCCTCTCAAGCATATGTTATAGATTGGATTTAGCCCAAACGGGTAATCCAAATCAAGCTTTTTAGAACATATGATATAGAAAGGATTTAGCCTGGACTAGTAATCCTGTTATAAAATATGTGGCTTGAGAGTTTGTACCTTATGATCATGTGCCAAATGGATACTTTTGTACATGAATTGATGGATAGTTGATATGTATACTTTGTGTATACTACCAGAATGTCCATCGAAATTTCAATAGTTCAACAGGAAAGATTCATGAAATACGAAAAGGTGAAACTAAATAGAAGTTTATAATGCGATGAGATCATCTATGTTTACTTGATATTCATAAGATGTTATGAGACTAACTTGTTTGATTAAGTGTATATGTTTAGGTAAATTTACCCAAAAATTTTGAATTGTATGGTTATGTATTCTTGTATGAATAAATATAGTCGGTAAGTTTAATTCCCGTTATACGAACTTACTAAGCATGAAAATGCTTACCCCGTTTAATTTTCTTTGTTTTATAGTGCTCATAATCTCACGAAGGTTGGAGGTCGGTTAGAGCATCAATCACTCTATCCACTATCTCATTTTGGTATAATGGCATGTATAGACTCATTTGGCCAAATGATGGCTTGTAAGTGATGTTTTGTAATCTAGCCATTGGAATGGCTAGTGATGTTTTACTTAGTATGTTTATAAAGTTATTCCATGATTAAATTCCTATGTCCTAAGTTGGTTGATTGATTATGCTTAAGGTGGAAGTTCATTATAAATAAAATTATAAACATGAATTGTATGTGATAATAAATCATGCTAGGTTCTAGAATTAGATTGGTTTTAATGATTGAATTAGCTGGTACATTTATACAATTTTGATGTAGGTTATTGGCAATAATTGGGTGATAAAATGAAGCTAGAAAAATGGCTTTATTTTGACCACACGGGCAAATAGGTGTGTGTTTAGGCCGTGTGTGATACACGGTTTACCCAATGGGCGTGTGGCCTGGCCGCGTGTCCCCTGCATTTTAAAAATGAGAAACATAATGCTCGAAATTGGGCACATGGGCAGAGACACTGGCGTGTGTCTCAGCTGTGTGGTTGACACAGCCTTGAACACGGGCGTGTTACACAACCATGTGAAAACTACACCTTAATTTCGAAAATTAAATTCGCCACACGGCCTAGCAGACGGGCGTATGACTTGGCCGTGTGACTTCAATTACTTCATGCTTTCCAAGTCAGAGAGTTACATAGGTCAGGGACACGGGTGTGTGTGAGCACACGACCTGACCACACGAGCGTGTCCCTAGACCACACAGGCATGTGAGTCCTGCAATGTTGGAAAATTTTTGAAATGTCGCGAAAAATTTTATGAGTTTCAGATTAAGTCCAGACTTGATTCTAATGCTCCTATTGGACCTCGAGGGCCCAATTAGGGGACGTTTTGAATGACCTTGGTAAATGAATAGTAATCTGCGTAAATTATTTGTAAAATGTTCTGAATGTCTCGTTAATACTCTAAAACCTTATTCTGATGACGGATATGAGTTAGGGTGTTACAAGGTACTAGTGATCCAGCAGTCGAGTATGATTTATCAAGATAGGATTTATCCCTCTTTCTTAATGAGAGTAATATCTTGGGCCACTTGATGAAATAAGACTAGAAATTCATGACCATGCTTAAATTAGTTGGTATGACATATCACACTTATTTATTTAACATAGTCTACTCAGAATATCAAGAAATATGAGATTGAACATCACAAGTGTGACTATACCATGACTTGTGTCCAATCTAGATATAAAGGATAAAAGGATATGATACATAATAATTTTTTCACAGAAAGTTTATACCGAATCACGACTTCTTGGAACTTGGGTAGCAATGATGCATTGGTAGATGCACTTATTGTTTGTAACATTAGAAATGTTCTAGTATTAGTACCAATGTTACAAGAACCTATAGTGTCACACACTCTGGTTAAAGCAAATAGACTTCACACAAAATAATGGGTGTATACCCTCCTACATACGACAATGGTAGATTCTTATCCTTGGCATATAAGTATAGCCTGGCGAATAGTATTGCCTGGCGAATAGTATTTCTTGGTGGACATGATTCACAACTACTTTTCCATAGTTGATATTTATGGAAGTTAGTATTCTTTTGGAAAGAATATAATTTTAATATCTTTCATGATTCTCTCTAAAATAAAAAAAGGAATTATATTTTTAATATACATGATACTAATAAAGGAATACAATCCCAGAGGTGTAAGAGTGAGTAAGAAAAATAAAACTAGCTCTAGCAGCAAAAAGGTTTGTATACTCTCTGAAAAGTTCAAAAGAGTTATCTGTTTGTGCCTGATTGGGTGGACTATGTTGAGGCCAAGAACTTTGTTGCGGTTAGGATTGACATCGTCCTAAGGAATTTAACCAACAACATTATTTACCATTCTTCAATTTCAAAAGGTATATCGTCTAAAGGAATCTAACCAACAACGTTATTTACAATTCTTCAGCTTCAGAAGGTATACATTCAACCTTATTTCAACCCGACTCATTCCTCTTACATGGATCCATGTTTGATCATCGCTAGAATTGTAACACCCCAAACCCGGACAAGACACCACGTCCGAATCTGGTATGTTACGGGGAAAAACGTTTTTGAGAGATCAGATTTTTCGTTTAAAAGCGGGGTGAAAACATAGTGATCTTGAAGAAAATTGGAGTAGGCTTATTTGAAAACAAATGGTGTATTTGAGACCCGGAGATTTTGGAAACTTATCCAAAGTATATAGTTAAAAACGAGTTGATTTCATTTAATAATTCCAATAGTTTCTTAGTGCTACTTTAAAACATTTTTAACTTAGTAGAAAATCGAGTTTGATTTGAAATCATTTGAGTTTACTCTATAACAAAGCATAGTGAGATACCTGATGGTATAGTTTAAAACACATTGCGATATAGTTTTGAAAACATTGTATTCCCAAGTTTTTAGTAAAATTTCATACCAAGTTATTTGTTAGCAGGTTAAGAATCTAATTAAAACATAACCATCATAAAACATAAATCAAAGGCCTTTTACAAATCCAAACTAAAACCCAACTAAAAGTAAATAAGTTAAAGTACCCAAATTGAATAGTCTGAGCAAAACTTTTATTAAAGCATGGCATGTGCACCCCTAGTCCATCCCGGCTCCATGTCCGCGTCTACGAGTCACCTGAAATGTCAAAGGAGAAGGTGAGTCGAATGACTCAGTGTATAAATCCCGCTCCCGATAACACAACATGCTAACACACATCATACATAGCAACATAATTAATGCAACCCGATCCTAACCATCCGTATCGCCTTTTCTACCCCGTGTGGTACCAAACCACTG
Source organism: Gossypium australe (assembly GCA_005393395.2). Taxonomy (NCBI): domain Eukaryota; kingdom Viridiplantae; phylum Streptophyta; class Magnoliopsida; order Malvales; family Malvaceae; genus Gossypium; species Gossypium australe. Next base: position 49,709,210 of record CM016626.1, read on the forward strand.
GTGGTGCCAAACCACTGGTGACATAGAGTCACAATGTGTTACCAAAACACTGGTGTCCCAAAGACACAATATCCATCAATGTGGTGCCAAACCACTGGTGTCCCAAAGACACGTTTGTGCTACCAAAGCACTGGTGACCGAAGTCACAAATCCAATGATGGGGCCAACCCATCGTGTGATACCAAATCACTAGCAGACGATCCCATATCTCAAGTGGGGCCAACCCACGGTGGTGTTAACCACAGGGACGAGTCGCAATGAGGTGCCAAACCTCTGGTGTCCCAAAGACACAAATGTGGTACCAAACCACTGGTGACCGTAGTCACAATAATCGAGTGATGGGGCCAACCCATCGTGTGATACCCAATCACTAGCAAACGATCCCATATCTCAAGTGGGGCCAACCCACGGTGGTGTCAAACCACAGGGACGAGTCGCAATGAGGTGCCAAACCTCTGGAGGTGCCAAACCTCTGGTGACCAAAGTCACAAAGTGTGTTACCAAAACACTGGTGCTCGTCAGCACAAAATATCACTGCCCCCTCCACTCATATCACCCATCAACATACCATACTCATGTGATCATGCATATCATACAAATCATACATATTATGCTAATATGCTTAACATCGTATCCCATATCATACATCCATAATCATGGTATCATATAGATCATCAGTAAACTTATAACAATACTGACTTACCCGAGTCCGTACACATACCCCATTTTGGGTATCCAATTATCCATCATACTGTTATGTTTTTAACAGGCAAACAGGTTTATTAATAACATTACTAGGTATCGGTGTGTTAGTTTACACACTTGGTAATCACGAGTCTAAAATCCCAACGAAACGATCTAAGTCCCTCGATTGACTTGCTCCTAGAATCGACCAAACATAGGGGTTAGGCATCTACAACATTCGGCCAATGCTAACAAACCAAAGGGGTTAATATCGAACCCTTACCTTACTCTTGTGAATGGTTTGGTTTCCAACCAACTCTCGAACCAACAGTGGTTCTCCTTCCAACAATTGACCAACCCCTAAAAGAAAACAGTTAAACCTTAATAATCTTGACTCAATCGAGATCAAACGATTGAACGATCAATGATAATACCAATCACTTACCACAACCACTGCCTACCAATCGGTTCAAAGGGTTGAAGACTCTTCTTGGCTACTTTTCAATATCCAAAGACCCTAACACAAGATGATTAACAACAGGTTAATATCCTTCCAACCACCACCAAACATAAGCTTTTAATCCAACCAAATTCAATATAGAACTAGAGAAGATGGACATGGCCATTCGGCCAAACACTTACCCCAACACCAACAAAGATTCGGCCAACACCACACTAGGAGGGAATGGAGATTCGGCCTTACTCACAAAAGAGAACACAAGAAAAGTGGAGAAAAGGAGGGGTTGATATTCGGCCAAGACTTCAAAAGAAGAAAAAGGAAATTCGACTTTAGGTGTTTAACACCCTTGAATTCGGCTACAAACTAGAAAAGAAAATAGTAAAAGAAATAGATGTGGTTTAAGAGAAGAAAGAATTCGGTCAATGGTTGAAGAGATATTCGGCTCAAGTGTTTCAAGAAATGGGAGAAAATAAATGGAAATTCGGCTAAGAGGGCAATGTGAATTCGGCACTAGGTGTTTCTAAAGGAGAGTAAATGGAATTATGAGAGGAAAAGAGAGCTTGTTTCGGTTTACACAGGTGAAGAGAGAAAGAAAGAAAACAAGGTGTGTTCGGCTACCAAGAAGGTTGAGAGGGACAAAACAATTTCGGTAACTAGGTGTTTGTACTTTTGGCTTCAAAGAGAAAAATGAGAGAAACCCTTAGAGTTTCGGTTTGTTTTGACAAAAAGAGAAAATGTGGCTTACCAATTGCTTCATTGCCGAAAAACACCCAAAATGCCAAGGTACATTCGGCACTACCCAAACCCCATACCAAACCGTCCACACTCCCACTCCAACACCCACAAATTCGGCCACATCCCCCTATTCACTCCCAACCACAATTTCAAATAAGTTTGAACAAGTCATCTTCCCCCTAATTGCTCTCCACCATCCAAGTCACCACTTGACCAAGTCCATGGTAGAATTCAAGTTGCTCTCAACCTCTTCCTCCATGCCGTCCAAAATGAGTGACAAAAAATAGGGGATCCTGCGGCTTGAACTCATGACCTCCCCCTTGACAAAGGCGTCACACCCAAGCTCCATGTGGCGTCCCCCTTGCCACTTTGCCAGCTCTTCATTTGTGCAACAAAACACCAAAGACAACTCTTATACCCCAGCTCCAACAGCTCCCCTGACTCAACACCCAAAAACCAAAATTTTCCCATTCACTCAGGCACACTCCTAGCCCACAATTAAGCCCCGATACTACACAAACAACTATACAGCACACTAACACATGCAATAACATGCAACAACAAAATAGCCCCTAACTCGAGATATTACAGTTCTACCCCCCTTAAAAATAATTTCGGCCTCGAAATTACCTGGTCAGAAGAGTTGCGGGTATTGCTGTCTCATCATGTCCTCGGGTTCCCACGTGGCTTCCTCCACGCCATGATTCCGCCAAAGTACCTTAACCAAAGGCACAGACTTCCTACGCAAAACCCTCACATCCCGATCTAGAATCTGTACAGGTTCTTCTTCCATAGTCAAGTCTGGATTTACCTCTATCTCTTCCACTTCTACCACATGTGACGGATCTGAACGATACCTCCGAAGCATCGAAGCGTGAAAAACATCGTGAATCTGACCAAGCTCTGCTAGCAATGCTAGCAACTCAAGCTGATACGCCACTGGTCCAACTCGTCTCAATACCTTATACGGCCCAATAAACCTCGGACTTAGCTTGCCTTTCCTTCCGAACCTCAACACCTTCTTCCAAGGCGAAACCTTCAGGAAAACTCGATCCCCCACAGCAAACTCTATGTCTCTCCGCCTAAGATCGGCATAAGACTTCTGCCGGTCCGAAGCTTCCTTCAACTGAGCTTGAATCACTTTAACCTTGTCCTCAGTCTCAGCTACTAACTCGGGTCCCAACAACTGACGTTCACCTAACTCTGTCCAACACGTAGGTGAGCGACACTTCCTACCATACAATGCTTCATACGGCGCCATCTTGATGCTCGCTTGATAACTGTTGTTGTAAGCAAACTCAACTAATGGTAGAAATTCCTCCCAACTACCTCTGAAGTCCAGAACACAACCTCTCAGCATATCCTCTAAGATCTGAATAACCCTTTCTGATTGACCGTCAGACTGCGGGTGAAAAGCCGTGCTGAAATCCAAACGCGTACCCAAAGCCTGATGCAACGCTTTCCAGAACCTTGACGTAAATCTGGGATCCCTATCCGAGATTATCAAAACCGGCACACCGTGCAACCTCACTATCTCTGACACATACAGCTTCGCTAACTTCTGAAGTGAGTAGTCAACCCTCACCGGAATAAAGTGAGCTGATTTAGTCAGTCGATCCACCACTACCCAAACTGAATCCTTCTTGCTTGGCGTAAGCGGTAACCCACTGACGAAATCCATGGTTATCCTTTCCCACTTCCACTGAGGAATCTTCACAGGCTGAAGCAAACCTGACGGCAACTGATGCTCAGCCTTGACCTGCTGACAAGTCAGACACTTCCCAACAAACTCTGTCACCTCTTTCTTTAGGCCAGGCCACCAAAACTGGTCTCTAAGATCCCTATACATCTTGCTACCTCCAGGATGCATAGCATAAGGACTACTATGTGCGTCCTGAAGAATCTTCTGCCTCAGCTCAACATCTTTAGGCATACAAGCCTTACCCTGAAAACACAACACCTCATCACTAGACAAGCTGTAACCCTCCAAACCACCATTCTGCACTTGCAACCTTCGCGCCCTCAGAACCTCATCCTCTAACTGTTTCTCTCTGATCTGCTCAACCCAAGTAGGCTTAACCTGCAGTTCTGCCAGAATACTCCCGTCGTCATACAAACTCAAGTGGGCAAACAATGCTCTTAAGTCCGAAACAACCTTACGGCTCAACGCGTCGGCCACCACGTTAGCCTTGCCCGGATGATACTCAATCGAACAGTCATAATCTTTCAGCAACTCAACCCATCTGCGCTGCCTCAAATTCAAATTCTTCTGAGTCAGTAGATACTTCAGACTCTTGTGATCCGTATAGACTATCGATCTCTCTCCATACAAGTAGTGCCTCCAAATCTTTAAGGCGAAGACTACAGCCGCTAGCTCCAAATCATGCGTCGGATAGTTGACCTCATGTGGCCTCAGCTGCCGAGAAGCGTAAGCCACAACCTTACCTTCCTGCATCAATACACAACCCAGTCCCGTATGTGATGCGTCGCAATAGACTGTGTATTCCTTACCAGCCTCAGGTTGAATCAAAACCGGAGCCTCAGTCAAAATCTTCTTTAACTTATTGAAGCTTTCCTGCTGTTTTTCAGTCCATACAAACGGAACTTCTTTCCTTAACAACTTGGTCATCGGCGCTGCTATCAACGAGAAACCCTCAACAAACCTTCTGTAGTATCCGGCCAAACCCAGAAAACTCCGAATCTCAGCCACTGACTTAGGCGGCTTCCAGTCCAAAACTGCCTCAATCTTACGAGGATCTACCCGAATCCCCTCTGCCGACACTACATGACCCAAGAAAGTCACTTCTCTAAGCCAGAACTCGCACTTACTGAACTTAGCATAGAGTTGCTTTTCCCTCAGAATCTGCAGCACCACTCTCAAATGCGCATCATGCTCTTCCTCTGTCTTTGAGTACACTAAGATGTCGTCTATGAAAACCACGACGAACTAATCTAGATACTGCTGAAACACCGTATTCATCATATCCATAAACGCTGCCGGTGCGTTAGTCAACCCGAACGGCATTACCAGAAATTCGTAGTGCCTATATCGAGTCCGAAACGCTGTCTTATGGATATCAGCCTCCTTAACCTTCAACTGGTGATACCCAGACCTCAAGTCAATCTTTGAAAATCCCGCAGCACCCTTCAGCTGATCAAACAAGTCATCTATCCGTGGCAACGGATACTTGTTTTTAATCGTCAGCTTGTTCAACTGGCGGTAATCTATGCACATCCGCATTGTGCCATCTTTCTTCTTAACAAAAAGTACCGGCGCACCCCACGGCGAAACACTTGGCCTGATAAAACCTCGATCGAATAACTCCTGGATCTGAGCCTTAAGCTCCACCAATTCCTTTGGCGCCATCCTATACGGAGCAATAGACCTGGCGCAGTCCCGGGTAATAGATCTATCCCGAACTCTACCTCGCGATCTGGCAACAAACCCAGAAGCTCCTCAGGAAACACATCAGCAAATTCCTTAACAGTACGAACCTTCTCTACAGCAGACTCTTTAGCCTCCAAGGCATACACATGAACTACATACGCTTCACAGCCCTTCCTGACCATCTTCTCCGCCTTCAGAGCAGATACCACATTAGACAGGTAATCTCTCCTATTACCTATCATAGCCACTTCATCACCCTCAATCGTCTTAAGAACCATGCATTTAGCCGCGCAATCCAACCTCGCCTGGTACTTGACCAACCAATCCATCCCAAGAATCAGATCGAACTCCCCAAACGGCAGTTCCATCAGATCAGCAGCAAACACTACCCCTTGGAGTTCTAGGGGTACCTCTCTAAACAGTTTATCTACTACTACAGAGTGACCTAGAGGGCTAATTACAGTCATCTGCCTAGAAGATATCTCAGAGTCTAAATCCATGGTCTCTACTATACTACTGGCAACATAAGAGTGCGTCGAACCCATATCAATCAAAGCAATATAAGGAGAACCAAAAATCAAAAACGTACCGGTTATGACGTCCGATGCGTCACCCTCCTCTCGGCGCCTCGCAGCATACACTAATCCAGGCTGTCTAGCATCAGAACTACCCGCTCCTCTGCCCGGTGCTCCACGGCCCCGACCAGAACCATTACCATTTCTGCCATTACCACGGCCCCTCTGCGATGGCGGTCCATTACCTCTGAACTGATTACGGCCCTGACTCTCAGACTGAATCCTGGCCAACCTACGCGGACAGTCCCTCACGCGATGATCCAGAGAACCACACTCAAAGCAACCTTTACCTCCAGTCCAGCAACCACCCCAATGAGATTTCCCACACTGATTGCACTGCGGCGGTCCCTGTCTAGCAGCAACAAACCTAGCAGGCTGATTCGGCCCACTCGGTCTAGCCCTCTTCTGCGGATTACCCGACGACCCAGAAGACCCAAAGCTCCTCTTGTTCCTATTTCTGTCCATACCCTGCCTCACTGACTCCTTAACACCCTCGGCTACCTTAGCCTTCTCAACTAATACAGCAAACTCGCGCTCCTGCTGTGGAGCAATCAGCAGTCTCAACTCGTCTCGCAGACCATCCTCGAAACGAACACACCTCTCATGCTCAGTGGCCACAATGCCCCTGGCATACCTACTCAGCTTCAGGAACTCAGCCTCGTACTCAGAAACAGATTTACTCCCCTGAACAAGCCTCAGAAATGCCTTTCGCTGAGAGTCAATATAACTAGCTCCGATGTACTTCTTTTGATATGCAGCCCTAAAATAATCCCATGTCAGATCCTCTGCTGCCACACTGTCCCGAACCGTGAGCCACCACTGATATGGCTCATCTCGGAGAAGCGATACGATGCCCTTCAGCTTCTCTTCAGCTGTCAAGTCCAGATCATCCATGATCCGCTCAGTTGCCTCCAGCCAATATTCAGCAGTGCTAGGAGCAACACCAGATACACCTCGGAAGAATTCGGCCCCGTTTGCACGAAGTCGCTCAGGAACAGATTTCCTAACTCCTGCACCTCCACCTACACCAGCTACCCTTTCTAACACTCGCAGCATCGCCTGTGACACTGCGTCATCTCCAGTCTGATCTTGGAACTCACCACCTCCAGCTGGTGGTGGAACCGGTATCTCATTTTCTGAACCCTGACCCGATCCTACGGGCTCAGAAACTGTCATCCTACCCCTACCTCTACCACGAGTATTACGACCGCGTCCACCTCGAGTGCTCATGACTAATCTTTCTACTTATCTGATTAAGAATTTTATGCATCAGTATTTATTCCACTGTTTTAAAGCAAGTCTTATGAATATTAATGAGGATTTGTTCTCGCGAGTTCACAGAATCCTATCAGTTCCAATCTCTAAAGTAGCATACTATTGCTACTCATCAGATCATATCACATCCAATCAAATCACAAAGAATAGTTCGGGGTACTTACCTGGGCGAACTGGTGCCGGAGACTCGGTGCCATGCCTTTCCAACCATACTTTAAGAACAAAGACTAACAAAACAATCTTTTGAAAACATTTTGGGCCTCAGGCCCACGGCCGAGCCTTTGAACTTGGCTCTGATACCACAATTGTAACACCTCAAACCCGGACAAGACACCACGTCCGAATCTGGTATGTTACGGGGAAAAATGTTTTTGAGAGATCAGATTTTTCGTTTAAAAGCGGGGTGAAAACATAGTGATCTTGAAGAAAATTGGAGTAGGCTTATTTGAAAACAAATGGTGTATTTGAGACCCGGAGATTTTGGAAACTTATCCAAAGTATATAGTTAAAAACGAGTTGATTTCATTTAATAATTCCAATAGTTTCTTAGTGCTACTTTAAAACATTTTTAACTTAGTAGAAAATCGAGTTTGATTTGAAATCATTTGAGTTTACTCTATAACAAAGCATAGTGAGATACCCGATGGTATAGTTTAAAACAAATTGCGATATAGTTTTGAAAACATTGTATTTCCAAGTTTTTAGTAAAATTTCATACCAAGTTATTTGTTAGCAGGTTAAGAATCTAATTAAAACATAACCATCATAAAACATAAATCAAAGGCCTTTTACAAATCCAAACTAAAACCCAACTAAAAGTAAATAAGTTAAAGTACCCAAATTGAATAGTCTGAGCAAAACTTTTATTAAAGCATGGCATGTGCACCCCGAGTCCATCCCGGCTCCATGTCCGCGTCTACGAGTCACCTGAAATGTCAAAGGAGAGGGTGAGTCGAATGACTCAGTGTATAAATCCCGCTCCCGATAACACAACATGCTAACACACATCATACATAGCAACATAATTAATGCAACCCGATCCTAACCATCCGTATCGCCTTTTCTACCCCGTGTGGTACCAAACCACTGGTGGTGCCAAACCACTGGTGACATATAGTCACAATGTGTTACCAAAACACTGGTGTCCCAAAGACACAATATCCATCAATGTGGTGCCAAACCACTGGTGTCCCAAAGACACGTTTGTGCTACCAAAGCACTGGTGACCGAAGTCACAAATCCAATGATGGGGCCAACCCATCGTGTGATACCAAATCACTAGCAGACGATCCCATATCTCAAGTGGGGCCAACCCACGGTGGTGTTAACCACAGGGACGAGTCGCAATGAGGTGCCAAACCTCTGGTGTCCCAAAGACACAAATGTGGTACCAAACTACTGGTGACCGTAGTCACAATAATCGAGTGATGGGGCCAACCCATCGTGTGATACCCAATCACTAGCAGACGATCCCATATCTCAAGTGGGGCCAACCCACGGTGGTGTCAAACCACAGGGACGAGTCGCAATGAGGTGCCAAACCTCTGGAGGTGCCAAACCTCTGGTGACCCAAAGTCACAAAGTGTGTTACCAAAACACTGGTGCTCGTCAGCACAAAATATCACTGCCCCCTCCACTCATATCACCCATCAACATACCATACTCATGTGATCATGCATATCATACAAATCATACATATTATGCTAATATGCTTAACATTGTATCCCATATCATACATCCATAATCATGGTATCATATAGATCATCAGTAAACTTATAACAATACTGACTTACCCGAGTCCGTACACATACCCCATTTTGGGTATCCAATTATCCATCATACTGTTATGTTTTTAACAGGCAAACAGGTTTATTAATAACATTACTAGGTATCAGTGTGTTAGTTTACACACCTGGTAATCACGAGTCTAAAATCCCAATGAAACGATCTAAGTCCCTCGATTGACTTACTCCTAGAATCGACCAAACATAGGGGTTAGGCATCTACAACATTCGGCCAATGCTAACAAACCAAAGGGGTTAATATCGAACCCTTACCTTACTCTTGTGAATGGTTTGGTTTCCAACCAACCCTCGAACCAACAGTGGTTCTCCTTCCAACAATTGACCAACCCCTAAAAGAAAACAGTTAAACCTTAATAATCTTGACTCAATCGAGATCAAACGATTGAACGATCAATGATAATACCAATCACTTACCACAACCACTGCCTACCAATCGGTTCAAAGGGTTGAAGACTCTTCTTGGCTACTTTTCAATATCCAAAGACCCTAACACAAGATGATTAACAACAGGTTAATATCCTTCCAACCACCACCAAACATAAGCTTTTAATCCAACCAAATTCAATATAGAACTAGAGAAGATGGACATGGCCATTCGGCCAAACACTTACCCCAACACCAACAAAGATTCGGCCAACACCACACTAGGAGGGAATGGAGATTCGGCCTTACTCACAAAAGAGAACACAAGAAAAGTGGAGAAAAGGAGGGGTTGATATTCGGCCAAGACTTCAAAAGAAGAAAAAGGAAATTCGACTTTAGGTGTTTAACACCCTTGAATTCGGCTACAAACTAGAAAAGAAAATAGTAAAAGAAATAGATGTGGTTTAAAAGAAGAAAGAATTCGTTCAATTGTTGAAGAGATATTCGGCTCAAGTGTTTCAAGAAATGGGAGAAAATAAATGGAAATTCGGCTAAGAGGGCAATGTGAATTCGGCACTAGGTGTTTCTAAAGGAGAGTAAATGGAATTATGAGAGGAAAAGAGAGCTTGTTTCGGTTTACACAGGTGAAGAGAGAAAGAAAGAAAACAAGGTGTGTTCGGCTACCAAGAAGGTTGAGAGGGACAAAACAATTTCGGCAACTAGGTGTTTGCACTTTTGGCTTCAAAGAGAAAAATGAGAGAAACCCTTAGAGTTTCGGTTTGTTTTGACAAAAAGAGAAAATGTGGCTTACCAATTGCTTCATTGTCGAAAAACACCCAAAATGCCAAGGTACATTCGGCACTACCCAAACCCCATACCAAACCGTCCACACTCCCACTCCAACACCCACAAATTCGGCCACATCCCCCTATTCACTCCCAACCACAATTTGAAATAAGTTTGAACAAGTCATCTTCCCCCTAATTGCTCTCCACCATCCAAGTCACCACTTGACCAAGTCCATGGTAGAATTCAAGTTGCTCTCAACCTCTTCCTCCATGCCGTCCAAAATGAGTGACAAAAAATAGGGGATCCTGCAGCTTGAACTCAGGAGCTCCCCCTTGACAAAGGCGTCACACCCAAGCTCCATGTGGCGTCCCCCTTGCCACTTTGCCAGCTCTTCATTTGTGCAACAAAACACCAAAGACAACTCTTATACCCCAGCTCCAACAGCTCCCCTGACTCAACACCCAAAAACCAAAATTTTCCCATTCACTCAGGCACACTCCTAGCCCACAATTAAGCCCCGATACTACACAAACAACAATACAGCACACTAACACATGCAATAACATGCAACAACAAAATAGCCCCTAACTCGGGATATTACAAGAATTATTATTCTGTTGCACCACGGGGTCTGCCGGTGATCCAACAGCTACAGTATTTGTGGCCCTATTTTGACCTCGGCCCCTTAGAAGTAGTTGGCCCATTCTATGATTTTGGGCTGGAGCTTGCGTCTGGTTGGCTTAACGAGGAAAATCTTTAACCCTATGTTTAGTCGACCCACATCTTAAACAAACACCCAATTTTCTCCAACACTCGCCCAGGTTGTGCTTACCACAGTTGTCGTAACCATTTTTGGAAACGGGAATTTACTTTTAAAAAAGGGAGTCACCACCGATCTCTTATTCGAGGTGTGATCGGATCACCTTGTTTTAATAAAAACATTTTAGTTTATTAAAACAGAGCTTTTGGTCTACGAGTGTTCGAGAAAACAGGTTCGGGAGTTGGTTACGTGCGAGGAAGGATTAGCACCCTCACAACGCCCAAAATCAGTACCAACTTGATTGATCAATGTCCTAATGCGGAAAACTTGAAAATATCTAAGATAAAAATTAAAAAAAGAATTCGTTAAATTGGGATTGAATCTCAAGATTATCTCGTTTCAAAGGAATGAAAGTATCATACCCAACACGTTAGGATATAACACCTTTATACTCTGACATCGAGATCATCTTTGATCTTCAAAACATATGAAAATGGTATTTGGTTATTTAGTTGAACGAAAAATCAACACCCAGCACGTTAGGACGTAATCTCTCGTACTTCTAAACGCCCGAATATTGCCTTTGTTTTTTCAAATATGCAATCTTAAAACTGGCTCAATATTTATTATTAATGTAACAAAATATCTAAAAAGGTCCGAATATGTTGGGATTCAAAATACAATACAAGGATAATACGCGTAAACACTAATCATGAAAGACACACAAATTGAAGATCGTGTTAACGACATGCTACAAAATGCAAGTTCCTTTAAAGAAAGTTAATTTATCTTAAAACTTGGAACTTCAAGATTAGCTCGTTTCGAAAGAATAAAAATGTCAGATCCAGTGCGTTAGGGCATTACACTTTTGTACTTCGACACGAGATTATCCTTGATCCTCAAATTAAACACTACGTAAGGATCACCGACATATACAAAAATCATATTATGTATGTACAAAATCATGACACGTAAAGAGATTGTATAGGTCATCAAAGATATACATAATATATCGTTTCGAAATTCAATGTTTATACAATAAAATGAAAATGTATATTTATGTGATAGTTTAAAGTGAATTAAAACATTCGAAATAATTCATTAAAACAAATTTTAAAAATAATGGATAAATTTTACAGACTAAAAATATTTAATCGGGGTAAAAATAAAGTTAACAAACTACATCATGGAAATCTAAACGGGGTTAAGGATTGTATTAAAATGGGCTCGAATAATTAGGGACTAATCTAGCAAATATTTCAAAACACAACATTCTAGTTGGACTAAATCGAGAAAGTGTGCGAATTATCGAGGTAAAATTGAAAGAACAACATAAATAAAAGAAAAGGGACCAATTAGATGTCAACACAAAACCGGAGGACTGAACGCGCAAATTAACCCCTCTTAATGAAACGCGCGGACCCCGAATGGGTCTCTGGTCGGATCAATCGGGTCATGGGGCATGGGTCAATACGGCGCCATTTCAAGGATATTGAACCAAAGCCTAAACGATGCCATTTTCTTAATGAGTATTAGCCTCCCCTTTTAACTGAATTAAAACATTAAAGCTTCCTCATTAAAGCAAAACCCTAATGCCCCTTTTGCTTGTTTTCTCAGCCACCAAGAAAACCTCCCCATCTACCATTGAAATGCCATCTCAATCAGTGAGCAGTAGTAGACGAACGAAGAACCTTCTCCGTGCACCACCCAATCGCCACCATACCTAGCGAAGAGCAGCTCACGAACGATCCGACTTACTTCTTGAAACCTCGCTTTCTAACCTGCGTCTAACTCCGATTACGATGAGAAAACGCCGTCTATTTGAGGCAGTTTGCTCAACGTCTTCGCCTAACTCCGATTGCGACGGAAGAGACGAAGACACTTTCGACAGTACACATTTTCTATTTTGTTTCGCACACACACATACAATACTGGAACAGTCACTAGAAAAATAATCAAAATAAAAGGAAAAACCTGATCACCTTAAGGTTTTCTATTTTTTATTTCTTAGCCTTTCCTCTTTTGTTGTTATTTACAAATATTCCAATAGAAAGAAAAAAGATGCAAGAATCCACAGTAGCGGTAGCACGAAAGTGAATATGAAATGATTAGAATCGACCTTCTGTTTCTATTCTTTCTTTCGATGTGTAAAGGAGTACCAGATTTCTTTTCCGATTTCTTTTGTTTTCAGATATTCGTGAGTGATCAGTACGTGTCCCCCCTTTCACTATTTTTGAATGGCTTTATAGCCGAGAAATGCAATTCTTTCATTATTCTATTGTTTGTCCCATATTCCTCTATTCTGTTGCCCTTGTGTTTTGCGTGTCGGCCTCTTTTGCAGGAATGGACATCGTGCAGAAGCATGCGAAAGGGTCGTGAGTGGGAGACAATGGTGGCAGATGCTGAGGCGCGCATGGGGCTGTGGCGGTGACCAATTTAGAGTTTAAAAACCCTAAATTTTTTGACACGATTGTAATAATTTAGGTTAATTGATGTAACTGGACATGGGTGTGGGACTGCTTGGGATTGCCTTGATTTGGGTCTGGTATTTGGACTGTTATTGGACTCCTTTTTATTCCTATTTTTTGGTTCTATTATTTGATGGGCTCGGGTTCGATTTTTTGTAGAGGACCCAGGCAAAATTTGGTTATTACAACAGTATGTATAGCTAGAAATCTTATCCCCAAAATTAACTACAACAACTCCTTAATATGGTCTACCTTTCTGGCTCATTTTATGGGACAAGTATTCGATCCTGTTGAACCAGAATCTCTCTTAACTGGTACCTTACCTTTGTCTCATTTTTTGCATTCCACCTATTTGATCTCCTCAAAAATTTTGGCTTTCTCTAATATGGTCTCAATCACCTATTCCTACTGTGGAGAAACTTGAATTCTTAGGTCGAAAAGCAACCCATTTTTGAACCTCACAAACTTATCTTGTTTTGTGGCACTCATACCATGAGCATAATGGTTGAGCCTCAAGAATTTAGCCTAATACTCTACCATAGTCTTATCTCCTTGATTTAACTCGATAAACTTGAGTCTGCAGGCTCCACATACCTAGTGTTGCGTGTAAATAAATAATGCAATTGTGCAAGTGTACATGTCATTCAAGTAATAAAGTGATAAGTAAGTATCATCTCCATAGGGATCATAAATTGGTAAGAAATAGAGTAAGTTATTATAATCCTATTAACTATACTAAATAGCAGGAAATACTCTCAGGTTGAATAGGATGTTTGTATAATGAATTAATGAAATCAAATGCTAAAAACAAAGAATTGATATGACAAATAAAATGTAGTGCCAAATTACAAAGAAAATCAAGAGTAATTCTGTTGTTGAATGAATAGGGCTGGAATTATTCAGGTGTAATGCTCATATCAAAATAATGTCACGGAAAAATATTGTCTAATCAAATGTTCAAAGAGTCACTACTATAACCTGTCTCTTTTGATAGCTAGATCTTAAGCTAAAAATCTAAGTTACTGTATGTCTACAGATCTCTGGATTAATAACTACAATCAGCGTTCTTCTCTGCACAACTTGCAACATCTATGTCTAGGCTGCTACTTATTTTTTGTTGAGTACTTACTTGCATCAAATGATTCAAGATCAAGTATATTTAACCTTTTTAGAATTAAAAATACAGCTAAAAACACAGCACACAATCAACTTTTTCTAGAGCTTGCATGCAAGTATCCAAAATAAGCATAACTTGAATGAAACAGTGACATAGACAATCTCAAATCATGAGCATTAAAAATGATAAAACATTCACCCCAATAACGACAACCTAGAAAAGATTTAGTTCATGGGAAGAAAATTTAACACCAAAATAAAATCATTCATTAACATTCTTAAAATAAGTTTGAATCACAGAAATCAGGAAAACAAAGGCAGAAAATGCAGGATTTCCCGCCACACTCCAGCTTCTCTTTTATCTTATGGTTGTACATGAATCTAGGATAGATGTCTCTTCCCTTTCTTCATGTCTGTATTCTGCTCTCTGTAGCTGCTACCCTTTCTTTCTCTGGAATTCTCCTGTAACACCCCTAAGCCGTATCCATCGCCGGATTAGGGTTATGAGGCATTACCAAACAAAATACAACTCGGAACAAACATTCATTTGAATTCAAGCACAAAGCAATATGATCTTTTCTACTAAATTTTTTAACTCCTTTAATATCCATCCTCCTATTCCTTACAAATCAAACTCATATATAAATTTGGATCACATAATCAACTAAAATCACTTCATACTTTTTCTAGTCATATCACATGTACAAATCATGCTTCAATATATAACATATTAATATCATCTAAGTAATCACATAATCAATTTAACAATGTGCAACAAGTCATATTACAAGTACTTAATACATAAAATGTCCAAACCACATGACTTAAACATTAATGGCATTTATACACTTAAAACATATCCCAGCATATATCATTATATAACATATATCGAATATAAATCAAAACAAATATAACGTAAGCTGATTATCAATCATATTAATTCAATATATGCACATATTAAACCAACCGAACTATTATACCATTTAATATTCAATTATATACTAGCATAGTACATTACATCATGGCCGAACATACTATTGATTTATAGCAAACATGATGCGCATTTAAATTCAATCAATATGAACCATATCACATACTTAAATACCACTCATTTAAACGACATTGCACACATTTAAAATAGCATAATTTAAAACTGGACATATTTATTTACCAATCATAAAACCATGCGCATCTGACCTTGTTATCATAAACTAATTTGAACACAAATAATAACTAAAATTACATATTATTTGCATGCCAATATATAAGCATTAGATTGTACCACAAATTTCATTCCTACCACAAACTAAGTTAATCCACAATCGGACAATCAATATAACATATAATACATTATATATTTATTTAGGTGTGTTATAAACCAAATGTCATGCTTATCATTTTAATATCATATCCTTAGCCTTATTTGCATATTCACTTTACTTATCAACCAAAAAAATCATATGACATATTCATTATTTATCTTTTAACAACCTTACCTATTTAGCCAATCATTCAAGCATAATATATATGCATACATTGCCAATACAAATCTAATCAATATAACCTATACACATTCGGACTTATAATCATCCAACCCATACACATTCGGACATATAAATAGCTTCTAATCTTTATATACATAGTTCATTTATAAGACCTAACCAAACTCACTTAAATACTAAATCCAAACATACCACACATATTATATATATATAATATATATATATATATATATCAAAACATTTACCACAATATTAACTAAACATAGCAACCACATACCGCATATAAATAAGCCATGGTCGAAATGATAAAACCAAACACATTAAACACTTAAACAAGAACTCATATAACCGAACTTAAACATAATGATTAAGCCATTTTCGCATGGCTATATATATACATGCCCAAAAATCAAACATTTCAACTATGCTATACATGCCATATGCCCAAATTCAACTTAGTAAAGTACCGAAAGAAACAGTCGATAGTGTGATAGGCTTTGCTGACGATCCCCGAGCTCGTAACGTGACTCCAAAATCTATAAAACAGAGGTAAACAAGAACACAGAGTAAGCTATTTAAGCTTAGTAAGTCACAAGCAAAAACATATATATTAACAAAGGCATATTAACATTTTACTAATAAGGTCGAATATAAACAATCATGTACACATATATATTTTCACTTTTAATATCACAATTACATCAATAGGTCGAATCACTTATATGTTCAACTATGCGAACACAAAATCCATATTCACATAACTTTATATCATTTCAAGTAATCAACTTACCTTGTTTCCTTATAAACATTTAACTAACACATACCTGAACTTGTAATTCGATTTCACATTTAGTCTTTACTTCACATTGCCCGTTGAACCATTTGGAATTAAAAAGGATACACGGATAGTCGGAAGGCTCGTACAATGATAACATCCCAGACGTGGTCTTACATGTAATCACATATCAGTGCCACTGTCCCAGATAGGGTCTTACACGAATCAAATACGATGCCAATCTCCCAGACATGGTCTTACACGTAAACACAAGTCGATGCCAACGTCCCAAACGTGGTCTTACACAAAAACACATATCGAAAATCCTATGTCATGACATATGCATCCTAACTATTCTTAGGGTTCGTACGGGGCTTTTGAACATTGAATCTCGATCAAATCAAACATTGTAATTAGGCTCCCAATCACATTTGCATTCAGCAATACACATTTAAATTCATAAAATTTCATTTTCACATATAATGTAACAGCCCTGTTTAGACCCTAGTCGGAACAGTGTTTCGAGACCACAAATCTGATGTCAGAAAAAAATATTTTATCGATGTGATTGAGTATGTGTGAAAGTTCTGTGTGAAAGTTTTATCGATTGAGTCCGAATTAAGAAAAAAAGACTTAATCGCATAAAATGTAAAAGTTGTGTGTTGATTGTTAAAGTGTTAATTTGTCATGACTTCTTAAATGAAAGGTCCTTATGTTGTTAATAAACCATTTGATAGTAAATGGATGATAATGGCATGGCATTGGTTGTTATTATTAATATTCATTTAGTGAAATTTGGTAAATGTGCATAAATGTTAATATAATTGTAATAAAAGAAAAAGATGGCCATTTTATCATCTTCCTTGGCTGAAAGTCACAAGAAAAGAAAAGAAAATAAGCTTGTTAGGGTTCGGCACACATCTTGGGTAAATAAGGTATGTTTTAAGCTCGGTTTTTAGCGATTTTTACGTTTTTGTGATCGTTGCTTCGTGATCTTTCAAACCCATGTTTTAATTTTATAATTTGATGAAGATTTTGAGATGTGCCATTGATGAATATGTTAACTTTGTGTTGTTAGTTGGTGGAATATGAAAACTTAGTGTTGGGTTAACATAGTTTGTATTTGGATTTTTGATGAAATTGAGTAATTTAGACTAAATTGTGAAAATAATGTTTTTAGGGACTAAAATGTGAAATAAATGAAATATATGGGCTTGTATTAGCATGGGAAAAATTTGGCTAGGCATAAGTGAAGATAAATTGTGTGTATTTTGTGATTTTGGAAAACAGGGACTAAAGTGTCGAAATATGAAAATGTGAGGGCTATTTTGTAAAATGCCCTAAATATGTGTGTTTGGATTAAATTGAATGAGTTGGTGATTGAATGAGCTAAATTTGAATATGTATAGACCAAGAAAGGAGAGATTCGGATCGAGATCGAGGCAAAGACAAAGTACTCGATTAATTGGCTAGTTTTGATATTTCGACGTCCGAGGTAAGTTCGAATATAGTACAAGTTGTTAATTTATTATCTATGTGATGAAAATTAAATGGTAGATATTGAATTAGAAATGTAATATATGAGATTAAGAAATAAGGCACTAAGTGTGCAAAATTGAATTGAGACAAAGTTGAATGGCACTGTGTGTACGAAGTAATGGAAGCTTCGACTTTCCTAATTGGCACTGTGTGTGCGATACCGAATTAAGTTTGGTTTTGTATCGAGGCACTGCGTGTGCGATGTTAATTAAGCTTCGGCTATAATTTGGGCACTAAGTGTACGATGTTAATTAAGCTTCGGCTATAATTTGGGCACTAAGTGTGCGATTGAGTTGAAAAGATATCGAGCAGTGAATGAGATATGGTATCGAGCATCGAATAGCAAATACATTTGTTAACTAAGTGTTGGAAAAGGTATGTTTGAATCTATGTGGTTGATGATATAGTTTTAAAGATTGAATGAATGGATATTTGAGCATATGATTGAGGATGATAATGTGCTTAATTGTGTATCTATCTACGTGATGGTTTAATTATATATATTAGTGTTTGCATTATTGAGTGGTATGTATTATATTACGAACTTACTAAGATTTGAAAGATTACTGTGTGATTTGTTACTCTATTTTATAGTGTCAGTAAAACTAGCTCGGATTTGGGGATCGTCAGCATCTCTATCACACTATCGGCATCTGTTTCGGTTCTTTTGAAAAGATATGTATAAATGTGGTATATGGCATGTATAGGCTAGTTAATGTGGCATGTTTTGTAATGTATAATCTCTGCCATGTGATATGGCTTAAGGGTTGAATAATGTTAGTATGTATGTGTGGAAATATGTGAGTGATAAATATGGTATGCTTCTTGCTTAAATGGTTGATGAAAATTGTGTTTTGAATGTAATTGTGGTGAGGTTTATATGGTGCTTAACCTATAAGACTTGATATGTGAAATTGGGTGTTTTTGTAACACCCCAAACCCGGCCCATTCACTACGACCGAATTTGAAATGCCACTGCGGAAAACGTTTAAAAAAAATATTTTGACTTAGGACTAAAAACATAAAAATTTATTGTCTTTAATAAATCGTTGTATATTTAAAATTCCAAATAAAATCAAGTTGTTACCAATTTCCGGATTTAAAACTTTATATAAGTTATTACAATATAAATTGATTCAAAATATTTCCCATTATTAGCTAAATAATAATATAAACTTCAAAACCATAAATAAAGTCTCTAAATAGTTTAAGAGGCCCTATTACATAAATATACTTAAAAATGCTGAAAATATGTAAACATTAAAAACATCTTCTGCATGGGCCACCTCGTATCCACTCCAACCCGGTCCCAGCTTATGCATCACCTGCGATGTTGGTAAAAATTTGGGTGAGTCATACAGACTCAGTGCATAGCTATTTCACATGTCTCCACATATGGGCTTGGCCCATATCCACACAGTCCATACATATAAAATTATGCAATTTAAAGCCCATCCCAACCTAATGTCCATCACACCTACCTTGGCAGACCCGCTGCCCAAGGCCGTGGCTAATCCACCGATCAACCAAGTGATCCCACATATCTTACCTTGGCAAACCTGCTGCTCAAGGTCGTGGCAAAGCCACCGATCACATAAGTGATCCCACATATCAATCAGTCTACGGTGATGCACACAGCTATCAACTGCCGAGATGGGCACCTAGCCAACACCTCCCTTGATGAAGCACATAGCTACCATCAAGCGCTAATGTAGCACAAGGCTATCATTAGACCACGTACATAATGTACACCCTTTCCTTCTTTGTTCATCCCAAATCCCATGCATAGATATGTCATGCCACAATATCATTAAAAATAAGCAGACATCACGTGCTATCACAATTTCATACGTATACCATAGGAAATTTATTGTCATAAAGTACTGACCTGTTTAATCGCTTACCCACCATGGGTATCCACCCTTTTAGCCATTAATTCGGCTACCATGCACATCATATACATATAATAACACATTTAGACATATAAGAGACAGTGCGATAACTACGCACCTTTTTGGCACAGTCTACTCAATCTCGAATACTTGCCCTACTTCTGTCGACTTGCCCCCTTGCTAACTAGATCCCGAAATGTCGGCTTGTTCCTTGCTGAATCGAATCCAAGAGACTCCCTTAAGGCTCCTTCACGTTGCACCCAAGACACTTTCGGCTTCTCAAACTAGCGACAGGTGTAGGAGAATAATACCACTTGAAGATTCGGCTAACAATAAAAAGGAAGAAGCTTGAGACAAAGAAGTAGATTCGGTCAAGAAGCAAATAGGTTCAAAGTGATCAAAATTTCGTCTTTAATGCTCTTCACAAGGTCGGCTAGCTTTTAAAAGGGTAACTGCATATTCGGCTATCAAGAGGAGTAGGTATGGAGTTGAGGAAAGAAGAATAAGGAAGGAAGAGGCCTAGGAGAATTCGGAAAAAGGAGAAATAAAGAAGAAAAGAATTTCCAAAGGATGATCCCCCTTATATATACTACTCAAATTCGGCCATAGTTCACCCTCCTTTCATATCCCCTGAGGCTTTCCTATATGCTCCCATACCTCGCAGGCAAAATAAATTAAATAAACCTAACAAAAAAATAATCTATCACATTATTATCTTCCCATTTAAAAAATAAACTAAAGGCACCATTATCTCTATCTATACTAAATAAATAAATCCCACTTATTCAAAAATTAAATAACCCCCATTCATCCACTATCTCAATATTTAAAACATAAAACAAAATCCCCAATTATCTACCCACTTAAAATAAATAAATAAATCCCCACTTATTCAAAATAAATTAAATAACCTCCATTCACCACTATCTCAATATTTAAAACAAATAAAACAAAATCCCCAATTATCTACCCCCACTTAAAATAAATAAAATAAATCCCCACTTATTCAAAATAAATTAAATAACCCCCATTCATCCACTATCTCAATATTTAAAACAAATAAAACAAAATCCCCAATTATCTACCCACTTAAAATAAATAAAATAAATCCCCACTTATTCAAAATAAATTAAATAACCCCATTCATCCACTATCTCAATATCTAAAACAAATAAAACAAAATCCCCAATTATCTACCCACTTAAAATAAATAAAATAAATCCTCACTTATTCAAAATAAATTAAATAACCCCCATTCATCCACTATCTCAATATTTAAAACAAATAAAACAAATCCCCAATTATCTACCCCACTTAAAATAATAAATAAATCCCCACTCATTCAAAATAAATTAAATAACCCATCACTTTATCCCTTATCTCTCATAAAAAAATAAATAAAATAAATCTACACTTATCTTCTATCTAAATAAAATAAATAAACCTTTATCACATCTTCCTAGCCAAAATTAAAATAATAAAGACCAAGCCTTATCTCATCTTTTGGAGTCCACCTGCCATCCACTAGCTCTCCCCACTTGCCGTCACATGCCAAAAAATAAAACACACTCCTTGCTACCCAAGTGATTCGAACCTGAGCCCTCCTGAAGCCCCTGTGACGCAAACGCCCCAAGCCACCTTGCTGCTGATTCTTTTGTGTCATCAACTCCCCATAATTTCTTTTAAAGCCTCCTTAGCCCAGCTTCCCTTCTTGACGCAAAGAGCAAAGTAAAAACACACTTATGCTGCCATCAAGACTCGAACCAAGGCCCTTGTCCAGGCGTCAGTTCCAGGCCCTTAAATGGCGCATCACCGCCACTTTACCAAGGCCTCTTTCATGTCCAAAAGCGCCTAAAATTTTCCTTAAGGCCTCATTCACCTAGCTACTTCTTTAGACTTAAAATTCTAATATTTTTCCAAAAGTTCCTCCTACATCGCTGGATTCTCAAAACCCTTAAAACACTCCAAACTACATACTAAGCCTTCTCTTACATGGATTAGGCACTAACTGCATAACCCCTAATCTAGGATGTTACAGTTCTACCCCCCTTAAAAATAATTTCGTCCTCGAAATTACTTGGCTAAATAAACTTCTTCTCGCCACTCTACGCTTATGCTGTGCACTCTGATTTTAATAAAACTAACACCTTTCCCTAGATACCATCTCAAGATTCGCATTCAAGGTTCCAGACACTTCACTAGCAACATAAGAACGAACTAGCTCTATAACAATCAAAGCAAATAAGGGTATTCGAGAACCAAGGATCATACCCGTTGTCACATCTGGCACATCCTCCTCGCGACGGCCAACTGCATAAACCAACCTTGGCTGCCTTGCATCAGAACCTTCAGCACCTCCACTTGGTGCTCCATGACCTCGGCCGAAACCATTTTCTCCATGGTTCAGACCACGACCCCTTGTCGCCTGCTGACCACCTCTGCCTAGCTGCACATAACCTTGGCCTGTTGTCCGAGCCCTATTCGGATCCTGAGGATAGTCTTTAATCAAGTGAGACTTAGACTTACATCTAAAACATTCCCGATTCCGGTTCTAGCACTCGCCAACATGATACCTTCCACACTGAGCACATGGACGGTCCGGATTTCTAGTAGCTGGCTTAGAAACACGAGCAGAATTCTCAACCCTCAGTCTTTTCTGAAGACTCTCAGATGATTTTGACGATCCAAAATTCCTCTTATCCCGGTTCCTATCCCTATCTCTGTTCTGTCTCACAGAGTCCTTAATCCCTTCAGCTACCTTAGCCTTTTCTACCAACACAACAAACTCTCGCTCCTGATGTGGAGCTATCAACAATCTCAGGTCATCCCTTAGTCCGTCCTCAAACCTGACACATCGCTCATGCTCCGTAGCCACCACTTCTCGAACATATCGACTTAACCTTAGGAATTCAGCCTCGTATTCCGCCACGAACTTGTTCCCTTGAACCAGCCCCAAAAACTCCTTCCTTTGCGCATCAATATAATGGGTACCAATATACTTCTTTTGATAAGCCGCCTTGATATATTCCCAAGTCAAATCCTCAGCTGTGGCACCATCCCGAACTGTGAGCCACCATTGATACGCTTCATCACGTAGCAGCGCCACCATTCCTTTCACTTTCTCCTCAGGGGTCAGATCCAACTCATCCATGATCTGTTCCGTCGCTTCCAACCAATACTCAGCCGTACTGGGTGCCACACCAGATACTCCACGGAACACTTCAGCTCCATTAGCTCGGAGTCGCTCGGGTACGGACTTCTTAGCTCTCATATTTCTACGTGCTCCAGCCACCATCTCTAAAACTCGCAGCACTGCCTGCGATACAGCATCATCCCCCGTCTGATCTTGCTGCTCAACACCAAAAGCTGGTGGTGGTACCTCATTCTCAGACCCTTGACCCCATCTAGCGGGTTCTGATACAGCCATTCTGCCTCTACCGCGTCCACAACGACCACGCCCCCTAGAACTCATTTTCTAACGTCGTGATTTAATCTGATTAAGAAGTTTTATGCATTAGTACTTTTGTTCCACTTATTACCCCGTGAACAGTTTTATGATAAGAAGTGTTTAGAGGTAATTCTTTCTATCAATCAAAGTTTCAGTTCAAGTTCACTATTCTAATTCAGAGAATCACATTCACATTCATCAATAAAGACACATTCATTCATCCGCGACACTTTCTTAAGCATTCCATCCATTTCCCCACCCAAGGGTAAATTCGTCATTTGTCCTACAGGGGTATTTTAGTAATAAATCGGGGTCAATTTGAAAATCACAAAAGTCATTTCGAAATTTTTCAAACTCATGGGTATTTTGAAAGAAAGATTTTCCAAATCAAGGTATTGTAGAAATTTCAGAAATCTGGGTTATTTTGATAATTTCGTAAACCAGGGGTAATTTGGTAAATTTTCCCGATTAGGGTATTTGAAATTTTCGCAAAATATAGTTTTTGGACACTTTTGCAAAGTAAGAAAATTTTATTGAAATCGAGGGTAGTATGGTAAAAAAAAAATTTCCAAGCCAAGGGCATTTTAGTAAATCTCCCAAATCAGGGTATCTTAACATTTCGCAAAACAGGGTTTTGGTATTTTGTAAAGTAAGAATATTTTCATAAAAGTCGAGGGTAATATGGTAATTTTATGAACCAAGGGCATTTTCGTAATTTTTCAACTAGGGGCATTTTTGTAATTTTTTTTTAAATCGGAGATATTTTGGAAAAATTTTCACAATAGTCCTTTGCTACAATTAAAAGGTTAATTTAAGGATTTTAAAACTAGGCTTTTTTTTTTTTTTGAAAACATGGCTAGTCCCTTTCGGGTTTTATTTATTGGGTTTAGCCCGTGAATAAGTCCTCTTGGTTAGGGTGAACCGTTACTACACACGAGGTAGGATACGAGTAAAGAGGAGGTGAGTCGCTAGGACTGCTTAAATACCAAGCTCTTACTGAATCCATTCCTAGACATGCGCACAACAGTTGCCACACCTTAACTCGGCGACTTAATCACAGGTTTGTTTAATGGTCCTTAAGTCTTATGCACTTGTGTTTGAGTAGACTAGTCCTAGGGTTCAATAGATCCTAGTTCACTAATCTACGTTCCCATAACGCCCACATAATTCACATACAAATCACTTCAGCATTCAAAGGTACTTACCTGGTGGACTTCGGGTCGGAGATACAGGTGCCATGCCAGAATAACCTGAAATAAAAGTCCATATTTTGAAAAGCACATTTTTGAAAACTGTTTTCAGGACCAAAACCTCAAAGCCGAGTTTTGAACCGGGCTCTGATACCAAACTGTAACACCCAAACCCGGCCCATTCACTACGACAGAATTTGAAATGCCACTGCGGAAAACGTTTAAAAAAATATTTTGACTTAGGATTAAAAACATAAAAATTTATTGTCTTTAATAAATCGTTGTATATTTAAAATTCCAAATAAAATCAAGTTGTTACCAATTTCCGGATTTAAAACTTTATATAAGTTATTATAATATAAATTGATTCAAAATATTTCCCATTATTAGCTAAATAATAATATAAACTTCAAAACCATAAATAAAGTCTCCAAATAGTTTAAGAGGCCTATATTACATCAAATAAATACTTAAAAATGCTGAAAAATATGTAAACAATTAAAAACATCTTCTGCATGGGCCACCTCGTATCCACTCCAACCCGGTCCCAGCATATGCATCACCTGCGATGTTGGTAAAAATTTGGGTGAGTCATACAGACTCAGTGCATAGCTATTTCACATGTCTCCACATATGGGCTTGACCCATATCCACACAGTCCATACATATAAAATTATGCAATTATAAAGCCCATCCCAACCTAATGTCCATCCATCACACCTACCTTGGCAGACCCGCTGCCCAAGGCCGTGGCTAATCCACCGATCAACCAAGTGATCCCACATATCTTACCTTGGCAAACCTGCTGCTCAAGGCCGTGGCAAAGCCACCGATCACATAAGTGATCCCACATATCAATCTGTAACACCCCGAACCCGGTCAACACCCCACGACCGAATCTGGTATGTTACGGGGAAAACGAATTTTGGTGAAGATAGGCTTCCGTTTAAAAGTTTGATAAAAACTCGTTGATAAGTTTTGTACTTGTAGAAATCTTGGGCAAGCTTGATTAAAATCCGATGGTGTATTTGAAAATCCAGAAATTTTGAAAACTTAATCATATGTGTAGGTAAAACAAGTTTGTCTCATTTAGAAATTCAAGTAGTCTCTTATTGTTACTTAAAACAATTTGACTTAGTAGAAAATTGACTTCAAGTTTGGAAAATGTTCGAGTTTTTATTTATCTCAAGTTACAGTGTGATACTCGATGGTATAGTTTAAAACATATCGCTTTGTAGTTTTGAAATCTTTATCTATCCAAGTTCTAGCAGATTTTAACCCAATTAATTTGTTAAGGCATATTCAAAGTCTACTTTAAGCATAAACATAGCAATACATAATTTAAAGGCCGTTTACAATCCAAATAAAACCGAGTAGAAATAGATAAACTAAAGTACCAAATTTTAAAAAGTCCGAGCAAATCTGTATTTATTCATGGCATGAGCACCTCGAGTCCATCTCGGCTCTATGTCCGCGTCTAAGTGTCACCTAAAATGTCAAAGGAGAAGGTGAGTCGCAAGACTCAGTGCATAAATCCTTCTCCTGATAATACAACATGCTAACACACATCATAACAAAGCAATACAATTAATGCACCCGTTCCTAACCATCCATAACACCTTTTCTACCCCGTGTGGTACCAAACCACTGGTGGTGCCAAACTACTGGTGACCCAAAGTCACGATATCCATCAATGTGGTGCCAAACCACTGGTGACCCAAAGTCACAAATAACCAACTGTGGGGCCGACCCACGTGTGATACCAAATCACTAGCGACAATCCCGTATCTCTCAAGTGGGGCCAACCCACGGTGGTGTTAAACCACAGGGACGAGTCGTGATGAGGTGCCAAACCTCTGGTGTCCCAAAGACACAAGTGTGATACCAAATCACTGGTGACCGTAGTCACGAATCGAATGATGGGGCCAACCAATCGTGTGATACCAAATCACTGGCGTCAATCCCGTATAATCAACTGTGGGGCCAACCCACTGTGGTGCTAAGCCACTAGGACGAGACGCTGAGGTGCCAAACCTCTGGTGACCCAAAGTCACAAAATATCATCTGTGGTACCAAACCACTGGAGGTGCCAAACCTCTGGTGTCCCAAAGACACGGATATCATATTCCCCCTCCTCTCATATCACCCATACATGTCATACCGATGCAAATCATGTAAATCATGCAATCATGCCTTTATGTTTAATATCGCATCTCATATCACATACATCAGCAATCATTCTATCATATACCATCAATAGAACTCGTAATGAAACGGACTTACCCGGATCCGTACACATACCCCATTAGGTACCAAATCCATCAACCATATTGTTTGATCTTAATAAGCAAACAGGTTATTAAACATATCACTAAGTAGATAGTGTGTTAGTTTACACACCTGGTAAATCGCAAGTCTAAATCCCAAAGAACCTGTCTAAATCCCTCGATCACCTCGACAACCTTGTTCCTATAATCGGCCAAACATAGGTTAGTCTCTTATACCATTCGGCTAAGACCAACAAATCAAGAGGGTTTAACGCTTAACCCTTACCTTACCCTTGATTTGGTTTCCTACCAAATCCCGAACCAACCGATGGTTCCTAATTCAATCGGCCACACCCTGAAAGAAAACAGTTAATCCTTTGGACACTTGTCTTGACGAAACTAAAAGAATGAACTAATAGAACCAACCTTTACCACCACTTACCACTCGATCACCCACCGAAGAAGGTTTCGCTTGATTGCTACAAAACCCCGGATGTCCTACAATGGAAATCGGTTCAACACCAAAAGGTTAACTCCTTTCACCAATCACCACAATCGGTTCTAACCCATATCAAAATTGACAAGAACACAGGAGAAAAGAAATAGCCATTCGGCCCTATACTGACCTTCAACAAACGATTATACAACACGAGATGAGCACCAACACCACACCAGAATTCGGCCACAAGAGACCACTAGGAGAGAAGGGAAATTCGGCTAAGACCTTGAACCAAAGGAAGAGAGGATTTGGCCTAGGTGTTTAACACACACCTAATTTCGGCTTTGAATGGAAGGAAAGGGAGAGTAGAAAATAGAAGCTACGGCAATGGGGTTTAAGAGAAGAAAAAGAAAGTTTGAAGGGACAAGTTGAGAGGGTTCGGCTCAAGAGAATTGGAAAGAAGCAAATGGAGAATCGGCTAAAAAGTTTTGGAGAAAAAGAAAATACAAGATGAGTAGAGGGCGGGTACTAGTTTCGGCTCTCAAGGTTTTCAAACAAAGGAGAAGTATGAGAAGAGAGGGTAGTAGTTTCGGCCTACACAAATGAAAAAGAAAGAAAGATGGTTGAGAACATTCGGCCACACCAACTCAAAAGAGCAAAACAAATTCGGCAGATAAGTGCTTGTACTTTCGGTTTGCAAGAGAAAAATATGAAGAAACTTACTTGAAATTTTGACTAACAACACTCAAAAGGAGAGCTCTTGCTTTTACCCAATGTGACCGAAAATGTACAAGATGAAAAGTGCATTTCGGCACACCTCACTCCCCCACTACCAAGCCGTCAACTCCTCCCCCAAAATCTCTCCAATATTCGGCCAAACACCCTCCAAACACTCACCTCCACTAGTTCAAAGTTGTTGAACTAGTCAACCTCCTAAAATCACTCTCCACTCACCATTGAAATGGGTAGACTTAGTCCAAGGCAGAGTTTGAACTGCCTACAACTCCTCCCTTTCCATGCCGTCAAAAAGGATGCAAAATGTGGCCACTCCGCAGCTTGAACACAGGACCTCCTCCCTGCAAGTGGCGTCACACCCTCAAGCCCTTAGTGGCGCCTATCCTGCCACTCCACCAGCTCATCTCTTGTGCTCACAAACACCAAATATTATTTATAAACCCCAGCTTCCTCAGCTCCTCTCACCTAAGCCTAAAAACTAAAACTTTCCCTACCTCTCCGGCTCACACCTAGCTTACAACTAAGCCCCGAAACCATACAAACAACAACATAGCAAGTCAAATAACATGCAAACAATGCCACGACAAAAAAAAATAGCCCCTAACCCGGGATATTACAGTTCTACCCCCTTAAAATAATTTCGACCTCGAAATTACCTGGTCAGAAGAGTTGAGGGTATTGCTGTCTCATCACATCCTCGGGTTCCCACGTAGCTTCTTCTACGCCATGATTCCGCCAGAGTACCTTAACCAAAGGCACAGACTTCCTACGCAGAACCTTCACATCCCGATCTAGAATCTGCACAGGTTCTTCCTCCATGGTCAAATCTGGATTCACCTCGATCTCTTCCACTGCTACCACGTGCGATGGATCTGAACGATAACGCCGAAGCATCGAAACGTGAAATACGTCGTGAATCTGACTTAGCTCTGCAGGCAGCTCAAGCTGATACGCTATTGGTTCCACTCGTCTCAGTACCTTATACGGCCCAATAAATCTTGGACTGAATCCTGGCCAACTTACGCGGACAGTCCCTCACTCGATGATCCAAAGAACCACACTCAAAGCAACCTTTCCCACCGGTCCAGCAACCTCCCCAATGAGATTTCCCACAACGGTTACACTACGGCGGTCCCTGATTAGCAGCAACAAACCTACCCGACTGATTCGTCCCACTCTGCCTAGCCCTTTTCTGAAGGTTACCGGACGACCCAGAAGACCCAAAGCTCCTCTTATGCCTGTTCCTGTCCATGCCCTGCCTTACCGACTCCTTAACACCCTCGGCTACCTTAGCCTTCTCAACCAGAACAGCAAACTCACGCTCCTGCTGTGGAGCAATCAGCAACCTAAGTTCATCTCTTAGACCATCCTCAAAACGAACACACCTCTCGTGCTCTGTAGCCACAATGCCCCTAGCATACCGGCTCAGCCTCAAGAACTCAGCCTCGTACTCTGATACAGACTTATTCCCCTGGACTAGCCTCAAAAATGCTTTCCGCTGCGCGTCGATGTAGCTAGCTCCGATGTACTTTTTCTGATAAGCAGCCTTAAAATAATTCCACGTGAGATCCTCTGCTGCAGCACTGTCCCGAATCGTGAGCCACCACTGGTATGACTCATCCCGAAGAAGTGATACTATGCCCTTCAGCTTTTCCTCAGTAGTCAGGTCTAAATCGTCCATAATCCGCTCGGTCGCCTCCAGCCAATACTCAGCCGTGCTGGGAGCAACACCAGAAACACCTCGGAAAACCTCAGCCCCGTTTGCCCGAAGTCGCTTAGGCACAGATTTCCTAACTCCTGCGCCACCACCTACTCCAGCTACCCTTTCCAAAACCCG
Source organism: Gossypium australe (assembly GCA_005393395.2). Lineage (NCBI taxonomy): Eukaryota > Viridiplantae > Streptophyta > Magnoliopsida > Malvales > Malvaceae > Gossypium > Gossypium australe. The sequence goes on from CM016626.1 coordinate 49,739,252, forward strand.
CAGCATCGCCTGCGACACTACGTCATCCCCAGTCTGATCTTGAAACTCACCACCTCCAGCTGGTGGTGGTACCGGTATCTCATTTTCTGACCCCTGACCAGATCCTACGGGTTCAGAAACTGTCATCCTACCACGACCTCGTCCACGACCGCGTCCACCTTGAGCACTCATGACTAAATTCTCTACGTATCTGATTTAGAAGTTTTATGCATCAGTATTTATTCCACTATTTTAAAGCAAAGTCTTATGAATATTAAAGAAGCTTTGTTTCGCAAGTTCACAGAGTCCTATCAGTCTCAGTCTCTAAAGTAATTCACTATTACAAGTCATCCAATCACATCTCACCAAAATCACAAGTAATAGTAAGGGGTACTTACCTGGGCGGATTGGTGCCGGAGACTCGGTGCCATGCCTTCCAAACCATGCTTTTTAAAACCAAACTCTTAAAACAGACTTTTAAAACATTTTGGGCCTCAGGCCCACAGCCGAGCCTTTGAACCTGGCTCTGATACCACAATTGTAACACCCCAAACCCGGTCAACACCCCACGACCGAATCTGGTATGTTACGGGGAAAACGAATTTTGGCGAAGATAGGCTTCCGTTTAAAAGTTTGATAAAAACTCGTTGATAAGTTTTGTACTTGTAGAAATCTTGGGCAAGCTTGATTAAAATCCGATAGTGTATTTGAAAATCCAGAAATTTTGAAAACTTAATCAGATGTGTAGGTAAAACAAGTTTGTCTCATTTAGAAATTCAAGTAGTCTCTTATTGTTACTTAAAACAATTTGACTTAGTAGAAAATTGACTTCAAGTTTGGAAAATGTTCGAGTTTTTATTTATCTCAAGTTACAGTGTGATACCCGATGGTATAGTTTAAAACATATCGCTTTGTAGTTTTGAAATCTTTATCTATCCAAGTTCTAGCAGATTTTAACCCAATTAATTTGTTAAGGCATATTCAAAGTCTACTTTAAGCATAAACATAGCAAAACATAATTTAAAGGCCGTTTACAATCCAAAATAAAACCGAGTAGAAATAGATAAACTAAAGTACCAAATTTTAAAAAGTCCGAGCAAATCCGTATTTATTCATGGCATGAGCACCTCGAGTCCATCCCGGCTCCATGTCCGCGTCTAAGTGTCACCTGAAATGTCAAAGGAGAAGGTGAGTCGCAAGACTCAGTGCATAAATCCCTCTCCCGATAATACAACATGCTAACACACATCATAACAAAGCAATACAATTAATGCACCCGTTCCTAACCATCCATAACACCTTTTCTACCCCGTGTGGTACCAAACCACTGGTGGTGCCAAACCACTGGTGACCCAAAGTTACGATATCCATCAATGTGGTGCCAAACCACTGGTGACCCAAAGTCACAAATAACCAACTGTGGGGCCAACCCACGTGTGATACCAAATCACTAGCGACAATCCCGTATCTCTCAAGTGGGGCCAACCCACGGTGGTGTTAAACCACAGGGACGAGTCGCGATGAGGTGCCAAACCTCTGGTGTCCCAAAGACACAAGTGTGATACCAAATCACTGGTGACCGTAGTCACGAATCGAATGATGGGGCCAACCCATCGTGTGATACCAAATCACTGGCGTCAATCCCGTATAATCAACTGTGGGGCCAACCCACTGTGGTGCTAAGCCACTGGGACGAGACGCTGAGGTGCCAAACCTCTGGTGACCCAAAGTCACAAAATATCATCTGTGGTACCGTACCAAACCACTGGAGATGCCAAACCTCTGGTGTCCCAAAGACACGAATATCATATTCCCCCTCCTCTCATATCACCCATACATGTCATACCGATGCAAATAATGTAAATCATGCAATCATGCCATTATGTTTAATATCGCATCTCATATCACATACATCAGCAATCATGCTATCATATACCATCAATAGAACTCGTAATGAAACGGACTTACCCTGATCCGTACACATACCCCATTGGGTACCAAATCCATCAACCATATTGTTTGATCTTAATAAGCAAACAGGTTATTAAACATATCACTAAGTAGATAGTGTGTTAGTTTACACACCTGGTAAATCGCAAGTCTAAATCCTAAAGAACCCGTCTAAATCCCTCGATCACCTCGCAAACCTTGTTCCTATAATCGGCCAAACATAGGTTAGTCTCTTATACCATTCGGCTAAGACCAACAAATCAAGAGGGTTTAACGCTTAACCCTTACCTTACCCTTGATTTGGTTTCCTACCAAATCCCGAACCAACCGATGGTTCCTAATTCAATCGGCCACACCCTGAAAGAAAACAGTTAATCCTTTGAACACTTGTCTTGACGAAACTAAAAGAATGAACTAATAGAACCAACCCTTACCACCACTTACCACTCGATCACCCATCGAAGAAGGTTTCACTTGATTGCTACAAAATCCCGGATGTCCTACAATGGAAATCGGTTCAACACCAAAAGGTTAACTCCTTTCACCAATCACCACAATCGGTTCTAACCCATATCAAAATTGACAAGAACACAGGAGAAAAGAAATAGCCATTCGGCCCTATACTCACCTTCAACAAACGATTATACAACACGAGATGAGCACCATCACCACACCAGAATTCGGCCACAAGAGACCACTAGGAGAGAAGGGAAATTCGGCTAAAACCTTGAACCAAAGGAAGAGAGGATTCGGCCTAGGTGTTTAACACACACCTAATTTCGGCTTTGAATGGAAGGAAAGGGAGAGTAGAAAATAGAAGCTACGGCAATGGGGTTTAAGAGAAGAAAAAAAAAGTTTGAAGGGACAAGTTGAGAGGGTTCGGCTCAAGAGAATTGGAAAGAAGCAAATGGAGAATCGGCTAAAAAGTTTTGGAGAAAAAGAAAATACAAGATGAGTAGAGGGAGGGTACTAGTTTCGGCTCTCAAGGTTTTCAAACAAAGGAGAAGTATGAGAAGAGAGGGTAGTAGTTTCGGCCTACACAAATGAAAAAGAAAGAAAGATGGTTGAGAACATTCAGCCACACCAACTCAAGAGAGCAAAACAAATTCGGCAGATAAGTGCTTGTACTTTCGGTTTGCAAGAGAAAAATATGAAGAAACTTACTTGAAATTTTGACTAACAACACTCAAAAGGAGAACTCTTGCTTTTACCCAATGTGACCGAAAATGCACAAGATCAAAAGTGCATTTCGGTACACCTCACTCCCCCACTACCAAGCCGTCCACTCCTCCCCCAAAATCTCTCCAATATTCGGCCAAACACCCTCCAAACACTCACCTCCACTAGTTCAAAGTTGTTGAAATAGTCAACCTCCTAAAATCACTCTCCACTCACCATTCAAATGGGTAGACTTAGTCCAAGGCAGAGTTTGAACTGCCTACAACTCCTCCCTTTCCATTCCGTCAAAAAGGATGCATAATGTGGCCACTCCGCAGCTTGAACACAGGACCTCCTCCCTGCAAGTGGCGTCACACCCTCAAGCCCTTAGTGGCGCCTATCCTGCCACTCCACCAGCTCATCTCTTGTGCTCACAAACACCAAATAATATTTATAAACCCCAGCTTCCTCAGCTCCTCTCACCTAAGCCTAAAAACTAAAACTTTCCCTACCTCTCCGGCTCACACCTAGCTTACAACTAAGCCCCGAAACCATACAAACAACAACATAGCAAGTCAAATAACATGCAAACAATGCCACGACAAAAAAATAGCCCCTAACCCGGGATATTACACAATCAGTCTACGGTGATGCACACAGCTATCAACCGCCGAGATGGGCACCTAGCCAACACCTCCCTTGATGAAGCACATAGCTACCGTCAAGCGCAAATGTAGCACAAGGCTATCATTAGACCACGTACATAATGTACACCCTTTCCTTCTTTGTTCATCCCAAATCCCATGCATAGATATGTCATGCCACAATATCATTAAAATAAGCAGACATCACGTGCTATCACAATTTCATACGTATACCATAGGAAACTTATTGTCATAAAGTACTGACCTGTTTAATCGCTTACCCACCATGGGTATCCACCCTTTTAGCCATTAATTCGGCTACCATGCACATCATATACATATAATAACACATTTAAACATTCAAGAGAAGTGCGATAACTACGCACCTTTTTGGCACAGTCTACTCAATCCCGAATACTTGCCCTACTTCTGTCGGCTTGCCCCCTTGCTAACTAGATCCCGAAATGTTGGCTTGTTCCTTGCTGAATCGAATCCAAGAGACTCCCTTAAGGCTCCTTCACGTTGCACCCAAGACACTTTCGGCTTCTCAAACTAGCGACAGGTGTAGGAGAATAATACCACTTGAAGATTCGGCTAACAATAAAAAGGAAGAAGCTTGAGACAGAGAAGTAGATTCGGCCAAGAAGCAAATAGGTTCAAAGTGATCAAAATTTCATCGTTAATGCTCTTCACATGGTTTGGCTAAGCTTTTAAAAAGGGTAGCTGCATATTCGGCTATCAAGAGGAGTAGGTATGGAGTTGAAGAAAAGAAGAATAAAGGAATGGAAGAGGCCTAGGAGAATTCGGAAAAAGGAGAAATAAGTGAAGAAAAGAATTTCCAAAAGATGATCCCCCTTATATATACTACTCAAATTCAGCCACTAGTTCACCCTCCTTTCATATCCCCTTATTTCTTTCCTATATTCTCTCCATACCTCTCATTCAAAATAAATTAAATAAACCCAACATTTAAAAAAATAATCTATCACATTATCCATTATCTTCCCATTTAAAATTAAATAAACTAAAGTCGCCATTATCTTCTATCTATACTAAATAAAATAAATCCCCACTTATTCAAAATAAATTAAATAACCCCCATTCATCCACTATCTCAATATTTAAAACAAATAAGACAAAATCCCCAATTATCTACCCACTTAAAATAAATAAAATAAATCCTCACTTATTCAAAATAAATTAAATAACCCTCATTCATCCACTATCTCAATATTTAAAACAAATAAAACAAAATCACCAATTATCTACCCACTTAAAATAAATAAAATAAATCCCCACTCATTCAAAATAAATTAAATAACCCATCACTTTATCCCTTATCTTCTCATAAAAATAAATAAAATAAATCTACACTTATCTTCTATCTAAATAAAATAAATAAACCTTTATCACATCTTCCTAGCCAAAATTAAAATAATAAAGACCAAGCCTTATCTCATCTTTTGGAGTCCACCTACCGTCCACTAGCTCTCCCCACTTGCCGTCACATGCCAAAAAATAAAACACACTCCTTGCTGCCCAAGTGATTCAAACCTGAGCCCTCCTGAAGCCCCTATGATGCAAACGCCCCAAGCCACCTTGCTGCTGATTCTTTTGTGTAATCAACTCCCCATAATTTCTTTTAAAGCCTCCTTAGCCCAGCTTCCCTTCTTGACGCAAAGAGCAAAATAAAAACACACTTATGCTGCCATCAAGACTCGAACCAAGGCCCTTGTCCAGGCGTCATTTCCAGGCCCTTAAATGGCGCATCACCGCCACTTTACCAAGGCCTCTTTCATGTCCAAAAGCGCCTAAAATTTTCCTTAAGGCCTCATTCACCTAGCTACTTCTTTAGACTTAAAATTCTAATATTTTTCCAAAAGTTCCTCCTACATCGTTGGATTCTCAAAACCCTTAAAACACTCCCAACTACATTCTAAGCCTTCTCTTACATGGATTAGGCACTAACCGCATAACCCCTAATCTAGGATGTCATAGTTTTGGTTGGAATTATTTCAGTAGGAAATGAGTGTGGAAGTAAATGATTTAGATGATGATTAAATGATGCATATATTGGTATGATTGGTTCCCATTTGTGGTATAAATGGATGTGAAATGAGACTTGTAGGTGAACTCAAGTGTGGGTGGCAAGTTTGGCCTTCAAATTGGCCTATAATTGTCCACACGGTTGAGCACACGGGCGTGTGGCTCGACCGTGTTCTTCAAGGTTGAAATTCGATTCAAGTCACACTTAACCACGGCAAGACACACGGGCGTGTGACTGGCCGTGTGGTTCAAGTCACTAGCGACCACGGTCTGGACACACAGGCGTGTGATGCAAGTTAGTGTCGACCACGAGTAAGGCACACGGGCGTGTCTCAGGCCGTGTGGACAAGTCAGTAGGTATGCCCTGTTTTGCCACAGCTTGGACACATGGTCGTGTCCGATGCCGTGTGAGGCACACGGCCTACCCACACAAGCGTGTGACCTCTGTAACTTAAAAAAAGGTTAACTTTCAGAAATTTTCGTATGAGTTTGGTTTAATCTAGACCCCTTTCTAACACGTGTTTAAGGGCTCATAGACCTCATTAAGGGGCTATATGATTGTAAATTATGTTGTTTGAATGACTTTGTGTTTGAAATGATATGAAATGTTTGGAATTGATTAGTAATGCCTCTTAACCCTAGTCCGGTGACGATTACGAATTAGGGGTGTTACATTTGATTGGTATTAGAGCTACGGTTTAGTCGATTCTCAGACTAACATAGCGCGTGTGAGTCTAGCCATACTTGCCATATATATAATTGCGATAGTGTGATGAATCCTGACAGTTAAAAATGTGTTTTCATATGGTAATGTATCTCGATCGAGCAGTTGTTGACGATGTAGAGAGTAAAGCGCCTGCTCTCGCTCAAGGGACAGCGCCGACTACATCTAGGCCGAATGATGGTAGCCAAGAGGGAGTGGCTAAGCAAGCCTTCTTTCGAATGATGAGTGAGTGGTTTTTGGAGTTCGTTCAAATGAATCCGGCTGCTCCACAACCTTTACACCCACAAGTATCGGTTGTGCCACAAGTTATAGATCTGATCCGATTGAATAAACCTCCTGAGGATAAGATTAGAAAGTACGGGGCTGAAGAGTTTAGAGCCACAGATGATGATGATGCTGAGAGAGTTAAGTTTTGGCTCGAGAATACCATTCGAGTGTTTGATGAGATGTCGTTGATCCCTGATAAGTGCATTAAATGTGCAGTCTCCTTGTTGAGAGATACGACATATAACTGGTGGAGGACATTGATATCTGTGGTACCGAGAGAGGGAATCACTTGGGATTTCTTTCAAGTTGAATTCCGAAAGAAGTATATCAGTCAACGATTCATAGATCAGAAACGTAAAGAGTTTCTAGAGCTGAAGCAAAGCCATATGTCAGTCACTGAGTATGAACGGGAGTTTGTGAGACTGAGCCAATATGCGCGGGAATGTGTTTCAACTGAAGCTACTATGTGTAAATGTTTTATTGAAGGGTTGAATGAAGACATTAAATTGATGGCTAGAATACTTGACATAAATGAATTTGTTGTATTAGTTGAAAGGGCCTGCAAAGCCGAGGAGCTTAGCAAGGAAAAGAAGAAAGCAGATTCTGAGGCTAGAGATGAAAAAGAAATATCAATGAGTAAGTCGTTTCAACATTCGATGAAGAGATTAGAGATGCAAGCAATCGTTCAAATGCTTCGTTTGGACATTTGGGTAGAGAACGTGCAAGACAAAGTGTACGTGCAAGACAAAGTGTTGGTCCAAGAACTTAAGCTCCGACTGAATCAAGTGTTGGTATTGTTAAAAGCAACAAGTCTGAGTGTAGACAGTGTGGAAGACGACACGTTGGAGAATGTTGGGGCAAGTATAACAATAGAACTTGTTATAAGTGTGGATCACGAGATCATTTTATTCGAGATTGCCCAGAGTTAGCTGAAAAAGATAATGTTCAGAATGTGAGACCGAGTAACACAACAGCTAGGGGTAGACCTCTCAGAAACACTGGAAATGTGAGTGGAAGTCAAAGATGTTACATTTGTGTTCTTAGTTGGTGGATTATGAAAGCTTAGTGTTGGGTTAACATAGTTTGTATTTAGATTTTTGATGAAATTGAGTAATTTGGACTAAATTGTGAAAATTATATTTTTAGGGACTAAAATATGAAATAAATGAAATATATGGGCTTTTATTAGCATGGGGAAAATTTGGCTAGGCATAAGTGAAGATAAATTGTGTGTATTTTGTGATTTTGGGAAATAGGGACTAAAGTGTCAAAACGTGAAAATGTGAGGGCTATTTTGTAAAATGCCCTAAATATGTGTGTTTGGATTAAATTGAATGAATTGGTGATTGAATGAGATAAATTTGAATATGTATAGACCAAGAAAGGAGAGATAAATTTGAATATGTATAGACCAAGAAAGGAGAGATTCAGATCAAGATCGAGGCAAAGACAAAGTACTCGATTAATTGGCTAGTTTCGATATTTCGACGTTCGAGGTAAGTTCAGATATAGTAGAAGTTGTTAATTTATTATCTATGTGATGAGAATTAAATGATAGATATTGAATTAGAAATGTAATATATGAGATTGAGAAATGAGGCAATAAGTGTGCAAAATTGAATTGAGATAGAGTTGAATGGCATTGTGTGTACAATGTAATGGAAGCTTCGACTTTCCTGATTGGCACTGTGTGTACGATACCAAATTAAGTTCTGTTTTGTATCAAGGCACTAAGTGTGCGATGTTAATTAAGCTTTGGCTATAATTTGGGCACTAAATATGCAATTGAGTTGAAAAGATATCGAGCAGTGAATAAGATATGGTATCGAACATCGAATAGCAAATACGTTTGTTAACTAAGTGTTGGCAAAGGTATGTTTGAACCTATATGGTTGATGATATAGTTTTAAAGATTGAATAAATGGATATTTGAGCGTATGATTGAGAATGATAATGTGCTTAATTGTGTATCTATCTATGTGATGGTAGGGGTGTTACATATAACATATATGTATGATCAAATTTAACAACGTTCATATGCTTATTGACTTACCTCAGATATCGACGGATGAAATCGACTACTCGACTACTTTCGACTTCCCCCAATCTAATTTCATTTTCTTTCGTTCTTGATCTGAATAAATTCAAATTTAATTAATTTAATCGCACATTCATTAAATTTAACCCAAAAACACATAAATAGGAAAATTACCATTTTGTCCCTAACATTTCACACTTTTTGCAATTTAGTCCCTATTGCATAAAACACAAAATATACAAAATTTGCACATACCATGCTAGGTCCGAATATTCATAAGCATCGTACTAGTCCATATATTTTATTTATTTCACATTTAAGTCCCTCAAAATAATATTTTTACAATTTAGCCCTAATTACTCAATTTCATCAAAAATTTAAAGACAAAACATGTTAATCTTTCACATATCTTTAATATTTCATCATCAAACAACAAAAATCACAAGCTATCATCAATGGAAAAAAACAAAATCATCATCAATTTCAAAAATTCAAGCATGGGTTTTGTAGTACTCGAAGCAACGATCTCGAAAACGTAAAAATTATCAAAAACAGAACAAAGACTAACCTTGAATCAAGCTTCAAAAATGGCCAAATGTTTCAATCTTTCAAACCTAATTTTTCTTTTCTAATTTCGATGAAGAAAGATGAGAACATGGCTTGTTTATTTTAATGTTTTATGATATAAATTAACATTATTATTATTTTACCTAATTAACCTTTAGTAATTAATATATAAAACATATATTATAAGGTCATTCTTGACCATTTTCGTCCACTCACTTTAATAGTGGGCTATATACCTATTAGGGACTTCACATTATAAAGACATTAGCAAATTAGCACTTACACATTAATCAGCCAATTTCACATTTTATGCGATTAAGTCTTTTTTTCTCAAATTAAGCAGACAAACAATAAAATTAATTCACGAAGCTTTCACACATGTAAATTCACACATAGTTAACACAGAAAATAATGTTAAAATATTTTTTGAACTCGGATTTGTGGTCCCGAAACCACTATTCCGATTAGGGTCAAAATCGAGTTGTTACAACTCTCCCCCCTTAGGGATTTTCGTCACCGAAAATCTTACTGGTGAATAGGTTCAGATAGCGCTCTCTCATTGCATCCTCTGGCTCCAAAGTTGCTTCCTCAACTCCGTGTTTATGGCACAGTACTTTAACTAATAGAGTTTTCTTATTTCACAATTCTTTAACCTCACGAGCCAGAATGCGAATCAGTTCTTCTTCATATGTCATATTGGACTTAATCTCAATCTCTGTCGGACTAATCACATGTGATAGATCGGATTGGTATCTACAGAGCATCGAAACATGGAATACATTGGGAATCTTTTCTAGTTCAGGTGGCAACAATAGTCTGTAAGCAACCGGCCCGATACGCTCTATAATCTCATACGGTCCAATGAATCTCAGACTCAGTTTGCCTTTACGACCGAATCTGAGTACGTTCTTCCATGGTGAGACTTTCAAAAAGACTTTTTCTTCGATCTGAAACTCTATATCTTTTCTTTTCAGGTTTGCATACGATTTCTGACGATCCGATGCTATTTTCAGACTATCGCGAATCACTTTCACTTTGTGTTCAGTCTCTTTGATCAAATCGACCCCGTGTATCTTGTTTTGACTGAGCTCAGTCCAATACAATGGTGTACGACATTTACAACAGTACAAAGCCTCGTAAGGTGCCATTTTAATACTAGATTGAAAGTTATTATTATATGCAAATTCAATCAAAGGTAAGTATCATTCCCACGTACCTTTAAACTCGAGAATGCAACATCTCAACATATCCTCAAGTATCTGAATAATTCGTTCAGACTGGCCATCTGTTTGCGGATGGAAAGTAATGCTAAAGTGTAGTTTTGTACCTAAAGCATCTTGCAGTTTCTTTCAAAACCGCAATGTGAACCTCGGATCTCTGTCCGAAACAATAGAAATAGGCACTCCGTGCAATCTCACAATCTGAGAAACATATAATACAACTAGCTTATCAAGCGAATAATCTGTACGAACTAGAATAAAGTGAGCTGATTTAGTTAATCTATCCACAATAACCTAGATTGCATCTTTCTTGCTTGGTGTCAATGGTAAACCAGATACAAAATCCATCGTGACTTTGTCCCACTTCCACTCGGGTATCATAATCGGCTGAAGTAACCTAGAAGGTACTTGATGCTCGGCTTTTACTTGTTGACAAACTAAACATTTCGAAACAAAGTCAGAGATGTCTCGTTCCATACCAAGGCACCAGTAAAGCTGTTTTAAATCATTATACATTTTTGTACTACCCGGGTGAATAGACAATCGACTGCTATGAGCTTCATTCAAAATCATCTGATTCAACTCCAAATTTCTCGGAACACATATTCGATTTCTGAACCTCAAACAACCATTTGTAGCAACTCGAAACTTAGATTCAATATTCGATTCACATTGAGCTCGCTTTGCTAATAAATCATTATCAACTTTCTGAGCATCATAAATTTGTTGAACAAATAACGGTCTTGCTTTTAATTTAGCTATTATCGAACCATCATGAAATATAACCATATGCGCATTCATTGCACGCAAAGAAAATAATGATTTTCGACTTAAAGCATCAGCAACAACATTAGCTTTTCCCGGATGATAGTCAATCACAAGCTCGTAGTCTTTTAACAACTCTAACCATCGTGTTGTCTCAAATTCATATCTTTCTGAGTCATCAAAAACTTCAGGCTTTTGTGATCAGAATAAACATGACATTTCACACCGAACAGGTAGTGACGCCATATTTTCAATTTAAACACAATAGCTACCAATTCCAAATCATGTGTCGGATAGTTCTTTTCCTGCTGCTTTAACTATCTCGAGGCATAAGCTATGACTTTGCCTTCCTGCATTAAAACACAACCTAGGCCACTCAAAGATGCATCACTATAAATGACAAATTCTTTACTCGATTCTGTCTGAACTAGCACTGAAGCTTCGGTCAACAAGGTTTTCAACTGATCAAAACTTTTCTGGCACTTTTCTGACCACTCGAACTTAACATCTTTCTAAAGTAGTCTGGTCATTGGAGTTGTAATTATAGAGAAACCTTTCACAAACCGTCTATAGCAACCAGCAAGTCCCAGAAAACTTTGAACTTCAGAAACATTTCTCGGAGGTTTCCAATCTAGAATTGCCAAAACCTTATTCGGGTTAACCCTAATACCCGATGCTGATACACATCCCGGAAAACTAACTTCTCGTAACTAAAACTCACATTTATTGAACTTTGCGTACAACTTTTTATCTCGCAAAGTCCGTAACACAAGCCTCAGATGTTCAGCTATGAATACTACCACAAACCGATCCAGATATCATCTGAAGATCCGATTCATCAAATCCATGAAAATAACAGGTGCATTAGTAAGTCCGAAAGGCATAACTAGAAACTCATAGTGTCCGTACCTCGTTCGAAAAGTAGTTTTTGGCACATCAGAGTCTTTAACTCGCAACTAATAGTAACCTGATCTCAAATCTATTTTTGAAAACACTGTAGCCCCTTTCAACTGATTGAACAGATCGTCAATCTGTGGCAACGGATACTTATTCTTTATAGTCACCTTATTGAGCTGTCTGTAGTCGATACACATTCTTATAGTTCTGTCTTTCTTTTTCACAAATAAAACTAGTGCACCCCAAGGAGAGAAACTCGGTCGCGCAAAACCTCTATCTGTCAACTCTTGCAACTGAGCTGTCAATTCTTTTAATTTCGTAGGTGTCGTACTGTACGGAGCTATCAAAATCGGAGTCGTCCCCGGCATTAACTCAATACTAAACTCTTCCTCTTGGATTGGTGGCAAACCCGGTAATTCTTCAGGAAACACATTCGGATACTCGCACACAATTGGTACTGATTCAATCTTCGTTTCGGTCACTTTAGAGTCGAGCACATAAGCAAAGTAAGCTTCACAACCCTTTCTCACATATTTCTGAGCTAACATTGAAGATATCACTACAGGTAAACCATTCAAATCATTAGACTCAATCCAAATAATATCATCTGGCACCGTAAATCAATAGTCTTCCGTTTGCAGTTCACAATAGCATCATGCAAAGTTAGCCAATCCATACCCAGAATTATATCAAACTTGTCAAATGGCAACAACATCAAATCAGCCGGAAAACATGAATCCCGAATCATCATCGAACAATTCTTGCACACTTTATCAACCAAAACACACTGGCCTAAGGAGTTCGATACTTTAATCACAAACTCAGTAGACTCTACAGGCAGAGTCTTATTGAATACTAAAGTCTCACATACATAAAAATGAGTCGAACCAGGATCAATCAATGCAACAACACTAGTATCATAGAGAGTGAAAGTACCAGTAATAATGCCTGGGGATGAGGCCTCCTCACGTGCGCAAATAGCATAGGCTCCGGCAGGTGTGCGAGCCTCAGATCTAACAGCTGCATCTTTGGTCCCTCTCTGACTGCCACTCACATTACCCATATTTCTAGGTGGTCTACCTCGAGCTACAGTGTTACCCGATCTCGTATTCTGTACTAGATTTTCTTCTGCTAACTCTAGACATTCACGAATATAATGATCCATTGATCCATATTTAAAGCAAGCCCGATCATGCAATCTACAACTGTCGGGATGTTGTTTACCGCAATGTTTACACTCGAGTTGATTTGATCTAACATTACCCACACTAGCTACTGAGGTAGCTCTCGAGCTCACAGGTGCTCTATCCTGATCTCGTCTAGAATACCCCGCAGTAGTCTTTGAATGGCTAGCATCATCTCGGGCTTCTTTGATGTCGACTGAAATGACTTACTGAATGATCTTTTACGTGTATCTCTAGCTTCAGAGTCAGCTTTTCTTTTCTCTTTCCACAGCTCTTCGGCTTTGCAAGCTCGCTCAACAAGTACCACGAACTCTTTTATCTCAAGTATGCCAACTAACAGTTTAATGTCTTCATTCAGCCCATCTTCAAATCTTTTACACATTATAGCTTCGGTTGAAACACACTCTCGGGCATACCGATTGAGTCTCACGAATTTTCACTCATACACTATCACGGTCATCCGACCCTGTTTCAATTCAAGAAATTCTTTGCATTTCTGATTAATAAATCTCTGGCTGATATATTTCTTACGGAACTCAGTCTGAAAGAATTCCCAGGTCACTTGCTCTTTCGAAACCACCGATACTAGTGTATTCCACCAGTGATATGTAGTGTCCCATAGCAAAGATATGGCACATTTTAAGCACTCGTCAGGGGTGCAAGATAACTCGTCAAACACACGTATAGTATTATCGAACTAGAATTCAGCTCGCTTAGCATCATCATCATCAGTGGCTCTGAACTCTTTGGCCCCGTGTTTTCTAATTTTATCAACAGGAGGCTTAAGCAATCTCAACGGATCACTCACTTAAGGTATAACAGGTATCGAAGATGGATTAGTTGGGGGTGGAGGTTGTTGTGCAGCTGGATTAGTTCGGATATATTAAGTAAACCAGTCGTTCATCATTTGGTAAAAGGCCTGTTTAGCCTTTCCCTCCTGGTTACTCGAAGTCGATCGAGAATCAACTGGCACTGTCCTTTGCGCGGGAGCATGCATTATACTCTCGACATCATCAGCTACGGCTCGATCAGGATCCATTACTATATGAAAACACATTTTCAGATGTTAGAAGTCATCACACTATCGCAGTATATAAAATATGGCATGTATAGCTAGACTCACACATGCTACGTTAGTCCTATAATCGACTAAATCGTAGCTCTGATACCAATTAAATGTAACACCCCTAACCCGTATTCATCACCGAATTAGTGTTATGAGGCATTACCAAACAAAACACAACTCAGAACAAACATTCATTTAAATTCAAGCACAAAGCAATATGATTTTTTCTACTATTTTTTTAACTCCTTTAATATCCATCCTCTTATTCTTTACAAATCAAATTCATATATAAATTTGTAATATGACTTGTTGCACATTGTTAAATTGATTATGTGATTACTTAGATGATATTAATATGGTTAAATATTGAAGCATGATTTGTACATGTGATATGGCTAGAAAAAGTATGAAGTGATTTTGCTTGATTATGTGATCCTAAAACATATCCCAACATATGTCATTATATAACATATATCGAATATAAATCAAAACAAATATAACATAAGCTGATTATCAGTCATATTAATTCAATATATGCACATATTAAACTAACCGAACTATATTATACCATTCAATATTCAATTGTATATACTAGCATAGTAACATTACATCATGGCCGAACATACTATTGATTTATAGCAAACATGATGCGCCTTTAAATTCAATCAATATGAACCAAATCACATACTTAAATACCACTCATTTAAACGGCATTGCACACATTTAAAATAGCATAATTTAAATCTGGACATATTTCTTTACCAATCATAAAACCATGCGCATATGATCTTGTTATCATAAACCAATTTGAACACAAATAATAACTAAAATTACATATTATTCGCATGCCAATTTATAAGCATTAGATTGTACCACAAATTTCATTCCTACAACAAACTAAGTTAATCCACAATCGGACAATCAATATAACATATAATACATTATATAATTATTTAGGTGTGTTATAAACCAAATGCCATGCTAATCATTTTAATATCATATCCTTAGCCTTATTTGCATATTCACTTTACTTATCAACCAAAACAATCATATGGCATATTCATTATTTATCTTTTACCAACCTTACCTATTTAGCCAATCATTCAAGCATAATATATATGCATACATTGCCAATACAAATCTAATCAATATAACCTATACACATTTGGACTTATAATCATACAACCCATACACATTCGGACATATAAATAGCTTCTAACCTTTATATACATAGTTCATTTTATAATACTTAACCAAACTCACTTAAATACCAAATCCAAACATACCACACATATTATATATATATCGAAACATTTACCACAACATTAACTAAACATGGCAACCATATACCGCATATAAATAAGCCATGGTCAAAATGATAAAACCAAACACATTAAACACTTAAACAAGAACTCATATAACCGAACCTAAACAAAATGATTAAGCCATTTTCGCATGGCTATATATATATATATATATATATATATACATGCCCAAAAATCAAACATTTCAACTATGTTATACATGCCATATGCCCACATTCAACTTAGTAAAATACTGAAAGAAACAGTCGATAGTGTGATAGGCTTTGATGACGATCCCCAAGCTCGTAACATGACTCCAAAAACTATAAAACAGAGGTAAACAAGAACACACACAGAGTAAGCTATTTAAGCTTAGTAAGTCATAAGTAAAAACATATATATTAACAAAGGCATATTAACATTTTACTAATAAGGTCGAATATAAACAATCATATGCACATATATATTTTCACTTTTAATATCACAATTACATCAATAGGCCGAATCACTTATATGTTCAACTATGCTACCACAAAATCCATATTCACATAACTTTATATCATTTCAAATAATCAACTTACCTTGTTTCCTTATAAACATTTAACTAACACATACCTGAACTTGTAATTTGATTTCACATTCGGTCTTTACCTCACATTGCCTGTAACATCCTAGATTAGGGGTTATGCGTTCGTGCGTAATTTATGAGATAGTGGGCTCAGTGGGTGTGTTGGATGGGTTCTGAGGAGTTTTGGGAACCCTAAGATGTAAGGAAATGTATGGAAATGTAAGGAAATGTCCTGGAAATGTAAGGAAATGTCTTGTCTTGGAAATGTAGGGAAATGTCCTAGAAATGTAAGGAAATGATTTAGAAATGATTCAAAAGAGGAAAGTAAACATTTCGGGAAACTTGGAAATGTAAGGAAATGTTAAGTTTAAAGGAGGCAAACGAAAATTTTTGGAAACTTGGAAATGTAAAGAAATGTCAAGTTTTAAGGTTTAAAAAGGGGAAATTAAGGCAAGGTGGCCTTAAGAAAATTAGTAGGAGGAATTTGACACACAAGCAGGCTTGGAAAAGTGGCCTGAAGATGTCACCACAAGCAGGTGCAATTGGGCCTGGGTTCGAGTCACTTGGGGAGAAAATAAAAGAGTTTTATTTTGCTGCAAGGAGCAAGGGAGTTGGACGGCACATGGCTAAATTCTAGGAGCTTTTATTCTTTTATAATTAGTGGATAAATAAGGGATAAATAAAGGATTTATTTATCATTATTTTCAAGAGATAATTGTTGGATTAAATTCTTTTAATAAAGTGATAATTCAAGGAATAAAGCTATCAAAATAGAAGAGTGGTGGCCAAGTAAGGGACTCTAGCTAGTAAATTCGGCTATAAAAGGAAAAGAGAGGCCTTTCATTCATTCACTTTTCCTTTGCCGAATTTCTTAAGCAAATTCTCCTCTCTCTGCCGAATTTCCTACAGTTTTTATTCTTCTTCTCTTTGTTAGCCAAAGCCGAAATACCTTATGTTCTAGCCGAATTCTCCATCTTTATTCTTCCTTCTCTTTTCTTTCTAATCCCTCCAAAAGCCGGAAGTAAGCCTTTTAAGGCTATAGCCGAATATCTCAAGTGGCTTCAAGCTTAGGTGCTGTCGATTTCTTCAAAGGTAAGAACAAGTTTGATTTCTATTCTTTTCTTTTAGATTTGTCGAAAATCTAGGACTAATCCCATCAATATTCTTGTTGCCGAAACCTTGAGGAGATCTTTCGGGATTTACTAAGTGTCAACTACAAGGAAGGAGAAGTTCTTTTCCCGAAGGTACACCATAGGCCGCGTGTTCCCTAGTTATTCGGTGAGTTTCGGGATTTAAAATCCACAAGGCAAGTGTCTATAGCATTCGGCCAAGGCTTATTTTGGTATGAAGATCTATTTCTTATTTCGTCTAAAAGCCCGAAACTAATTAGTTAAGTGATTTTAGTGCCTAGCCGATTGCAAGGGGACAACTCTGCGAAGTTTCGGGATTTGACTATAGTCAATTCGACACCAAGGTAAGTTTTAGTATACTAATCCTACTAGGATTTGGATTTATGGCCGAGTGGCTCTTTACTAAGTATTAAATGATTGATTAAATGTAGAGATCTAAGATCTAAGGCATTAGATCAAGCTTTTCGGGATTTGGATTGGAAACCCTAAGCGAATTAGGTGTGTACCCTACCCTAAGCTTTAATATGTTCATGGCTATGTTTTAAATTCAATGTGTTATTAAGAATGTGAAAATATGGCTAAAGTACCATGCAATTGTAATATCCCGGGTTAGGGGCTATTTTGTTGTTGCATGATATTGCATGTGTTTAGTGTGCTGTGTTGCTATTTCGGTGTTTTAGGGGTTTAAATGTAGGCTAGGAGTGTGCCGGAGAGAATGGGAAAATTTAGTTTTGAGCCTTAGGTGTAGGGAGCTGAAAGAGTTGGGGTTTAAGAAAATAATTTGGAGTTTTATTGCACAAATGAAGAGCTGGCAAAGTGGCAAGGCATGTGCTACTTGGGAGCTAGGTGTGGCGTCATCTACATAGGGTGGAGGTCTAGAGTTCGAGCTGCGAAATTCCCTATTTTAGCTCTCATTTTGGACGGCATGGAGGAAGAGTTAGAAGGCAATTCGAATTCTTCCTTGGACTTGGTCCACCCATTCAAATGGAAGGTGGAGAGCAAGTTGTGGAGGTAGACTTGGTCAAGCTAATTTGAATGTGTGGTAGGGAGTTAATGGGGGGAGTTGTGGCCGAAATTTTGGGGTGATTGGAGGTGTTGGCCGTAACTTGGGAAGCTTGTTGGGGAGTGGCCGGTTGGTGAGTGTGTTAGGGGGGGTTAGTGCCGAATTTCCCTTGGATTGTTGGTGCATTTTCGGTCTTAGTAGGGTAGCAACATAGCTCTTTCATTTTTTGTCAAAACAAGCCGAATTTCATAGTAAGTTTCACCTTTTGTTTTCTTTTGGCAACCGAAAATGCAAGCACATTTGTGCCGAATTTCTTGTTCTCTTGAGTAGGGTGTAGCCGAATATCTCTTCCCATTTCCTCTTTTCTTTTCAAGTGTGTAAACCGAAACCTCTAATCTCTCTTCTTGCATTTTTTGATTTTTCTTTCTTTCTTAAAAACTTTGTAGCCGAAACTCTCTTCCAAAAACACATTCTTCATCTCTTTTTCTTTCAAAACCCAGAGGTACCTTTTCCTGTTCATTTTTGTTTCTCCTTAAAACCATTTTGCCGAAACTTTATTCTCATTTCACTTTATCCTTCTTGTTTTTTTTACTCAAGCCGAATTCTCTTTTCTTTTGTTTAAGTTCTAGCCGAATCTTCCCTCTTCTAGTAGTACTTTGTAGCCGAATTTTGAGTGGGGGAGTAATCTCGTTTGTCTTCTTTCAAACGTTGGAGCAAGGTAAGTGGCTGGCCGAATGCTCATTTCTTTTCTCTCCCTAGTTTTCTACCAATTTTGGTGAGGTTCAAAGTTGACTTTCGGCATTGGTTGAAGGGTGTTAATCTCTTATGTCTTGACCGAATTCTTTTTAGGGCTTTCGGGATTCGAAGCAGTCAACGAAGCTGTTATCTGAACTCGATTGTTTGGTAAGTGGTGGTGAGATGTTGATTGTGGTTTATTTTGTTTGAGTTTCGATTAAGTTTAGGGTATCAAGGGATTAATCATTTTTCTTTTAAGGTGTAGCCGATTGCTAAAGGAGGAATCATTGTGGTTCGGGTTTGCAAAGAAACCAAACCAATAGCAAGGTGAGGGATCAACATTAACCCCTTGGGTTAATTAATGTTGGCCGAATGTTATAGATGCCTAACCCCTCTGTTTGGCCGATTATAGGAGCCAGATAATCAAGGGACTTAGATTGTTCGTTGGGATCTTTGGACTCGTATTACCAGGTGTGTAAACTAACACACTGATACTTAGTAATGTTATTAATAAACCTGGTTGCCTGTTAAAAACCATAACAGTATGAGGGACATTTGGATACCTAAATGGGGTATGTGTACGATTCGGGTAAGTCTGTTCTATTATGAGTACTATTAATGGTATATGATATCGTGATCTATGTTATGTATGCTATGAGATATAATGCTTGGTATGTTGGCATAATATGCACGACTTGTATGAGATGCATGATCACATGAGTATGACATGATGATGGGTGATATGAGTGGAGGGAGGATGATGATATCTGTGTCTTTGGGACACTGTGTCTTTGGGACACCAGAGGTTTGGCACCTCCAGTGGTTTGGTACCACAGTAATATTTTGTGACTTTGGGTCACCAGAGGTTTGGCACCTCAGCGTCTCGTCCCAGTGGCTTAGTACCACGGTGGGTTGGCCCCACAGTTGATTATACGGGATTGACGCCAGTGATTTGGTATCACACGATGGGTTGGCCCCATCACTCGATTATCGTGACTACGGTCACCAGTGGTTTGGTACCACATTGTGTCTTTGGGACACCAGAGGTTTGGCACCTCATTGCGACTCGTCCCTGTGGTTTGACACCACCGTGGGTTGGCCCCACTTGAGATATGGGATCGTCTGCTAGTGATTTGGTATCACGCGATGGGTTGGCCCCATCATTGGATTTG
Organism: Gossypium australe; assembly: GCA_005393395.2. Taxonomy (NCBI): domain Eukaryota; kingdom Viridiplantae; phylum Streptophyta; class Magnoliopsida; order Malvales; family Malvaceae; genus Gossypium; species Gossypium australe. Next base: position 49,759,669 of record CM016626.1, read on the forward strand.
TGACTTCGGTCACCAGTGTTTTGGTAACACATCGTGACTATACGTCACCAGTGGTTTGGCACCACACTTATGGATATCGTGACTTTGGGTCACCAGTGGTTTGGCACCACCAGTGGTTTGGTACCACACGGGGTAGGAAAGGCGTTACGGATGGTTAGGATCGGGTTGCATTAATTATGTTGCTATGTATGATGTGTGTTAGCATGTTGTTTTACCGGGAGCGGGATTTATGCACTGAGTCATTCGACTCACCCTCTCCTTGACATTTCAGGTGACTCGTAGACGCGGACATGGAGCTAGGATGGACTCGGGGTGCACACGCCATGCTTTAATAAAAGTTTTGCTCAGACTAATCAATTTGGGTACTTTAGCTTATTTATTTTTAGTTGGGTTTTAATTTGGATTTATAAAAGGCCTTTGGTTTATGTTTTATGATGTTTATGTTTGATTAGATTTTGATATGCCTTAACAAGAGAACTTAGTATGAATTTTTCTAAAATCTGGAAAGACAATGGTTTCAAAATTATAACGCAACGTGTTTTTAAACTATACCATCGGGTATCTCACGATGTTTTGTTATAAAGCAAACTCAAATGATTTTCACATCAAACTCGATTTTCTATTAAGTTCAAAAGTGTTTTAAGTAACACTAAGTAACTAATGAAGTTTTAAATGGTATAAACTCGATTTAACTACACATTCTGGATAAGTCTCCAAAATTTCCGGGTTTCAGATACACCATTCGATTTCAAACAAGTCTACTCAAATTTTCTTCAAAAACACTATGTTTTTATCCAGTCTTCAAACGAAAAATCTAACCCCTCAAAAATGTTTTTCCCGTAACATACCAGATTCAGACGTGGTGTCTTGTCCGGGTTTGGGGTGTTACAGCAATGGTACAAAGTACTCAGGTACGTTTCCTACTCCTACTAGGATTATGAATATATGTTATTTGTAACATGTGAAAAAGTGATAAAAATGTGAATTAAGGCATGATGTGCATGATATGTATGATATGGGGCATTCGGGTTATATGAAAAGGGGAAGTGAATGTGGTGACCTAAGACCCCGAACACGGTGACCTAAGACCGTGATATCTGAATGTGGTGACCTAAGACCACAGTAATCTGAATGTGGTGACCTAAGACCACAGTAATCTGAACGTGGTGACCTAAGACCACGAATGCGGTGACCTAAGACCGTGATATGGAGTGTAGCGAAAGGAGGGTCGACTTAGTAGTCCCCACGGTGTACAGGTTGGTACGGGGGAGTGTAGCGGATGGCTTAATAGGTTTGGGTTTGGGTTGCATCATTATTTTTACCTGTTATTTGAATATGTATGTGATATGATAATGCATGCCTGAAATGTTAAGACTTAGTGTTTGTGTACACATTGAGTCTGTTTGACTCACCCCGTTGGGGAACTTTTTCTTCCAGGTGATGATCAGTAATGGACCGGGTCGGCAGGAGCTTAAAGGTGGCCATGCACAACAAGGAAAATTTTATTATTTGGACTTTTATTTTATTTAAGCACTTTAATTCATTTTTGGGAATTATTTGATGTAATAAGGCCATAGTTGAACTACTTTATTTTTCCTTTATTTATTACGGTACCAATTTTTATTAATTAAAGATCAAGTGAAATTTATTTTCAAATAAACTCTAAATATTTTGTCACCTCAAATAAACTCATTTTCAACTCAATCCCAACCCAAAACAAACTTTCTTTCAAAACACCCAAGTTTTTCCTAAGTCACAAAAGAATTTGAAACGGTTTACACCGGGGAACATACCAGATCCGGTCAAGGCTCGTGGGCCGGGTGTGGGGTGTTTCATTGCCCGTTAAACCATTTAGAATTAAAAAGGATACGTGGATAGTCGGAAGGCTCATACAATGCCAATGTCCCAGACGTGGTCTTACATGTAATCACATACTGATGCCACTGTCCCAGACAGGGTCTTACACGAACCAAAGACGATACCAATGTCCCAGACATGGTCTTACACGTAAACACAAGTCGATGCCAACGTCCCAGACATGGTATTACACGAAAACACATATCATAAATCCTATGTCATGACATATGTATCCTAACTATTCCTAGGGTTCGTACGAGCTTTCTGACATTGAATCTCGATCGAATCAAACATCGTAATCAGGCTCCCAATCACATTTGCATCCAGCAATACACATTTAAATTCATAAAATTTCATTTTCACATATAACATATATGTATGATTAAATTTAACAACATTCATATGCTTATTGACTTACCTCGAATATTGACGGATGAAATCGACTACTCGACTACTTTCGACTTCCCCTGATCTATTTTTTTTTTCTTTTGTTCTTGATCTAAATAAATTCAAATTTAACTAATTTAATCACACATTCATTCAATTTAATCCAAAAACACATAAATGGGCAAATTACCATTTTGCCCCTGACATTTCACTCTTTTTGCAATTTAGTCCTTATTGCATAAAACACAAAATATACAAAATTTGCATATATCATGCTAGGGCCGAATATTCATAAGCATCATACTAGTCCATATATTTCATTTATTTCACATTTAAGTCCCTCAAAATATTATTTTTACAATTTAGCCCTAATTACTCAAATTCATCAAAAATTTAAAGACAAAACATGTTAATCTTTCACATATCTTTAATATTTCATCATCAAACAACAAAAATCACAAGCTATCATCAATGGAAAAACACAAAATCATCATCAATTTCAAAAATTCAAGCATGGGCTTTGTAGTACTCGAAGCAGCGATCTCAAAAACGTAAAAATTATCTAAAACGGAACAAAGACTGGCCGAATGTTTCAAGCTTTCAAACCTAGTTTTTCTTTTCTAATTTCGGTGAAGAAAGATGAGAGCATGGCTTGTTTATTTTAATGTTTTATGATATAAATTAACATTATTATTTTACCTAATTAACCTTTAGTAATTAATATATAAAACATATATTATAAGGTCATTCTTTACCATTATCGTCGACTCACTGTAATAGCGGGCTATATACCTATTAAGGACTCCACATTAGCAAATTAGCACTTACACATTAATTAGCCAATTTCACATTTTACGCGATTAAGTCATTTTCTCAAATTAGGCACACAAACAATAAAATTAATTCACGAAACTTTCACACATGTAAATTCACACATAATTAACACAGAAAATAATATTAAAATATTTTTTGAACTTAGATTTGTGGTCCCGAAACCACTATTCTGATTAGGGTCAAAATCTAGTTGTTACATCTCCAATGGAGTTCTTCTTTGCACAGAGAGAGAATTACTGTCACCATTCTCTTTCTCATGCAAATTCTCCTCTTTTCTTATTCTCTTTCCTTATTTTATTGGGTAGATCCATCCCACCTCAACACACGTTTTTCATTCCTCTTTTCAGGTTGGTTTTTCTGGTACACACATAACTGGCTGAGAGTGACGTGGATAAAGTGATGAGTCATCTTCTTGGAATTGCCATGGCAATTCTTTTGGCAATCGATCTCACCATTTGCCATGACACTGTTTCAGTTCCCTTATTTTCCTTCTGCATCTGTGTCCAACCAAAGCCACAACTTTTCCTTCCCCAAGTAATAAAAGTAATAAATGATGACCATTATAGCTCAATCCAAGCTTTTTTATGCAATGTTATAAATTTATCCTAAAAATGCACATGTATTCACTTAATTACAAACAACTAATTCCATTTAGATGCCTTAAATATAACTCTTTTCAAGAGTTATCACCTAGTTCCCACATACTTCTTTTGGAAAGCCTCCTGGAAATATTCCCAGGTCAAACATTCAACTTGTTTACCCTTTACAAAAAACTGGTACCAAAGATAGGTCTCTTCTCTTAACAAGGACATAATGCCCTTCAAATTTTATTCTGCAGTACAATCTAGATTCTCTAGAACCCTTTCCGTCTAATCCATCTAGTACTCCACCACAATTAGAGTTGTTTTAGCAACACCTTTATATATTTGAGCCCCATTTGATCGAAGCCTCTTCGGAAAAAACCCACAACTCCCCAATCTAGTTTGGGCTCCAGCAACCCTTTGTAGAAACCTCAACATCGCCTACAACACTACACCATCTTTATTCTCATAACCTTCACCACTATTGGTGGTAGGATTCTTTACGAACTCCTCAAGGATTGGGTATTCTCCCTGAACAGTGCGCGGCTTAACGAGTGCAGTCCTACGTGGCTTGCCCCTACCACATCTACCTTGAGTGTTCATATTGTATTCTCAAAAGTTTAAATTATAATATTATATCTATAGTTTTCAAACAAAATTTCAAGCATTAGCTATATCTTGAGTGTTTATAGTCTAACAATTAGAGTTCATCTAAATTTTCAACTATCTTAGTTTTATTTTCCTATAGAAATCAAAATTTTAAAAACATATGGCATGGTTTTTTTCGAAAACATCCCTTTTCTATTACATGCATGCAGTCTCTTTCAAAATCAACAGTCCAAGTTTTAGAAACCCTAGGCCCTATTACCACCAAATGTAACCTTCCTAACTCGATCAAGACGTTAGGCCCTAATTTGAAAGGGCCACTGAAATGGCCCAGTAAGCTAACGACATTTATAAAACAGTCATTTAAAAAAAATTATATTTTAGAAAAAAATCTTAGTCCATTTTCTAAAAAACTCAATAGTTAAAAAAAATTGATTCAGTTTAACATTTTCTTTGTAATAGTGACTACATTTGAAACTTAGCTAAATTCCAATTTATCTATTATCTAAAAATTTATTTATAATCTAGCAACAAAAAAGTGATATTCAACTTAGTTTTAACTAAGGAAAATCAAAATTATTTTATGCATAATTAAGTATAAATCCATGTTTTAATAACCTAAATTCAATTTAAATACCATACATGCTAAATAAATCCAATCAAAGTCCTATGCCACAATTTAAATAAAGCGATACAATTCCAAAATAACAAAAATTTCAAATAGTAAATCTAAGATACTTTTACGAAAAAAAAATTCAAGCAGGTACTGAGTCTGCGTCCTAAACTAGTAGGTTATCTGTAAAGATGAAAAATAAGGGGAGTGATCTTTAGAAGCTCATTGTGAGTTCAATCACAAGAAAATCAGTGCAAACAATAGACAATTCATACATAATAATAACTCATAGAATAATCACAATTAGAATAGCAATTCAAAACATCGATATTTCAAATGAAATCATCAATATAGTATCTCAGTATTTACAGTTCTATATGCAAATGCGTATGAATGCAATACAGTTTTAGTTTAACAAAAAAGATCTTACACAACTCCACTGCACACCACAGTAAGATTTCCCCATAAGTCATCCATCCTTACACACAACGATGTGTATAAACCACCAGTAATATGTAGATAAACTGCCAATGGTAAAAAAATTGGATTAACCACCAGTATTTTCAGTTAAAAACATTCGCAAATAAATTGTCACTTGTTGTGGATGCACAACATATTTGCAGGTAAAAGTTGGTAGTAATTTATGGATGAACCACCAGTAATATACAGATGAATTGCCACTTGTTGTGGATGCACAACATATTTGCATATAAAAGTTGCCAATAATTTGTGGATGAACCACCAGTGTTGTAGATTATTAAACTACCAATACTTCCTCCATTCATATCGTCCTCCTATGCAATGTAGTATGACATGCTTGTAATAGTATCATGTAAAACAGTAGGCATGCTTAACATGTATCCAGTTCAGCAGCAGTAGACATGCTTAAAATGTGATTGGTTTAACAGTAACAGTAGGCATGTTGTTCAAGCTATTGGCAATATAATGTTAAGAGTAACATTAACGGTTTACCATAAATATGGTGACGGAAGACATGTAACATTTACATATATTGCATAAACAATAATAATTTAGTTACTCAAATCATGGATTCCAAAATTATTCATATTATCATAGACTCGATTGAGTGAGATAAAACTCTAAAAATTATTCGGTGATTATACCGGGACTAAACTAAATAATTCACAAAATTTAGGGCAAAACTGTAAAACAAGGGTCTCAAGGTCATGTGGCAAACACAAAAGTTACCCTACATGGGAGATAAGACCGTGTGGCAAGCCGTGTGGAAGGTTCTTGGATGAGTGTAAAATGAAGTACCTTAACATAACAGTGGCACATGGTCGTATACTGGCTGTGTAGTCGACCGATGTGGTTCACACGCCCGTGTAGGAGACTATATGACCCTAAACCTACACATCGTTTGCCCCGATTCACTTGGTAAAGAACACACACCTTCTATACGGGGTCCAATAGACGTTTCTCGCAATCAAATCTAATTTGATTCACTTAAATCTAGTCCTTCAAGTGACATTTATTCCCGAGTTAATGGTTGGTTACAAGATTTGTCAAGATTATCGAAGAAATTGGCAAGAACCGTAGAAGGTCGTTTAACCAATAGCAAGACTAGCGTTGAATAAAAATTCTAAAAGTATTCGAGATCTAAACTTTGAAACGATATGTACTTACCATTTTTTGGAAAAGATAGGGATGTTATTGATGTCAATTATGAAACTTCTAGAAAAGAATGATTGAATGTAGGTTGATTTGATTCAAGTAGAAAAATATTTATCACGAATTAGAATTAAAGCATGATGCAATTATGACAGAAAAGGAGAGGAAAGGAAAATAGAAAGAAAATAAATATAGGATGTAGAGGACTTTTACTAAAATTTTGTAAAGAAGTAATCCTAATTAAAATGGGAAAAAGAATGACTAATTGGCTAGGGTTTGTAACCCTAGAGGAAGCAAGGGCAATTGTCCCAAATTTGGGCGAAATTAAAAGGAAATGGTAAGGAAATGTACGGCTCAAACTCGAGTTCAAAAGGGAGGATACTAGCATTTTAAACATTAAGCATAAGGCTTATTTCTTACTTTGTTTTTTTTTTTATTCTAGATAGTATAAATTTTAGTGTGGCTTTTATCCTAGTGTAACACCCCTATCCTGTGTCTGTCGCTGGATTAGGGTTAGGAGCGTTACCAGACAGATCGAAAAGCATTTACAGAAATTCATACATTCATTTGTAACATCCTAGATTAGGGGTTATGCGTTCGTGCGTAATTCATGAGATAGTGGGCTCAGTGGGTGTGTTGGATGTGATCTGAGGAGTTTTAGGAACCCTAAGATGTATGGAAATGTATGGAAATGTAAGGAAATGCATGGAAATGTAAGGAAATGTATGGAAATGTATGGAAATGTATGGAAATGTAGGGAAATGTGTTGGAAATGTAAGGAAATGTCTTGTCTTGGAAATGTGAGGAAATGTCCTGGAAATGTAAGGAAATGATTTAGAAATGTTAAGTTCAAAAGAGGAAAGTGAACATTTTTGGAAACTAAGAAAGGTAAGGAAATGATTTGGAAATGATTCAAAAGAGGAAAGTGAACATTTCTGGAAACTTGGAAATGTAAGGAAATGTTAAGTTTAAAGGAGGCAAACGAAAATTTTTGGAAACTTGGAAATGTAAAGAAATGTCACGTTTTAAGGTTTAAAAAGAGGAAATTAAGGCAAGGTGGCCTTAAGAAAATTAGTAGGAGGAATTTGACACACAATCAGGCTTGGAAAAGTGGCCTGAAGATGTCACTTAAGGCCCAGGTGGGTGACGCCACAAGTAGGTATTTGGGCCAGGGTTCGAGTCACTTGGGAAGCAAATAAAAGAAGTTTTATTTTTGCTTCCAGAAGCAGAGAGGTGGACGGCATTAAGGCTCTTAAAAGAGGAGTTTTATTCTCTTTAAATTTCGGCTAAATAGGGGATAAATAAGGGATTTATTTATCATTATTTTCAAGAGTTAATAGTTGGATTAAATTCTTTTTATAAAGTGATAATTCAAGGGATAAAGCTATCAAAATAGAAGAGTGGTGGCCAAGTAAGGGACTCTAGCCTAGTAATTTCGGCTATAAAAGGAAGAGTAAGGCTATTCTTCATTCATTCTTTTCTCTTCAAGAAAATCTCTGCCGAAATTTTCTAAAGTTTCTCCTCTTCTCTTTGCCGAATTGTAATATCCCGAAATTGGGCCTAGTAGGATTGGGTCAATTGGGCCATGGGCTTTAGGAAAAATTTGTGTGTCATCTAGTTACTTGTGTTAGCTCGGGTAGTATTGTTTGTGTACTTAGCATAGTCTTGTGAAGGTTTGATTTTATTTAGGAAGCTAGAATAAATTTTTAGTATGGTTTATTTAATGAAGTGGATTAAGTGAGTTTGACACTTAAGTTAATTTAAGTGTTAAATTAAAGCATAAGAGGAGTAAGTGGCATGATGGTTAAGGCTCTTGAAAGGTTGCTTGAGGTTAGTGGTTCGAGTATCAAGGAAAACATTTTGAGGATTTTTATTTCATCATAGTATTTATGGACGGTCAACTTATGTTTATGATAGGTTGGACTTTCATCTTTTGGTAAGTTGAATATATGTTTAAGGAAAGTTTGATATTGGGGATAAGATTCGTAAAGTTAAGGAAGGTTGGGAGAGCATAAGGCATGATATAAGGAATTGGTTTTGGAAAGTGTTGGGTGGATAGATTTGACTTGGGAGACCATGTATGTGGACGGCATGTAAGGCTAGGGGGTGGCCGAATTTGGATAGGTAGTTTGGGGGGAAATGGTTAGTCATTTTAGCATTTTTGTGCATCTTTGGCATTTTTCTTTTCCTCCCCAAAGCTCTCCTCTTTGGCCGAATATGTCTTGTGCATTTTGGTGCATTTTGCTTTTGATTTTAGCCTCTTTTTGTTGAACCAAATGACATTATTTTACTTTCTTTCATTTGCCCTTTTGTAACCGAAACTACAATCTAACTTGTGCATTTTTGTGCACTTTCTTTTTGGCAAAGTAGTGCTTGGCCGAATCTCTCCTACAACTCTCTCCTTTTCTTTCTTTCAACATTGGTTCATAATCACTTTTCTCCTATTCTCTCTTGGCCGAAACTTCCATCTCTTCCATCTTCTTCTTTTGTTTTCCTTTCTCTTTCTCAACTTTAATTGAATCCTTGTTGTTAATACAAATCAACCATAGCCGAATCTTCTACTCTCTTTTAGTCTTTGTTTTGGCCGAATATTCAAGGGTAGACTCTCCTTGGTTTTCTTCTATTGATTTTGGATAAAGAGGGGTAAGTGTTCATGGACGTTTTCTTTTCTTTTCTTTCTCGTTTCTGTGATGTTTTCTTGTGGACAAAGGCCGAACCTTTGGGCATTGTTTTGTAAGGTTCTAACCATTTTTAGGATTCGATTATTCTCTTAGGCTCATTGGGATTTCGGAAGCAATCAATTTAAGCCATTGCTTTAGCAAATCGAAGTTGGTAAGTCAAGTGGTAAGGATTCTATACTCTTAAAGTTGGTTGAGGAAGCCTAAGGTTATTTGGATTAAGTTATGTTGTTGGCCGAATGGTTTTCATTAAAATATTGTGATATGGCCGATTGTAGGACAAGGATCTAGTGCGGTAGATCGGATTTTCGGAAGTTAGTTTTGCTTTGGTGAAAGGTGTGTATCTTACACACTTTATAACTTGGTTTATGTATGTATATGTGTGTTATAACTAATCATATTATGAAAGTGGGAAAAACGATGAGTTTTGGATATGATACCATGATGGTATGAATGAGGGTTCGGGTAAGTCCGTTTCGATATGTTGTTAATACATGTGGATTGAAATCATGATCTATGATTTATGGTATTATTATATGATCCATATTAAAGTGTAATAACATGATTTGGTTATCTATTGCATTGGTATGGGCAATATGAGAGGAGGGGGAAGATTAATATCGCGTCGACGGACACCAGAGATTTGGTATCTCCAGTGATTTGGTATCACATTCGTGTCTTCGGACACCAGAGGTTTGGCACCTCATAGCGACTTGCCCCTGTGGTTAATTCCACCGTGGGTTGGCCCCACTTTTGAGATATGGGATCGTCTGCCAGTGATTTGGTATCACACGTGGGTTGGCCCCACAACTTGATGAATCGTGTCTTCGGACACCAGTGGTTTGGCACCACCAGTGATTTGGTATCACATTCGTGTCTTCGGACACCAGAGGTTTGGCACCTCATAGCGTCTCGTCCCTGTGGATTAATTCCACCGTGGGTTGGCCCCACTTTTGAGATATGGGATTGACGCCAGTGATTTGGTATCACACGTGGGTTGGCCCCACAGATGGATTATTCGTGACTTCGGTCACCAGTGATTTGGTATCACATTTGTGTCTTTGGACACCAGTGGTTTGGCACCACCAGTGGTTTGGTACCACACGGGGTAGAAAAGGAGTTATGGATGGCTAGGTTGGGTGCATTATACATATATATTGCTTTGTTATAATCTGTGTAAGTATGTGGTAATTACCCGGGAGAGGGAATATGCACTGAGTCTTGGTGACTCACCTTCTCCCTTATCATTTCAGGTGATTCGTGAGATCGCGGATATGAAGCCGGATGAACTCGAGGAGGCCATGCAATAAAAGTTGGTTTTATATGAACTTCCATTTGGGTACTTTACTTTAATTTGGTTTTCATATTTTATGGGTTTGTAATAAGGCCTCTTTAAATTATGTTTTGGATTATTTTTATGTTTTGATTATGTTTTAAATATGGTTATAAATTCTTGATTGTTACAATAAATTGAGCACCAAGTTTTCTAAACTACACAACGCGATGGTTTTTAAAACGTTACATCGGGTAACATAAATCATTTGATAATTTTAACAACTTAAGTGTTTTCAATAATTTAAATGATTTTCAAATATCAAGTTTCTACATTCAAATGCAATTGGTTTTCAAAGTAATAATTCGAGTTTTCTTAAAATGATATAAATGTTTTCTAACCTATGATTTATTCACTTATTTTAAAGTTTTACGAAATTTCAAAGTAAATTATTAGTTTTAACTTATTATACACCTGATTTCTACAAATATAGAATTTCAAAGGGTTTTTCACAAAATTTTAATCATTAATTCGATTCTTTTCAAAATATTTTCCTCAGTGACGCACCAGATTCGGTCGTGGCGTATTGACCGGGTTTGGGGTGTTACACGAATTCTCTCTGCCATTATTCTCTTTTTCTCTTTTCTTTTCTTCTTCTATTACAAACACAATCAAAAGCCGAAGATACCAATAGCCCTAGCTGATTTCTCACTAAACCTCAAGAGCCGAAATTGTTATCCACATCAAAGCCATAGCCGAATACTGCTAAGGGTTCAAGCAAGAGTTCCATCGAATTCTTCAGTAAGGGTAAGATTAGGTTAGATTCTCATTCTATTTCTTTTAAGGTTGTCGAAATTAAGATTCTAATACCCTTAATATCTTGTTGCCGAAACTTTGAAGAGATCATTCGGGATTTACTAAGTGTTGACTACAAGGAAGGAGAAGTTCTTTCCCGAAGGTACACCATAGGCCGCGTGTTCCCCAGTTATTCGGTGAATTTCAGGATTTAAAATCCACAAGGTAAGTCATATTTAACATTCGGCTAAGGGTTATTTGTTATGAATAAATGTTAGAAATTGATCTAACATGAAGTTATAGGGATTTCGACAGACATATAAGGCAAGGAATACTTTCGGGATTTGGAAATTGCAAGGTAAGTTTTAGTGTACTAATCCTACTAGGATTTGGATTTATGGCTGAATAGTTCTTTACTAAGTAATAAATGATTGATTAAATGTAGAGATCTAAGATCTAAGGCATTAGATCAAGCTTTTCGGGGTTTGGATTGGAAACCTTAAGCGAATCAGGTGTGTAATCCACACTAATTCTTAATATGTTTTATGGCAATATTTAATATGTGCATGTTTATAAGAATGTGAATATGGCTAAGGTACCCTAATGTGGTACAAGGTACTCAGGTACGTTTCCTACTCATACTAGGATTACGAAATATGTTATATTTTAATATGTGAAAAGTGACATGAATGTGAATTTAAGTATGATATGCATGATATGAATAAAATGGGGCATTCGGGTTATATGAGAAAGGGGAAGTGAATGTGGTGACTTCGGTCTCACTATCTGAATGTGGTGACTTCGGTCACATTATCTGAATGTGGTAACTTCGGTTACATTATCTGAATGTGGTAACTTCGGTTACATTATCTGAATGTGGTGTCTCATGACACAATTATCTGGTGGCTATGCCACGAATTATATATGGGCGATGAGCACGTCGACTGCAACGACTGCCTTCGATGGAGTGTAGCGGAAGGAGGGTTGATTTAGTAGTCCCCAAAGTGTGCAGGTTGGTACGGGGATGTGTAGCGGATGGCATCTAGGTTTGGGTTCGGAATTGCATCATTATCTTGAATTATTATGTGAACATGATATGTATGGTATACCTAAATATATTAAATTTTAGTGTTGGTTGCACATTGAGTCTGTTTGACTCACCCCGTTGGGGAATATTTTTTTCAGGTGATGAGCAGTAATGGACCGGGTCGGCAGGAGCTTAGGGATGGCCATGCACAGCAAGAAATCTATGATTTGGACTTTTATTTTCTTTAAGTACTTTGGTTTTAAATTTGGGTTATATTTGATGTAATAAGGCCATAGTGAACTATTTTATTTCTGTCTTATTGTTTAATTATGTTTACAAATTTTTATTAAGTTAAAGATTAAGTAATTTATTTTTGAATATACTCTATATGTTTTATCACTTAAAAATTGAAAAGGGTTTTCAATATAAAATCGAATTCGTTTTCAACTCAAGCCCAACCCAAAATAATATTTTTTAAAATCACACAAGTTTTTCCTAAGAAGCAAAAGAATTTGAAACGGTTTACACCAAGGAACATACCAGATCCGGTCTAGGCTCGTGGGCCGGGTTTGGGGTGTTTCAGTTTGGTATCAGAGCCCAATTTTAAACTCTCGGCCTGTGGTCTAAGGCCCAAAACGTTTTCAAATCGAGCCCAAATGAGTTTTATGAAAATATTTTTGAAGTAAGCAGGTTTTCTGGCATGGCACCTAAGTCTCCGACCCGAAGTCCACCAGGTAAGTACCCATATCCTTTGTGTGAATTATACTATGATGTGTAGAAGAGTAGAAATAGAATGGAACGTAGAATAGTGTGATAGGTATTTGAACCCTAGGACTAGTTTACCCTAACAGTTACATAAGACTTAAATGTTTAATAAAACAAACCTGTGTCTAAGTCGCCGAGTTAGGGTGTGGTAACCATTGTGCGCATGTCTAGGATTGGATCCGAAAGAGCCTGGTATTTAAGCAGTCCTAGTGACTCACCTCCTCTTCGCAGGAATCCTACCTGGTGCGTAGCTTTAGTTCACCCTAACCAAGAGGACTTATTCATGGGCTAAACCCCTAACTAAAACCCGAAAGGGATTAACCGTATTTTTATGGAAACCCTAGTTTCAAAACTACTAAATTACCCTTTTGATTTATAAAAGCTATTCCATAAAATTTTCCTGAAATATTCTGGATTTATGAAATTACTAAAATACCCCTATTTGCAAAATTACTAAAATGCCCTTGGTTTTAAAAGTTACCATATCACCCCTGGTTTCAATAAAATTTTCTTACTTGGTAAAAGTATTTAAAAACCCTATTTGGTGAAAGTTCAAAATACCCTGATTTGGAAAATTTACGAAATTGCCCCTAACTTACAAAATTACCAAAATGACCCTGATTTTCAAAATTTTTGCAACATCACCGATTTAGAAAACAAATTCTCAAAAAGAACCCTCAAGTTTTGCAATTTTTGAAATACCCTTGATTTAGTAAGATTTACAAATTTACCTTGGTTTATTACCAAAATACCCCCGGATTTCAAAATTTTCCAAAATACCCCGGGAATTTAAAAATTTCTAAATACTTGTTGACAAAAAAAATCACCAAGGAACTTTTCTTTCGAAAAAAATTACGAAAATACCCCTGTAGGAAAAATTACGAAAATACCCCTGGATAGAGGAAAAGCAATAACAAGGAAAACTACAACGTTTCTTTGAATGAACAAAGGTTCATAATTGTTTGATGGATGTAAGTATGAATGAAAAGACTGTGCGCATGTATGAATACGAAAGAACCACTCCTAAAATTCTTCTCATAAAACTTCTTCGCGGGTAATAAGTGAAACAAGGACTAATGCATAAAACTTTGTAATCAGATTAAATCGCGACTTTAGAAATAAGTTCTAGGGGACGTGAACTTAGAGATTGTGCCTAGAAAGTATGATGGTTTTATTAAGATCAGAGTGCGCAGCGTAAGCATAGTGCGGTGAGAAGGATTGTACGACTGTTAATAAGTAATTTTGAGGACGAAATTATTTTTAAGGAGGGTAGAACTGTAACATCCTAGATTAGGGGTTACGCGTTCGTGCGTAATTCATGAGATAGTGGGCTCAGTGGGTGTGTTGGATGTGATCTGAGGAGTTTTAGGAACCCTAAGATGTATGGAAATGTATGGAAATGTAAGGAAATGCATGGAAATGTAAGGAAATGCATGGAAATGTAAGGAAATATATGGAAATGTATGGAAATGTATGGAAATGTAGGGAAATGTGTTGGAAATGTAAGGAAATGTCTTGTCTTGGAAATGTGAGGAAATGTCCTGAAAATGTAAGGAAATGATTTAGAAATGTTAAGTTCAAAAGAGGAAAGTGAGCATTTTTGGAAACTAAGAAAGGTAAGGAAATGATTTGGAAATGATTCAAAAGAGGAAAGTGAACATTTCTGGAAACTTGGAAATGTAAGGAAATGTTAAGTTTAAAGGAGGCAAACGAAAATTTTTGGAAACTTGGAAATGTAAAGAAATGTCACGTTTTAAGGTTTAAAAAGAGGAAATTAAGGCAAGGTGGCCTTAAGAAAATTAGTAGGAGGAATTTGACACACAATCAGGCTTGGAAAAGTGGCCTGAAGATGTCACTTAAGGCCCAGGTGGGTGACGCCACAAGCAGGTATTTGGGCCAGGGTTCGAGTCACTTGGGAAGCAAATAAAAGAAGTTTTATTTTTGCTTCCAGAAGCAGAGAGGTGGACGGCATTAAGGCTCTTAAAAGAGGAGTTTTATTCTCTTTAAATTTCGGCTAAATAGGGGATAAATAAGGGATTTATTTATCATTATTTTCAAGAGTTAATAGTTGGATTAAATTCTTTTTATAAAGTGATAATTCAAGGGATAAAGCTATCAAAATAGAAGAGTGGTGGCCAAGTAAGGGACTCTAGCCTAGTAATTTCGGCTATAAAAGGAAGAGTAAGGCTATTCTTCATTCATTCTTTTCTCTTCAAGAAAATCTCTGCCGAAATTCTCTAAAGTTTCTCCTCTTCTCTCTGCCGAATTCTCTCTGCCATTATTCTCTTTTTCTCTTTTCTTTTCTTCTTCTATTACAAACACAATCAAAAGCCGAATATACCAATAGCCCTAGCCGATTTCTCACTAAACCTCAAGAGCCGAAATTGTTATCCACATCAAAGCCATAGCCGAATACTGCTAAGGGTTCAAGCAAGAGTTCCATCGAATTCTTCAGTAAGGGTAAGATTAGGTTAGATTCTCATTCTATTTCTTTTAAGGTTGTCGAAGTTAAGATTCTAATACCCTTAATATCTTGTTGCCGAAACTTTGAAGAGATCTTTCGGGATTTACTAAGTGTTGACTACAAGGAAGGAGAAGTTCTTTTCCCGAAGGTACACCATAGGCCGCGTGTTCCCTAGTTATTCAGTGAATTTCGGGATTTAAAATCCACAAGGTAAGTCATATTTAACATTCGGCTAAGGGTTATTTGTTATGAATAAATGTTAGAAATTGATCTAACATGAAGTTATAGGGATTTCGACAGACATATAAGGCAAGGAATACTTTCGGGATTTGGAAATTGCAAGGTAAGTTTTAGTGTACTAATCCTACTAGGATTTGGATTTATGGCTGAATAGTTCTTTACTAAGTAATAAATGATTGATTAAATGTAGAGATCTAAGATCTAAGGCATTAGATCAAGCTTTTCGGGATTTGGATTGGAAACCTTAAGCGAATCAGGTGTGTAATCCACACTAATTCTTAATATGTTTTATGGCAATATTTAATATGTGCATGTTTATAAGAATGTGAATATGGCTAAGGTACCCTAATGTGGTACAAGGTACTCAGGTACGTTTCCTACTCATACTAGGATTACGAAATATGTTATATTTTAACATGTGAAAAGTGACATGCATGTGAATTTAAGTATGATATGCATGATATGAATAAAATGGGGCATTCGGGTTATATGAGAAAGGGGAAGTGAATGTGGTGACTTCGGTCTCACTATCTGAATGTGGTGACTTCGGTCACATTATCTGAATGTGATAACTTCGGTTACATTATCTGAATGTGGTAACTTCGGTTACATTATCTGAATGTGGTGTCTCATGACACAATTATCTGGTGGCAATGCCACGAACTATATATGGGCGATGAGCACGTCGACTGCAGCGACTGCCTTCGATGGAGTGTAGCGGAAGGAGGGTTGACTTAGTAGTCCCCATGGTGTGCAGGTTGGTACGGGGATGTGTAGCGGATGGCATCTAGGTTTGGGTTCGAGATTGCATCATTATCTTGAATTATTATGTGAACATGATATGTTTGGTATGCCTAAATCTATTAAATTTTAGTGTTGGTTGCACATTGAGTCTGTTTGACTCACCCTGTTGGGGAATATTTTTTTCAGGTGATGAGCAGTAATGGACCGGGTCTGCAGGAGCTTAGGGATGGCCATGCACAGCAAGAAATCTATGATTTGGACTTTTATTTTCTTTAAGTACTTTGGTTTTAAATTTGGGTTATATTTGATGTAATAAGGCCATAGTGAACTATTTTATTTCTGTCTTATTGTTTAATTATGTTTACAAATTTTTATTAAGTTAAAGATTAAGTAATTTATTTTTGAATATACTCTATATATTTTATAACTTAAAAATTAAAAAAGGGTTTTCAATATAAAATCGAATTCGTTTTCAACTCAAGCCCAACCCAAAATAATATTTTTTAAAATCGCACAAGTTTTTCCTAAGAAGCAAAAGAATTTGAAACGGTTTACACCGAGGAACATACCAGATCCGGTCTAGGCTCGTGGGCCGGGTTTGGGGTGTTTCATAATTCATTCTTCTCGAACATAATGTCCATTAATACGGTCTACGAGACCTTAAATATGCTTATAAACCAAGTCGGGACTAAATCGAAACACATACAAAATTTCAGGGAAAATTAAAACTTTTATAGGTTTCAGGGGTTACACGCTCGTGTGCCTCCCACGGCTATTAGACACACCCGTGTGTCCTCCTCATGGTCTATTCTGACTATACTTCCATGACCTCCAAGCACGCCCGTGTACCCTGGCCCTGGACTATACTGACTTGACCCCCACGGTCATTAGGCATGCCCTGTGCCACAACCGTGTTCTCATATGCTAGCTACAGACTTTACCCCACGGTCACAAGGCACGCCCGTGTGCCACAACCGTGTGACATTATAGGCCATTTTCAAGGCCAAAAATCCACCCATTTGGGTCATACCTACAAGCAACATTTACCAAAACATCTCATGCACACATGACCACCAAAAACAGGTCAAGATAATCATTCAAACCATGCATTCAATACCAATTCCAACCATGCCAAATTACAAGACTCAAACTCCTTTCATCACAAACATAATTCGTTCACTCATTTGCTTACTCAAAACTTGACCATTTGAAGTGCTTCAACCATACCAAAACATGTTTCACATATCAAAATCATAATGCATAATCTCAACTCATCTCTAACCAATTCCAAGGCTAAGTTCATATAACAACTCACATCATAAAACTAGCCTATACATGCCATATCTAACTATATTCATTTTCAAAGTGTACCAAAAAGAGTTTAGTAGTGTGATGATGATCCTTCACGGTCCCGAGCCTTCAGTAGCTTTGATGACCTATAAAATAGAGAAAACACACACACAGAGTAAGCTTTCCAAAAGCTTAGTAAGTCAATATACAAATAAACTTAGCATAAAATGCACATAACCGAATTATTAAGATGACCCATATGATTCTCATGACAAAATCACCTCATTCTTTCTTAAGCTCATTTGCTTAGCCATAGCTTACCATACTTCCAATTCATATACCATACATGCACATAGTTCATCTAATCAAAACTTTTCATATCATATTATCAATTCCATATACATAACATCATAATAAGATGACATAGATACTTACCTTGTATACACAATTAGTGTATAATCAACGTACCTGAAACGAATATTCATTCACTTAATTTATCGTAGCTCGGATTTGCAATTCGTATCACAGACTTGCCCGTTGAACCATTAAGAATCTAGTAGGATACTCAGAAAGCTCGAAATGGTCGTACAATGCCAACGTCCCAGATGAGGTCTTACATGCACTCAGACATCGATGCCACTGTCCCAGACAGGGTCTTACACAAATCAATACGATGCCGATGTCCCAGACATGGTCTTACACGTAAAGCTTATATCCATGCCAACGTCCCAGATGTGGTCTTACACGTAAAGCTTATATCAATGCCAACGTCCCAGACGTGGTCTTACACGAAATCTCAAATCAACGCCAACGTCCCAGACGTGGTCTTACATGATAAAATAGAACAGATACCTATGTCATGACATAACTAATCCTATCTATTCCTAGGTTCGAACGGGACTTCTCGGACATTGTCGCTATATCGACCTTATCTCGTAATTCATATGCACAACATCTCACAAACTTTCATTATCGTTATTAGTCATATGAGCATTTACAAATTCGTACAAGTACGTTTATTTGCATAGTGACTTACCTCGGATTCGATCTATCGGAATGGAAACGACTACTCAGTTACTTTCACTTTCCCGCAATCTAAGTCTGTTTTCCTCGGTTCTTGATCTATACATATTCAGAATTAACCCTTTTATTCACTAACTCATTCAATTCAATCCAAAGACACACATTTAGGGCTATTTACAAATTAACCCTCACATTTGCACAATTTATCAATTTAGTCCATTTTTCTCAAAACATCAAATTCACAAAATCATCACACATCCAAGCTTAGCCGAATGCACATATATATCATACAAGCCCATATTTTCCATCAAATTTGCAATTTAGTCCTTAAAAATAATATTTTCTCAATTTAGCCCTATTTAGCTAAATTCATCAAAAATTCAAGAACAAAATACGTTCATCTAGCTCAAGTCTTTCACTTAACAACTAAACTCATCTCAAAGCTCAACATATCATCCATGGCATTTTACACAAACATCAACAATACACAAAATTGAGACATGGGCTTGATAGTAGACAAAGCAACGATTGCAAAAACGTAGAAATTATCAAAAATTGAAGCCACTACATACCTTAATTTAGCTTGATAGTAGCCAAAACTTAGCTTAGGTTTTCTTCCTTCTTGTCTTTCTAAATTTCGGTCAAAGAGGATAAGAAAATGACCATTTTTCATGTTTTGTTTTTGTTATAAACATATTATTAATCTATTTACCTTATTAACCTTTCAATTAATATTTGAAACAAATATACATTAAGGGCATAATTGTCCTTTGTTCATCCACCAACTAAATAGTGGTCTATTTGCCTCATAAGGCCTTCACCTTTACAAAGCCACAACACATTGGTACTTTAACAAATAGCAAGAAACTTTCACATTTAATGCAATTCAATCCTTTTGTCAAATTAAACACATAGACGAACAAATTAACATACGAAACTGTACCACATGCTTAACCACTTATCAAAGACACAGAAAATAATATCAAAATATTATACTGACTCAGATTTGTGGTCCCGAAACCACTGTTCCGACTAGGGTATAAACTGGACTATTACAATTCAGATATTGCTGTCTCATTGAATCTTTAGGCTCCTACGTAGCCTCTTCTATTCCGTGTCGATTCCATAGTACTTTTACTAACGGAATTTTCTTGTTTCTCAACTTTTTCACTTCACGAGCTAAGATACGGATCAGTTCCTCTTCATATGTCATATCAGATTGGATTTCAATTTCAAATGGGGCAATCACATGTGACGGATTGGATCGATATCTACGAAGCATTGAAACATGAAATGCATTGTGTATCTTTTCTAGCTTAGAGGGAAACTTTAATCTATATACAACAGGCCCAACACGTTCAATGATCTTATACGGTCTGATGAACCTCGGACTTAATTTGCCTTTACGTCTGAATCGGAGCACTTTCTTCCACGGATACACTTTCAGAAATACTTTGCCGCCGATCTCAAATTCTATATCTTTTCGTTTCAAGTTTGCATAAGACTTCTGACAATCAAATGCTGCTTTCAAACAATCTCGGATCAGTTTCACTTTCTGTTCTAAGTCTTTTATCAAATCAACCCCATGTAGCTTATTTTCACTAAGCTCAGTCCAATGCAAAGGTGTACAATATTTATGTCTGTACAAAGCTTTATAAGGTGCCATTTTGATACTTGACTGAAAACTGTTATTGTATGCAAATTCAATCAATGGCAGATGCTGGTCCCACGTACCGTTAAACTCGAGTATACAACATCTTAACATATCTTCAAGAATCTGAATGATCCGCTCGGATAGACCATCTGTTTGCGGATGAAAAGTTGTACTGAAATGCAGTTTCGTGCCTAAAGTTTCTTGCAGTTTCTTCCAGAACCTTGATGTAAATCTCGGATCTCTATCTGACAAAATGGATAGTGGCACCCCATACAATCTCATAATTTTAGAAATATAAAGCTTGGCTAATCTATCAAGTGAATAATCAGATCTTACCGAAATAAAATGGGTAGATTTCGTCAATCGGTCTACTATGACCCAAATCGTATCGTTCTTTCTCGGAGTTTGAGGCAAACCAGAAACAAAATCCATTGTCACTCTATCCCATTTCCACTCTATCCCATTTTAGCTTTCACTTGTTGATAGATTAAGCATTTCGAAACAAAGTCAGAAATATCTCGTTTCATACCAGACCATCAAATCATGATACATTTTCCTACTCCCTGGATGAACGAATAGACGACTGTTATGAGCTTCACACAAAATCAGCTGGATCAACTCTGAATTTCTCGGAACATAGATACGACCTCAAAATCTCAAGCAGTCATTAATAACTCAAAATTCAGATTCAGAATTTGAATCGCACTGAGCTCTTTTCGCTAATAACTCATTATTAGATTTCTGAGCATCACATATCTGCTGTATAAACAATGGTTTCGCTTTTAACTCAGCTAACACAAAACTATCATCAGACAAATTCAACTGAGCATTCAAAGTACATAGTGCAGACAATGATTTTCTACTCAAAGCATCAGCAACAACGTTCACTTTACCCGGATGATTGATCACTGGAATCAGAGTCTTAAAATTTATAAAGAGAATGATCGAACCTGCAAACTAACTCTGACAACGATTAAAGGAAAGTGTACCTATCGAACAGTAGTATAGCTTAGGCAAGACCGGATTGTCAAACCCAAAGGAACTAAAACTACTAATACTAGCCTTCTTTTTATTATCTAGCCTAAAATAAGTGAAGTTGTTTAAACTTAACTACAACTAAGATAAAGACGCAAAGAAAAAAAGAATGAATTGGGAAATAACATGAAGGAAGACTCAGTTGACTTAAGGTGATACCCTCAGGAAGAATCCACCTAGACTTCACTTGTTATTTAACCTTGAACCATACATTTATTCACTTGACTTGATCCGTAGGATTCCCTAATTTATATTAAACCCTCTCTCGAGGCGAATAACGTCTAACCCTAGGTTAATTAATGGAAATCTCTTTCTCACTTAATAACCCCCTAGAATAGCAGTAAATCGATCTATAGACTCCCATATTAGGTTTCACCCTAATCCGTCTCTAGGCGCGCGAACGACTCCGCTTTAATTATGCTAGATATATGAATAGGCTAGGACTTTTGCTCCACCACCTAAACACATCATACTTGAATCAATATCCCAAAAATATCAACACAAGAATTAAGTGCACATAATTAAGAACAAATCAAGTATTTATCTTATAGTTCAGAAAACAATAACAAGATTCATCTAGGTTTCATCCCCTTCAGGTATCTGAAGGGTTTAGTTCATAACAAATAAAGAAAACATCTTAGAAGAAAAGATAAAACAAAATATAAGAAATCCCTAAAACTTCCTGAAGGAATTGAATGAGAGATCTGCCGTCTTGAGTCGAATTCCAGCTTTTTGAGATGGATCAACTGGCTATCTTCCAGTGATTCCCACAACTTTGACCTTTTCGGTTTGGCTCCTTGGCGTAGCTAACTGCCTCCCTTTCAGGTAACACTTAGGGGGTTTATATAGGCTCTTGGAATGTTTTTCTTCACCCAAAGTATCCAAATCTGAATGAAATTGCTCTTTGCCACGACAGGGACACGGCCATGTCACACGCCCGTGTGACTAGTCTTCAAGCCGTGTTTGGACTTCTTTAATGAGGCACGGCCGTGTTAATCGGGGGTAAGTGTAACAGTCCGAATTCTACCCTAATCAGAACAATGGTCTCGGGACCATGAATCCGAGTCAGTAGAATATTTTAATATTTTATATTGAGTTTATAATCTATGATTGAGCATGTGTTAAATTTTGGTGAATTAATTTGCTTATTTGTGTGTCTAATTTGACTAAAGGACTAAATTGTATAATGGTTAGAAGTGATCTCTTAATGGATTATGTGTTAAATTGTGATGGCTTTATAAAGTGAAGTCCTTAAAGGACAATTAACCCTATGTTAGTAAAGTGGACGGCAATATGATAGAAATTAGATTAAAATATTGTTATTATTAATTTAACACATAAAAAATGAAACAAAGTGGAAAGAAAGAGAACATACCTTGTTCATCTTCTTGGCCGAATGTGGGAGGAAGAAAACTCCATTTTTGGAGCTTGAATTTCAGCAATTGAGAGCTTAATTTAGGGCATGTATTTTGCTTAGTTTTTATTTATTTTTACATTTTTAGAATCGTTGCTTTGAATGCTATATAACCCATGTTGAAATTTTTGAGTTTGTGACACATTAAGATTCGACCATGGATGTATTTTCATGGTATGTGATGTTTGATGGTAGATTATTAATAGTATGTTTTAAATCATCATGTTTATAATTAGAAGTTTTAGTGAAATTGAGTGTTAGGGGTTAATTTGAAAAATAATAAATTCTTGAAAGACTAAAACATGAAGTAAATGAAATGCAAGGTCCTGTATGAAGTCTATGAACATTCGACCATTGATGTGTGTAACCAAAATTGATGTACTTTGTGTTTTGTACAAATTGGACTAAATTGTAAAAGTGTGAAATAATGGGGGCAAAATGGTAATTTGCCTATTTATGTGTTTTAGGACTAAATTGAATATAAATGTGCTTGATTGAGCTTAAATTTAATGTATTTAGATCAAGAACAAAAGGATATAGGATTGGATCGGGGAAAAACTAAATTGATCGACTAACCGAGAAGTTGAACTCGTTGATATTCGAGGTAAGATCTTAAGCAATTGAACTTAATTGAATTTTACTCTATGTTACGTATCTATTTTAAATAATTTTTAGCATGTAAATCTTTATAATGCAGAATGGGAATTGAGAAACTTAGCTTGAATAGTCGAATATAAGAGTTGGTGAATGTTTAAGTATGCTTTAATTAGTGGAGCAAAAATGAATATATTTGAATGAAATACGAGATGGTTATGTATACGAACAATATGAGGAATGGATGTTTAAAAATGTGGGAATTATGTTTATATATTTATTAAAGTGCCGAATGTACTAGTGAGGGTTAAAATGCATGGTTGCTTGTAAACTTTTCATTACATGGACATATTTGTAAATGAGTATTAGGATATATATGTATATCATATTGGAAAGAAATAAAATTTAATGGCACTATGTATGCGAGCTTATACCGAGCACTGTGTGTGCGAAATTGGTCGGACAGCACTAAGTGTGTGGAAATGGACAAGTAACGGCACTAAGTGTGCGATACGTTACGAGAAAATCGGCACTAAGTGTGTGGAATTGATAGGTAACGACACTAAGTGTGCGATACGTTACCAAATCAAAATATATGAAAATATAAATCGAGGTTCGTAAGAATACTACTGTTTTTATTTAACGTAATACATGTACAGAAAAGGTGATGGATATTATTATGTGTTACGCAGTAACGAGTAGCTCGGAAAGGTGAATATACTCAAGGTAAGTATCATTTCCATTTAGATTAAAGTTGAGAAATGGTTCGAATTGTGGTTGAATAATTGCTATGCATATGTTATGTATGTGATTCAATTATAGGGTGGTTATGAACTTAACTAATGAGGGTTCGGATATAATGTACGATGGTCGTAAATGAGTAAGATTATTTCTTTAGGAATTTGTATATGCTTATGCGAATGTATACATTGCTTAAGTCTTACTAACCTATGAAAGCTTACTTTATTTTGGTTAATTCTTGTGTGCATAGGTTACTTTTGGAAGCTCGACTTGTGCTCGGGAATCACCTCGGAAGCTCACCATACTATCATCTCTTTTGGTACTCTTTTTAAAGTAGTAAACTATGATTATTATGGCATGTATAAGCTAAGCTACTTTTGGATTGATTTCAAATGATGTATATGTGTATTTATGCCATGCGATAATGGCTAAATTAAGGTCACTTGGTTTTGTTTGAGCTCGACCTTGATGTTTGTTTAATATGAAAGTACTTTTTTTTTATGTTTTTCAGTTTGATATATGAAAAGGTGGTAAGAATGACCTTAAGGTTAATTATCTTGACATTGTAGATAATTGTGAGGTTAGTTACGGCATTAGTTATTAGGGAAGTATAGTACATGATGTGTATATATGTATATGTAAATGCTTGGTTGGTGTCATGGTGTGACGTTGTTGTTATATGTATATATGGTGCATAATCGATCAAGTGGTTGGTCCACCTTAGAAATATGTCAATGGTATATTATGAATGTGGTGAGAAGTTAAATTAGATTATAGGTATGTAATATCTTGTGCATATTCGGTCTTGTAGTGTTTTTAGCAATTTGATATAAATGTGTATATGTACACGGGTATGAGAGGTATTAAAATGACTAGGTAAATGTTTGAGTCGGGTACTTATATGTTTTAGGTCATTTGTAAAATATAATTGACTACATTAATTAAAAGAGAAGTTAGATAAATACTTTCGGCAATTGGCATTGAATTTGGTGTACCTTAGGTTCGGACAAGCAAGGTTTATGCCATACTTGTATATGTGGTTTTAGTATTTGATACTTGTTTAGGTAAGGAGATTATAAGCATATGCATGTCTGGCTATTTTAACTAAATGACCAAATGAATAGTAGTTTTGCTATTTGATCAAAATTACCTTTATGTGAAATTGGTATTATACATGGTAGTTAAGTTAATGTGGAATTATAGATGCATGTTTATGTATAATTAAGATAAGGAGCCGAATGCACACTATTTTATATACATAAAAATTTTATGGATATGAGTGCATGTAAGTACATATACATTTATACATATATATATATATATCCTTGAGAATTTCGAATGGAATAGGTTAAGTATGATTGCCGAATGGGTTAATAACATGAGAATGCATATGTTGCCATAAGTATGAAAGGTGAATATGTTTGGATTGAATAAATACTTTAGGTTGATTTGTAAAGTATCAAAGAAATATGATACGTATTTTTATAACATTTTAAAGTATATCTTTTATTTAGTTATGAATGCTTGTATTAGGTAATATTATGATAGGTAATACCCCGTAACCCTAATTCGGCGACGGATACGGGTTAAGGGTGTTACAGTAAGGCCGTGTTCTAGATGATCAATGTGGCACGGCCTTGTGGGCTTAAGTCTAGGCCGTGTGGATTTCGTGATAGGGCTTATTTACTCTGTTTTGGGCCCGTTTTATGTTCTTTTCATCCTCAGGTGCTTTCCTGGGTATAAGACATAAAAAGAAAGGATTAAGAGCACCTTTTTACATAAATTGAGGCTTAACTTATCCAAAAGCATACTAAATGTAGGATTAAAATATGTTACATTTACGGTTTATCAAATACCCCCACACTTAAGCTTTTGCTTGTCCTCAAGCAAAATTCTCAACTTACAATTAAGACAAACTTTCCATGATTCATAATTCCTATCGACAATGTCTCATCATAATTCATAGATAATTTATACATGGATGATTTAACTCAAAGAGTCCTAAAGATTCAAATTCATACATTTGTAGCATACAAAACGTAGGTGTCTCCCCTTGTCTAAATAATTACCTTTGATTCAAAATTGACAAGTATTGACATCCTCACTAAAGATTCACTCAAATCACTCGAGGTGTTTAATGTTCAAAATTAAGCTCTCATAAGTCGAACCTGAAAAGTTAATCCCATAGGCTTGCTTGAAAATCAAATCTCCACCACTGTAAAATAAGATGATACACAAACTAAAAGGTCTTTAATAGGGTTGTAACGAGGCTAGGGTTAAAGGTGTGGATAAAGGCTGAAATTAGAAAGTTAGAATCGAGACTGACTTGACAAGTTACCAAACTTAGAAAATACTGAGATAATATTTACATTAACTGAAAAGTAATAATCCTACTAACACGAGCTTTTCTTTTGAAAAAATAAAATTGAACTGTATAAGCTCACCACTAACACTGAATATACTTAATTTTTTTTTTAAGAACAAATCGATTAATAAAAGATAAATTCAACTACTGAAATAGTATAATTAGATAACTAATCAAATCATATCTCAATATAAGGGTAGTCAAAAGGAATGGTGATAACAAATACAAAGGGGTTTTGGGTTAATACTAGCTGGTGAGTCAATAAAAAGGGTTGTTAGGATCAACGGGGTTCACTAGGGGTTAATTATGGAGGTAGGCTTTTTAGTGGAGTGAGTGGTAAAATCCTAGGTGCCTTTATCATCTCTGTATATCAAATTATAGATGTGGTCTCAACATGTATAATCAAGGCAAGATCTAGAATAACAGTTCATAGTTGACACACTCATAATCAATAAAGTGAGAATGGAAAAGAATATATTTTCTAATAGGCTCAAAATCTCACAAAAATTATGGGTGTTTTGACATAAACCTTGTAAATTTCAAATTTCCAGATAGTATTCAGATTTAGCTCAACAACCTAGCAAAGATTTTAATTCTAAAAAATAAACTTATCATGCTTGATTCTCTAGTATTCTTCTAATTTAATCATCAATGCACAATTAACTATGACTTAATCTAGAACATATCAATAAAAATCATAAACCATCAGAAATTTCATCCTAATTAGTAATATGAAGAAATTACTTAAAAACAAGACTAAATTCAGGGATTTTGAGAATAATGAAGAAAGTTAGGCCGGATTTGAGAATATTGCAGAAAGATAGGCCCCTTTTTCAAATAAATATTCACCCCCACACTTAAGATGTACATTGCCCTCAATGTACAAATATGTATATAAAAATTTAAGAGAGAGGGAGAGGTGAAACTTCTTGAATTATGGATGAGATACCAGAGTTAGAGGAGTCTGTCTGGATGACGATCCTGAGCTAGATGAAGAAACTGGGGATCTCGTAGATAGTTAGCCAGGACTTATTAAGACACATTTAAAATAAACGAAATATTAACTAAAAACAAGAAAGAAAAGGGAAAGGAGACTAAGAAGGAAAATAAACTAAGACTGGAAGATAAAAGGGCTTGAGAATCCTTATCGATAGATGGTTCGTGAGGTGGGTGTGACTTCTAGGGTGACGGAGGTGCTGGCGGTGGCGGAAGTGGCATGATTCCCAAGCAGCTTTTACAACCTAACACTAAGAAATTAAAAGATATTAAACTAAGTTAAGCATAAGATTGTCAAAGAGAAGGAAATTGAAGCAAAAGAGAAAAGAAAAATAAAAACTATATGGTCTCAAAGACCCTTGGCTTGTTGTTTGGATGAAGCGGCCAGCATGAACTTATGTGTAGGGGTCTCCCTTAAAGAGACGACACTTGTTTTCTTCCACTTCTTCGTCATGGCTTTGGTGTGGCTCAACGGTTTTAGAGACTTGTTATGGAGGAGAAATCTAAGAAGAGAGAATAAGAAAAGAGATCGGAAGTAGAAGAATTGGGAGGGGGTTTGGTGTTTAAATAAAGGCTCAAGTCTGGTACGTTCCCCCGCCCGTGGTGTGAGGGCGTGTTGCTTCACACGGCGACCTTGCACGGTCGTGTGTCTAGGCGTATTGTTTCTCCATGCTTGTTTTTCAGCCAGCCACGCCCGTTGGTGACAAGTCAGTATGTTGGCACGATTTCAAGGCACGGGAGTGTTCACCCATGGCTTGCAAGTCAGTAGCTTCACACAGCCGTGCCACTTTGTCGCTGCCCGTTGGGTAGTGGTTGGATCTGTGACATTAAGAATTAGGTGGGATTTGATTCGTACTGCCTCTACTATGTCAGTATGGAGATTCTGGTGGTCCACACGGCCACGGCCGTGTGGCTTTGAAATCTGCACTTTTGTGTTAGTTTAAAACTAAATTTTCAGAAAGGAGAGAAAAATTGAAAGCAAAATGTAAAAATAACTTCTGTTAGTGCTCGGGTTGCCTCCCGAGAAGCGCTCGTTTATAGTCTTAAGCTAGACTTTCCTCGTATTTGAAAAAAAAAATCAGGGAGGTTTAAAGGTTTGAATATCTTCCCTCATGCTCATAGTTTTATTTTCTCGATAAAATTTAAGTCGATAAGCGTTTACCTTAAAAGTGCCGAATGTTAGATTACTTACCTCGACTATTTTCTAAGAAAAGATATTGCGTACCTTAAGAGGAATTTCTTCGTTTACTTTCAGGTCTGATGTGGTGATGTGAGGATCTACTTTATCTAACGGTACCTGATCTCCTATTTTGAAGTGGTGTGATGTTCCTATGAGCTCTTCTGAGGGCTCCTTAGGTTTTACTTCGTTCGGTTCCTGTTCCTCTTCAGAGTGTGTCGTCCACTTTTCTAAATTGTCGATCTTAAGGCTTCAC
Source organism: Gossypium australe (assembly GCA_005393395.2). Taxonomy (NCBI): domain Eukaryota; kingdom Viridiplantae; phylum Streptophyta; class Magnoliopsida; order Malvales; family Malvaceae; genus Gossypium; species Gossypium australe. Next base: position 49,788,710 of record CM016626.1, read on the forward strand.
TCCTCATATTCTTTTTCTTTGTTGGCACGAGGTCTAGGATCTGGCTCAGGTTTGTAATTTTGTGGTGTTTTTTGTGGTGAGGGTTTAACAACTTGGTTGTCGACTGAATTTACTTTCTCACCTTCATCACTTGATGCCCTGGCCGAGTCAAGAGCTTGTAGACTGATTGATTCGTCACCTACACGAAGAATGAGTTCTCCTGTACCAACATCAATTTTTGTCCTAGCAGTTGCTAAAAAGGGTCTTCCTAAAATTAAGGGAATCGAATTATCCTCATCCATGTCTAAGACAACATAATCTACTGGGAAAACAAATTTATCGATTTTGACGAGAACATCTTCGATAATGCCCCTAGGAATTCTAACAGTTTTATCAGCTAATTGTATACTCATTCTAGTTTGCTTGGGCTTCCCTAAACCTAATTGTTTAAACAATGTATAAGGCATGAAATTTATACTTGCCCCTAAATCAGCTAACGCATTATCAATAGTTAGTCTACCAATTAAACATGGAATTGTAAAACTCCCTGGATCTTTTTGCTTCCATGGTAGTCTATTCTGTAACATTGCTGAACATACTACGTTTAATTCCACATGTGGCTCTTCATCTAATTTGCATTTGTTCGTCAAGAGCTGTTTTAAAAATTTCCTCAAATCTGGCATCTGAAAAAGAGCTTCAAGAAGAGGTAAGTTAATATGTAATTTCTTTAAAATTTTAAGAAACTTACCAAACTGTTCCTCTGTATCATCTCTTTTCATTGCTTCGGGGTAAAGTATGCGAGGTTGGTACTCTTTGATTACCGGTTTTGGCTTTTCTTGTGTTACCTCAACTATTCCTTCATCTACCTCATTCTCTTGTATTGGATTAGGTTTGTCTAACCCTGTACTATCATGAGCTGTGATGGCTTGGATTTGTTCTCTCGAGTTAATCTCAGTGTTACTCGGTAGACGTCCTTCCGGTCTTTTGGACATTAACTTTGCAAGTTGTCCGACTACTTTAGTGACTTCCCCTACTGACTTAGTAAGTTCCCGGATACGGTTCTTGGTCTCTCCAGCCGGTGTTTGTTGACTTTTAAGTGTTTTCTCAGTATCTTGGAGACGATTTTCTGTGTTTGTCATGAATTTTGTCAGCATCTCTTCGAGGTTTGGCTTCCTTTCTTGCAGATATGGCTGATTTTGGAAATTTTGAGGAGGTTGTTGTCTTTGATTTCCTTGATTTCCTTGACCTCCCCATGAAAATTTGGGTGGTTCCTCCAACCTAGATTGTAAGTATTACTATAAGGATTATTATTGGATCGAAAAGTATTACTAGGTCCTTGTATCTCTCCCATGCGTCGTATAATGTCTCTAAATCTATCTACACAAAAGAAGAGATATCATTCCGTAATTTGGCTGTTTTGGCTGGTGGGAAATATTTTAATAAAAAATTTTCGGTCATTTGTTCCCATGTAGTGATTGACCCTCGTGGTAACGAGTTTAACCATTGTTTGGCTTTATTTCTTAATGAAAAGGGGAATAACCAAAGACGTATGGTATCACCAGAAACGCCATTTATTTTGAAGGTATCACAGAACTTTAAAAAATTAGCTATATGAGTGTTTGGGTCTTCGTCCTGTAAACCATCAAATTGAACAAATTGTTGAATCATTTGTATTGTGTTAGGCTTTAATTCAAAATTATTAGCAGCTATAACAGGCCTAACAATACTCGATTCTGCTCCTGTTATATGCGGTTTAGCATAATCAAACATAGTACATGGAGCATTGTTTTCTCCCACATCATGTGGTTGTGGATTATTCTCGTCCATCCTTTCAGTAGGATTGGATCTGCCTTCTTGATTTTCCTCTGTGTAATTCAGGGCTCGTCTGATTTCTCTGTGATTTCTTCAAGCGGTTGCTTCAATATCACTATCGTATACTAAAGGTCCTCTCGGGTTCCTTCTAGTCATAAACTAGAGGTACCTGCTGGAAAAGAAAGAAAGAGAATTTAGCAAAAATCAAAATTTGACCTAAAATAAAATAAAATTGCGAAAAATAAAAATAATGGGCAAAGTAATAAAAATAGAGCTTTCTTAATATTTTAGTTCCCCGGCAACGGCGCCAAGAACTTGATCGCTGGAATCAGAGTCTTTAAATTTATAAAGAGAATGATCGAACCTGCAAACTAACTCTGACAACGATTAAAGGCAAGTGTACCTATCGAACAGTAGTATAGCTTAGACAAGATCGGGTTGTCGAACCCAAAGGAACTAAAAGTACTAATACTAACCTTCTTTTTATTATCTAGCCTAAAATAAGTAAAGTTATTTAGACTTAACTTCTACTAAGCTAAAGACGCAAAGACAAAAAAATGAATTGGGAAATAACTTGAAGGAAGACTCAGTTGACTTAAGGCAATACCCTCAGGAAGAATCCACCTAGACTTCACTTGTTATTTAACCGTGAACCATACGATTTATTCACTTGACTTGATCCGTAGGATTCCCTAATTTATATTAAACCCTCTCTCAAGGCGAATAACGTCTAACCCTAGGTTAATTAACGGAAATCTCTTTCTCACTTAATTACCCCCTAGAATAGCAGTAAATCGATCTATGAACTCCCATATTAGGTTTCACCCTAATCCGGCAAAATCTCGTCACCCTATATCTAGGTGCGCGAACGACTCTGCTTTAATTATGCTAGATCTAGGAATAGCCAGGGACTTTTGCTCCACCTCCTAAACACATCATACTTGAATCAATATCCTGGAAATATTAACACAAGAATTAAGCGCACATAATTAAGAATAAATCAAGTATTTATCTTATAGTTCAGAAAACAATAACAAGATTCATCTAGGTTTCATCCCCTTCAGGTATCTGAAGGGTTTAGTTCATAACAAATAAAGAAAACATCTCAGAAGAAAAGATAAAACAAAACATAAGAAATCCCCAAAACTCCCTGAAGGAATTGAAGGAGAGATCCGCCGTCTTGAGTCAAATTCCAGCTTCTTGAGATGGATCAACTGGCTATCTTCCAGTTATTCCCACAACTTTGACCTTTTCGGCTTGGCTGCTTGGCCTAGCTAACCGCCTCCCTTTCAGGTAACACTTAGGGGTTTATATAGGCTCCTGGAATGTGTTTCTTCACCTTAAAGTATCCAAATCCGAATGAAATTGCTCTTTGCCACAATAGGGACACGGCCATGTCACACGCCCGTGTGATTAGTCTTCAAGTCGTGTTCGGACTTCTTTAATGAGGCACGGCCGTGTTAATCGGGGGTAAGGCCTTGTTCTAGATGATCAATGTGGCACGGCCGTGTGGGCTTAAGTCCAAGCCGTGTGGGTTTCGTGATATGGCCCATTTACTCTGTTTTTGGCCCGTTTTATGTTCTTTTCATCCTCAGGTGCTTTCCTGGGTATAAGACATGAAAAGAAAGGATTAAGAGCACCTTTTTACATAAATCGAGGCTTAACTTATCCAAAAGCATACTAAATGTGGGATTTAAATATGTTACATTTACGATTTATCAATGATAATCTATTACAAGTTCATAATCCTTTAACAGCTCTAACCACCTTCTTTGACGCAGGTTCAAATCTTTCTGGGTCATCAGATATTTCAGACTTTTATGATCTGAAAACACATGAAATTTTTCACCATACAGATAATGGCGCCAAATCTTAAGTGCAAACAAAAATGCGGCAAGCTCAAGGTCGTGTGTCAGATAATTCTTTTCATGAGGCTTCAATTGTCTCGAGGCGTAAGCTACAACTTTGCCTTCCTGCATCAAAACACATCCCAAACCATTTAACGAAGCATCACTGTATACAACAAATTCTTTACCTGACTCTGGCTGTACTAACACTGGAGCTTCTGTTAATAGAGTTTTCAACTGATCAAAACTTTTTTGGCATTTATCCGAGCATTCAAATATAGCATCTTTCTGAAGTAACCCAGTCAACAGAGTAGCTATTGTCGAAAAGCCTTTTACAAATCTGCGGTAATAACAAGCTAGTCCCAGAAAACTACAGACTTCAGATACATTCCTCGGAGGTTTCCAATCCAGAATAGCAGAAACCTTACTCGGATCCATTCAGATTCCATAAGCTGACACAATATGCCTCAGAAAACTAACCTCGTGTAACCAGAATTCACATTTGCTAAATTTCGCATACAATTGCTTTTCTCTCAGACTTTATAACACAATTCTCAAATGTTCAGCATGCTCATTTTCATCACGTAAATAAATAAAATGTCATCTATGAACACTACCACAAATCGATCTAGGTTCGGTCTGAAAATTCATTTCATCAGATCCATAAAAATAGCAGGAGCATTGGTTAGTCCAAATGGCATAACTAAAAATTCATAATGCCCGTACCTTGTTCTGAAAGCAGTCTTCGTAATATCTGAATCTTTTACTCTCAACTGGTAGTATCCCGATCTCAGATCAATCTTGGAAAATACAGTAGCCCCTTTCAACTGATCAAATAAATTATCGATTCTGGGCAACGGATATTTATTCTTTATTGTCACCTTATTCAACTGACGATAATCGATACACATTCTCATCGTGCCATCTTTCTTCTTCACAAACATAACAGGAGCACCCAAGGTGAAAAACTCGGTCTAGCGAATCCTCTATCGGTCAACTCTTGCAACTGTGACTTTAACTCTTTCAATTCTATTGGTGCCATTCTATTCGGAGCTATCGAAATAGGTGTAGTACCAGGCAACAAGTCAACACCAAACTCGACTTCACGAATCGGAGGTAAACCCGGTAACTCTTCAGGAAACACATCAGAAAACTCACAGACAATAGGTACTAATTCAACTTTCTTTTTGGACACTTTTGAATCAATTACATAATCAAAATATGCCTCATAACCCTTTTTCACATAACTTTGAGCTTTCAAAATAGATATCACAGCATGCAACCCATTCAAATCATCAGACTCAACCCGTACAATCTGATTATTCGGACATCTTAAGTCAGTAGTCTTTCTTTTACAATTCACAACAGCATCATGCAAAAATAACCAGTCCATACCCAAAATGATATCGAACTCATCAAATGGTAAAAGCATCAGATCAGCAGGAAAACAGATATCTCAAAACATTAACGGACAGTTCTTGCATACTTTGTCAACAAGGACACTTTTACCTAAGGGGTTCGATACTTTTATAACAAACTCAGTACACTCTACAGGCAAAGTCTTACTGAATACTAAATTCATGCATATATACGAATGCGTAGAACCAGGGTCTATTAATGCAATCACAGAAGTATCATAAAGTGTAAAAGTACTAGTTACCACATCAGGTGATGTAGCTTCCTCACGAGCTCGAATAGCATACGCTCTGGCAGGCGCTCTAGCTTCGGATCTGACAATATTGTCTCTCGTAGTTCTCTGACTACCACTGACATTTCTTGCATTCTTCGAAGGTTTACCTCTCACAGGTGCATTATCAAATCTCAAATTCTGAACAGTCTCTGGCTCAACAGACTCAGGACAATCACGGATAAAATGGTCAAGTGACCCACATTTGAAGCAAGCTCTATCATTAAGTCTACAACTTCCCGGATGCCTTTTTTCGCAATGTTTACATTCAGGTCTCTCAGATCAAACATTGCCAACACTGGCCACTGAAGTTGCTGGAGTTTTAGAACTTATTTGCAGTCTAAATTGATTCCTGTTCAAGTGTCCCACATTATTTCTGGAACGACTTTGATCATCTCTGAATCTTTTCGGAACAGACTGAAATGATTTACTCTAAAATCTCTTTCTCATATCTCAAGCTTCAGACTCAGCTTTTCTTTTATCTTTCTCGAGTGCCTCAGCTTTACATGTGCGATCGACTAGTACAACAAACTCTTTTTATTTCTAAGATACCAACCAGCAAACGGATATCTTCATTAAGTCCATCTTCGAATCTTTTGCACATTATAGCTTCGGAAGATACACATTGTCGAGCATACTGACTCAATCTCACGAACTCTCATTCATATTCTGAAACAGTCATTCAGCCCTGTTTTAGTTTCAGAAATTCTTTTCGTTTCTGATCGACGAATCTTTCACTGATATATTTCTTCCGAAACTCGCTCTGAAAGAAGTCCCATGTAATTTGCTCTTTCGAAACAACAGAAATCAGGGTTTTCCACCATTGTTAAGCTGCATCTCGGAGTAATAATACAACACACGTATTCTTCCGAAGTCAGAGACATTTCGTCGAATACCCGAATAGTATTTTCAATCCAGAACTCGGCCTTTTCAACATCATCATCATTAGTAGCCTGGAATTCTTCGGCCCCATACTTATGGATCTTGTCAACCGGAGGCTTATTCCACATATTCACATTTGTAGTCGGAGGTATATCAGATGTCTAAGGGGGATTAACCGGGGGCGAGAGTTGCGAAACAGTTGAGTTATTCTTTACAAACTGAGTGAACCACTCACTCATCATCTGGAAGAAAGCTTGTTTAGCTTCTCCCTCTTGACCGCTCGTAGCCAGTCTTGAATCAGAAGGAGCTGTCCCTTGCGCGGGAGCTGGCGCATTACTTTCTACGTCGTCAACTACGGCTCTTTCGGGATCCATTAGTATATGAAAATCACATTTTTACACGTCAGGATTCATCACACTATCACAGTTAAAATATATGGCATGTATAGCTAGACTCTGACACACTACGTTAGTCCAAGAATCGGCTAAACCGTAGCTCTGATACCAATCAAATGTAACAACCCTATCCCGTGTCCATCGCTGAATTAGGGTTAGGAGCGTTACCAGACAGATCGGAAAGCAGTTACAGAAATTCATACATTCATTCATGCTTCTCGAACATAATGTCCTTTAATACGGTCTACGAGACCTTAAATATGCTTATAAACTGAGTCGGGACTAAATTGAAACACATATAAAATTTTAGGGAAAATTAAACTTTTCTAGGTTTTAGGGGTTACACGCCCTTGTGGGCAGGCCGTGTGCCTCCCACGGCTATTACACACACCCGTGTGTCCTCCCCGTGGTCTATTCTGACTATACTTCCACGGCCTCCAAGCACACCTGTGTACCCTGGCCGTGGACTATACTGACTTGGCCCCCACGATCACTAGGCACGCCTGTGTGACACAACCGTGCTCTTATATGTTGGCTACAGACTTTACCCCACGGTCACAAGGCACACCCGTGTGCCACAACCGTGTGACATTATAGGCCATTTTCAAGGCCAAAGATCCACCCATTTGGGTCATACCTACAAGCAACATTTACCAAACCATCTCATGCACACATGACCACCAAAAACTGGCCAAGATAATCATTCAAACCATGCATTCAATACCAATTCCAACCATGCCAAATTACAAGACTCAAACTCTTTTCATCACAAACATAATTCGTTCACTCATTTGCTTACTCAAAACTTGACCATTTCAAGTGCTTCAACAATACCAAAACATGTTTCACATATCAAAATCATAATACATAGTCTCAACTCATCTCTAACAAATTCCATGGCTAAGTTCATATAACAACTCACATCATAAAACTAGCCTATACATGCCATATCTAACTATATTCATTTTCAAAGTGTACCAAAAAGAGTTTAGTAGTGTGATGACGATCCTTGACGTTCCCGACCCTTTAGTAGCTTTGACGACCTATAAAACAGAGAAAACACACACACAGAGTAAGCTTTCAAAAAGATTAGTAAGTTAATATACAAATAAACTTAGCATAAAATGCACATAACCGAATTATTAAGATGACCCATATGATTCTCATGACAAAATCACCTCATTCTTTCTTAAGCTCATTTGCTTAGCCATAGCTTATCATACTTCCAATTCATATACCATATATGCACATAGTTCATCTAATCAAAACTTTTCATATCATATTATCAATTCCATATACATAACATCATAATAAGATCACATAGATACTTACCTTGTATACACAATTAGTGTATAATCAACGTACCTGAAACGAATATTCATTCACTTAATTTATCGTAGCTCGAATTTGCAATTCGTATCACAGACTTGCCCGTTGAACCATTAAGAATCTAGTAGGATACTCAGAAAGCTCGAAATGGTCGTACAATGCCAACGTCCCAGACGAGGTCTTACATGCACTCAGACATTGATGCCACTATCCCAGATAGGGTCTTACACGAATCAATACGATGCCGATGTCCCAGACATGGTCTTACACGTAAAGCTTATATCGGTGCCAACGTCCCAAATGTGGTCTTACACGTAAAGCTTATATCAATGCCAACGTCCCAGACGTGGTCTTACACGAAATCTCAAATCAACACCAACGTCCCAGACGTGGTCTTACATGATAAAACTGAACAGATACCTATGTCATGACTTAGCTAATCCTATCTATTCCTAGGTTCGAATGGGACTTCTTGTGTAACACCCCAAACCCGGCCCAAACACCACGACCGGATCTGGCATGTCACTAAGAAGATTTAGTAAAACATGTCGCATTTTTGGAAAAAAACATTTGTCGAGTTTAAACATTTATACCGAAAAACTTAATAATTTGATAATTTATATAAGATATAAATTCTATATAATTCCTTTATGAATTTAAAACCGAAATTTAGTACATGTCTTAGTTCCAATTTTATCGGATAATTCAAGTGTCTGAAAGTAAAGCCCAAAAACCCCAAAATATAAAGCTAATGGCCCATGGCCTTATTACAATGAAATAATAAACCAAGTTAACTAAAAATATTAAGAATAAATGATTTTAGTGAATCCCTTCTTCTAAATCAAATAAACTACTGCATGGCCACCTTGCGCTCCCTTCCAGCCCGGTGCGATGCACTAAGTGCTACCTGAAAAATGTTAAACAACGGGGTAAGTCACGAGACTTAGTGTGCAACCCTCGTGCACCATCAGATTGGGCCTTAGCCCCACAGATCAGAATAACAGAATACCATCTGATAGAAATTTATGCAAAGCCCAACCCAATCCTAGGTTTCCATCCGCTACACACCACCCTTACCTGCCAATCACACTGTTGGGGATTTCTACAATCAACCCACACCGCTACACACCATCGATGGCAGTCATGCTGCAGTTAGCTGCTCATCGTCAGAGTTGTGACATAGTCACCAGAACAGATCGTGGCAGAGCCACTAGAACAGGACACTTCCCCTTTCATTAATCACCCAACCCCGTGCATACATAGAAATCAGCATACATATAGAACATATCATCTCAACAGAAACATTCACTTATGAATGACAGAAATCACTAACCTGGTGAATCGCCTTTACCCTCCTCGGGTTTTCAACCGTTATGCCGGGATTTCGGCATTTAACAGAATATAAACAGATTTATATACACATACTAACAGACAATCCAAATGGTGTGAGAAGTTACACACCTGATAAATACATAGGACCACCCTCTACGTCGATACCCCCGCTAATCGGGTCTACTACCCTTTGTCTACAACTTTGCTCAAAAGCCAGAAGAACGCGAAGATAAAGCTTCCCCTACATTCGGCCATGGATTATTATTTACCCGAATTTTTATGTTTAAATAAACAAATCTCCTTACCTAAATTGATTAGATCCCGGAAGTAGGATGATTCGAGTGCTACCAATTTAGAACCTTAGGCGATTGGATCTCCTTCAAATCCCGGAATGGCGCAAAAGAATGAAAACAAAAGATCAGTCCACCATGTAGCCATTCGGCTATGGTCTCCAAAAGTTAGAAAAGATTGAAAGAATAACATAATCGACACTTACCTCCTCAAAAGGTTTCGGCTACCCCTTACAGGAAGATTCGGCAACCAAAAGAGAAGAAAATCAAAGCGTAGAAGGTTAGAGATCTAGGAATTTCAGCTTTTAGGAGAATTTCGAAAAGATGAACCAGAGAAGGCTGATGTGTTTTTTTCGGTGTTTAGAAGAATTGAATGACGAGTTTCGGCTAGAAGAAAAAAGAAAAGAAAAGAAAGTGAAGAGGAAAGTGGCGATTTCTTTTGAAAGAGAGAAGATAAGAGAAGAAAAAAAAAAGAACAAATGGGTATGATGCCTTCAAATTTCGGCACACCCATCTAAAGCCAAAACCGAATGCCCCTTTCCTTTCCAACACTTCAGAATTTCGGCTAACACTAATCTTCTAAAGATAGCCCCTATCTTTCTTCTCTATCTCAATCTTATCCACCCCCCTCCAGGAGACCTAGCTAGCACCACTTCTTTTTTTCTCAGCTCATTATCCACATATTTTAAACATTAAAAATTCCTAAATTTTAGCCTTGTTGCCGTCCCCTATTGCTCCCTTTTAAGTGTCGAATTTGGCCCAATAACTTGGGCTCCAAGCAACCAAAACTTGGGCCCTCTCCATCCACTAGTGACGCCACCCTTTGCTCCTTTATGGCGCCACATTACTTTGGGCCACAAGCCCAACTTGATATTTTTAAACATAGATACCTACCTTCAAACCCTATGGTGACTAAACAGAATATTTTAACCAAGGTCTCAGCCCATTCCTGAGCACAATCTGGACCCCTAACCCTCAATTTAATATTTTAAACCATCAACACACAAAATGCACAGGCCCATTAAATCAGGATGTTACAGTTCTACCCCTCTTAACATCCTCTGGCTCCCATGTCGCTTTCTTCGTGCCGTGGTTTCACCACAAAACCTTGACTAAAGGGACGGACTTCCTTCTCAACACCTTTATGTCTCGATCCAAGATTTGTACTAGCTCCTCCTCAAAGGACAAGTCTGTCCTTACTTCAATCTCTTCCACTGGCACAATGTGCGATGGATCAGAACGACAACATCTTAGCATCGAGACATGGAACACGTCATGTATCTGTTCCAACTCTGGAGGTAACTCCAGTCGATACGCCACTGGCCCACACGTTCTAGTACCCGATAAGGTCCAATAAACTGGGGACTTAGCTTGCCCTTCCGACCAAACCTCATTACCTTCTTCCACGGTGACACTTTCAAAAAGACTTGGTCTGCTACTGCGAATTCCAACTCTTTAAGCTTAAGATCCGCATACGATTTCTGCCGATCAGACGCTTCCTTCAACCGAGCCCGAATTAACCTAACTTTTTCTTCCATCTCCGAAACTAGTTCTGGAGCCAACACCTGACGCTCACCCAACTCTGTCCAGCAAGTAGGAGTACGACATCTCCGTCCATATAACACCTCATAAGGCGCTATCTGAATACTAGATTGATAGCTGTTATTGTACGTGAATTCTGCCAGAGGTAAATACTCCTCCCAACTATCCCTAAAATCAATAATGCAACCTCATAACATATCCTCCAGGATCTAGATTACCCTATCAAACTGACCATCAGTCTGCGGATGAAAAGCGGTACTAAAGTCTAACCTTGTTCCCATTGCCTGATGCAGAGCTTTCCAGAATCGTGACGAGAATCTAGGGTCTCTATCTGATATGATCGACACAGGTACACCATGCAGTCTCACAACCTCAGCCACGTACAGCTTGGCCAACCTTTGTAGAGAATAATCAACACGAATCGGTATGAAGTGAGCAGACTTCGTCAACTGATCCACCATCACCCAAATCAAATCCTTCTTAGTAGGCGTAAGAGGTAACCCACTAATAAAATCCATCATGATTCTTTCCCATTTCCACTGCGGAATCTTCATCGGCTGCAACAACCCCGAAGGCAGCTAGTGTTCCGCCTTCACCCGCTGACACGTCAAACATTTACCCACGAATTCCGTTACTTCTCGCTTCAGACCTGGCCACCAGAATTGCTCTCGTAAATCCCGATACATCTTAACTCCTCTAGGATGCATAGCGTATGGGCTACTATGCGCCTCCTGCAGAATCATCTGCCTTAACTCAACATCCTTTGGCATACAAATTCTCTTACGGAAACACAGAACCCCATCACCATTCAAACTATAGTCCTCTCCTTCACCACTTTGCACTTGCCAGAGTCGAGCATTCAAAACATCGTCTAGAAGCTGCTTCTCTTTGATCTGACTTGTCCACATTGGTCTCACTTGGAGTTCAGCCACCAAACTGCCATCCTCATATAGACTGAGATGAGCGAACATCACCCTCAAATCCGCTATCGCCTCCCTACTCAGCGCATCTGCCACCACGTTAGCCTTACTCGGATGATATTCGATCGAACAGTCATAGTCCTTCAAGAGTTCAATCTACCTACGTTGTCTTAGGTTCAACTCCTTCTGGGTAAGGAGATACTTCAAGCTCTTATGGTCAGTGTAAATAACCGACTTCTCCCCATATAGGTAGTGTCTCCAGATCTTCAGAGCGAACACTACTGCCGCTAATTCTAGATCATGCGTAGGGTAGTTCAACTCATGCGGTCTTAACTGTCGGGACGCATACGCAACCACTTTTCCATCTTGCATCAACACACACCCTAAACCTGTGTGTGACGCATCACAGTAGACGGTAAATTTTTTTCCCGCCTCTGGCTGAATTAACACCGATGCTTCTGTCAAAATTTTCTTCAGCTTCTCAAAGCTCTCCTGCTGTTTGTCAGTCCAAACAAACGGTACTCCCTTCCTCTGTGCATCCACATAGCTGGTGTAACATCCTAAATTTTTAGGCCTATGCGTTTAATGGGTGGATATGTTTAATGTGTTAATTTAAGTGTTAGGGGTCCAAATTGGGCTCAGGCTTAGGCAGAGGCCTTGATTAAAATTATCTGTTTGGGCATTATAGGGTTTAAAAGGTAGTATCTATGTTTAAAATACCAAAGTGGGCTTGTGGCCCAATCTTAGGAGGTGACGCCACACAAGGGAGTAAGGGGCCCAAATTTAAGTTTCATGGAGCCCAATTTTTTTAATTTAAGTTAGCTAAATTTTAGGCATTAGGATTAGGTGGAATGGATGGCAACAAGGCTAAAATTTAGGGGTTTTAATGTTTAAAATATATGGATAATAAGCAGATAAAGGCTATTATTTAGGAATTTATTTTATGTGGATAATAAGCAGATAAAAGCTAAAATTTAGGGATTTTAATGATTAAAATATGTGGATAATATGCTGATAAAGGAGGGAGGAGTTAGAGATAATTAAGTCTCTTTTAGATGAGCTAGTAGATTAAGATAAAGGAGAAAAGATAGGATTTATCTGCAAGGTTAGGTAAGTGCCGAAATTTCTATAAATAGGGGGAATATTTCTTCAGTTTCGGCATTTGGGTTTTTCTCTCATTCTTTTCTCTTCTTCTCTGAGTAAAAGCCGAAAACTCCTAAAGTTCCATCTTCCTCTTCATTCTCTGCAAAAACCGAAATCTCTAAGCCAATTCCCTCATCTTCACTTTGATTCAAAAGCCGAAACTCTTTCCATTCTTTTTCTTCAGTTAGCCGAATCTTCAAGCCTCTCCTTACTCTCTTTTCACTTTTCTTTTTAACCGAAACCATCTCAGTTCATCCTTCCGGGATTTACATAAAAAGCCGAAATCACTAAGATCTCACCTTCTGAAGTTGCCGAATTTCCTTTAATGGAGTCTACTTGTGCCGAAATCTGAGGGAAACAATAGGTAAGTGTTGATTTCAGGATTTCAAAGTTCTTTCGGCTTTTCAAAGTCCTTAGCCGAATGGCTATTTAGAAACTAATCCTTTATTTTACTATTATTTTCGGCATTTCGGGATTTGAAGAAGGAGTCAATCGTATAGATCTCTAAGTTATAGAATCGTGATACTTTCGGGATTTCAAGGTAAGAAATTTTATTGATTTTAGTATATAAAATCTGGTAGAATACTAACTATGGCCGAATATAGAAGAGGCCTATTTTTCACATCTTTTCTGGCTTTTCGAAGCAAAGTGTAGATTGATTTAGCAAGGGGTATCTGCATTAATCAGGTGTGTAATACTTCCCCACCATCTAGATCTAATCATAAAATGCATGATCATAAGATTTATATATGTTTTGATAATTGCCAACATCTCGGTTTATTGATGAAAGCCCAAGGAGGGTAAAAGCGGATCCCAGGTTAGTAAATAATCTGTTTAAATGTTATAAGTAAAATGCTTGTATGTGATTGCATGGGTTGGGTTGATGAAAGGAGGAAGTTATACGTTATATGTATAGCGGTTTTTACCGTGATCTTATGTAGTGGCTAATACCGTGAACTGTTATACGGGCTTCAGCCATTAAATATTATACGGTCTTCGGCCATTATATGTTATAAGGGCTTCGGCCATCATACGTGGATGAGCAGCAAGACTGCCATCATGGTGTGTAGCGGTGTGGGGCGATTGTAGAAGTCCCCAATGGTGTGAACGGTTGGTACGGGGGCGTGTAGCGGATGGAAACCTAGGCAAACGGGTTGGGCCTTGCATATTATTTGTTATTAATGTTTGTTATGAGTATTAAACTGTTTATTTTGCTTAATGGGCTTAAGGCCCAAAAATCTAGTGGTGCATGAGGGTTGCACACTGAGTCTCGCGACTCACCCTTTTAATTAACATTTCAGGTGATACCTAGTGCTTCGGACCGGGCTGGAGAGGAACGCAAGGTGGCCATGCAGCAGAATATGTGGATTTAGCAAAAAGACTCTAGTTATTATTTTATATGTTTTTAATTAATGGATTTTAAACTTCGATGTAATAAGGCCATGGGCCACTAGTTTATATTTTTTTTATTATGGGCTTTTATTACTTTTAGTTATTTAAATTCTTATTGAACTAATGCATGTATTTAAATTTGGGTTTTTAATTCATAACGGCATATTTTATTTAAACTATCAACTATTTATTTTTCGAATAAAAGGATAAACTTTAGAAAAATATTTTCTGAAAATACGACATGTTTGACAAAATTTTTCTTAGTGACATACCAGATCCAGTCGTGGTGTTTGGGCCGGATTTGGGGTGTTACAGCTGGCCCCAACGTACTTTCCCTGAAATGACTCCTTAAAGAAATCCCAGTCAATCTGGTCTGCGGCAGTACCCTCCTTTATCGTGAGCCACCACTGATAAGCCTCGTTTCGAAGAAGAGACACGACCCCCTTCAACTTCTCCTCTACAGTGAAGTCAAGGTCATCCATTATACACTCACTTGCCTCTAACCAATACTCAGCTGTATTAGGGGCTACGCCTGAAACACCCCTAAACAGCTCCACTCCATTGGCTCGGAGTCGTTCCAACACAGATTTTCGAGCTCCTGAACCCGTGCTTGCCCCAGCAACTCTTTCGAGGACCCGCAACATCGCCTGAGATACCGCATCATCTCCGGGCGCCTGGTCCCGAAATTCTCCCTCCACAGCTGGCACTGGCTCTGACACGGTCATCCTACCCCTACCACAACCACGCGGCGGACGTCCTCGACCCCTTGTACTCATTCTTCCGATTGGCGTTTATCTGATTAGAAATTTTATGAATTATTAACTCTTCCCCGTGATTATCCACGAACAATCTTATGAAAAGTAGTTTTAAGAGTGATTTTTTCGAATTCGAACCTATCTACAGTTTCGGTCTCAAGTTTACCTCCTAATTCTCGACACCACATACATTCACACCTCAACATACATATCACATCCATGAAGTCACATTCACCAGCTAAGGGTATTTTCGTCATTTCACTACCCAGGGGTTTTTTTTGTAATTTCCTCCTACAGGGTTTCTTTGTAATCTAGCAAAATAAAGTATCTTGGGGATTTTCAAAATAGAGGTATATATATATTTTTGTTAAAACAGGGGTATTCTAGAGAATTCGATTTCAAAAGAATAATAGTAGCGTTCAGGTGTTTGTGGTTTTTGGTTGTTGTTGTGTGTTGTGTGTGTGTGTTTTTTTTAAATAAATTCTGTTGACTTTGTAAATCGGGGTATTTCCGTAAATCTGGGGGTATATTTGCAAATCATGGGTATCTTGGTAATTTTTCAAAATAAGGGTATTTTGGTAATATTGTGAAGCAGGGGTATTTTGGTAATTTTTCAAATTTTGATAATTTCCAAATCAAGGGCGTTTTGGTAATTTTTTTTCAAACCAGGGGCATTTTAGCAATTTTGGGAAAAATAAGGTGGCTGGTCCCTTTCGGGTTTTAATTATAGATTTTGGCCCGTCAACAAATCCTCGTGGCTAGGGTGAACAGTCACTACGCACCAGGTAGGATTCCAGTGAAGAGGAGGTGAGTCACTAGGACTGCTTAAGTACCAGGCTCTTCCGGATCCAATCCTAGACATGCGCGTGCCTGTTGCCACACCCCCACCTAGCGACTTGTTTACGGGTTTGTTTAGTTGACTTAAGTCTTATGAGATTTAAGAAATTGTTTAAGCTAAGCTTAGAGTCCATCAAGTTGTAATTTAAATAGTCCCATAAAGACCATCAAGCCCACATACATATATAACACACAGTGAGTTCAGAATACTTACCTGGCGGACTTGGGCCGGAGACGCAGGTGCCATGCCGAGAAAACCATCCTGTGTTATTTATAGACATGCATGTTTCCAAAACCCATCTTTAGAAAACATTTTGAGCCCAAAACCCCAAAGCCGAGTTTTGAACCGGGCTCTGATACCAATTTGTAACACCCCAAACCTGACCCAAACACCACAACCAGATCTGGCATGTCACTAAGAAGATTTAGTAAAACATGTCGTATTTTTGGAAAAACATTTGTCGAGTTTAAACATTTATACCAGAAAACTTAATAATTTGATAATTTATATAAGATATAAATTCTATATGATGCCTTTATGAATTTAAAACCGAAATTCAGTACATGTCTTGGTTCCAATTTTATCGGATAATTCAAGTGTCTGAAAGTAAAGCCCAAAAACCCCAAAATATAAAGCTAATGGCCCATGGCCTTATTACAATGAAATGATAAACCAAGTTAA
This sequence comes from Gossypium australe, assembly GCA_005393395.2. Lineage (NCBI taxonomy): Eukaryota > Viridiplantae > Streptophyta > Magnoliopsida > Malvales > Malvaceae > Gossypium > Gossypium australe. The sequence goes on from CM016626.1 coordinate 49,805,534, forward strand.
CTAAAAATATTAAGAATAAATGATTTTAGCAAAGCCCTTCTTCTAAATCAAATAAACTCCTGCGTGGCCACCTTGCACTCCCTTCCAGCCCGGTCCGATGCACTAAGTGCTACCTGAAAAATGTTAAACAACGGGGTGAGTCACGAGACTCAGTGTGCAACCCTCGTGCACCATCAGATTGGGCCTTAGCCCCACAGATCAGAATAACAGAATACCATATGACAGAAATTTATGCAAAGCCCAACCCAATCCTAGGTTTCCATCCGCTACACACCACCCTTACCTGCCAATCACACCGTTGGGGATTTCTACAATCAACCCACACCGCTACACACCATCGATGGCAGTCATACTGCAGTTAGCTGCTCATCGTCAGCGTTGTGACATAGTCACCAGAACAGATCGTGGCAGAGCCACTACAACAGAACACTTCCCCTTTCATTAATCACCCAACCCTGTGCATACATAGAAATCGGCATACATACAGAACATATCATCTCAACAGAAACATTCACATATGAATGACAGAAATCACTAACCTGGTGAATCGCCTTTACCCTCCTCGGGTTTTCAACCGTTATGCCGGGATTTTGGCATTTAACAGAATATAAACAGATTTATATACACATACTAATAGACAATCTAAATGGTGTGAGAAGTTACACACCTGATAAATACGTAGGACTACCCTCTACGTCGATACCCCCGCTAATCAGATCTACTGCCCTTTGTCTACAACTTTGCTCAAAAGCTGGAAGAACGCGAAGATAAAGCTTCCCCTACATTCGGCCAAGGATTATTATTTACCCAAATTTATATGTTAAAATAAACAAATTTCCTTACCTAAATCTATTAGATCCCGGAAGTAGGATGATTCGAGTGCTACCGATTTAGAACCTTAGGCGATTGGATCTCATTCAAATCCCGGAATGCCACAAAAGAAAGAAAAACACAAGATCAGTCCACCATGTAGCCAATCAGCTATGGTCTCTAAAAGCCGGAAAATATTGAAAGAATAACATAATCGACACTTACCTCCTCAAAAGGTTTCGGCTACCCCTTGCAGGAAGATTCGGCAACCACAAGAGAAGAAAATCAAAGCGTAGAAGGTTAGAGATTTAGGAATTTCGGCTTTTAGGAGAATCCTGGAAAGATGAACCAGAGAAGGCTGAAGTGTTTTTTTCGGCTTTTAGAAGAATTGAATGAGGAGTTTCGACTAGAAGAAAAAAGAAAAGAAAAGAAAGTGAAGAGGAAAGTGGCGATTTCTTTTGAAAGAGAGAAGATAGGAGAAGAAAGAAAAAGAACAAATGGGTATGATGCCTTCAAATTTTGGCACACCCACCTAAAGCCAAAACTGAATGCCCCTTTCCTTTCCAACTCTTCAGAATTTCGGCTAACACTAATCTTCTAAAGATAGCCCCTATCTTTCTTATCTATCTCAATCTTATCCACCCCCTCCAGGAGACCTAGCTAGCACCACTTCTGTTTTTTTTTTCAGCTCATTATCAACATATTTTAAACATTAAAAATCCCTAAATTGTAGCCTTGTTGCCGTCCCCTATTGCTCCCTTTTAAGTGCCTAATTTGGTCCAATAACTTGGGCTCCAAGCAACCAAAACTTGGGCCCTCTCCATCCACTAGTGACGCCACCCTTTGCTCCTTTATGGCGCCACCTTACTTTGGGCCACAAGCCCAACTTGATATTTTTAAACACAGATACCTACCTTCAAACGCTATGGTGACTAAACAAAATATTTTAACCAAGGTCTCAGCCCATTCCTGAGCCCAATCTGGACCCCTAACCCTCAATATAATATTTTAAACCATCAACACACAAAATGCACAGGCCCATTAAATCAGGATGTTACATCTCGGACATTGTCGCTATATTGACCATATCTCGTAATTCATATGCACAACATCTCATAAACATTCATTATCATTATTAGTCATATGAGCATTTACAAATTCATACAAGTACGTTTATTTGCATAGTGACTTACCTCGAATTCGATCTATCAGAATGGAAACAGCTGCTTAGTTACTTTAGCTTTCCCGCGATCTAAGTCCGTTTTCCTCGGTTCTTGAACTATAACCCTTTTATTCACTAACTCATTCAATTCAATCCAAAGACACACATTTAGGGCTATTTACAAATTAACCCTCACATTTGCACAATTTATCAATTTAGTCCATTTTTCTCAAAACATCAAATTCACAAAATCATCACACATCCAAGCTTAGCCGAATGCACATATATATCATACAAGCCCATATTTTCCATCAAATTTGCAATTTAGTCCTCAAAAATAATATTTTCTCAATTTAGCCCTATTTAGCTAAATTCGTCAAAAATTTAAGAACAAAGTATGTTCATCTAGCTCAAGTCTTTCATTTAACAACTAAACTCATCTCAAAGCTCAACATATCATCCATGGCATTTTACACAAACATCAACAATACACAAAATTGAGACATGGGCTTGATAGTAAACAAAGCAACGATTGCAAAAACGTAGAAATTATCAAAAATCGAAGCCATTACATACCTTAATTTAGCTTGATAGTAGCCGAAACTTAGCTTAGGTTTTCTTCCATCTTTTCTTTCTAAATTTCAGTCAAAGATGATAAGAAAATGGCCATTTTCATGTTTTGTTTTTGTTATAAACATATTATTAATCTATTTACCTTATTATCCTTTCAATTAATATTTGAAACAAATATACATTAAGGGCATAATTGTCCTTTGTTCATCCACCAACTAAATAGACGTCTATTTGCATCATACGGCCTTCACCTTTACAAATCCACAACACATGGTACTTTAACAAATAGCAGCAACTTTCACATTTAATGCAATTCAATCCTTTTGTCAAATTAAACACACAGACGGACAAATTAACATACGAAACTTTACCACATGCTTAACCACTTATCAAAGACACAGAAAATAATTTTAAAATATTATATTGACTCAGATTTGTGGTCCTGAAACCGCTGTTCCGACTAGGGTATAAATCGGACTGTTACACCTAGGTTACTGAAAATAAAAGGAAAAGAAATGGGAGAAGGGTAGCTCAAACATAGGACCTCTAAGGAGGATGCTAATTATTTAACCATCAAACCTAATTCATTTCTTAATTATTCATTTCAATTAACCCCTATATTTTGGAGCGTGACAAGATTAGATTATTAAGTTTCTTTTTTTATCAAAGATCTCTCTTAATATATTGTGCATGTTTTCCTATTTTAACTTAGTACTTCTTCTTACCCCCACAATTTTGAAAAAGATACGAGACATGAATGAAAAAAATTGAAATTCTGAACTTTTATTGCTTCTTCCATTAAAAGTTTCTCTTATAGTAATATTTTTACCAATAAAATTGAATTTGATATTTTTAAGTATTTGAAAACAACAAAAATAATATATATGTAGATATATTTTAATAAAAATTATAATTAAAATATTTGTAATAAGCACTCAAAAAACCCAATAAAAACATGAAGAATATATCGAGCACTCAAAAATCCATCCTTTTGCCACTAACACAGGAAATGTAGTAATCATATGAAGAATGAAAGCAAGTAAAAAAAACTAAAAATAGAAAACAAACCTCTGGAATTTTATATTGTTGAATGAGTGTATTTTTAGTTGAAAAGAAATGCAGAGATATGATTGAGGGTTTTTTTGAATAATACAGAATAACTAAATAAAAGTGTAATTATATTCTCTTGTAATTATAAAAAATTGTAAATCTTTAAATGTGTTTGACTGAAAAAGTGTAATTACGTCGTAATACCTTATGTCATGTTTGCTAGTACAAATTATAATTATATAGTTACATACTTTGCATTTGTAAAAATATTATTTACTATAAAAGTATTAGTGTGATAAAAATTATTACACTCCAAATCCGACCTAGAAGTTAGGCCTGAGTCCGGCATGTCACATTGAAGTGTTTTTGCGAAAATCTTGTTTTCATTAAAAACCCTTCTAAAGAAAAGTTAAGCAAAATCCAGTTTACTTTCAAAACGAGGTGTATCCAAAAAACCTTTTCCTTGTTACTATGTAAAAAAAAAATTTCCCTTGACAGCAAAAGCTCGTTCATAAAACACTATTATTTTCAAAAACTTGAAATATACTTAAAATAAATAAATCCAGGTTCCGTTTCAAAATTACAATGCATAATAGAAGTAATGGAATAATAACTAGAGGGAAAGCCTTATTACAATCCGAAATAAAATAACTTAAAATAAACAACTTAAAATCTAGAATTTAGATATTAAGTAAAACAGGTCTAATCGTCTTGCTAGTTGGCCACCTCTGAGTCCCTCCATCCGTCGAACCGCCTACTGAGGATCACCTGAGAAAAATAAAAGAGGGAGTGAGTTTTCAAAAACTGAGAGCGTACAACCCTCGTCAAACAAATAGCATACATATGATACTATTAACATAATAATATCATACATGCAATGCAGTGCAAACTCTCCCCAAATAATCCATCCGGTACACATCGTATCCGTCCAACCGAAAACTTCTGTGGGGATTTCTAAATCGACTCACCTATCTGATACACTTCAAGGTTAGCCCGATTGCGGTACTACCTGACGTTGCAGCAAAGCTCCTAACCATATAATAGGCTTAGAAAGCCATCGGTGGATCCACGGTCGTCAAGCAACCATGCGATCCTCATATACTTCCTCCGTTCCATAATTCCCACCCATATGCATCCTAAACAGAATATCATATGAATGCAGTAAATATACGAGTAACATCCACAAAGCTTACATTCAACACATACGGGTATTTTAGTCATTTCACAAATCAAGGGTATTTCAGTAATTCTTAACAGTATAGGTCTTAATTACGAACCTTGGCCCGTCAACAAGTCCTCGCGGCTAAGTGAACAAACACTATGCACCATGTAGGATTCTAGAGAAGAGGAGGTGGGTCATTAAGACTGCTTAAGTACCAAGCTCTCCCTAGATCCAATCCTAGACATGCATTTGCCCGTTTCCACACTTAAACCTTATGACTTGGTCATAGTCGCACTTAATAAATTATTAAAGTTTTATGTAAGGTTAATCAATTTACCAAATACTAAGCCCAAGACCCCTTACAAAGCCCAAACAAATTCACATACGTTAATATGGCCCACTAGGCCCAATCTCATTTGTACGGCCCATCTGGCCCAAATTACATTCATATGGCCCACCTGGCACAATCACATTCATATGGCCCATTTGGCCTAATCACATTCGTATGACCCATTAGGCTCAAATCACATTTATATGGCCCATCTGGCCGAATAACATTCAGATGGCCCATCTGGCCCAATCACATTCATATGGCCCATCAAGTTCAAATCACATTCATATGGCCCATCTAGCCCAATCCCATTCATATGGCCCATCTGGCCCAATCACATTTATATGGCCCATTTGGCCCAATCACATTCAAGACATGTAACCAGCATGACTAGTTTATCACTTATTAGCAAATCGTCAAATTCGCCTATTTTGAGCCAACGGCCCATCGGGCTTGTAACACCCCAAACCCGGTCAAAACGCTACGACCGAATTTGGTATGTCACAGGGTAAAACGTTTTTGGAAGACAAGTCTGTTGAGTCAATTTGCGAAGAAAACACTTAATCTTATGAAAACCAAAATTGCGTTAAGTAGTTTATTAAAATCATCTCAAAGTTTGTTTTAAAGAGAATCGAGTTGACTTATCGTTGTTACAAGTTCACTTATTTACCCGATGGTAAAGTTTAGGAAAAATCTCGAAATTTATTAAGGTTGTGAAAACATTCATTTCATAATTTCTTTACTTGTTAGTCATGCTTTAATGTTTAACACAAATTCAAATAAATAATTAAACCCAAAGCAAAATATAGATGGCCTTATTACACAATTGAGCATGGCCACCTCGAGTCCATCTCGGCTCCAAATCCGCGATCTAGGAATTATCTGCAAAATGTAAAGGAAGGGGTGAGTCACCGAGACTCAGTGTGCAATTCCCCATCCCAGAGATAACAAGCCCTTACATAGTTCATAAACAAGTATGTATGTCATGCAACCCAAAAACGTAACCATCCGAAACTCCTGATTCTACCCCGTATGGTACCAAACCACTGGTGGTGCCAAACCACTGGTGACCCAAAGTCACAAATAAACATATGTGGTACCAAACCACTGTTGGTGCCAAACCACTGGTGACCCAAAGTCACAGATAATCATATGTGGGGCCAAACCACTGTGGTGCCCACCTAACACAAATCTAGCCACGTATATAAGTTCCACCTAGTCTAGTTCACTTTATACTACACTATCATACAATTTATTCAATTGGGCCCACGGGCCCATTGGCCCACTTCGGCCCATCACGGCCCTAAGCAGCCTCAACCTACAAGAATACTACTGATGGCCTCAACTATCGCGTCGAAGCCCCACACGTGCGCTCGCACGCTCGTGTGGCTACTATTGCCGTGACCGACACTTCGGCATTTGTCGCTCTACGGCTAGGGTAGAGAGAGTTACACACCTGATAGGAATCTGAAGCTGATAAACCGCGCTCCGAGCACTCCTTTGCCCAACGCCAACCAGGTATGTTCACTCTCCTCCTGGAATGCTCTTTATATAACTAGCTCTTCACCCTTCTTCTTTGTATCTTTCCGATGTGGGATCCCTTCGTCAGTAGAGTTTAAATTCAACTGAAACTTTTGCCGTCCAATCTGCAAAATAAATACTCCCTTGCTTCTCATGAGATTCTAACCCAGGCTCCCTTGCAACATAATCCACGCCGCTAACCCCTTGGCCACAAGCTCCTCTTGTGTCTTAAACCATGCGCAACTAAATTTATACCTATAGCCAAATTCTAAGGTCCAAGTAAAAAGAAAACCAAAATGCAAAAGCCAAGACTTGAACCTTGGACCTCCTTCCTTCCTTGTGGCGTCACCCCCTTGTCTCTTATGTGGCGTCACTTTGCCACTACACCACACACTCCACTTGTTTCATTTTCCTTCATATTTTATTCTTAAGGCCAACCTGCCAACTTCCAGGGTTTTTTTCACCTAAAACCAAACTTTCCCCAAAGCCAAAGTTCGATCCCGGGACTTCATAGAAGCCCTCTAAGCTTCCAAAATCACTTATCTAATAAGTCCAACTTGTATTTAAGCCGATCTCTTGTTCTCCGAAAATTTAAACGCTACTACGCTCAAGGCCCATTGGGCCCAATTCTTCTAGGCCCAATTTCAGGATGTTACAAATCTACCTTCCTTGAAGAAATTTCATCCTCGAAATTTCCAACTAACTAACAGTCGTACATCCTAACTTACAACACTACGCCCACGCTGCGCACTCTGATTCTAATAACACTAATATGCTTTTAACTAGAATTTAGAACTCCTACACATACTCAAAAACACCTAGCCATTAAAACAGACGAATATTTCATACGCAACCACCTCTATATCTGAACATCACATCCAAACCAAACACACAGAATAGATACTAGAAATATAGCATATAACAAAGCAAAGTATCAGGAAACTTACAGTGCGGATTGGTGCCGGAGACTCGGGTGCCATACTTCCAGAAAATAGATATATATTTTTCTAAACCATTTTCCAAACCATCCTTTGAAAACATTTTTGAACCCAAACCCACAGTCGAGTTTTTAGAACCTGGCTCTGATACCATAATTGTAACACCCCAAACCCGGTCAAAACGCTACGACCGAATCTAGTATGCACAGTGTAAAACGTTTTTGGAAGACAAGTTTGTTGAGTCAATTTGCGAAGAAACTTAATCTTATGAAAACCAAAATTGCATTAAGTAGTTTATTAAAATCATCTCAAAGTTTGTTTTAAAGAGAATCGAGTTGACTTATCGTTGTTACAAGTTCACTTATTTACCCGATGGCAAAGTTTAGGAAAAATCTCGAAATTTATTAAGGTTGTGAAAACATTCATTTTATAATTTCTTTACTTGTTAGTCATGCTTTAATGTTTAACACAAATTCAAATAAATAATTAAACCCAAAGCAAAATATAGATAGCCTTATTACACAACCAAAACCCCAAAATTTGAAACAAAGTAAAACAAAAATTTAACCGTTTAAAATGAAGCCAACTATTGAGCATGGCCACCTCGAGTCCATCCCGGCTCCATATCCGCGATCTAGGAATTATCTGCAAAATGTAAAGGAAGGGGTGAGTCACTGAGACTCAGTGTGCAATTCCCCATCCCAGAGATAACAAGCCCTTACACAGTTCATAAACAAGTATGTATGTCATGCAACCCAAAAACCTAACCATCCGAAACTCCTGATTCTACCCCGTATGGTACTAAACCACTGGTGGTGCCAAACCACTGGTGGCCCAAAGTCACAAATAAACATATGTGGTACCAAACCACTGGTGGTGCCAAACCACTAGTGACCCAAAGTCACAGATAATCATATGTGGGGCCAACCCACTATGGTGCCAAACCACTGGTGACAATCCCTTTTAATATAATATGTGGGGCCAACCCACTGTGGTGCTAGACCACTGGGACGAGTCATGAAGATAACATATGTGGTACCAACCACTGGTGGTGCCAAACCACTGGTGACCCAAAGTCACAAATAATCATATGTGGTACCAAACCACTGGTGGTGCCAAACCACTGGTGACCCAAAGTCACAAATAATCATATCTTCCCCCTCCTCTCATCATACCCATGCAATATGACATAATAATTCGTGTATGCAGTATGTCATGTATGCTAACATATATCAAATAAAAGTATAACATGAATTACCATCATAATCAGATAGACATAAACAACATAATCACGCTAATCAACCTCTAAGGGTATAACCGTAATTTTACCTACCAAGGGCATTTTGTAATTTACCCACCAGGGGCATTTTCGTAATTTACCTTTTAGGGGTATTTTGGTACTTTACCCTTTAAAGGGTATATCAGTAATTTCGCACCTAAAATGGCCTTTCCGAAGGCCTAATGTCGCCCCGAATGACTCAGCTACCATTTCCGATTGTACAGGACTATTGGGCCTAAAACCCAATTTTGGCCCAATCGGGCCCACACGCTCGTGTGTCCCACCTAACACAAATCTAGCCACGTATATAAGTTCCACCTAGTCTAGTTCACTTTATACTACACTATCATACAATTTATTCAATTGGGCCCACGAGCCCATTGGCCCACTTCGGCCCATCGCGGCCCTAAGTAGCCTCAACCCACAAGGATACTACTGATGGCCTCAACTATTGCATCGAAGCCCCACACGTGCGCTCGCACGCTCGTGTGGATCTATTGCCGTGACCGGCACTTCGGCATTTGCCGCTCTACGACTAGGGTAGAGAGAGTTACACACCTGATAGGAATCTGAAGCTGCTAAACTGCGCTCCGAGCACTCCTTTGCCCAATGCCAACCAGGTATGTTCACTCTCCTCCTGGAATGCTCTTTATATATTTAGCTCTTCACCCTTTTTCTTTGTATCTTTTCGATGTGGGATCCCTTCGTCAGTAGAGTTTAAATTCAACTGAAACTCTTGCCGTCCAATCCGCAAAATAAATACTCCCTTGCTTCTCATGAGATTCGAACACAGGCTCCCTTGCAATATAAGCCACGCCGCTAACCACTTGGCCACAAGCTCCTCTTGTGTCTTAAACCATGTGCAACTAAATTTAAACCTATAGCCAAATTCTAAGGTCCAAGTAAAAAGAAACCAAAATGCAAAAGCCAAGACTTGAACCTTGGACCTCCTTCCTTATGTGGCGTCACTTTGCCACTACACCACACACTCCACTTGTGTCATTTCCCTCCACATTTTATTCTTAAGGCCTACCTGCCAACTTCCAGGGTTTTTTTCACCTAAAACCAAAATTTCCCCAAAGCCAAAGTTCGATCCCTGGACTTTATAGAAGCCCTCTAAGCTTCCAAAATCACTTATCTAATAAGTCCAACTTGTATTTAAGCCGATCTCTTGTTCTCTATAAATTTAAACGCTACTACGCTCAAGGCCCATTGGGCCCAATTCTTCTAGGCCCAATTTCAGGATGTTACAGGGCCAATTTTGCCCATTCTGGCCCGATTGGCCAAAACACGACCCAAGTCCATGAGATTGCTCATGGGGTCTCTATTATCGATTCCATTTCCCTCATACGAATGTTCGCAGACTCGCAAGACTACTGAAGCCAAACTTTTGGGATTTCGGGATTTCCTCATCCATTGTATTTGTAGTGTATGTACACATCTGATAACAAAATGTGCTGCGATCTCCTTAGCCACGATTCTACAAACGATGTTACTCAATGATTAATCACATATACTTATCGAATACTTTACCAAAAGCCAAAGTCTAACCATAACCTTACTTGAAACTCCAAGCCTTAATAGCTTTCCCTCGATCACTAATCACGAGTACTTCTTAAATATACATCAATCTTAGTTATTAAAAACTGAACCATAAGTGACTTATATCCATATTAAGTCACCCTTACATTACTTACGACCATTCGGCCAACCTTCAAAACCAAAAGTGAAGAATACTTACCCAAATCCCGAAACGCATAAAAAGTGATTCGGCAGAGATCTGAAGAACAGAGATTCGATATCAATCCCTACCAAAATCAATTTAGAAAGAGTGAGGGAGAGGAGGAGTCGGTTCTAGCAAGATCAATTGAAAGAGTAAAGTACTTACACAAGAATCGGCTAGGTTGAAGAAATAGTGACGGCACAAAAAGAATTTCGGCAAAGGGAAGGTGGAATTATTCGGCTTTAGAGGATTTGGAAAAGATAACAAGAAGAAAATTAAAAGATCAAATGTGCTTGTGTGAGGGTAACTACAGGATATTTGGTAAAGAAAAGAAAGACTGACCTATTTGCAAAACTCTCCAAATGCCGAAAAATCACAATGAAAATTCATAATACCCCTTAAAAGACCCAAAAATGGCACTCATTTACCCTCCTAAGCCGAATTTATACACTTCCCACTTCCCAAAATGGCACCAAATCTTCACACTTCTCAGCTCCTAACTTTTCTCCCTGATAACTCCTTAATCTCATCCTAAATTTTCTCCAAGATAAGCTCCTACAATCTCTACGTGACCATTTCAAACCTCTCATCCATCAGACTTTCACTGCAACACAAACTCTAGTCGTCCTGACAGCAAAATAAATGCCCCAATAAAATACCATGCCACTACACGAACCTTGGACTCCCTTGCCTGCTAATGATGCCACCTCTCTGCTCCCTAAGTCGCGCCATTTTGCCACTACACCACAAGCTCTTTTGTGTCATCATTCTTCTTCATTTATTTAAAAGGCCTACTAACTAAAGTCACCGTTCCCTTGGGGCTAAAACCAATTTTTTCCTATACCCTTACTTGATCCCAGGACATCTCCAACACCCCTAGACACTCCAAATTTATTAACCCTCAAAGCCCACATGCCAATTGTCATTTTCTCACTCACTTAAAAATTTTTTGAGACCCAAAGCTCAAAATCCAATTCATCTAGGCCCAAAAATTCGGGGCGTTACAAAAATAATTTCTAACTAAGAAACAAAAATTAAAATCAAATCATCATATATATTATGTTAGTCTAAATAGTATATTATAATATGATTACTAATAAAAATAACAAGAAAAATAACCTTCATATGCAATTTTATCTAATTTTTCTAGTGCATATTTTTTGAGTTATTCCCTCTTTAATACTTCACATATTCTCCTTATTGTCATTTGTTGGTCCTTAACTGAATTCATTATCATCTAAATTTGAATATGCATCATTATAATTACCAATATTTCTTTCTTCCATATAGTCTTCGAAGTATGAATCATCTTGATTCCACGTATGATCAAATTTATGACATATGCAACATGCTAGTACGATCAACCTTGTTTTCTTATGTTATACTAAGGTGATGTTAATATGTGAAATATTGTAATAGCCCATTTTTAGTCAAATCGGAACAGTGGTTTTGGGACCACAAATCTGAAGTTAAAATAATTATTTTATTATTATTTTAATGTTTGCATTATGATATTATGTTGGTGTGAAAATTTCATTATGAAATTTTATCGTTTGATATGTCAATTTGATAAAAAGGACTAAATCACGTAAAGCGTAAAACTTGAGTTCTAATAGCTAAAGGTGTCTAATAGCTATAGAACCTTAAAGTTAAGGTCCTTAAGTGGTAATTAGACCATTATTATGATAATGGCTTGGTAAATTTGAAATAATTAATGTTCATAAAGGTTACTTTGGTAAATTAGTTAATAAAGAATAATTACAACAAAACAAAAACCAAAATTTTTAAGTTGTCATCTTCCTTAGCCGATTTTCACAAAGAAGAATAGCGATTCTTAGGAATAGCCATTCTTAGGGCTTGGTATTCAGCCACGCTTCTCATGCTCAATTAGGCATGTGTTTTGTCTCGTTTTTAGTGATTTATATGTTTTTAAGATCGTTGCAACTTAGTCTAGCTAGCCCAGGGACTATTTGTAACACCTCGTTTTTAGGTCAAATCATAATAGTTATTTTGAAACCACAAATATGAACTACAAATATTTATTTTATTATTTTTTTAAGGTCTATAGTATGATTGAATGATTGTGTGAAAATGGCGTTAAGAAATTTTATCGATGGAGTGTCTAATTTGACTAATAGGACTAGATTGCAATAGGTGCAAAATGTGTGTTCTTGAAGCTAAGGGTGTTTAATTGTAAAGAATTCTTAAATTGGAGGTCCTTAAATGGTAATTAGACCATTATACCATAAGATGGACAAAAATGGACATGGAGTTAGTAAAATTTCAAAGTTTAAGTGAAGGGGATTTTGGTCATTTGGTAAATAAAGACAAAATTAACGAATAAAAAGATGTCCATCTTCCCAATTTCATCCTCCCATAGCTGAATTTCACAAGGAGTCCATAGCTACGGTTTTGACCACTTTCAAGCTCGATTGTAAGTCCGTTCTTGCCCCATTTTTGATGATTTTTATGTTTTTGAAGTTGCCTTAACCTAATCTAGCTATTTCAAGGACTAATTTGAAAAGATGTCAAAGTTTAAAATTTTACCCATGTAGAATATGTATGTATTTTGATGTTTGATGGTAGAAAATGCATGTTTGATGTTAGGAGAACAACATTTACAAAGTGATTTTTTATGGAAATGTCAAAAAGGGACCTATTTGTAAAAGGTTGTAAATGTGTGTTAAAATGTGAATAAATGAAAAAATGTGGGTTGTTATGAGTATGAATAAGTTTCGGCTAGGCTTCGGTTTTTAAGAAATTGAATGAAATTCATTTTACGAGCCTAAAGACTAAAATGTAAAATGTTAAAAGTTTAGGGGCAAAAATGTAATTTTTTCCATAAGGTGTTTTTTGGGCTAAATTGAATAATGTGATAATTAAATGAGATGAATTTGGTATTATAGATCAAGAAAAATGAAGTTCGGGTCTAGATCAGGGGAAAACCAAAGTAATTGACGAATAGACTTGTTTGGCCGTTTTTGTAACCGAGGTAAGTTCGTATTGTATTTAAATGCTTTAATATTGCATGAACTGTATGATTGATTATGTGGACGAGTCTAATTCTATGGACAAGTTCGACGACAATTCGACAAATAAGAAATCTCATTTGAACCTTAGGAATAGGTTATGATATAAGTGACATGTCACTAGGGTTACCATGTGTTATGTGATTATGTGATCCAGGTGCTGGTCCTGTATGTCTTATCGATGGCTGAGTATACCGACATATGTTGCGGTTACTTGACAGCTTGGGTGAGCAGCACCGCATAGTTACGTCTTGACCAACAGCTTGTGTGAGTAGGCCCGTTGTTAGCTCGAGAGCGAGCAACTATGTGATATGAGATTTAGGTAGCATTAGCTACATATGTGGCACTTAGTGTGCAAGATTCCTAAGTATCCGACATTATTATTCCGTGTAGTTCATGGGTATGTCAAAGACGCGAACATGTGTAAATTCATTTCTAGATGGCACAGGTATGTACTCAAAGCTTATGGTTATTAACTCGTGAAATGACGATTTCAAGGTAAGTTTGTGATGGAAGTGAAATATGATCATGAGACTATGGTAAATTACATTATCTTATGTTACATTACTTGCATGTTAATGTATGGTAGGGTTTGCTTATTTCTTTCATACGAGCTTACTAAGCTATCTAGCTTACTCCGTTTATTTTCCATGCTTTTATAGTGTCGCGAAGCTAGCTCGGATTGGGGATCATCAGAGATTCGCCTCACACTATCAAAAGTATCATTTTGGGTATTAATGAAATTTAGTAGTTTGAGTATATGGCATGTATAGGGACTTGGTCTTTTTGGGTATATGTATCATTACGATTTGGCCAAAAGTATTGGCTTGTAATTGGTAAATGATTTATTTTGTATAAGGCCTTGAAAGATAGCATGTCTTGGTTAAATTGGATGTGAGTTATGCATGGGCTAATGTTATTTGTGATATGCCTTTTATTTGCTTGGTAGATGAGTGATTGTGGCTTAATAACTTAGGTGTTAAATGGGGAGAATTGGCTTGATGGTAAGTAAGTGAAATTGGGCTAGACTATACATATTGGAAGTAATCATATTGAATGCTTGTGGATATGCTTGTGGTATGTTTGAGTTTGGCAAAGTATGATGTTTTAAGCATGATAGATGTTGGCTTTTAAATGACAGGTTTAGGCCTTAGTTATGATGGTATTGGTTGCTTGTTTGTGCTATGAATTATGCCATTGAAGTTGTATACAAGTGTGTCCAAATGACGGTGGCAAATGGCTTGGTAAATAGACTTATTTTTGTAACACCCCAAACCTGGCCTAGATGTTACGACCGGATCTGACGTGTCACATCGAAGTGTTGATTTGAAAACTGGTCTTGTCGAAGAAAATTCGTGACTAAAGTTTTAAATCCTTTTTAAAACTAATTGCTATTGAAAATGATGGGATTGTAAAATCAAAACTTGGTAATCACCTATTGGCCATATCATTTATTACAAGTTTATTAATCAGGATTAAAAACTGCGGAAGCTTTTCTAATTGTAAACTCTAAAATTTGAAATGTGTGATTTCCTATGAAAACAATTATTATTTTGAAAACTCGTGTTTCCTAATCTAGCAGGTTTAAGTAAGAAGTTAAAACCTCAAATGGCCTTGTCACATAAATATCAACCCCAAAATAAAATATTTAAAAAGCTAGGTATAAATTAAAACACTCGCGAACATGTGGCTACCTCCGAGTCTCTTATAGCTCCAAATCATCTAAGGCTGGGGATTACCTGTACAGTTAAAAGAAAATGGTGAGTTACAAGAACTCAATGTGTAATCCCCTATCATATAGTAACAGTCTGGGCCAGAGCCCTATTTAGTAACAATACAGTGTGGGCCTTAGCCCAATACAGTAACAGTGTGGGTATAAGCCCAAAATAATAACAGTACAAAACAGTGATGCAACCCAACCCAATCCAGCCAACACACCATGTGGGGACTAAGTCGACCCACCAAGCCAACACACCAACATCGCAGCATAGCTACTAATAGTAATGCAGCAAAGCTGCTAACAACAGTAATCGTGGCCCAGCCACTAAAATTAGAATACGTGGCGAAGCCACTAGAACAGTAAAAACATGGCAGAGCCACTAGTACAGTACTTCCTCCAAATTAGAATCCCAACCCCAATGCAGAATGTCGTGTCATAAATATTACGTTTATGTAGTATGTCATATTCATAACCAGTCATATAGATATCATACGTACATCAACTAAACTACCACTAGGGGTATAATGTTCATTTTGTCAGTTAGGGGTAAAACAGTAATTTCACCCCTCAAGGGTATTTTGATAATTCTACCCTACAAGGGATTTCGACCATTTTACTCACTAGGGGTACTTCAGTCGTTTTACTCATTAAGGGTATTTCAGTCATTTTACTCAGTAAGGGTATTTCAGTCATTTTATCAGTAAGGGTAGTCATTTTACTCATTAAGGGTATTTCAGTCATTTAATGACCTTTCCTAAGGCCTACAGTCGCCTCGAGTGACACAGATAACCCATTTGGTTGAAACAGTGTAAATGGGCTCAAAGCCCAATATTCGGCCCAAATTGGCCCACACGCTCGTGTGGCCCGTCTGGCACAAATTCTATCACCGTTATGCGATCTACGTAGCCCAAAATAGATTCTGCTACTTTTCAAAAATTTTATCCGTGTGGGGCCCACGAGCCTATTGGGCCCATACGGCCCAACAAGGCCCAATAGGCCCAAGTGCACGAGAACACTCGTAGCGGCCTCCTTAATCTACCGCCCTCAGTTGTGGGCTTAGTTTTTCAACACAAGCGATCGCACGCTCGTGAAGCCTCAAATGCCGAAGTTTCGACTTTCCAGCTTTTGCCGACTCACAAAAATGATAGTGTGATTACACACCTTTTTTTCGAAGTCTTTCCAAGATCTACGAGAACCCAACCTAGCATCATCGAAATCCGATATTAGTCCTTAATCGTTAGGGTAACACCCTCTTAATAGCACTTAATCCGAAATATCTCTCTTACCTTGCTTGACGAATGACTTAAACCCCTTAAGGCCACCGATCAAGATTGATCACACACCTATGCCGAATATCTGTATCAAAACAAATCTTATTAACCAAAACAGTGATCAAATATGTAACCTTAATCCACAAATGCTACTTTCCCACCACCGAAATATTCGGCCTAATCTAAGAGTAGGGTATTGATCTTACCCTTAACTAGAGACAGAGTTTGATGACTTGAATAACTTCTGCACTTCTCCACTCCTCGGGAATACCTAAACCCAACGATCACCACACCAAGAGGAAGGGATCACCATTCGGCCATCAAAGAAAATGAAGGAAAGAAATAGTCAGCTTTTAGAGAAAAAGGGAATAGGAGAAAATAGTTTTAAACACGAAATGAAAAATATGAACACTTACCGCTTTCAAAACGCTTGCAGAATTGAAATAGAGAGGGAAAGGAAACAGAGAATTTGGTCACCACCAAACTAATCAAGAGAAAAGACTCGGTTCATAAGCTAATAGGAAACCGAAACTAAAAAGAGGAGGGATGATATTCGAGTTAAGGGAAGAAAGGGAGAAGAGTGAAGAAAGAAAAAAGAAAAAAGAAGAGAAAACAAATGAATGGAAAGGGAGGGAGAGGAAGTATATTCGGCTTAGATTGGAAGAGGGAGAGGGAAGCAAATATTCAGGCAACAAAAGCTTGAAGAAAAAGGTGCAAAACTCAAGCAACAAAATGCCCGAGTGGTAAGTTGTTATTTCGGCACTTAGAGAGAAATGAAAGAAAAACTCTTCAGCAAGGAATTCCGGCACACCCAAAAAGTGCCCAAAATCGAACAAGTGTAGAGAAAAGCACTCAGAAACCCCCTTGCTGAAATTGCATGCTCAAGACTCCTTGTTCGACTTCAACACACCCACCTTTGAATTTTCTTGATTCTCTTCACAATTCTCTCCTTGATTTGATCCCAACCTCCCATTCAAAACCATTCAAATTTGATGACCAAGTCTCCAACCACCTCTGTAGAGTTTGAATCCAACTCTACCTCTCACGTCTTAGAGATATAAAATAAAACTCCATCTTTGCATGCCATTGGATTTGATCCCACTCCCTCTTTGTAACGCCCCAAATATTTGGGCCTAGTAGAATTGGGCATATTGGGCTTTGGGCTTTGGGTCTTAGAAAATTTTTAAGTTAGCGAGAAAATGACAATTGGCATGTGGGCTTTAAGGGTTAATGAATTTGGAGTGTCTAGAGGTGTTGGAGATGTCCTGGGATCAAGTAAGGATATAGGAAAAATTTTGGTTTTAGCCCCAAGGGAACTGTGACTTCAGTTGGTAGGCCTTTTAAATAAATGAAGAAGAAAAATGACATAAAAGAGCTTGTGGTGTAGTGGCAAAGTGGCGCCACTTAGGGAGCCGGGAGGTGGCGTCATTAACAGGCAAGGGAGTCCAAGGTTCGAGTAGTGGCATGGTATTTTATTGGGGTATTTATTTTG
Source organism: Gossypium australe (assembly GCA_005393395.2). Taxonomy (NCBI): domain Eukaryota; kingdom Viridiplantae; phylum Streptophyta; class Magnoliopsida; order Malvales; family Malvaceae; genus Gossypium; species Gossypium australe. Next base: position 49,823,595 of record CM016626.1, read on the forward strand.
CTGTCAGGACGGCTAGAGTTGTGTTGCAGTGAAAATCTGATGGATGAGAGGTTTGAAATGGTCATGGAGAGATTGTAGGAGCTTATCTTGGAGAAAATTTAGGATGAGATTGATGAGTTATCAAGGAAAAAAGTTAGGAGCTGAGAAGTGTGAAGAGTTGGTGCCGTTTTGGGAAGTGGAAAGTGTATAAATTCGGCTTAGGAGAGTAGATGCCGTTTTTGGTTCTTTTAGGGGGTATTATGAATTTTCATTGTGGCTTTCGGCATTTGGAGAGTTTTGCAAATAGGTCAGTCTTTCTCTTCTTTACCGAATATCTTGTAGTTACCCTTACACAAGCACATTTGATCTTTTTCTTTTCTTCTTGTTACTTTTTTTCAAACCCTCTAAAGCCAAATAATTCCACCCTCCCTTTGCCAAAATTCTCTTTGTGCCGTCACTATTTCTTCAACCTAGCCGATTCTTGTGTAAGTACTTTACTCTTTCAATTGATCTTGCTAGAACCGACTTCTCTTCTCCCTCACTCTTTCCAAATCAATTTTGGTAGGGGATTGATATTGAATCTCTGTTCTTCAGATCTCTACCGAATTACTCTTTATGCATTTCGGGATTTGGGTAAGTATTCTTCACTTTTGGTTTTGAAGGTTGGCCGAATGGTCGTAAGTAATTTAAGGGTGACTTAAGATGGATATAAGTCACTTATGGTTCAGTTTTTAATAATTAAGATTGATGCAGATATAATAAATACTCGTGATTAGTGATCGAGGGAAAGCTATTAAGGCTTGGAGTTTTAATTAAGGTTATGGTGAGACTTCGGCTTTTGGTAAAGCATTTGATAAGTATATGTGATTAATCATTGAGTGACATCGTTTGTAGGATCGTGGCTAGGGAGATCGCAGCACATTTTGTTATTAGGTGTGTACATACACTATACGCACACAATGGATTGGGAAATCCCGAAATCACGAAAGTTTGGCTTCAGTAGTCTTGCGAGTGTGCGAACACTCGTATGAGGGAAATGGAATCGATAACAGAGACCCCATGAGCGATCTCATGGACTTAGGTCGTGTTGTGGCCAACTGGGCCAGAATGGGCAAAATGGGCCCGATGGGCCGTAGGCTTAAAATAGGCAACTTTGATGATTTGGTAATAAGTGATGAGCTAGTCATGCTAGTTACATGGCTTGGAATTGATTTGGGCCAGATGGGCCATATGAATGTGATTTGGGCCAAATGGGTCATACGAATGTGATTGGGCCAGATGGGCCATTAAATGTGATTTGGGCCTAATGGGCCATACAATGTCATTGGGCCAGATAGGCCATATGAATGTGATTTAGGCCTAATGGGCCATACAAATGTGATTTAGGCCTAATGGGCCATACGAATGTGATTGGGCCAGATGGGCCATACGAATGTGATTGGGCCAGATGGGCCAGATGGGCCATATGAATACGGTTTGGGCTTAATCGGCCATAAGAATGTGATTGGGCTAGATGGGCCATATGAATGTGATTTGGGCCTAATGGGCCATATGAATATGATTGGGCCATATGGGCCATATGAATGCGATTTGGGCCTAATGGCCATACGAATGTGATTGGGCCTAGTGGGCCATACGAATGTGATTGAGCCAGATAGGCTATATGATTGTGATTTGGGCCAATGGGCCATACGAATGAGATTGGGCCTAGGGGCCATATGAATGTATGTGAATTTGTTTGGGCTTTGTAGGGTGTCTTGGGCTTAGTATTTGGTAAATTGCTTAACCTTGCATAAAACTTTAATAATTAATTAATTGTAACCGTGGACAAGTCATAAGGTTAATGTGTGGCAATAGGTATATGCATGTCTAGGATTGGATCTAGGGAGAGCTTGGTACTTAAGAGGTCTTAATGACTCACCTCCACTTATCTGGAATCCTACTTGGTGCGTAGTATCTGTTCACTTTAGCCAACGAGGACTTGATAACGGGCCAAGGTAAGTAATAGAACCATAACAATAAGAAATGACCGAAATGCCCCTAAGGGCAAAAATAACTAAAATGCCCCTATGTGTTGAATGTAAGATTTATGGATGTTACATGTACATTTGCTGCATTCATATGATATTCTGTTTAGGTTGCATATGGTTGGGAATTATGGAACGGAGGAAGTATATGAGGATCGCATGGTTTCTTGACAACTGTGGATCCACCGATGGCTTTTTAAGCCTATTATATGATAAGCAGCTTTGCTGCAACGTTTGGTAGTATGGCAACCGGGCTACCCTTGAAGTGTATTGGATGGGTGGGTCGATCTAGAAATCCCCACAGAAGTGTTTCGGTTGGACGGAGACAAAGTGTACCGGATGGATTATTTGGGGAGGGTTTGCACTGCATTGCATGTATGATATTATTATGCTATTATTATGATATGTATGCTATTTGTTTGACGAGGGTCGTACACACTGAGTATTCGAAAACTCACTTCCTCTTTTATTTTTCTCAGGTGATCCTCAGTAGGCGGTTCGACGAATTGAGGGACTCAGAGGTGGCCAACTAGCAAGACGATTAAACCTATTTTTCTTAATATCTAAATTCTATATTTTAAGTTATTTATTTTAAGTTATTTTATTTCATATTGTAATAAGGTTTTTCCCTTTAGTTATTATTCCATTACTTCCACTATGCATTGGAATTTTGAAACGAAACCTAGATTTATTTCTTTTAAGCATGTTTCAAGTTTTTGAAAATAATTGTGTTTTAAGAATGAGCTTCCACTGTCAAAGGAAATTTTTCTTTTTTGCATAGTAACAAGGAAATGGGTTTTTGGATACACCTCGTTTTGAAAGTAAACTGGATTTTACTTTACTTTTCTTTAGAAGGGTTTTCAATGAAAACAAGGATTTCGTAATAACACTTCAATGTGACATGCCAGATTCGAGCCTAACTTCTAGGTCGGGTTTGGGGTGTTACACTCTTAAATGCCCCAACACGCCACTTGCCACCACAACACAAGTTCTCTTGTGTCACAAAACAACCACAACTTAGTATATGCCCTTCAAGCTAACATCCAAGTTTCCCAAAAGAGCAAAAATCAAAAATTTACCAAAGGCCATACTTGAACACAGGCTTCCTAAATACCCCCATACACACCCAAAACACTTAGCCATTGAAGTAGACAAGCAATTTTGTCAGAACATGAAAAATTAAACACCCTATATTTTTGGGGCGTTGCAATTTTGTTCACACAGGTAGCCACACAGGCGTGTGTCTAGGCCGTGTGTCACACACGGCATGTGTTTCATCCATGTGTCCCCTGCACCTTAATTTTGAGAAACAGAATGTCTAGAATTGAGCACATGGGCATGTGTCTCAACAGTGTGTGCTACACGGACTAGAACATGGGTGTGTGTCTTGGCCGTGTGAAACCTGCACCTTATTCGAATTAAATTAATTTAACCACAAGGCCTAGAACACGGGCGTGTGGCATGGCCGTGTGACGTAAGTTAGAAAGCTACCTAAATCGAACACGGCCTATATCACGAGTGTATCCCAAGGTCACACGGGCGTGTCCCTTGGACCACACGGGCGTGCGAGCCCTACTTTTAGCAACAAAAAAGTCTAAGTTTTGTAAAAATTCCCTGAGTTCTCGGTTTAGTCCCGAACCACTTCTAAAACATGTTTTGGGCCTTGTAGGCTCGTATCAGGAACTTTATGATTGAATACAAATGGTTTTAATTTGGACGTAAATTTATGACTCAGAATTGTATGATTTTTTGTGCTGTAAGTCCAGTAATGCCTCGTACCCTGTTTCGACGTTGAATACGGATAAGGGGTGTTACACTATTTTGCAAAACTGTTAAAGATTTTAAATGTTGCCATTGATGAATAAGCATGTGTTTTGAAGTTTCTTGATAGATTATGAATTCTTGTTGATAGATATACAAGTTTTGTTAAGTGATTTTTAGTGAAAATGCAAAATAGAGATTAAATTGAGAAATGTAACATCCCGAAATTGGGCCTAGTAGGATTGGGCCCATTGGGCCTTGGGCTTAGGAGTGTTTAAAATCTTCGAGAATATGAGAATGGTGTTATTGAAAATTGGACTTATTAGTTAAGTGAATTTGGAAGGTTACGAGGTTTCTATGAAGTCTCGGGTTTAATTGGGCCTTAGGAAAAATTTGGTATTTTAGCACTTTAAGGAGAGATGGTAAGTAGCTTCAAGACTTATAGAAATAAATGAGTAAAGTGCTTGCATAAATGAGCTATTGGTAAGAAGGATATGATGCCAAATGATGGACTTGAGGGGAAGACGCTCGAATAACTTTGTGTGCAAATTTTGACTAATATTTTTGCACACTTTCCTTAAGTGTCGACCAAGAGGTATCTATGGCAAGTTTGACTTCTTCCTTTTTGGAATGGGGGCTAAAGAAATAAGGCAAGGTGGAAGTTGGGGAAAGGAATCAAGAGAAATAGGAAAGAAAGGGGGACATGAGGCTTATTTCGTGGGTGATGTTCTGGAAAGCTTGGGTGGCCAAACTCTTATCCTAGGGGGGATGCATGTGGACGGTTTTGAGGAGAATAGGTAGCTGAATTTTTTTTTATTTTGGCATTTGGTTAAGACTTAGTAGTGTTTTGGCAAAAATCCCCTTTGGCAACTTTGTGTCATTTCTCCCAATTTTGCAACCCTCCTTGCCGAAACATATTAGCACAAATAGTGCATTGCTTTTCTCTTTTGTTTGGTCACATACTCATATTCTTTCCACTTTCCTTGATAGTCGAATATCATTGTTCGATTCTCTCCATAGTCGAACCTATTACCACCCTACTTCTTCACCATTTCTTTTCCTTTCGTGTTAGACAATCTCTTCTTAATCAAATCAGTAAGTGATCGTATATTCCTCTTTCCATTTCTTTTTCTTTTTCTTCCAAGCCGTATATAGGTGAAGGAGGTGTATTGTGGTGATTCTTTCTCAAGCCGAATAAGGTGTGGCTAACATTATTTTTGTGTTAATCACTTCTGAGGACTCGAAGTACTTTACCGGAGGGCCAATCGAACACCTATCCCTCGTAATAAGAGACTCGGATTGTTGGTAAGTGATAGATTGTTAATCAATCACAATATTTGGTTGAAGTTGTAAATTCGGTTTTGGACTAATAGTTGACCGATTATACCTTTAGGTGCCGCGGAGAGTATCGTGTTACGGATTCCGAATAAGGTGTGTAATCCCGTACCTTCCGTACACGTATCTGAAATGGTGTGTAATCTCACACTTCACTGAAAGTTTGTATGAAATATTCTGTGGATCGATCGAAATACCGAATAAAACTGAAAACTGGCATCCGTGATCACTCGGAAGTGCGTATGATCGTAGTGGAAATCGTATTTTTTGTAATAAAATAGTTTCAGTCAAAAACAGTGATGTGTATTTGAAAAATCACGAAAAATAGGAGGAAGGGAATTAATAAGTGAATAAGATATCAAATCAAAGCTTACTGTGTTTATTTTATTATAGAAGAAATGGAGAAGGAAAGGATTTTTATATTCTGAGATATGTTAATTTTAGTGAGACTGGTTCTGAATGACTTCGGGGTATTCTATTCTGTCTTGGAAAAATCGTATAAAATTGTAAAAATTGAATTAAGAGTTATAATTGACATGTATGGATTCCTTAGCGAACCTATTTTCAAAAGAAACAAGTGGGAGCAGTATATGAAAAGCATACAGTAAGATATTTGAGATTAAGGTAAGAGAGGTCAGAATCGTTAGACAGTGAAACAGGGGAAACTTTAAGGAATAAACTGTACTAAATGGTTAAGCTAAAAATTCTGGAAAAATTATAGTAGAAAGATAACGAGTCTAGTTTCAAGGAAAATTTACGGATTTAGATTTTGAGTTTCCTAACTCGATTTATAGTCAGTTTAGTCAGTATGACGCAGATGGGCAGTTTCGATTTTATGCCCCAATTTAGTAATTAAGCCTAGGTTGCGAAATTACCATCATACCCTTAGAGGGTAAATTACCAAATTACCCTTAGTGGGTACGATTACAGAATTATGAAAATGCCCTTACGGACCGAGTTACAAAAATGCCCCTAATGGGCCGAATTACGAAATGTCCCTATGGACCGAATTACGAAAATACCCTTTATGGGCCAAATTGAAATATGTTGCTATATGGGCCGTTTGATATTTACTATATGGGCCGATTGGTAATTTGCTATATGGGCCGTTTGATATTTTTGCTATATGGGCCGATTGGTAATTTTCTATATGGGCCGTTTGATATTTTTGCTATATGGGCCGATTGATAATTTGCTATATGGGCCGTTTGATATTTGCTATATGGGCCGATTGATATTTTGCTAACGGGCCAATCTGATATTTTGCTAAATGGGCCAATGTGATAGGTGATAAATGGGCCAAATGTGATACTTGATTTATGGGCCAAATGTGATACTTGATTTATGGGCCAAATGTGATACTTGATTTATGGGCCAGATGTGATATGGGCCAGAATGTGAGAATTTTTATAATGGGCCGTATGTTTGTAATAATTATATGAATGGATTGTAGTAATTGAATGTGCATATTATATACATGATTTGCATGGGTTGGGATATTTGACGAAGAGAAGTTCTGGTAGCTTTTCTACAAAATTCTGGTGGCTTAATGCCCAGTTTGATATATGGCTTAATGCCCAGTTTAATATATGGCTTAATGCCCAGTTTGGTGTGTTGGCGAGGTGGGTGACTAAAGCTCCCCACAGGTGTGTTGGTTGGTACGGGTGGTGTGTAGCGGATGGAAAACTAGGTTTGGTTGGGAAATTGCATAACACATGCATGTTATATATGATATTATGTTATGATTGTAATGGGCTTAATTAAAGTTTTGGCCCAGTGACAATGGTAAGTGGATTACACACTGAGTTCTAAGTAACTCACCCCTGTTTTCTTTACCCTCCTCAGGTAATGATCAGTGATGGAGGCTTGGGCCGGGGACGACTCAGTGGATGCCATACTATGAATTATGGGTTATTTAAATTACGGGTTTCTTTTTAAGTACTTTTTATTATTTTTGCTATTTTGTAATAAGGCCTCTGGTTAAATTTTTATGGATGCTTTACTTTTGGATGGATTTTATAATATGCCTTAAATATTTAAATGGTTTTATTTTTCTAAAAATAGAAATAAATTTTTTTCTTAAATAAACGTACAAAAAGGGTTTCAATTCTTAGATATTTTTAACTCAGTAATTTTTCTGTTACAACATTTTTAAATGTTCGTTTTCAAATTACTTTCGAACTCTTTAAATTTTCTCAAAATATTAAATCAATTTTTTTAAGTTTCAAATTATACGACTCAAATTATTAGATTTAGTAATCAACCTTTGGTTTTTAATAAACTCCACGTCAAAATGTTTTTCTTGAAAATCTGATTTCTTTAAAAGACTAGATGTATGTTCATTTTGTGTGACATGTCAAATCTGGTCTTAACGCATAGACCAGGTTTGGGATGTTACAAGAAATGTTGAAACTTTGTTGTTAAAATGTGAAATAAATGAAAAATATGGGTTGCTAGGGGTATTATAGTAATTCGGCTATCATGGGTATTAAAGAAATTTCATGAACTTGTGATTTTGTGTAATAAGGACTAATTGTAAAAGTGGTGAAACATTAGGGGCAAATGTGTAAATGTGCTTAAATGTGTGTTTCGGATTAAATTGAATAGAGACATTATTAAATGAGTTAATTTTGAATATATTTAGATCAAGAAAAGCGGAATCCAGATCTAGATCGGAGGAAAACTAAAGTTATCGACTAGTCGACTTATCTCATCGTTTTTTAACCCAAGGTAAGTTCGTATGTGATAAATTTCATTATAATTGCATTTTAAATGCTTTGATATATTATAAGTTATGAATACGATACTTCGGTTAAGTTCGACACTAACTTGATGATAATTCGGCATTCGAAATCCCGGTTGAACCTTAGGAATAGTTTAAGATACTAGTGACATGTCATTAGGGGATACATTGAATTGACTTCAGGCCATGATATTAGCACTTCGGGTGCGAGTTATACCGATTTGGCTTCGGGCCATGAATATCGGCTGATTTGGCTTCTGGCCATGATATCAGTATTTCATACATAAGTTACTTTGATTTGGCTTCGGGCCATGGTATAGGTACTTAGTTTGCGAGACTCCTAAGTATCCGACCTCTATTCCGAATGGTTCAACAGGTAAATGATAGATGTGGGTGAGTATGAGATTGATGCTAGATGATACAGGTACGTACATGAATTATATAAGTTTCAAATTGAGGAAACTTGTGAAGGAAGTGTATACTCTCATAATTGAGTATTTGAAAGGTTTGTTTATTAATGTAAGCTATATGTTGGTATATTCAAATTATTGAATTTATATTTGTGAGATTGCATTGAGTTTATTTCATACGAGCTTACTAAGTTTTATAGCTTACTTTTGTAACATCCTAAATTTTTGGGCCTATGCGTTTAATGGGTGGATATGTTTAATGTGTTAATTTAAGTGTTAGGGGTCCAAATTGGGCTCAGGCTTAGGTAGAGGCCTTGATTAAAATTATCTGTTTGGGCATTATAGGGTTTAAAAAGTAGTATCTATGTTTAAAATACTAAAGTGGGCTTGTGGCCCAATCTTCTGATCTCCATTGATTTTCTTCTCCCATTCATTAAAAGCCGAAACTCCTCATTCAATTCTTCTAAAAGCCGAAAAACACATCAGCCTTCTCTCGTTCATCTTTTCTGGGATTTTCTTAAAAGCCAAAATCCCTAGATCTCATCTCCTATGATTGCCGAAATCTTTCTGTGGTATCTGCTTATGCCGAATCTCAAAAGAAACTAAAGGTAAGTATTGATTCGTAAGATTTCAATCTTTTCTAGCTTTTTAGGGACTCTAGCCGAATGGCTATAAGGAGCTAATCTTAAGTTTTTCTCTTATTTGCGGCATTCCGGGATTTGAAGGGAGGTCATTCGCTTAGATCTCTAAGATAGAGTTCAGTAACACTCGAATCGTGTTACTTTCGGGATTTCAAGGTAAGGAGATCTATTGATTTTTAACGTGTAAATTTGGGTATTTATTAACCCTTGGCCGAATGTAAGGGAGCCCAAATCTTCGTATTCTTCCGGCTTTTGAGCAAGGTTTTAGACTAAGGGTTGTAGATTCAGATAGTACGGATTTAACTAAGGGAGTAAAACTACGCGATATCAGGTGTGTAACACTTCCACACCATTTAGATTGCCTGTTAAAATATGTTATAAATCTGTTATACTCTGATAAATGCTGAAATCCCGGCATCATGTTATAAATCTGTTATATTCTGATAAATGCAGAAATCCCGGTATCATGTTATAAATCTGTTATATTCTGATAAATGCCGAAATCTCGGCATCATGGTTGAAACCCGAAGAGGGTAAAAGCGAATCACCAGGTTAGTGATCTCTGTCATTCCTAAGTGAATGTTCCTGTTAGGGTGACATCTGTGATAAGTATGCTGTTTCTGTGATTGCATGGGGTTGGGTTATTGAAAGGGGAAGTGTTCTGTTGTAGCGGCTTCTGTCGTGACCTGTTGTAGCGGCTTCTGTCATGACCTGTTGTAGTGGATTTTGCCATGACCTGTTGTAGTGACTACAGCCATGATCTGACGATGAGTAGCATGTCTGCCATCAATTGTGTGTAGCGGTGTGGGTTGATTGTAGAAATCCCCTAATGGTGTGACTGGCAGGTAAGGGTGGCGTGTAGCGGATGGAAACCTAGGATTTGGGTTGGGCTTTGCATCTTTTCTGATATATTATATTTTGTTATATGTTCTGTGGGGTTAAGGCCCAAGTCTAATGGTGCATGAGGGTTGTACACGGAGTCTCGCGACTCACCCTATTATTTAACAATTTCAGGTAGCACCTAGTGCATCGGACCGGGCTGGAGAGGAGCGCGAGGTGGCCATGCGAGAGAATACTTGATCCAGCAGAAGATTTTACTTAGAATATTGTTTTTAATATTTTTGATTAAGGGTTTTCAATATCGTTGTAATAAGGCCTTGGGCCACTAGACTAATATTTATGTTTCGGTTTTATGTTGGGCTTTTATTACTGGGCATTTAAATTTTATGTCTAAATTAAGTTAAGACATGTATAGAATTTCGGTTTTTATTTAAAAAACTCACCAAGATAATTTATAACTTTATATCTTGTATGATTTAATAAATTAATAAGTTTTCGGTATAAATATTTAAACCTGATAAATGTTTTTCCAAAGTGCTACGACATGTTTTATAAAAATTTCTTTAGTGACACGCTAGATCCAGTTGTAGTGTTTGGGCCGGGTTTGGGGTGTTACAGATTGGTATCAGAGCCCGGTTCAAAACTCGGCTCTGGGGTTTTTGGGGTCAAAACCTTTTTTTAAAAAAAAATGGGCTTTTGAAACATGCATGTTTTTATGAGTATTCTGAACTCACTGTGTGTTATATATATGTGGGCTTGATGGACTTTATGGGACGTAGATTAGTTAGATTAGAACTTGATGGACTTTAGGCTTAGCTGAAATAACTCCTTAAATCTCATAAGACTTAATTTCACTAAACAAACCCGTGAACGAGTCGCAAGACTAGGGTGTGGCAATAGGCATGCGCATGTCTAGGATTGGATTCGAAAGAGCTTGGTACTTAAGCAGTCCTAGTGACTCACCTCCTCTTCGCTACAATCCTACCTAGTGCGTAGTGACTGTTCACCCTAGCCATGAGGATTTGTTGACGGGCCAAAATCTTAATTAAAACCCGAAAGGGACCAGCCACCTTATTTTTACAAAATTGCTAAAATACCCTTATTTTTGGAAAAAAAAATACCAAGATACCCATGATTTGCAAATATACCTTGATTTACAAAGTCAACAAAATTTTTCCTTGAAAAAAAAATCACACAACACACGACAACAACCAAACACGTGAACACTACTATTTTCTTTTGAAATCAAATCCTTCAAGATACCCATGTTTTCTTTGGAAAAAAAATTGAAAATACCCTTGATTTGTGAAAATAACTAAAATTACTAAATTGCCCCTAATTTGTAAAATGACCAAAGTACCCCTGATTTCAAAAATTACCGAAATACCCCAGATTGGAAAATTACCGAAATACCCCTAGATTTCAAAATTACTAAAATACCTTTATTCCATGAAATCAACAAGGAACTCTATTTTTGAAAATTACGAAAATACCCCTGTAGGATAAAATTACAAAAATACCTCTGGGTAGTGGAATAACGAAAATACCCCTATGTATTGAATGTGGATGTATGGATGTTGTCTGTATGTTGATTGTTGAATGTATGTAGTTTCTAGAACTAGGAGATGTGAACTTGAGACTGAATTGTAGATTCGAAAGAACTACTCTTAAAATTACTATTCATAAGACTCTTCGTGGTTAATCAGTGGAAAGAATTAATAATTCATAAAATTTCTAATTCTGATAATACGAGAATCAACGATGAGCGCTAGAAGAGGAAGAAGAGGCCGCGGTCGAGGCCGTGGAAGTGTTAGGACTGATGTGCTGACTCAGCTAGTTAGGGAGGTACTGAAGAAGGTTAAAGAAATCGGTGAAACACTTCGGGTTGGGTGCGTGGACTGTAAGAAAAAGAAAGAGATCGTAGTTTTCTAGGGTTGCAGTCTCGTTCTGTGAAGCATGTTAAGGTACGTCCAAACTTTCGAGTTTGCGAATATTGCAGAAGGCGTCATCCGGGTGAATGTTGGAGGAAGTCAGGAACGTGTTTAAGATGCGGGTCTGAGGAGCATAAGGCTCGGGATTGTTCAATCACCATTAAGTCGGGTTTGTTTTATGTGGATGCTATATTTTTGGGTATGGAAACTGTATGCGTGCAATGTTTATATATTATTAAACTAGAGTGCGCAGCGAAAGCATAGTGGTGAGACTTGGGTAGTACGATTAATAGTTAGTTGGAAATTTCGAGGACGAAATTTCTTTAAGGGGGTAGAGCTGTAACATCCTGAATTTTTTGGGCCTATGCGTTTAATGGGTGGATATGTTTAATGTGTTAATTTAAGTGTTAGGGGTCCAAATTGGGCTCAGGCTTAGGTAGAGGCCTTGATTAAAATTATCTGTTTGGGCATTATAGGGTTTAAAAGGTAGTATCTATGTTTAAAATACTAAAGTGGGCTTGTGGCCCAATCTTAGGAGGTGACGCCACACAAGGGAGAAAGGGGCCCAAATTTAAGTTTCATGGAGCCCAATTCTTTTAATTTAAGCTAGCTAATTTCAAGCATTAGGGTTAGGTGGAGTGGATGGCAACAAGGCTACAATTTAGGAAAATTTTAATGTTTTTAATTTGTGGATAATAAGCTGATAAAGGAGGGAGGAGTTGGAGCTAATTAAGTCTCTTTTGGATGAGTTAGTAGATTAAGATAAAGGAGAAAAGATAGGATTTATCTGCAAGGATAGGTAAGTGCCGAAATTTCTATAAATAGGGGGGGATAGCTAATCAATTCTGGCATTAGAACCCTACTCTTTCTTCTCTTCCTGTGCCGAAAATTTGAAGGCCATCTCACTTGTTTTCTTTTCTTGTCTTTTCTCTTCCAAAAGCCGAAAATCACCATTGTTTTCTTTTCTCATCTTTTCTCTTCCAAAAGCCGAAAATCACCATTGTTTTCTTTTCTCATCTTTCTCTTACAAAAGCCGAAAAACACCACCTCCCTCACCCTTTCTTTCTTTTTTCTTTGAAATTTCCTTTTAGCCGAATCTTCTGACCTCTATTGATTTTCTTCTCCCATTCACTAAAAGCCGAAACTCCTCATTCAATTCTTCTAAAAGCCGAAAAACACATCAGCCTTCTCTCGTTCATCATTTCTGGGATTTTCTTAAAAGCCAAAATCCCTATATCTCATCTCCTGTGATTGCCGAAATCTTTCTGTGGTATCTGCTTGTGCTGAATCTCGAAAGAAACTAAAGGTAAGTATTGATTCGTAAGATTTCAATCTTTTCCGGCTTTTTAGGGACTCTAGCCGAATGGCTATAAGCAGCTAATCTTAAGTTTTTCTCTTATTTGCAGCATTCCGGGATTTGAAGGGAGGTCATTCGCTTAGATCTCTAAGATAGAGTTCAGTAACACTCGAATCGTGTTACTTTCGGGATTTCAAGGTAAGGAGATCTATTGATTTTTAACGTGTAAATTTGGGTATTTATTAACCCTTGGCCGAATGTAGGGGAGCCCAAATCTTCGTATTCTTCCGGCTTTTGAGCAAGGTTTTAGACTAAGGGTTGTAGATTCAGATAGTAAGGATTTAACTAAGGGAGTAAAACTACGTGATATCAGGTGTGTAACACTTCCACACCATTTAGATTGCCTGTTAAAATATGTTATAAATCTGTTATATTCTGATAAATGCCGAAATCTCGGCATCATGTTATAAATCTGTTATATTCTGATAAATGCCAAAATCCCGGCATCATGGTTGAAACCCGAAGAGGGTAAAAGCGAATCACCTGGTTAGTGATCTCTGTCATTCATAAGTGAATGTTCCTGTTAAGGTGACATCTGTGATAAGTATGTTGTTTCTGTGATTGCATGGGGTTAGGTTATTGAAAGGGGAAGTGTTCTGTTGTAGTGGCTTCTGCCGTGACCTGTTGTAGTGGCTTTTGCCATGACCTATTGTAGTGGCTACAGCCATGATCTGATGATGAGTAGCATGTCTACCATCAATGGTGTGTAGCGGTGTGGGTTGATTGTAGAAATCCCCAAATGGTGTGACTGGCAGGTAAGGGTGGCGTGTAGCGGATGGAAACCTAGGATTTGGGTTGGGCTTTGCATCTTTTCTGATATATTATATTTTGTTATATGTTCTGTGGGGTTAAGGCCCAGGTCTAATGGTGCATGAGGGTTACACACGGAGTCTCGCGACTCACCCTATTATTTAACAATTTCAGGTAGCACCTAGTGCATCGGACCGGGCTGGAGAGGAGCGCGAGGTGGCCATGCGAGAGAATACTTGATCCAAAGAAGATTTTACTTAGAATATTGTTTTTAATATTTTTGATTAAGGGTTTTCAATATCGTTGCAATAAGGCCTTGGGCCACTAGAATATTATTTATGTTTCGGTTTTATGTTGGGCTTTTATTACTGGGCATTTAAATTTTATGTCTAAATTAAGTTAAGACATGTATAAAATTTTGGTTTTTATTTAAAAAAACTCACCAAGGTAATTTATAACTTTATATCTTATATGATTTAATAAATTATTAAGTTTTCGGTATAAATATTTAACCTGATAAATGTTTTTCCAAAGTGCTACGACATGTTTTATAAAAATTTCTTTAGTGACACGCCAGATCCGGTCGAAACGTATGGGCCGGGTTTGGGGTGTTACAACTTTGTTTATATTTCCCGTGTTTTATAGTGTTATCAAAGCTAGCTCAGATTCAGGGATCGTTGGAGATCACTTTACACTATTTACCTATCTCTTGGTACCTATGAACTTTGGTATTTTAAGTATATGGCTTGTATAGGGACTTTGAGTCATTTTGGTATTGTAGCATGATTTTGGCCATTTGTGTTGGCATTGTAAATGTTTATGTCTTGGTATGTATATATAGCCATGAGTGATGGCTTATTTTGGTCTATTTTGGTATGTTTGAATCATGTATATATATATATATATATATGGTTATGTCTTGTGTAATGAGTTGGTTGATGGTTATGGATGATTTATGGACATTGGTTTGTTTGTGAAACTAGGCTGAAAGATGCATATTTGGTAGAGTATAGTTAATTGAAGTGTATATGTGAATTAGGCAATAAATTAGATGGCATATTGTGATAGTTTATGATTTGTATTGATGGGTAATGAAATGGTATGGAATATGCTTGATATGAGATTGATTTAATGCTTATTATGCCTTGTGTTGGTGTCTTTGAATTGTGGTGTAGGTAAATGTATTTTGGGTGTGAAAATGGCTTAGTAAATAGCCTATTTTTGTCCACACAGGAAGAGACATGGGCATGTGTCTCAGCCGTGTGTGACACACGGTCATGTTGCACAGCCATGTGTGACACATGGTCATGTTGCAGGTGTTGAAATTGAAATCAAGTCAGTATTGTAACGCCCCAAAATTTATGTTAATGTTTTGGTGTAAAATTGACACACAAATATCTGTCAGGTTAGTGGTTATATATCCTGAGTGTGTGTGGGAGGTCCTAAGTTCAAGCCATGACTTAGGTAAATTTTTGTATTTTTATAAGTAAAGCCCTAACCTTGCTTGAAGGGTTTAAGTTTAGTTATTTGTAGGGTTATATCGGAGTGGGCCTACTGGTCAGGTGGTTAAGTTGGGTGTTTGTAAATTGGAGGTCCTGTGTTCGAAGCAAGGTGTAAGCAGGAAGATTTATTTTTACCTCGGTTGACTGGGAGTGTTTGAGTGAAGTCGGAATTCTGCTAAATGGTGGAGGTAGCACTACAGCAAAACAGACTTTTAGCGGCGTTTTTTTTTTTTTTTTGCCTTTAGCGGCATTTATAAGAGCCACTAAAAGTATTTGCGATGCTTTTAAAAGTGCCGCAAAAAACGCCGCTAAATCAAACGCCACAAACTTTACTGGAGCTTTTACCACAAATGCCACTAAAGGTCATGACTTTTAGCGGCGCTTTTCCCACAAACGCCGCTAAAGTTCATGACTTTTAGCGGCGCTTTTCCCACAAACGTCGCTAAAGGTCATGACTTTTAGCGACGCTTTTCCCATAAACGCCGCTAAAGGTCATGACTTTTAGCGGCGCTTTTCCAACAAACGCCACTAATGGTCACGACTTTTAGCGGTGCTTTTTCAACAAACGCCGCTAAAGGTCACGACTTTTAGCGGTGCTTTTCCCACAAATGCCGCTGAAAGTCATGACTTTTAGCGGTGCTTTTTTTTACAAACGCCGCTAATTTGTACAGATTTGCAATATACAATTTGTTCAATATCATACCCCTCCTGCACAAAAAACCAACCAATAACAGCAAATATAGTATATAATTGCAACCCAAAACAGCAAATGTAGCATAAAAATCACACCAAATGCATTAATTCTAAATGAAATTTGAAAATGAATAAAAGATATATGATATAAATTAATGAATGAATTATAACTGAAAATATTTTTACAATATTGTTAAATGTAACAATGTTAAAAATCATCTTACAACAAGAAAACAAATGTCTAAGATGGCCGCCTCTGCGACTGCTGGAATACCTTCATCATAGTTTGAAGCTGTAGCTGTAGCTGGAGTTCTTCATACTTTCTGTTCCGCTCTGCCTCCCTCGCTGCTACCTCTGCCTCCCTCCCTGCTACCTCCGCCTCCCTCGCTGCTGCCTCCGCTTTAAGTTGAGAAATATGCTCAACCGTGCTCGATTGCATCTGAGCTATCTGGTCTTTTAGTCTCTGAACTTCAGCACGAGATTGACTCCCGAAAGGCATGTATTGCTGGGAGCCGGATCCAAAATATTGGGTCGGGGTAACACCAGGTCCTTGACATCAAACCCGACCATACCTTTTAAGACCCAAAACATTAGTGATAATTCTGTTATAAATATACTCAAGATTAACAAAACTATCAGTCGAAGCAGTCGTACCTTTCAGGACTCAAAACATCAGTAATAATTTTGTTATCAATATCCTCGAGATTAACAGAACTATCAGTCAAAGCAACTGCTTCATACTCTGCCTTTTTCTCCTTTCGTTTATCCTAATAAATTAATGAAAGAGTTAGAAACAAAATATATAATAAGAAGGAATGCAACATAACTTAACATTATAAATTTAAAACTACAAGCGATGAATTATACTATTATAATTAAACATTATAAATATTTATAATAAATCAAATTTTATTAAGTAAATATACCAAAATTTCTGGAGCTTCGGATGTCATCGGAGATCCATCCTTCTTCCTATGCGTAATGTCAAAGACTGAAGGCGTCCAACTTTTTGACCAGACGAGGCTTCCTACATTGTAGCAGTAAAATATATTTTAATAGTATAAAGTCATTAATATTTAACAGAATTAATAAATTATAATACCTCGGCCTCAGCTACACAAGCAAAACTTCTGGACCCTGCCGTGTGCGTGAATTTTTGTTTCTGTCTGCTGCTTGTTCCAACTCGCTCACGGTCCTACATAATGAAATTTATATTATGTATATAGTAAATACGTATTTGACATAACCAAAAATTTTATAAGACTTTAAAAGTACGTAATACCTCTCCTTTCCTTGAATTCCAGAATCTAACTTGACCTTCCCATTGGTACCTCAACATTCCCGGCGGGACATTTCTTAAATTTTCGTCGAGGCTTATGTCTTTCTTAAAATATTGTTTTTTCAGCGTGCTTTTATTGCCTCTCCATTTTTTACCCAATGTTTTCTTAACATAGTCATCGGAGACCTCTAAAGCAAACCTCTCCTGAACAAAAAAAGTTTAAAAAGTTAATATAAATGAAAGTTAAACCAAAGTATTATAAATTACATTCACGTTTTGCTACCTTAATATTATCGAGAGCCTGATTTTTGTTGGCATCAGGCATGTGATGCCATGATTCGTAGTTAATGGGCAACATATTGGCATTTCGTGCTATAATGCCCAAATAGCCTGCTAACAGTTGAGCTTCAGATCCAACAGGTTGGCCATGATTGTTTCTCCTTACTTTAACACGCTCGACAGGCTCTAAGTCGTATAAATCTTTAGGCAATGTACGTCCCCGACCTCTGCGTGTCCCACCACCTTAAGCTGAAAAATGATATATTATTCTATTAAAATTGAAAAATGAATCAATAATAAAATTCAACATGCATGTAAAATAAACTTAACATTACTTTGAAATTCTGCAGGCTCGTCATCTATGTCCGACAGACTAGAAGATCCAACAACTGTTTGTTGTTCACTATTTCCTTCTTCTGAATTTGGAGCATTGTGGACAAAAATTAACTCTCGCAATCATCTTCTAGGCATTTTTCTTGCAATACACATAAAATAGTTCAAAATTTTAGTAACAAATAACAACAATAATAGTACATTTAAAATAGTTAAATTATATAACATGACCGATATTAAAATTATAATAAATAATAAATCGTAAAATCTTACTACATCATATTTCGTAAATTATATAACATGACCCATTGAAATTGCTGACTAGTACTAGGGATATTTTCATTTAAGTTTTGTTCTGGAAAAGGAAAAGTTTTTGATCTTTCGACTATGTCATCTCTACTTCCATTGCCCATGTCAAACAAGTCTCTGGGGGTGTTCCGGAGTACAACGTACCAACCCTCATCAGTTGGATCTTTTGAGTAAAAAACTTGTTTCACTTGAGAAGAAAATACATATGACTCATCCATCAATTGTTCTCTAGTGTGAATCAATCGAGAAAAATTCAC
The DNA here is from genome assembly GCA_005393395.2 of Gossypium australe. NCBI lineage: Eukaryota > Viridiplantae > Streptophyta > Magnoliopsida > Malvales > Malvaceae > Gossypium > Gossypium australe. Next base: position 49,842,021 of record CM016626.1, read on the forward strand.
CATTGTAAAACCATATTGATCATATTTAACTCCGCGAGCCGTATTCACATCAGCCCAGTCTCCTCGAAATAAGACAACTTTCCATCTGCCATAATAATCCAACTCAATTACGTCAGTAAGAAGTCCGTAATACTCCACATTCCCCTCGACAGGATTTATTGTCCCTAGCACTAGCATAACTTGTAATTGAAGAATTAACAACAATTCCACAATTTAAGGTTCAATCTCTCACGATACTTTGTATGAAATCTGAATCCTTTGATGAGGAAGGCACTATATCTTTTCACTATTCTATTTGGACCTTGTGATAGCCATTTAACTTCGTCATTTACTCCATTTCGACTCCAAACCTATCGAATCGAAAGTAAATTGAGTAATTATAAATATTATGAGAAAACATTATTACTTGGCAATGAAAACTTCAATTGCATACCGTTTGGCTTAACTATCCATGAAATGATTCTGTGAACAACTTATTAATTTCTCATTGTTGTAATCTTCGGGACTGTGAACGAGCTCTCAATATTTGTTTGTACTCACTACGTTAAAAAAAAGGGTTATTTTGTTAGAAGACAGACAAAATATAATTGATGAATATTTATCAAACTCTAGAACTTACTTGCGTAATGGTTCCATTGACTCGTGATGAAAAAGAATATATCGATGTGCTTGGACCCACAATCTATCATCTAATTCTGCAATTTCGACTTTGCCGATTGGTTCTCCGAAACTTTGAAATAAATAAGTTTCGGCCAAGTTATGATCTGTGAGCCCAGCATTTCTACTTGGTCTGTTCATTCTTGTTTCAACATCTTCCAAATACCTTGAACAAAAAGCCATACATTCCTTTGCCAAGTAGCCTTCGGTAATTGATCCTTCCGGATAACATTTATTGCGGCAGTAAGACTTCAATTTGGAGAGGAACCTAAACACGGTATAGAACATCAAAAGTTGCAACTAAAGGCATTTAGGTGAATGAAGGAATAATTTACAAATAAATTAAGACCTTTCAATGGGATACATCCATCGATAGAAAACGGGTCCACCAAGTATTGCTTCACGAGGGAGATGAATTAACAAGTGCACCATATTTGTGAAGAAGAAAAGCGGGAAGATCTTCTCCAGATTGCATAAAGTCAGTGCGGCTCGATCTTGTAGTGTCTCAAGTTCTTGAACATCCAAAACTTTGCCACAAATGTCTTTCATTATATTGGACAGTTCAATTACACAAGACGTCACCTTTTTCGACATACAACACCGCAATGCAACTGGCAGTAAGTCTTGCATCAAGATGTGATGGTCATGCGATTTTAAGCCATATAGTCTTCGATCTTTAAGACTCACACATCGAGATATATTTGATGCGTATGCATCCGGGACCTTTATATCCTTCAACACCATACAGAACACTTCGTTCTCCGTCTTTGACTTGAATAAATAGCAGGCGGCAACCGATATTTCATATTCGGAAGTGCTTGGGGATGAAGCTAACGCCGAATTCCCATGTGGACTAAATAAAGTCGACTCTGATTATTGTCTTTCTATTTTCCATCGATATTCAAAATAGTCCCAATGATGTTCTCGCTGACATTTTTCTCAATGTGCTTAACATCAAGATTATGGCGTAAAATCTGATGCTCCCAATAAGGCAACTAAAAAAAATACTTCTTTTTTTCCACAAGTCCGCCTCATTAGGATCATCCTCTTCATCAGATTCATCATCAAATTCATCCCTTGATCTTCTATTTCTTTGCGTGTTGGCCGATTGACTCATCTTCCCATAAATGAAATTCATATCTTTCAACATGAACAATATTTCGGATCCACCGGTTTGCGAAGGAGCTTCTCCGAACTCTTCAATACCGTCAAACTGAGTACTCTGAAATCTAAATCTATGATTTTCCGGTAACCACCGACGATGCCCCATGTAAGAGAACTTCTTCCCATTATATAACCATTGCGAACATGTCTGCGTAGCACAACAAGGACAAGCATAACCTCCCTTGGTACTCCAACCAGATAAATTGGCGTACACCTGGAAGTCATTAATAGTCCACATCAAAGCCGCACGTAAATTGAAGTTCTCCTTTCTCAGCACATCGTATGTCTCAACACCAGCCCATAATTGTTTTAACTCTTCAATCAGTGGCTGCAAATATATGTCAATATCATTCCCAGTCCCTTTCTCTCTAGGGATAATCATCGACAAGATAAAGGATGATTGTTTCATGCAAACCCATGGAGGTAAATTATAAGGAACAAGCACCACTGGCCAAGTACTGTACGCAGTGCTCATGATTTTGTAAGGGTTAAATCCATCAGCTGCTAGCCCTAACCTCACACTCCGAGGATCGCTTGCAAAACTTGGACCATTTTACAAAACCAGCACGAAGGGAATGTTGTTGTTAAGATGTCCAAATTGCAAATTTAGACTACCAGGTTTGAAAATTTTAAAAATGGATGAAGATGAAACTATTTCAGATTTCTATACTAGATTATGGGACATATGTAACGAAGCTTTTTATCTTGTTAAATGCTTCTCCAAGAAGAAACTGGTGAGAAAAGTTTTGAGGTCTCTTCTAAAATGTTTTGCTATTAAGGTCACGACCATCAAAGAAGCTAAGGATATCACCACCCTAAGATTGGATGAGTTGATAGGTTCTTTTAGGACCTTTGAAAAATCTTAAAGAAGAAAAACATGACAAGTTGAGGATTGAGAAGAATGTCGCCTTCAATGTTCAGTAAGCCTCAAGGAGACTTTGGTGCTATCAACTCTGATAGGAAGTTTCAACCAAAAGAGGATAATGTTCAGAACAAGAAGTACTAAGAGGTTCAATGCTTCAAATGCAACCAGATTCAGTCAGAATGTGCCAATAACAAGAAGAAGCAGAAGTCCTTACCTATTACCTGTTACAAAAGTGGGCGCCCAAAAATGAATAAACTATATGACAGGGGTGTTTAAATTGTTTGTTGTTCGAAGCTGCAGGGAATTATAGCCTACAAAAACGTTGTTTCTTTTTATCCATAGTTTTAACCACTAGTGTCATTAGAAACTCAACCATTTTTGCAGGCTTCTATGGGCATTCCAAGTGAGGACAACAACCACAATTTTCAGATATATGGCTTGAAATAAAGAAAAAATAGAAGCAGTAGTACCCGTTATGTGAATACCAGTGTAGCAGTAGTACCCGTTGTTTCACCTGCAGAAAAAAATAATAAGGGCAGAGAACACCACTGTCATCTAAATGTACAGAAGAAACAATTAGAGAATAAAACAATTGGAAAACAAATTCCATGCCTCTATTGTGAAATTCCTTGTCAGTTTTCATAAATCCGGCAACTAATGCCGGTGGATTGGTGCTAACGGGTAAAAGATACGGTGCTGGCCGGTGGGTATTGGAGTGGAGAAGGGGAGAAAGAATTGGCTGTTAGGGATTAGAATTTGGGGGAATCGACCGAAGAGGGAAAGAAAAGAAAGGCAGTGGCTAATTAAAATGGTGACGTTTAGGCTATTTAAACTTTGTGGCATTTATATAAAGTGCCACTAATAAAAACGGCAGCGTTTTACAAACTTTGTAACATATTTGCGGCGTTTTTATAAAAAACGCCACTAAAACTGCGATAAGATAAAACGATAGTGTTTTGCACAATTGTGTAACATATTTTAGCGTTTATTGGTAAAAACGCCACTAAACCGCTATAAACATATTTGCGGCGCTTTTAGGTAAAAACGCCACTAAAACCTCTATAAGATAAAACGGCAGTGTTTTGCACAATTTTGTAACATATTTGCGTCGTTTATTGGTAAAAACGCCACTAAACCGCTATAAACATATTTGCGGCGCTTTTAGGTAAAAACGCCACTAAAACCTCTATAAGATAAAACGGCAGTGTAACATATTTGCGGCGTTTTTTTAAAAAACGCCACAAAACCACGATAAAATGGCAGCGTCCTGCGAAAATGTGTAACATATTTGCGGCGTTTACCATAAACGCCACTAAAAACCATATAAAAACGGTGCCATTTTGCCCAGTTTTGCAAAAATTTACCTCAACTTTTTGTGGCGTTTTTTAAACGCCACTATTGATCAATTGTAATTTTTCCATTTTTACATATTTTTCTATTTTTTTTCAAAATTTTTGTGCTCATATCCGTTAATTTTTTGAATTTTGTTTATTTTTTGAATATTAAACTTTTTAAATCAAATATGTATTAAAATATTTTTTTTAAATTTTTAAATTTTTAAGTTTTTATTTTTAAGATTTAAATTATTTTTAAATCTTTATATTTTTAAAATTAAATATTTAAAAAAATAGTATCATGTCATGTGAATTACCTTGTACATTTTCACGTTAATATCATTAAAAAAATTAATTTTACAATTACATTCCTATTAAAAATGCGATTTAAAATTTTTTAAAAAGTGGAAGGTTTTGGTTCAAAAATAAGAATATTCAAATTGATAAAAAAAGTATAAATATTGAAAGTCATAATTTAATTACCATGATTAATTCTTTTACGAATTAAATTGATATATGGGTATGGCATGGTCTAGTATATTGTTGAAAGGATTTCTTTTTTCTTTCTTTTTTCATCAACATTATTCATTCAAAGTATAGTCTGTATTAATCGTCGTTTAAATTTTTATATAAATGGCATTTAATTATATATATACACATAAATTTGGATAGCGATACATCTCAGAATTATATATGAACACATACCAGAAACCCTATACACCTTAAACCCTAAACCGCAACTCATATATATACATATATATTACAAGTTGCAGAAGTAATTAAAGAAATAATAATCTAATTGCTTACCTAAACCCTAAAATAATATGATTTTTATCTATTTTATCAAAATACCTAATACTTAAATCCCTAAACACTAAGACTCTAACTTTATTATTCGATATGGTTTAAGCAGTAAACCCTAAACTAAATAAATCTAAAATACTAAAAATTAAACTATAAACCCGGCCTTAATCTTAAATCCTAAACCCTAAATCCTAAATCATAAACTCTAAATCCTAAACCATAAAGATTAAACCATAAACTATATACCCTAAATTAAAACATAAACCCTAAATTATCATGACAATTAATTCAAAATTTTAAAATTAATACTATCTCTTTTACGATTATATAAGAAATTAAATAATATTTTTTTTTCATTTTTAGCAAATATTTTTCTATGTTTTTACTTTCAACTTTTTTCCAAGTCTCATTATTTTTTTGATTAAAAATAATTTATATTTTAATCAATATAATTTATATTTTAATTAATATAAAATATTTATATTTTAAATATTCAATTAAAAATAAATTGTATTTTAATTAACATTACTATTTAGCGTTTAAGGGTTTCAATAAAGCAAAACTTCTTTATAGTTTACTTATCAATTTGTAACTTTTCATAATTAAGTCAGTTTCAAATAGCAAAATAAAATTAAATTCAAAACAAAAATAAGAAAAAATGAAAATTAAATCGAATCAAATCGAAACGAGTATTACCCTAAATGAAAATTGAATTGTTGCTCAACATTTAGCGGCGTTTAAGGTTAGGGTTTAATTGTTAATTGTAATTTAGTGTTTGTAATTTAGGGGTTCATGGTCGAGTATTTAGAGTTATGATTTAGGGTTTAGAATCTAGATCCATGGTTTAGAGTTTAGGGTTTATACCGTTTAAGGTTTAAGGTTTAGGGTTTAGGGATAAACAGATGCACAATCAGATTTTGTTAGGGGCTGAAATTAATTTGTAAGTAAAAAAATACAATCTTACCATTTTTATAGCATATATTTTTATAATTTTTTAATGATTAAATCAAATTTGATATTTTGTCTTCATTCGAAAAACCCTAAATCGGCCTAAACCCGTGAACCTTAAACCATACACCTACAAACTCATAAAGTCATAAACTCAAGCCATAACCCTAATCTTAAGACTAACCGTAAACCATAAACTCTACACACTAAATCTTGAAATGCTGAACTCGAAACCCTAGTCAGCACATACAAACCACTAAACCTTTAATTATAACCTTAAACCCTAAATTATTTAGATAAATTTTGAATATTATATATTCTTTCAATATTTTAGGATATTTAAATAACATTTTCAATTTACTAATTAATTTTGTTTCTCTACAGATGCATGGGTTACCAATTTTTTTACTTTTAATATATATAAAGCTTATCTATTATCTCTAAAATAATTTAAACTATAATTATAATTTTAATATATATATATATATAAGAAATTAAATACTTTAAACTATAATATATATATATTTTATAGTGGCTAAACCCTAAAATAAATTTTATAAGGGACAAAAGTAATTAAAATAAAATGTTAATGTTTATATAGACCCTAAAATAAATTAATTCTTAGTGGCGTTTTTTTAGAAGCGCCGCTAATGCTCCGTTCTTTCGCAGCGTTTTTTTAGAAGCACCGCTAATGCTCGATCTTTAGCGGCGTTTTTTTTAGAAGCGCCGGTAATGCTCCGATCTTTAGCGGCGTTTTGTAAGAAGCGCCGTGTAACATCCTAAAATTTGAGTATCATCTTGTTGCTTGTGTTAGCTCGGGTATGATTTTATTGTGTGCTTGTGAAGGCTTGGAATTATTCGGATCTAGAATAATTTTTTTTATGGAGAATTTAGTGAAGTGGATCAAGTGACCCTGATACTTAAGTTAATTTAAGTGTCTAAAATTAGCACAAGAGGAGTTAGTAGCATGGTGGAAATGGCGCGTGAATGGTTGCTTGAGGGGAGTGGTTCGAATCACATGGAGTGCATTTTTGGAGACTTTATTTTTTCTGCATCTTTACATCAAGTGTCGGCCAAGCTTTATATTTGGTAAGTTGGACTTTAAATTTTTATGGCAAGATGATTAATAGTTTAGGTAAGCTTGAACTTAGGGAAAGGAATCATTTTGATTAAGGAATGATGAGGGAACACAAGGCATAATGTAAGGTGATTGCTATGGAAAGTTTTGTGTGGAAAACTTTGACTTTGGAGTCCATGTATTTGGACGGTTTGGGGGCCTAGGGGGGGTGACCGAATTTTGTTGAAGGTTTTGGTAGGTTGTAGCTAGTTGGTCATTTTGACAATTGGGTTATTTTGTGTTTTCTCTAAAGCAAATTTTCTTTTCTTTGCACCTTTCCTCTCCTAGCCGAATGCATTTTTAGCATAAGCATCTTTTATTTTCTTTTCTCTTTTCTATTGGTCATTCCATTTTGACCATTTTGGTTTAATTTGCCTATTCTCTCAAGTTTCTTTTCCCCTATTGCCGAAAACACCAAAAACCTTGATGACCATTTTCTCTTTTCTTTTCTTCCTCTCTAGTGCCGAAATCACCATAGCACTAAGGCCATTTTTCATCCCTTTCTTTTCTTATTTTCTCTTCTCATTTACCTTGTCTAGGCCGAAATCTCCTTCTTCCAAAGTTCACCATTGCCGCAACCTCTTCAAACCAAAACACCATAGCTGTAACTCTCTTTCCCTCATTTTCTTCTTTTCACAATCCATCATAAGCCGAAACATATCAATCATCATCTAGCTGAATTTAGGAATCTAATCCCTTTAATTCTCTTTGGCCGAAACCTTGAAGGAGGATTTTGGGATTTAGTTGTAGCCGACGGTTGGAAGGAAACCTTTCGGGATTTGAATACTCAAGGTAAAGCAAGTGTGATTTTTAGGCCGAAGGCCACTTACTTTTGTTCATTATGTTAGAATTGAATCTAACATATATCATATAGGATTTCGACAAACTCCATAGGCAAGTGACGATTTTCGGGATTAAATCGAGTAAGGTAAGGGATAATGATATTCGACCAAAGGCCATATCTTTTTAGTGATAATCGATTTCTCATATAGTGTTATGTAGGTGCTGTCGGCGTTATAAGCGAAAGTCGGAAATCTTGAGTTTTCTATCGTTCTTCGTGTTTACAAGGTGTGTAGCTCTACACTAAATTTCTGATAGATTAATAGCATTATTGATAAACATGTGTTAAATAGTAATATGAATGATTATGGCTTCGGGTACCATTCAGTGGTACATGATATTTAGGTACGTTAATCCCCTAATACTTCGTTAATAATGCTATAAGCATGAATATGAAATGTGTATGATTCCGTTATGATTTTGGGGGTATATGGCATGATATCGAAATAATATGTTATTGCATGGGCATATGGGTGATATTGATAAAGGGGAAGTGTTCCGGTGGTTTTTACACATTATCCGGTGACTTCGGTCACATATTATGAATCCGGTGACTCTGTCACAATTATCTGGTGGCCATGCCACAATTTATAAGGGCGATGTGCAAGTTGACTGCAGCAACTGCCTTCGATGGTGTGTAGCGGATGGAGGGTCGATTTAGTAATCCTCACGGTGTGATTGGCAGGTACGGGTGGTGTGTAGCGGATGGATATCTAGGTTGGGCTCGGGATTGCATTTCATTTTATATGTACATGTGATTATTTGATTTGCTATATTATGGGCTTATGGCTAAATGTGACTTTAAATGGGCTTTATTGCTATGATCGATTGGGTTTTAGTGTATTGTTACACATTGAGTCTGTTGACTCACCCTTTGTGGGATATCATTTTCAGGTGATACACAGTGATTTGGACCGGGTCAGCGAGGACTACGTGGTGGCCATTGCTCAACTCAGTATTTCGGTTTTCCTTTTTATTAAACTTATTACGTTTTCTTTTATTATTTCGGGATTTATTTTGGGTTATGTTTTTGTAATAAGGCCGACATTAGCTATGTTACTTATACGTTTTAAATTTTTATTCTGCTACGATCAACTTCAACTAAATAATTAAATATTTTGACGAACTCCTTAAATTGTTTTGACACCTAAATACCTATGGTTTTCAACTTAATCATAAGTTCTAAATCCGGTTCTTCTTTTGATTTATAAAATCATAAAGATAATGTTTTAATAAGATACAAATTTAAATCACAAAACGGTTTTCAACAAGATCGTACTTCAAATCTATTCTCTTACCACAAAATCACATGTTTTCCAAAACGACAGAACGAGTTTTTCTCAAGAAGCATATCCGGTTGGGGCTTGTGGTCTGGGTTTGGGGTGTTTCAACTTGGTATCAGAGCCCAGTTTTAAACACTCGGCCTTAGGTTTTAAAGTCCACAACGTTTTCAAAATTAAGCCCAAATGAGTTTTTGTGAAGGTTTTGGTTAAACTGGTTTTTATGGAAGCATGGCACCCTAGTTCTCGGCCCAGGTCCGGTAGGTAAGTACTTTTGTTGATAAATTGATGTGAGTATGTTAATGTATGATACTTTAGTTGATAAGCCTAAGGAAACTATACTTTAGATACATGGACCCTAGGTATATGTGTACTTCTACGGAAAAACCACTGATTAAAACTCTGTTACATAAAATTTTCTTTAAACAAGAAAATGAAAAAACTCTAATGCATAAACTTTTCGTAAATCATATAAGACGCGTAGTAGACATGAGTTATAGGGGACGTGGTCGTCGTGGACGCGGTAGAGGCAGAATGGCTGTGTCGGAACCAGTTAGGTCTGGTCAGGGTTCCAAAAATGAGGCACCGCCATCGGCTGTAGGGGCGAAATTTCAAGAGCAAACTGGAGGAGATGGCGCAGTCTCGCAAGCTATGCTGCGAGTTCTAGAGCGAGTAGCGGGAGCTAGTATGGTTAATGAGGCTCGAAAGTCAGTAGCTGAGAGACTTAGATCAAACGAAGCCAAGGTTTTTAGGGGAGTATCTGGGGTAGCTCCAAATGTAGCGGAGTACTGGTTAGAGGCAGTCGAGAGGATCATGGACGATTTGGACTGCACTGCTGAGGAAAAGCTGAAATGTGCTGTTTCGCTGCTTCGAATGAGGCCTACCAGTGGTGGCTCACTGTCAAAGAGAGTATTCCTGCGGATCGAGTGGATTGGGGGTATTTTAAGGTTAAGTTCGAGGGGAAATACGTTGGAGCTAGCTACATTGACTCTCAGAGAAAGGCGTTTCTGAATTTAGTGCAAGGAAATAAGTCGGTAGCTGAGTATGAAGCGGAGTTTCTGCGGTTAAGTCGGTATGCTAGAGGGATTGTAGCTACTGATTATGAGCGGTGTGTCAGATTTGAGGATGGGTTGTGAGATGAGCTGCGAGTGTTGATTGCTCCGCATCGAGAGAGGGACTTTGCAGTCTTAGTGGATAGGGCGCGGATAGCTGAAGAAGTTAAGCAGACCGAGAGACAGAACCGAGATTGAGGTCAGAATAAGAATAAGAGGAACTATGGGACTTCAGGGTCATCCGGGAATCTTCAAAAAAGACCTAGAGTTGATGGGCCGCGAGGTCAGCAGGTTGCTACGGGAGGACAGTACCGTACTTATGCTCAGTGTGGAAAGATACACTTGGGTGAATGTTGGAAAAAGACAGGGGGATGTTTTAAGTGCGGGTCCAAGGATCATATGATTAAGCATTGTCCGATGGATACGGATAGGAACCGTCTAGCAGGTCAGGGTTTTAATCAGGCTGGTAGAGGTGGACAGCAGCTGTCAAGGGGTCGTGGTCCAAATGGTAGAGGTAATGGTTCTGGTAGAGGTCACGGAACTTCGGGTAGAGGTGGTGGTAACTCTGAGGCTAGACAGCCAGGTCTGGTATATGCGGTTCGTCGGAGGGAAGATAGTGATGTACCTGATGTTATCACGGGTACGTTTCTGATCTCTGGAATACCCTTTATTGCTTTGATAAATATAGGGTCAACTCATTCATACATCGCTAGTGAAGTATCTGGAATTCTGCATGTGAACTCTGAGACTGTACCTAGGAAGATAACTGTGCTTAGTCCTTTAGGGCAGACTGTAGTAGTAGATAAGCTCTTTAAGGAAGTGCCTTTAGAAGTACAAGGGACGCAGTTTCTGGCTGACTTAATGGAGTTGCCATTCGGGGAATTTGATCTAATCTTAGGCATGGATTGGTTAGTGAAGTATCGTGCTAATGTAGATTGTGCTGCTAAGCGTCTGACATTAAGAACCTTCGACGATAAGGAAGTTGTGGTGATGGGCGAGAGACGGAATTACTTGTCAAATGTGGTATCTGCCCTTAAGGCAGAAAAGATGGTAAGGAAGGGTTGTTTGGCTTTTCTGATGTTGGTCAGTGCTTTGGAGGCTAAGGAGGTAGCTGTTGAAGGAGTCAGAACTGTAAGAGAATTCGTGGATGTCTTTCCGGAAGAACTTCCTGGATTGCCTCCGGATCGTGAGGTGGAATTTGGGATTGACTTGTTGCCTGGTACAGCGCCAGTATCTATCGCTCCGCATAGAATGGCACTGAAGGAGTTGGTTGAGCTTAAGGCTCAAATCTGGGAGTTGCTTGATCGTGGGTTTATCCGACCCAGTGTGTCTCAATGGGGAGCACCGGTCTTGTTCGTAAAGAAAAAGGACGGGACTATGCGTATGTGCATAGACTATCGGCAGTTGAATAAGCTGACCATCAAGAACAAGTACCCTTTGCCAAGGATAGACGACTTGTTCGATTAGCTTAAGGGAGCTGCGGTATTCTCAAAGATAGATCTACGGTCGGGATATCATCAGCTGAAGGTGAAAGAAGTGGATATCCATAAGACAGCTTTCCGGACAAGATATGGGCATTATGAGTTCTTAGTAATGCCGTTCGGATTGACGAACACCCCAGCTGCGTTCATGGATATGATGAATCGGGTTTTCCAACCCTACTTGGATCAGTTTGTCGTTGTGTTTATAGACGACATCCTAGTGTATTCCAAGTCTGAGGAGGAGCATGATGAGCATCTTCGGATAGTGTTGCAAGTGTTAAGGGAAAAGAAGCTTTATGCCAAATTCAGCAAGTGTGAATTTTGGCTGAAGGAAGTTGTGTTTTTAAGGCATGTGGTGTCTGCGGAAGGGATAAGGGTGGATATTTGGAAGATTGAGTCAGTGTTGGATTGGAAACCACCTAAGTCTGTAGCTGAGGTTTGCAGTTTCTTGGGATTAGCAGGCTATTACAGAAGGTTTGTAGAGGGGTTTTCATCAATAGCTGCACCTTTGACGAAGTTGTTAAGAAAGGAGGTACCTTTCGTATGGGCAAATAAGCAGCAAGAGAGCTTTGAGAAGCATATGAGGGTTTTGACTGAAGCTCCGGTTTTGATTCAGCCCGAGGCAGGGAAGGATTTTGTGGTATATTGTGATGCTTCTCACACAGGATTAGGATGTGTTCTGATGCAAGACGGGAAGGTAGTCGCTTATGCGTCTCTGCAATTAAGGCCACATGAGGTTAATTATCCGACGCATGATTTAGAGTTGGCAGTGGTAGTCTTTGCTCTTAAGGTTTGGAGGCATTATCTGTATGGAGAAAAGTCGGTGATATATACGGACCACAAGAGTCTGAAGTATCTATTGACTCAGAAGGAGCTGAATCAGAGACAGCGAAGGTGGGTGGAGTTGTTGAAAGACTACGATTGTTCTATAGAGTATCACCCGGGCAAGGCGAATGTAGTGGCAGATGCCTTAAGTCGGAAAGTAGTGTCGGATTTGAGGGCGATGTTTGCACATCTTAGTCTTTATGATGACGGAAGTTTGTTAGCAGAATTGCAGGTAAAGCCGACATGGTTGAGTCAGGTGAAAGAAAGACAGTTGGTAGACGATGATCTAAGTGCTAAGTTACGGCAAGTGCAGAGTGGGAAGTTGGAAGATTATGGTGTTAATAGTGACGGAGTGCTGTGTTTCAAGGGTAAGGTCTGTATGCCGAAGGATGAAGAACTTAGACGGAGAATTCTTTAGGAATCGCATAGTAGCCCTTATGCTATGCATCCTGGAGGAAGTAAGTTATACAGAGATTTGCGGGATCAGTTTTGGTGGCCTGGTCTTAAGCGGGAAGTTACAGAATTTGTAGGGAAGTGTTTAATGTGTCAGCAAGTCAAGGCTGAACACCAAGTTCCGTCAGGATTGATTCAGCCGATAAAGATTCCACAATGGAAGTGGGAGCGTATCACCATGGACTTTGTTAGTGGGCTTCCCCTTACGCTTACTAAGAAAGACTCGGTATGGGTGATAGTGGATCGATTGATGAAGTCTGCACATTTCATACCTGTGCGAGTTGATTACTCTTTGCAGAAATTGGCGAAGTTGTATGTGGCATAGAGTGTGAGGTTACATGGAGTGCCGGTGTCGATTATTTCGGATAGGGATCCGAGGTTTACGTCTCGATTTTGGAAAGCATTACATCAGGCTTTGGGCACCAGATTAGACTTCAGTACGACATTTCATCCACAGTCTAACGGCCAGTCTGAGCGAGTAATCCAAGTGTTAGAGGATATGTTAAGGGGTTGTGTGATAGACTTCAAAGGAAGCTGGGAAGAATTTTTGCCTTTAGCAGAGTTTGCATACAATAACAGCTACCAAGCAAGTATTCGGATGGCACCGTACGAAGCGCTATATGGACGGAAATGTCGCACTCCTACGTGTTGGACAGAATTAGGGGAACGTCAAGTTTAGGGTCCAGAGATGGTGGCTGAATCCGAAGAAAAGGTTAAGGTAATTCGGGCTCGGTTAAAGGAGGCATCTGACAGGCAAAAGTCGTACGCAGATCTTAAGCGGAAGGAAATAGAGTTTGTTGTGGGAGATCAAGTATTTCTTAAAGTGTCGCTTTGGAAGAAGGTAATGAGATTTGGTCGCAAAGGAAAGTTAAGTCCCAGGTTTATAGGACCTTATCGGGTTTTGAAGCGGGTTGGACCAGTGGCATATCAGTTAGAGTTGCCTTCGGAATTGCAGCAAATACACGATGTGTTCCATGTTTCGATGCTATGTCGTTACCGGTCGGATCCATCTCATGTAGTGCCAGTTGAGGAGGTGGAACTAAGACCAGATTTGTCCTACGAGGAGGAGCCGATTCAGATTCTGGAACGGGATGTGAAGGTGTTACGGAGGAAGTCAGTTCCTCTCATCAAAGTGTTATGGCGTAACCATGGATCGGAAGAGGCTTCGTGGGAGCCGGAAGAGGCAATGCAATAGCAATACCCTCACTTGTTCTAGCCAGGTAATTTCGAGGATGAAATTTTCTTTTAGGAGGGTAGAGTTGTAACATCCTAAAATTTGAGTATCATCTTGTTGCTTGTGTTAGCTCGGGTATGATTTTATTGTGTGCCTAATATAGTCTTGTGAAGGCTTGGAATTATTCGGATCTGGAATAATTTTTTTTATGGAGAATTTAGTGAAGTGGATCAAGTGACCCTGATACTTAAGTTAATTTAAGTGTCTAAAATTAGCACAAGAGGAGTTAGTAGCATGGTGGAAATGGCGCATGAATGGTTGCTTGAGGGGAGTGGTTCGAATCACATGGAGTGCATTTTTGGAGACTTTATTTTTTCTGCATCTTTACATCAAGTGTCGGCCAAGCTTTATATTTGGTAAGTTGGACTTTAAATTTTTATGGCAAGATGATTAATAGTTTAGGTAAGCTTGAACTTAGGGAAAGGAATTATTTTGATTAAGGAATGATGAGGGAACACAAAACATAATGTAAGGTGATTGCTATGGAAAGTTTTGTGTGGAAAACTTTGACTTTGGAGTCCATGTATTTGGACGGTGTGGGGGCCTAGGGGGGTGACCGAATTTTGTTGAAGGTTTTGGTAGGTTGGTACCTAGTTGGTCATTTTGACAATTGGGTTATTTTGTGTTTTCTCTAAAGCAAATTTTCTTTTCTCTCCACCTTTTCTCTCCTAGCTGAATGTATTTTTAGCATTAGGTAAGCATCTTTTATTTTCTTTTCTCTTTTCTATTGGTCATTCCATTTTGACCATTTTGGTTTAATTTGCCTATTCTCTCAAGTTTCTTTTCCCCTATTGCTGAAAACACCAAAAACCTTGAAGACCATTTTCTCTTTTCTTTTCTTCCTCTCTAGTGCCGAAATCACCATAGCACTAAGGCCATTTTCATCCCTTTCTTTTCTTATTTTCTCTTCTCATTTACCTTGTCTAGGCCGAAATCTCCTTCTTCCAAAGTTCACCATTGCCGCAACCTCTTCAAACCAAAACACCATAGCCGTAACTCTCTTTCCCTCCTTTTCTTCTTTTCACAATCCATCATAAGCTGAAACATATCAATCATCATCTAGTCGAATTTAGGAATCTAATCCCTTTAATTCTCTATGGCCGAAACCTTGAAGGAGGATTTCGGGATTTAGTTGTAGCCGACGGTTGGAAGGAAACCTTTCGGGATTTGAATACTCAAGGTAAAGCAAGTGTGATTTTTAGGCCGAAGGCCACTTACTTTTGTTCATTATGTTAGAATTGAATCTAACATATATCATATAGGATTTCAACAAACTCTATAGGCAAGTGACGGTTTTCGGGATTAAATCGAGTAAGGTAAGGGATAATGATATTCGACCAAAGGCCATATCTTTTTAGTGATAATCGATTTCTCGTATAGTGTTATGTAGGTGCTGTCGGCGTTATAAGCGAAAGTCAGAAATCTTGAGTTTTCTATCGTTCTTCGTGTTTACAAGGTGTGTAGCTCTACACTAAATTTCTGATAGATTAATAGTATTATTGATAAACATGTGTTAAATAGTAATATGAATGATTATGGATTTGGGTACCATTCAGTGGTACATGATATTCAGGTACGTTAATCCCCTAATACTTCGTTAATAATGCTATAAGCATGAATATGAAATGTGTATGATTCCGTTATGATTTTGGGGGTATATGGCATGATATCGAAATAATATGTTATTGCATGGCATATGGGTGATATTGATAAAGGGGAAGTGTTCCGGTGGTTTTTACCACATTATCCGGTGACTTCGGTCACATATTATGAATCTGGTGACTTCGGTCACATATGATGAATCCGGTGACTTCGGTCACATATTATGAATTCGGTGACTTCGGTCACATATTATGAATCCGGTGACTCTGTCACAATTATCTAGTGGCCATGCCACAATTTATAAGGGCGATGTGCAAGTTGACTGCAGCAACTGCCTTCGATGGTGTGTAGCGGATGGAGGGTCGATTTAGTAATCCCCACGGTGTGATTGGCAGGTACGGGTGGTGTGTAGCGGATGGATATCTAGGTTGGGCTCGGGATTGCATTTCATTTTATATGTACATGTGATTATTTGATTTGCTATATTATGGGCTTATGGCTAAATGTGATTTTAAATGGGCTTTATTGCTATGATCGATTGGGTTTTAGTGTATTGTTACACATTGAGTCTGTTGACTCACCCTTTGTGGGATATCATTTTCAGGTGATACACAGTGATTTGGACCGGGTCAGCGAGGACTACGTGGTGGCCATTGCTCAACTCAGTATTTTGGTTTTCCTTTTTATTAAACTTATTACGTTTTCTTTTATTATTTTGGGATTTATTTTGGGTTATGTTTTTGTAATAAGGCCGCCATTAGCTATGTTACTTATACGTTTTAAATTTTTATTCTGCTACGATCAACTTCAACTAAATAATTAAATATTTTGACGAACACCTTAAATTGTTTTGACACCTAAATACCTATGGTTTTCAACTTAATCATAAGTTCTAAATCTGGTTCTTCTTTTGATTTATAAAATCATAAAGATAATGTTTTAATAAGATACAAATTTAAATCACAAAACGGTTTTCAACAAGATCGTACTTCAAATCTATTCTCTTACCACAAAATCACATGTTTTCCAAAACGACAAAACGAGTTTTTCTCAAGAAGCATACCAGATCCGGTCGGGGCTTGTGGGCCGGGTTTGGGGTGTTTCACGCCGCTAATGCTCAGTACTTTAGCGGCGTTTGGGAAAAAAATGCTGCTATTTCTCCTTTTTAGCAGCGTTTTGAAAATAAACGCCGCTATTGCTCAACTTTTTGCGGCGTTTCTTTCAAACACCGGTAATGTATAATATTTGAGGCGTTTTTCATTAAAACGCCACTAAAAATGCCGCTAAAAGTCTGTTTTGGTGTAGTGTAGTGGACAATTTTGGGAGTGTTTTGTGGGATTAGTGGAGTGAAATTAGGGATTTGGGGGTTCTCTGAGATAGTTTCAGTCTTTTTGGTATTCTCTTCCCAACGTCGGCCTTATCTTCCCCTTTTCCCCAATTCCTTTTGGTGATATTTTATTTTCTCACTTATTGCCAAAATTTTGTTCTCCCCTCATCCTTCTTTCGTTTCTTTACTTTTTGATTCCTTTGTGCATCATAGACTACACGCATTCGGTAAGTTTAGTTTTTGTTAAACCTTAACTTTGTTGTGGTCAAGTATTAAGAAGGGTTTCGTTTGGTGTTTAGGGGTTAATCGAAGGGCTGAAGATTGGTCATCGATGTTTTAAAGTGCGTGGAATTCTTGTTCTTGCTCGAGGGTAAGGTTTTGTTAGAAAAGTTGAATTCCTCGTTATAAGTTTCGTTAAAGTTTCGTTGGTTTTATTTTAAACTATAACGTGAGACTTAAGTTTTGGTTTTATTTAGCAGGCATGACATTTAACTTAATTTAAGACATGATTCTTAATTAATTAAACATGAAATATAGTTTTAATAAAACCTAGTTAAAAATCACTTTTCCGCAACTATAATTTATTTAAGATTTTGAGTAACGAATAAATAAGAAATTAGCTAAGTTCTATTTAAAGAAAAGTAGACTTTGTTACATAGTTAATATAAATCAAGTTATTGAAAACTCACCAGTTTTTATGAAAGTAGATTAGTTTTTCATCTAAAAAAAATAAATGTTTTAAATTCATTTTTTTTTATAAACTCCGATCATAATAGGTCATTCCTGTGACCTGTGTAATTTTTTGGATTTGAGCCTAACGTCTAGGCCGTGTTAGGGAAGTTACAATATAATTTTTATAACTTGAACAAAAATAATTTTTTAAAATTTGATTTAAGTGTAATTACCTACGTAATTACTCCAACTTTCACACTCTCCCTAAAAATTAGAAAGTATAATTGGGGTGTTTCAATTACACCTAATTCAGTGGAACCCACCAATTATAATGGTTACCCAAACATGTCATTCTTGTGTAATTACAGATAATTATACTCAAATTGAATTACTAAATGTATTTCCAAATAGTACTTTAGTGTTATAAATATGTTTATATATGAAGAGAGTTATGAATATGATTATACAAGTTGAGAATTAGATATGAAACGTCAAAGAAATCTGTACAAACAAAAAAAAAAATCAGTTTTTAAAATCAAAATATATTTGAGCTTTAAATAAATTTATTTAATACAATTGATATTTTTATTCATATTACTAATTTTACTAATCATTTAATTACTTCATAACATAAATTTTGCATAAAAGTTCAAAAGTGTTCCCAATAATATCGATAACTATTATGAACAAACTATTATTTACCGAATAAATTTGATTCCATTTACCCAATAAATTTTGGTTCAAGTATTGGCAGTTGAGTTTAATATCATAATTAGGAACATACGATACCTAAAATTTGATTTTATAAACTTTCAACCATTTTTATCACAAATTTTGAAATAATGCAATTATTGTTACCAAATTTAAAAGTTATAACAAAATAAAATGATTATGTTTTCAGTTAATAAAATATAAATTAAAATAAAAAAACATTTAACATCATGTTATTATTACTAAGGTAAAATTAATTGCGAAAGAAAAAATATATATATAAAAATAAACTAAATTTGTAATTTTGGGCCTATAAACATATTGCCAAAACATAGTGTCTCAATACCATCATGATAATATTACTACAAATAAGGTTATAGTGTGGCTCAATAATAACAAGAACACACTAAAATATAATTCATCTGAACCCAATCATTGACACCTGCAAATTATAGAGTAGAATTAAACAATTTACTTACTCAAAACATAGACATCAAATTATTAATCCTATGTACTCTCGATTTTGCAAGTTTGTTTGCTTTAGTATTTGATTATATATTGATAAAAGCAACACGTCAGTTGTGGGAACTCAAACTTATCAAGCCAACTTCTTGAAACAAATATTTCAATATATTTAGGGGCGTTGGATGGATTCTCAATCCACATTGAGCCTTAAAGTAATCAAACTCATACACCACCTTATATATATACTTGATCTCTCCATTTTAAATGTTATAGTAAAAAACTAAGTTTTGTTCATGGTGATGCAAGAACATCGGGAGGAATCGTCAATACATTGCAATAATAAGAATAGTACTATATGAAGAACACTCATAAGTTTTCTTTCTTTTCTCAAAAAAGATGTGTTTTGTAAAATAACCGAGTACCCGAATATAAGTTAGGACATACAAAATTTATAAAAATTTAGTGGTCTCAGTCCATGATTATTTAGGATTGTTAAAAAAATTAATTAATTAGAAAACATTAAAATGATTGGTGACACATGGCATATTCTAAACTCACTTCAAAGGTTTCTAAAAATTCAAAAAAACATTGCAGTAGAATATATGTATATATATGTATATATTAGATATTTTAGATTAATGTATTTGATTGAGTTGGTGTCAATACAAACTTAAGATTGATGAATACACCATGATTATCAATGTTATTATTAATTAGTTTCAAACCAAACGTTATATTATTTTTAAACGCTCGGTACATACACGTGTGATAAGATTTCTAATTATATTAAGAGAGAAGAAAAAAATAGGGTGGAATTACTTAAAAACATTTCCTCATAATCATTCCCAATAAATCCCAAATGTACAATTCATGGGTATCAAATGTTGTACATAACAAAAAAGAGAGGACACATGTATATCATAATAGTGTTTTTAGCAAGGGCGGCCGATTCTACAGTGGAGTGTTCCAGCATACCTTGTGAGTGTGGGGACCAATCGACCGGGTTGGAAAGGCATCATTTTGTTGGCGCCAAATAGCTTTGAGGCATTCCGATCACCGGATGGAGTAAAATAGGCACCGTTCTTGAACTGGTCACCTTGTGATACCCAATTCCATTTCTTCCATTGCTCAGGTGGCAAGTAGCCCCTACTAGTCACCTCTTTAGTCACGTAGCTTCCTGATGCGGAATACCTGTTGCCCTGGCTTATAATTGTAGGGTGGCTACTACCACCAATGGCA
The DNA here is from genome assembly GCA_005393395.2 of Gossypium australe. Lineage (NCBI taxonomy): Eukaryota > Viridiplantae > Streptophyta > Magnoliopsida > Malvales > Malvaceae > Gossypium > Gossypium australe. The sequence continues at coordinate 49,862,091 of CM016626.1, forward strand.
TACATGAACCAGTGAGTGTAGTCATTGTTGACGACATGAATAAAACCTAATCGACATCTAGACATCCTCTCTACCAATCCTTTACCGAAGTGGTTCAAAGCAACAGTGATCTGCATCTTCTCATCGGCAACATAGGAGTCACTTGCTCCGAACAACATCACCTGCAATTTTTTCATATCAATTATATTGTCTTGTCACTCAAAAAATCCTCCTCGTGCCTAGTTTAAAATAGAAAAGAAAGTAAGATTACATCAGTGTGGTCAGTGAAATGGCAATTGGAAATGGTAACGGCAGTGGAACCTTGAATAACATCGATAAGACCATCGAAGCAATCGTAAAGGGAAAGATGGTCGAGCCAAATGTTAGTTGCTCCGAAAAGAGAGATCCCATCTCCGTCGCTGGCAGTCCTTAACCCAATGTGGTTTTCAGCATCTCTAATCATGCCACCATTGGCGGGTTTAATGTGATGGATATGGAGGCCGTGGATAATGACATTCCTAGCAAACTGGATCGTAATGCCAGCACCTTTGCAAATATGCACATTGGCTCCCCTCGCGTCAATGGTCTTGTCGCTTATAACAATGAGCTCCTGCTCCAGCTTGATGATCATGGATTTTTTGAAAGTAATCCAAAGTGGCCTGAGTTGGGTGACAGCATGACGCAGAGTTCCGGCCTTGGGGTTAGCAATATCATCACTAGGGTCAGTGACCACGTAAAACTTGCCGTCCTTTCCACCGGTAGTACCACGAGCAAATCCAGGGCCACAGTCAGCCAACCTCTTCCTATTCTTTTCCCAGTTAGGATCACATCGCCAACAACTATCAACGGGGTTGGTAATCTCACAAGGACCTTTTTTCTTTCCTTTCAATGCCCTTCTGGTGCTATTAAACTCAAGCATGGTCCTAGCAAAGTGGTCATCATAATGTCGGACCACCTCCTCCGGATTGGGGTGATAAGCCTTGTTCAGGTTCTCAGTGGCTTCCAATTCTCGTGCCTTCCAATACTCATCATATTCAGCGATGTGAGCTTCTAGAGTTGGGATTAGGACCAAAAATGACAATAGAAACCTACTATAACTATAACCAGCAATGCCCATGGTGGTTTCTATTTTAACTATCAAAGCCCAGGTCTTGGAAACAACTGGTTGGATGCAAACAAACCCTGATAGGATAGGAGAGGCAAGCTACGGTTCCAAATTGTGGAACTCGAGCTTGACCTGCTTGGAACACCACCATCATGCTGCTATTTATACTACACCGCGATTCATTAAAATTACCAAATTTAAAAAACACACTTGGCTATCAGTATTTTCAGCGCCTACAAAACGTTGGGATTTTTCTTGATAAAAATAGTTGACAATTTTCTTGCATTTTTTGTGACATTTTGAACGCCTAATTTCAGAAATTACAAATAATTTTTTCTCTAATTCTTCTCCAATCCCTACACTCTTTAACATTTTGAGATTAAATCTCTTTGCTTTCAATTTCAAGACTTTAGTCCTTCCACTTAGCTGATTTAAAAAGTAAAAGTGCAATTGATAATATTGTTAATTGATTTTTATTAAATCTAAATATGTGATATCAACTGGACTTTAATTTTTTTAACCGAACCTTTCATTATAAATATACTAGGTATTCAAATTTAATGAAAGTTTATTAGTAGTGTTACCAATTAGATTATTTTTCTGAAAAGAAAAATAAATTTGATAAGCAAATGACTAAATTCATGTAATTATAAAAAAAGAAGGATTGAATTTTAAAAGTCTAAGAGATTAGAGGCATAATTGAACCTTTGCGGTGATTTTTAATGCATATATCATTATCTATACTATCTATACTTACTATTATTTAAGTCATTAACTAATTTGGTGTCACCAGTCATATCCAACTCAACCCAAAAATCCTTTATCATTTGCTTCATCCATGGTAGTTGAGCACAACAACTCCCTGCAACAATCTACTCAGTTTCTACTGTAGACAATGAAATTGAAGCTTTTCTTTTTACTGTATCATGACACCATGTTCGAACCAAGATAGAAACAACCACTTGATGTACTCTTCCTATCATCAATGTTACCTACCCTATCAACATCACTATAACCAACCAGACTCATAGTGCTATCCTTGAATAACAAAATTCCCAAATTACTAATTCCATGGACATATCAAATAATCCTCTTCATAGCTTTAACATGGGACTCTCTTGGACTTGATTGGTACCTAGAGTCGAAACCATTTTTTTAGTTTGATTTAAAAACGGGGATCGACTTCAAAACGAAAATGGAGTCGCCACCAATCCCTTTTTACTTAGGTGTGATTGGATCACCTTATAAAACATTTTATTTCAAAACATTAATTTTTGGTCTACAAAATACCAGAAAACAAGTTCGGGAGTCAGTTACATACGAGGAAGGATTAGCACCCCCGTAATGCCCAAAAATTGGTGCCTAATTGATTAATTAATGCCCTTATGTCGAGAATTTGAAAAATATTTAGAAATATGGTTTCTTTAAAAATTTGAACAATTTGAGTTTGAAATTGGAGATTCCTTTGTTCCGAAAGCATACAAACATCACATCCAGCACGTTAGGACATGATGTTTTAAACACTCGTGAACAAAATCATCTCATGATTTACAAAATTTATTAAAAGGATATTTAGTTATTTGGATGAACGAAAGACCGAAACCCAGCACGTTAGGGCACAATTTCTCGAACTTTCAAACACAAAACATTACCTTATTTTCTGAAATTCTTATCCCAAGATAACAAATCGTCATATCAAGTGAGTTAGGACACAACAATTTTGAATTCTCGAGGATAAGTTTTTTAAAATATAGGTTTTAAAAAGGGAGGATACTTAATACCTTAAGTTCTACGAGGAAAATTAAAACCTAGTAAGTTAAGGCATAATTTCTTCGTAGCCCTCAAGTATCACGTATCGCTTCTTTTCAGTACATAAAAAAATGTTCTTTATAAAACGATGTTTTGAACAAAATGTGGCATATATATTACAAGCATCAATTTCAAATAACAATTATCTACTATTACAAATCATACTAAAAATTATAGTTGATTAACGAAAGAGTAAAATGACAAATGATATATACAATAAAAATACTATACTAAAACAGTATTAAACTAATATAAATAAATAAGTACAAGTTATAAGATATGCAATACAAATTGAAAAGAATAAAAATATATAGAAAATACGAATTAAGAAATAAATGTAAAATACTACAAACAAGATCACAAAATAAAATATATAAAATAATCTTTAATATGTATAAATAATATATTTTAAACACTACGCAGAAAACTTAGAGTATATATGAAAATGTAAGAATATTTATAATTTAATAATTTGATATGTAAAATATAAATAATATATAATAAAGAACAAAAAAATAGAGGTAAATGTGATATAATAATCATAAAACTAAATATATATATATATATATCATAAACAATACATACATATTTAAAAAAAATTATACTACATAATATTTTAGAAGTAATATATAATATAATATAATAAATACAAAAATCTTAAAAATATATATATATAAGATAGAAGTTATAGGATAATATATACATATAAAAAATGGGTTATAAATAAATAATATATGTAAGATATATAAATGCAATAATCATAAAAGTACATATAATAGATAATATGAATAAAATATATTACATAATACATAAAAAGATTTTATACAAAAATAAATTTTAAAAAATAATATATAATATAATACTATATGATATAAAGATTTTGAAAGCATATAATATAGTAATTAATACATATAGAAATAATATACATTGAAAATAATTTAAGCTAAATAAAAAAATAATAAATAATAATAGTTTAATATATAAAGATATTACATAAAAATATAAATTTATACTATTAATGTATTAATATATTAATAATAAAGAAAATAATATAGACTATTTAATATAGTAAAATAATTTAATGCAATATTAAAATAATAAAATAAAAGGATAAAAAAGAAATTATAATAAAGAAATAGGGGTTAAAATGGAAATTATGCCAAATTTCAAAACGGCGTCGTTCTAATTTTTATCTTTTAAAGAGCCCGAGGATTAAAATGAAACAGAATATAAGTTTTAGGGTTAGATTGTAAATATAGAAAAATGCTATTGGACATGATTGTAAATTTTAAAAAAAAATGCAGAAGGACCTATTCCGTAAATAAACCATTAACAAAAAAAACACGCGGATCTTCTAGTCTATCGGGTCGGGTTCGGGTCGAAAGCTTTATACAGCGTCGTATCGATGCTTATTGGCCTAAGCATAAACGATGCCGTTTTGCCGTTGCTATATAAGTTACAAAACTAATAAAAAATTTCATTTTATCAGTTTAGAAAAAAAACTGAGTTTTGTTTTGATAACTCTTTGTCCTTTGGCCTTTAGGCCAGGACTCCGATGAGGGGGGCCGTCGCACTCCACGCGCCGTCACCCACGGCGGCATAGAGGTAATGATCCTTGCTCCTTTTTTATTGTTTTATATATAAAACACGCACAGATTGAAAGAGAAAAAAAAAAAAAGAATCGAAACCACCTCTGTGAAAAATATATATTGTATTCTCTGCTTTTCGTATGTATATATTTCTGGTATCTTTCTCTGTTTGTGTATATTCTTGTGTGTAAAATCCCCCTTTTGTTACAAATTCTTTTGGGTTTTATAACCCAGCAAATGAAAAAGGAAATATAAAAAATACTATCTTTGTTGCCATTTTTGCTGCCTTTCTTTCCCCTTTTTGCAGGTGACTGACGGTAGATCCGGCGATGCGAAGCTTGATTCGGGCGCTGATGACGACGTGACCAAGGACTGGCGTGGGTTGTGGCACAAAAGCTGAGGTGCTTGTTGGGGCTTGCGGCGTCTAGTGTTTCCCAGAAACCCTAGGCTTCTGTTTCTGTTTCGTCTTAGGCCTTTTGGGCCGTCTCTGTTTTGGGTTTCGATAGTGGGTCTAGTTGGGTGTAAGTGGGCCACTGGTTTAGGTTTAAAATTGGGCTGATCGGGTTTGGTGTTGGGTTAGTGGATCTATTTTGGCTTGTAAAATGGATTGGACATTTATTTTATATTTTATTTCTGTTTTGGTTAGTTTCATGGGCCCGAGCAAAATGACATTATTACAGCTGCCCCACTTTGCTCATTGTCGTGTAACGAGAATAGAGCAAAGACTATAAAAGGACCAATTTTGCTCGGTCTTTGCTGAGCCTCGACTTCTTGGTCCTTGTCTTCTTCAAATGGCTTCCAACTCCACTGTGATTTCAACGGTATTAGAACTTCATCTTGATTTCAATTTTAGAAATAAGTCTGATAGCTTCAATTTACTGCAACTTCAAGAAGGCAGTATCCGCTATCTTCGATCTGCTTCTTGTGATTTCAGGAATGCTAGATCTGCTCCCTGTAAACTCAGGGATGCCAGACTAGTATTATTGGTCTGCTTCACTGCAATCTTAGGAATGCCAGATCTACAATCTTCAGTCTGTCCTACAACTATCTCGAGAGGACAAAATCTGAACTTTTCAGTTTGCTTCCTTACTATCTCCAGGAAGACTTCAATCTTCAGTCTGCTCCACTACCATCTCGAGGGAACAAAATCTGAACTTATCAATTTGCTTCCTTACTATCTTTAGGAAGACTTCAATTTTCAGCCTGCTCCACTATCATCTCTAGGGAACAAAATCTGAACTTTTCAATTTGCTTCCTTACTATCTTCAGGAAGACTTCAATCTTCTGTTTGCTCCACTACCATCTCTATAGAACAAAATCTGAACTTTTTGGTTTACTTCCTTACTATCTCAGGAAGACTTCAATCTTCTATTTGCTCCACCACCATCTCTAGGGAACAAAATCTGAACTTTTTGTGTAACACCCCAAACCCGGCCCATGCGTTATGACCGGATCTGACATGTCACATGAGGAAAATATGTTAAGTCCTTTTTATTCGTTCGGAAATAAGTATTTATTCGTTAAAATCAAGAAAACAAGTTTGATTTGAAATATTTGATAAAATATTACTAGCTTCGAAGATTGATTGATAAATTGATAAATTTGAACTAGTGGTTTTACAAACCGTGACTTTTGAAAGTATTGTTGATAATTTGAGAGAAAATTTTCGGGTTAAAATATTTATAAAAGTTTATTATGAAATCCATTTGTGAATCCATTTTAGAAAAAAATTATTTAAGTTTCTAGAAAAAAATTCCATTTAAAGTAATTTGAGCAAAATATAAGCACGTCAAACATAAAACAAAATAAAATAATCCAGAGGCCTTATTACATCATAAAACCCAAAATAATAAAAGTAATAAGTGAACGAAATATAAATCTAAAGTTCAATAAAAACCATTCCTGAAGTATGGCCTCTACCAAGTCATCCATGGCCCAAGTCCACATCACTGAGCATGTAACACCCCAAACCCGGCCCAAACGCTACGACCAGATCTGGTATGCTACGGGGTTTACGTTAAAAACTTCACTCGGATGATTTTTGGAAATTCAGTTTCTTTATTTAGGTGTTTGTTAAATAAGTGATATTGGAAGAAAGCCTTTGCTCTTTCTTTGAACGTGTTTGGAAATCCCATTTTATTACTTTTTGTAGATAAGTCTTTGAACATAATTTTTTTTTTAAAAAAAAAATGAAAACAATAACCATTATAAAATGATAACCTAAGCTATGGGGCCTTATTACATAAACATTCCCAAAATTAAAACTTAAAGAAAAACTGAAAAAAATAATTTATGGAAATAGAAACTTGATGGCCCCTCGAGTCCGCCTCGGCTCCCATGCCCACGATCTACTGCTCATCTGAAAAGTCAGGAAAATAAAAGGGTGAGTCACCAAGACTCAGTGTGCAAATCCCAAAAACACATAAAAGGCTTGGGCCCACAAACACATTATGGGCCTTAACCCATACACAATGGCAACAACATATTTACATGCAACATGGCCCAACCCAACCTAAAAATCCATCCTCTACACACCATCCCGTACCAACCAACACACCTCAGAGATATCTACAATCAACCCACCAACTGCTACACACCATATCGACACCCATGCTGCCTATTCCTAACAGTTAGGAATAAATTTAACGTGGCTTAGCCACCGATCACTATTGTGACCTAACTTTATAATTCGTGGTTTAACCACCGATCACCAAGTGACCTATTAACATGCTCTTCCCCTTCATCATATCAACCCCATCCCATGCATACATACATGCAGGATCAAAACAATATACTACCTAAAAGTTCACAGTCTATCACATACATCGATACACATAGAGAAGTTTCTATGATTACGTACCTGGCATCCCTTGCCTATCCTTTTTGGGTAATCTGACTGTCTACACAGCCTCTTTCCTGCTTTTAGCCCATAACATATATTTAGTACAGATTACTATACAGCCTTTTTCTGACTTTTAGCCCATAACATATATTTAGTACAGATTAATTAGTGTGTTAGAGATCTACACACCTGATTACAGACAAGATGAGACTCTCTATGTCGACACTATAAAAAGCCGATACGACTACTATCTGTCTAAGGTGTTGTTCTGAAGCTGGTCCACAACCCGGTGGCCAATCTCAAACAGCAGACACCGCGCGTTTCTTGAACTTTGGGGCTGGGACTACAGATCCAACCCCTTCCTTTGATTTGCTGACATTCGAGTCCATGAGTGATCTTGGTCAGAAGGTACTATGATGATTGCTTAATGAACCATTAGGTTAAGACACGAATAACAAAAAGAAACCGATTGATCAACTTAAGGAGAATCGAAATCCTTACCTTGAAATCCCGAAAATAATATGATTCGAATGCTACCAATTTCTGGCTTAGAAACCTAGGCGATTAGATTTCCTTCAAATTCCGGAATACCGCCAAAGAAAAAGAACACGAGATCAGAGAAAACATCAAACTAAAGATGGCCCTAACCACCAACTAGCCATTCGGATTTGGCTTCAAGAGCCGAAAAAGATTGCAAAAATAATAGCACAAGTCAATACTCACCTCTACAGAAGATTTCGGCTACCACTTGCAAGAGGATTCGGCAATTAAAGAAGAAGATTGAAACGTTGAAAAAATAAAACCAAGTCACCACTGAGATCTAGGAGTTTTCAGCTTTTAGGAAAGATTCGAAAAAGAGATGAACAAGAAGAGGCTTAGGCATTTTCGGCTTTAGGAGAATAGAGTTAGGAGTTTTCAGTTTTTGGCAGGAAAAGAGAAGAAGAAGAAGAAAAAGAACCATTAGTTGCCGAAATTAGGAGGAGAAAAAAAGAGAAGGAAAATAAAAATAAAAACTATGCCCTAGGAAATAATGGAAATTAGGCACCCCTTAGCCTTATCGAAACCGATTTCTCCCCCTTGTTCCTAGAGTCCAACTTTCAACCATGACCTACACTCAAATCCTATCCCACGTTTTTCTCTTATCCTCATCATCCTCTCTTCTGACTTAATCCACACTCACTCATGCAGAATCCCAACTGAAACCACCTCTCAAACTCCTCCCTTTATCTGCCACCTTATCAGCCATATTATCTACATTATCCCATTCATTAAATTTCCCTATTTTTAAGCCCTATTGCCGTCCAACCTGCTCCTCCTTTAAGTACCGAAAATGGCCCAAATACATGGGCTCCAAGTGGCCAAAACTTGAGCCTCTTCACCTGCTAATGACGCCACCTTATAGCTCCTTTGCAGCGCCCTTTGCTACTGGGCCACAAGCCCATTTTGTAATTTAAACTACAGATACCATCTTTTAAACCCTATAGTGTCCAAACAGAAAATTTAACCAAGGCCCCGGCCCAATCCTGAGCCCAATCTAGACCCCTAACACTCTAATTAACACATTACACATAACCACACATTAAACACATAGGCCCATTAATTCAGGATGTTACAGTTCTACCCCCTTAAAGAAAATTTGACCTCGAAATTACCTGGTCAAAATAGATGTGGGTACTGCTGCCGCATCGCTTCCTCTGGTTCCCAAGTAGCCTCCTCAGAACTGTGATTCCGCCATAGAACCTTAACCAATGGAACCGTCTTTCTTCGCAACACTTTGACATCACGATCTAAGATTTCCACTGGCTCCTCCTCAAAGGATAAGTCGGGTCTTACCTCAATTTCTTCCACTGGCACCACATGAGATGGATCCGAATGATATCGTCTCAGCATAGAGGCATGAAACACGTTGTGAATCTGGCTTAACTCAGAAAGTAGTTCAAGCTGATAGGCTACCGGTCCTACTCGTTTCAACACCCGATATGGTCCGATAAATCTGGGACTTAATTTACCCTTTCGACCAAACCTTAATACTTTCTTCCATGGCAACACCTTCAAGAAAACCTTGTAACCCACTGCAAATTCTATGTCCTTACGCTTCAGATCAGCATAGGACTTCTATCTGTCTGACGCTTCCTTTAGTCGAGCTCGAATTAACTCAACCTTCTCATCGGTCTCGGTAACCAACTCCGGACCCAAAATTTGACATTCTCCTAATTCCGTCCAACAGGTAGGAGTACGACACTTTCGTCCGTACAATGCTTCATAAGGCACCATCTGAATACTTGACTGGTAACTGTTGCTGTGCGCAAACTCCGCCAGTGGTAAAAACTTTTCCCAACTACCCCTGAAATCAATGACACAACCCCTTAACATGTCCTCTAAGATCTGAATTACCCGCTCAGACTGACCATCGGTCTGAGGGTGGAACGCTGTACTGAAATCCAACTTCGTACCCAACGCTTGATGCAACGCCTTCCAAAATCGTGATGTGAACCTAGGGTCCCTGTCCGATATAATCGATATTGGTACTCCATGCAACCTCACTACCTCCGCTATGTATAACTTAGCCAATTTCTGTAGAGAGCAATCAACCCGTACTGGTATGAAATGAGCATACTTCGTTAGGCGATCTACAATCACCCAAACCGAATCTTTCTTAGTAGGCGTAAGGGGTAGCCCACTAACAAAGTCCATTGTGATCCTTTCCCACTTCCATTGTGGAATCTTTACCAGCTGCAACAACCCTGATGGTAACTGATGTTCCGCATTTACCTGCTGACAGGTCAAACACTTCCCCACAAATTCGGTCACCTCTCATTTTAAGCCCGGCCACCAAAACTGTTCTCGCAAATCCCGATACATCTTACTCCCTCCAGTGTGCATAGTGTATGGACTACCATGCGTTTCTTGCAAAATCCTATGCCTCAACTCAGGATCTTTCGGCATACACACTCTCCCTTGAAAACATAATAGCCCTTCCTCATTCACACTAAATTCTATTGATTCCTCACTTGATCCTACCCGAAACTTCTCCTTTAACAACTTATCAGTCTGCTGTTTCTCTTTAACCTGACTAACCCAAGAGGGTTTCACTTGAAGTTCAGCTAATAAACTCCCATCATCGTATAAACTAAGGTGAGCAAACATTGCTATCAGGTTAGATATTACTTTCCGACTTAAAGCATCCGCCACCACGTTAGCTTTACCCGGATGATATTCGATCGAGCAGTCATAATCCTTTAAAAACTCGATCCACCTTCTTTGCCTTAGGTTTAACTCCTTCTGGGTCAAAAGGTATTTTAAGCTTTTATGATCGGTGTAAATGACAGATTTCTCCCCGTACAGATAATGTCTCTAAATCTTCAGGGCAAAAGCCACCGCAGCCAATTCCAAATCATGGTGGGATAATTTGCTTCGTGCGGTCTTAATTGCCGAGATGCATACGCAACAACCTTTCCATCTCGCATCAACATGCACCCTAGTCCCGTGTGTGAAGCATCACAGTAAATCACGAATTCCTTCCCAGCCTCCGGCTGAATCAACACCGGAGCCTCCGTCAAAATCCTTTTTCCTCCACCCCTATCTCTATCCCGATTCAATTTTTCTGTCCGCTTAACCTCTTCAGCTATCTTAGCTTTTTCCACAAGCACAGTAAATTCCCTCACCCGCTGTGGTGCTATCAGTACACGCAGATCGTCCCTCAGACCATCTTCAAATCGAACACATCGTTCATGGTCCGTGGCCACCATCCCTCGTGCATAACGGCTAAGGCGTAAGAATTCCGCCTCATACGCAGCCACCGACCTACTTCCTTGAACCGGATTCGAAAATGCTCTGCGTTGTGCATCCACATAACTTGTCCCAATGTACTTACTCTGAAACGCCATTTTGAAGAGATCCCAGTGATACGGTCAGCCACCGAACCATCCTTAACCGTAAGCCACCATTGATAAGCTTCATCCCGCAGGAGAGATACAACCCCTTTCAGCTTTTCCTCCTCCGTGAAATCCAGATCATCCATTATACGCTCAACCGCCTCCAACCAATATTCAGCTATACTTGGGGCTATACTAGAAATTCCCCTAAACACTTCTACCCCATTAGCTCTAAGTCGCTCCGACACAAATTTCCGGGCTCCTGTGCCCATGCCTGCCCCAGCAACCCTCTCTAAAACCCTTAACATTGCCTGAGATACAGCATCATCTCCGGCCGTCTGATCCTGAAATTCGGCCTCTGCAGCTGGTGGAACTGGCATCTTGTTTCCTGACCCATGGCCAGATCCTACTGGTTCCGACACGGCCATCCTACCCCTACCGCGGCCACGCAGCGGATGTCCACGACCCCTTGTACTCATTCTACCGATTCGCGTTTATCTGATTAGAAATTTTATGAATTATTAATTTCTTTCACTGATTAACCACGAACAATCTTATGAATAGTAGTTTAAGAGTAGTTCTTTCGAATTCTAAATTATATCTACGAGTTTCAGTCTCAAGTTTGTATCTCCTATTTCTAGGAACCACATACATCAACCATCATACATCAACATACAGGTAGCATCCATGCACTCACATTCATCGGATAAGGGTTTTTTTCATCATTTCTCTACCCAGGGGTATTTCCGTAGTTTTATCCTACAAGGTATTTTGTAATTTCCTCAAAATGGGGTATCTTGGTTTTTTTTTTCGAAATAGAGATATTTTGATGTTGTTTTTTTTTTGTAAAACAGGGGTATTTTGGAAAATTAATTTTGCAAACCGGGTTACTTTCGTAAATCTAGGGGTTTCGGGTAAATTTGCAAAACATAGGTATTTTGGTGATTTTTCAATCGGGGGTGTTTCAGTAATTTTACAAATCCAGGGTATTCTGGGAAATTTTCACAAATCAAGGGTATTTCGGAAATTTTACAAAACTTGGGGGTATTTTGGTAATTCTGCGAAATAGGGTGGCTGGTCCCTTTCGGGTTTTAATTATAGATTTTGGCCTGTTAACAAATCCTCGTGGCTAAGGTGAACAGTCACTACGCACCAGGTAGGATTCCAGCGAAGAGGAGGTGAGTCACTAGGACTGCTTAAGTACCAAGCTCTCCCTGAATCCAATCCTAGACATGCGTATGCCTGTTGCCACACTCTAACCCAGCGATTTGTTGACGGGTTTGTTTGGATATATTAAGCCTTATGAATTTAAAGAGTTGTTTAAACTAAGCCTAAAGCCCATCAATGCCTAACATACTAGTCTACGTCCATCAAGCCCATCAAGCCCAATCATGCATATCATATCAAAAGTTAGAATACTTACCTGTGTGGATCGGGCGCCGGTAGACTCGAAGGCCATATCTTCATCCAAGACATTTTTCTCAAATTCACATCAAATTTTCAAAACACTACTAGACCCATTTCACAGCCTGAGTTTTGAACCGGGCTCTGACACCAAAATGTAACACCCCAAACCTGACCCAAACGCTACGACCAGATCTGGTATTCTACGGGGTTTACGTTAAAAACTTCACTTGGATGATTTTAGGAAATTCAGTTTCTTTACTTAGGTGTTCGTTAAATAAGTGATATTGGAAGAAAGCCTTTGCTCTTTCTTTGAACGTGTTTGGAAATCCCATTTTATTACTTTTTGTAGATAAGTCTTTGAACATAAATTTTTTTTTAAAAAAAATGAAAACAATAACCATTATAAAATGATAACCTAAGATATGGGGCCTTATTACATAAACATTCCCAAAATTAAAACTTAAAGAAAAACCAGAAAAAAAATAATTTATGGAAATAGAAACTTGACGGCCCCTCGAGTCCGCCTCGGCTCCCATGCCCACGATCTACTGGTCATCTGAAAAGTGAGGAAAATAAAAGGGTGAGTCACCAAGACTCAGGGTGCAAATCCCGAAAACACATAAAAGGCTTGGGCCCACAAACACATTATGGGCCTTAGCCCATACACAATGGCAACAAAATGTTTACATGCAACATGGCCCAACCCAACCTAAAAATCCATCCTCTACACACCAACCCGTACCAACCAACACACCTCGGGGATTTCTACAATCAACCCACCAACCGCTACGCACCATATCGACAGCCATGCTGCCTATTCCTAACAGTCAGGAATAAATTTAACGTGGCTTAGCCACCGATCACTATTGTGACCTAACTTTATAATTCGTGGTTTAACCACCGATCACCAAGTGACCTATTAACATGCTCTTCCCCTTCACCATATCAACCCCATCCCATGCATACATACATGCAGAATCAAAACAATGTACTACCTAAAAGTTCACAGTCTATCACATACATCGATACACATAGAGAAGTTTCTATGATTACGTACCTGGCATCCCTTGCCTACCCTTTTTGGGTAATCCGACTGTCTATACAGCCTTTTCCGGCTTTTAGCCCATAACATATATTTAGTATAGATTACTATACAGCCTTTTTCCGGCTTTTAGCCCCTTACATATATTTAGTACAGTAATTAGTGTTTTAGAGATCTACGCACCTGATTACAGACAAGACGAGACTCTCTATGTCGACGCTGTCAAAAGCTGATACGACTGCTATCTGTCAAAGGTGTTATTCTGAAGCTGGTCCACAACCCGGTGGCCAATCTCGAACAGCAGACACCGCGCGTTTCTTGAACTTTGGGGCTGGGACTACAGATCCAACCCCTTCCTTTGATTTGCTAACATTCGAGTCCATGTGTGATCTTGGTCAGAAGGTATTATGATGATTGCTTAATGAACCATTAGGTTAAGACACAAATAACAAAAAGAAACCGATTGATCAACTTAAGGAGAATCGAAATCCTTACCTTGAAATCCCTGAAATAATATGATTCGAATGCTACCAATTTTTGGCTTAGAAACCTAGGCGATTAGATTTCCTTCAAATCCCGAAATGCCACCAAAGAAAAAGAACACGAGATCAGAGAAAACGTCAAACTAAGGATGGCCCTAACCACCAACTAGCCATTCGGCTTTGGCTTCAAGAGCCGAAAAAGATTGCAAAAATAATAGCACAAGTCGATACTCACCTCTACAGAAGATTCCGGCTACCACTTGCAAGAGGATTCAGCAATTAAAGAAGAAGATTGAAACGTTGAAAAAATAAAACCAAGCCACCACCGAGATCTAGGCGTTTTCGGCTTTTAGGAAAGATCCGAAAAAGAGATGAACAAGAAGAGGCTTAGGCATTTTTGGCTTTAGAAGAATAGAGTTAGGAGTTTTTGGTTTTTGGCAGGAAAAGAGAAGAAGAAGAACCCTTAGTTGCCGAAATTAGGAGGAGAAAAAAAAGAGAAGGAAAATAAAAATAAAAACTATGCCTTAGGAAATAATGGAAATTCGACACCCCTTAGGCTTATCAAAACCGATTTCTCCCCCTTGTTCCTAGAGTCCAACTTTCGGTCACCACCTACACTCAAATCCTATCCCATGTTTTTCTCTTATCGTCATCATCCTATCTTCTGACTTAATCCACACTCACTCGTGCAAAATCCCAGCTGAAACCACCTCTCAAACTCCTCCCTTTATCTGCCACCTTATCAGCCATATTATCTACATTATCCCATTCATTAAATTTCCCTATTTTTAAGCCCTATTGCCGTCCAACCTGCTCCTCCTTTAAGTGCCGAAAATGGCCCAAATACATGGGCTCCAAACGGCCAAAACTTGAGCCTCTTCACCTGCTAATGACGCCACCTTATAGCTCCTTTGTAGCGCCCCTTGCTACTGGGCCACAAGCCCATTTTGTAATTTAAACTACAGATACCATCTTTTAAACCCTATAGTGTCCAAACAGAAAATTTAACCAAGGCCCCGGCCCAATCCTGAGCCCAATCTGGACCCCTAACACTCTAATTAACACATTACACATAACCACACATTAAACACCTAGGCCCGTTAATTCAGGATGTTACAGAGCATTACCTACAAGGGCTAAGGAAACGGGGTGAGTTACTAGAACTCATTGTATAATCCCCTTACCGTTGTCTGCTGGGCCTGAACCCATATGTCAAAATCTTGGGCCTAAGCCCATTTACAAAACAGAATATATATATATACAAGAAATGTATGCAACCCAGCCCATCCATCCAACACACCCCCGTACCAACCATCACACCTGTGGGGATCAAGTCAACCCACCCCGCCATCACACCAAAACGCAGGCAAATTGCCATTTATAATATTTTATTGTGGTCAAACCACCGATATCATATGTGAACATTATAATAAACAGTTTATTGTGGCAATGCCACCAGGCTACACTTCTCTTCAACATTTTCCCAACCCATGCAATATATGAAAATGCAACATACATAATAAGATGTTCGCATATAAATAGCAACCCTTTATCAAGTAATTTATTACAGTGATTAGGCCCATTTAAGCAATAATAATCGCCCCATTAGGGCATTCTAACATAACGACCCATTAGGGCATTTTCGTAATTCGGCCTGTAAGGGCATTTTCGTAATTCAACTCATAAAGGCATTTTCGTAATTCGGCCCGTAGGGGCATTTTCGTAATTCGGCCTGTAGGGGCACTTTTGTAATTCGACCCATAAGGGCATTTTCATAATTTTAACAATCTTAATGCCGATTTTGTCAAATCTGTCAAAGTAGTATACTTTAAGCATATTCCTCGTTTTATGCCAATTTTACGATTTTAGCCGTATAATGATAACAATCTATTATTCGACATGTTACCGAAACATAATTCTACTGATTTACGGTGTGAGATTACACACCTGATTAAGGTAAGAATTAAACCGTCTTGATCGTCGGCACCTATGACAACATAACACTCGATTAATCTAACGGACGAGATTTTTATTAATCCAAAACTACACCAAGCGATCTATAATACTTACTCTCAAAATCGTGAACGACCATGATTTGTCGATTCTCTCCAGATGATGGTCCACAACCCGGTGGAAAATCTCGAACCATCGATACCGCTCTTCATTTGAATCTAGGAGTGAGAATAAAAAATTCGCTCCTTTTGTGTTCCCACTCGTTTTCTCTTTCAAGTCGATACCCCTAGCCTCCATCGGGTAAAATCTTAGTCAAAATGATATTACGATATATATATATATATATATATATATCGATTGTCTAAGGAAAAAGGGCTCGGCTTACCTCTATTTCCGTAGAATCAGCAAGTAGATAGATCGAGCGATTTAGTCCCTAAAAATAAACGATTAGACACAACCACTATCCCGCTTAGCAAAATAACCGGGCAACGAAAAATATCTAAAAAAAACCCATGATGAATCCCTTACCTTAATGATTATAAAACCTATTCTCAACAATTGTACAATGGCTACGGATGAGTCAAATATTCGGCCTTCCACTATAACTCTACATTAGAAGGTGATCACATTGTAAAGAATTATGAAAGGAAGATATTTCGATTGGAACAAAGTGAATATCCGAATGTTGATAAACACACATTCGGCTAGGAAAAAGAAAAATAAAATGATAGAATAGAACCACTTACCGATTGATCAAAGGAGTGAGTGTTAACACGAATGAGAAAGAAATCGTGAAGGAGGGATTATGGGTTGAATGGTTCGGCTAGGGAGGAAAATAAGATTAGAAAAGAAGAAAGAAGGGTTGGAGAATTTTGTGAAAAAAAGAAAAGAAAGATAGAAAATGAGTGCTTAACTAGATTTGGTTTTCCAAAGGAGAATGAGTGAAATAATTGGTCACAAGGCTAGGTGATTTTGGGAAGACAAGAAAGAAAATAAGAAAATAATACTCACTAATGGCTTGAAGTTTCAGCAATGAAAGAAGAAGTTTGGAGAAAAGGACAAAAGAATGCTAAAAGAATTTGGCCTCACAGGCACCAAAATTCTACCAAAAGACTAAAGAAAATTTGGCTACTCCAAGACCCCTCCCAAACTGTGTATTGTTTTGCCAAAAGGATAAGTGTTGACCATAAACACTTTCCAAAACATCACCCATGAAAAAGGCCAACATGTTCCCTTCCCTTGTCTTTTCTTTTGATTCTTTCCTTCATTATCACTTATCCTCCTCCTTACCATATTCCTTAGCCACCATACCATAATTAAAAAAATCTTCCTTGCCTTAAATACCATCATGGTCGACACTTAGGGAATGAACACAAAAAAATAGTAAAATATTTTGCACCAAGAGGGATTCGAACTTCTTCCCCTAAAGGCCTTCATGTGACGCCACATCCTCTTTACCATATGCTCATTTATGCTAGCAATTTACTCACTTATTTCCAGAATCCTTGATGCCACTTACTATCTCTCCTTAATAGGCTTTAAACACCAAATTTTTACTAAGGCCTAATTCAACCCCGAGCCTTCTTAGGAACTTAAAATATACACGATTAATAATTTAACTAACCTCACGCAAGATATAATGCAACACATAAAATTCTAAATTTTAGGATGTTAAAATTCTACCCCCTTAAAGAAAATTTCGTCCTCGAAATTTACCTTATGAAAAGAGGTGAGGATATTGCTGCCGAATCGCGTCCTCAGGCTCCCATGTAGCTTCTTCTGATCCATGATTACTCCATAATACTTTGACTAACGGTACCGACTTCCTTTTCAGCACCTTAACGTCCCGATCTAAAATTTTTACTGGCTCCTCTTCAAAGGACAAGTCGGGATTTAACTCAACCTCTTCCACTGGTACAACATGAGATGGATCCGAACGATAACGCCTCAACATAGAGACATGAAATACACTACGTATCTGACTTAACTCCGGAGGTAACTCAAATTGATAAGCCACTGGTCCAACACGCTTCAGTACCCGGTAAGGTCCGATGAACCTAGGGCTCAATTTGCCCTTCCGTCCAAATCTAAAGATTTTTTTTCCAATGTGAGACATTCAGAAAGACCAGATCACCCACCGCAAATTCTATATCCTTACGCTTCAGATCTGCATACGATTTTTGTCTATCCGAAGCTTCTTTTAACCGTGCCCGAATTACCTTTACTTTCTCCTCCGTCTCTGATATCAACTCAGGACCCAATAACTATCGCTCCCCCAGCTCAGTCCAACAAGTAGGAGTGTGACACCTACGACCATACAGCGCCTCGTAAGGTGCCATCTGGATACTGGATTGATAGCTGTTGTTGTATGCAAACTCCGCCAAAGGTAGAAAATCTTCCCAACTACCCCTGAAATCGATCACACAGCCCCTTAACATGTCTTCCAGAATCTGGATTACTCTCTCCGACTAACCATCTGTTTGAGGATGAAATGCCGTGCTGAAATTTAACCTTTTTCCCAAAGCTTCATATAGAGCCTTCCAAAACTGTGATGTAAACCTAGGGTCCCTGTCCGATATAATAGACACTGGTACCCTATGTAACCTCATGATCTCTGCTACATACAACTTGGTCAACTTCTGCAATGAGTAATCCATACGAATAGGTAGAAAATGAGCAGTCTTCGTCAACCGATCCACTATTACCCAAACAAAATCTTTCTTAGTAGGCGATAAGGGTAACCCACTAACAAAGTCCATCATTATCCTTTCCCATTTCCATAATGGAATTTTCACCGGTTGTAGCAACCCCGACAACAATTTATGTTCCGCCTTCACTTGCTGACATGTTAAGCACTTGCTCACAAAACCAGTAACCTCTCGTTTCAACCCTAGCCACCAATACTGCTCACGAAGGTCTCGGTACATCTTATTTCCCCCAGGGTGCATAGCATATGGGCTACTATGCGCCTCACGCAGGATCATTTGGCTCAATTCCGAATCCTTGGGCATAAAAATTCTTTCGCGGAAACACAATACTCCATCACTATTCAATCCAAAATCCCCTATCTCACCACCTTCCACTTGATGAAGTCGAGAACCTAACGCTTCGTCTATCAACTGCTTTTTCTTCATCTGGCTTATCCATGCAGGCTTCACCTGGAGTTCGGCTAACAGGCTGAGATGAGTGAACATCGCTCTCAAATCTGATATCACCTTTCGACTTAACGCATCAGCCACCACGTTAGCCTTTCCTGGATGATACTCGATTGAGAAGTCATAGTCCTTCAATAGTTCTATCAACCTCCACTGTCTTAGGTTCAACTCTTTCTGGGTAAGTAGGTACTTCAGACTCTTATGATCCGTATAGATAATCGACTTCTCACCATACAGATAGTGTCTCCAAATCTTCAGAGCAAACACCACTGCAGCTAACTCCAAGTCATGCGTGGGATAGTTCACCTCGTGCGGCCTTAATTGACGAGATGCATAAGCCGCCACTTTTCCTTCTTGCATCAACACACATCCCAAGCCCGTGTGTGACGCATCAAAATAAACAATAAACTCTTTTCCAGCCTCAGGTTGAATCAATACTGGCGCTTCTGTCAGAATCTTCTTCAATTTCTTAAAGCTCTCTTGCTGCTTACCCGACCACACAAACAGTACTCCCTTACGCAACAGCTTAGTCAAGGGTGCAACAATCAATGAAAACTCCTCAACGAAATGCCCGTAATATCCAGCCAAGCTTAGAAAACTCTGAATTTCGGCCACTGACTTCGGTGGCTTCCATTCCAATACAGCCTCGACTTTCCGGGGATCAACTCTAATTCCTTCGGCAGACACAACATGCCACAAAAAGGTCACTTCCCTCAGTCAAAATTCACACTTACTGAATTTGGCAAACAGTTGCTTCTCCCTTAATATCTGCAATACTACCTGCAGATGCGAATCATGTTCTTCTTCATTCTTCGAGTACACCAAGATGTCATCTATGAACACCACCACAGGCCAATCTAAATAGGGTTGGAAGACCTGGTTCATCATGTCCATAAATGCAGCTGGTGCATTAGTCAACCCAAATGGCATCACCAAGAACTCATAATGCTCATAACGAGTTCGAAACGCAGTCTTATGAATATTCACCTCTTTGACTTTAAGCTGGTGATAACCCGATCTCAAATCTATCTTTGAGAAAACTGAAGCTCCTCGCAGTTGATCGAATAGATCATCGATTCTCGACAACGGATACTTGTTCTTGATCGTCAGCTTATTCAATTGCCTATAATCGATACACATACGCATCGACCCATCCTTCTTCTTAACGAATAAAACCGGTGCTTCCCACGGTGACACACTCGGTCGAATGAATCCCCGATCCAACAACTCCTGAATCTGAGCTTTAAGCTCTACTAACTCCTTTGGCGCCATTCTATAAGGAGCAATGGACACCAGAGCCGTCCTGGCAACAGCTCAATGCCAAACTCTACCTCCCGATCCGGAGGCAATCCTGGAAGCTCCTCGGGAAAAATGTCCAAAAACTCTTTCACCGTTCTAACACTCTCAACAGACAACTCTTTGGCATCCAAAGTACTAATAAAGGCTATGAACGCTCCATACCCATTTTGCACCAACTTTTCTACCTTTAAAGCAGATACCACATTAGACATATAGTTTCTTCTTTCACCTATCAACATCACTTCCTTATCCTCCGAAGTTCTTAGTATCATCTGCTTTACAGCACAATCTAAGTTCGCACGGTGTTTCACCGACCAATCCATGCCCAAAATAAGGTCAAACTCACTGAATGGCAGTTCCATCAAATCTGCCAGAAAAGTTTCCCCCTGAATTTCTAAGGGCACATCCCTAAATAACTTATTTACTACCACTGACTGTCCTAGAGGGCTAATTACAGTTGTTTCTCTAGCAGTAATCTCAGATCTAATGTTTAAGGTTCAAGACACATCACAAGCAACATACGAATGGGTGGATCCAATATCAATCAAAGCAGTAACAGGTACATCAGCTATGAAAAACGTACCGGTTATGACATCTGGTGCATCGATATCCTCCTGACGTCTGACTGCATAAACCAACCCTGGCTGTCTCGCCTCCACATTAACTCTATTACCGATACCTCTACCCGGTGCACCTTGACCTCGTCCTACGCCATTACCACCCTGACCTGGCCCACGACCTCTCGGTGGCTGTTGAGCATCTCTAGCTGGCTGCGCAACATCATTACGAACACCCTGAGTCTGAGCGGGCTGTCGAGGGCAATCTCTAAATTGATGATCTTTGGAATCACATCTGTAACAACCACTGGGTCTCCTCCAGTATTCACCCGAGTGAAATTTTCCACAATCCACACATGGCTGTAGCTGATTAGTAGTAGCTGTTACTCTCGCTCGAGCTGGCTCCTCATTCCTGGGCCTCTTCTGAAATCCTCTAGCAGGACCTGAGTACCTAAAGTCTCTCTTTCTCCTGCCCCTATCCTTGTCTCAATTTTGCCGCTTCGAGTGTTTAGCCTCTTCAGCTATCTTGGCTTTCTCCACTAGTGTGGCAAAATTCCTCTCCTTTTGTGGGGCTATCAGTACTCGCAACTCATCATGCAACCCATCCTCAAAACCCACACAGCGTTTATAGTTAGTCGGCACTATTCCCCGGGCATACCGACTCAAGCGCAGAAATTCCGCCTCGTAAGCTGCCACAGCCTTACCTCCTTGGACCAGATTTAGGAATTCCTTCCTTCGGGCATCCACATAGCTAGCCCCGACATACCTTCCCTGGAATGCCATCTTAAAGAAATCCCAGGTAATACGATCGGCCTGAGTGCCTTTTCGAACAGTGAGCCACCATTGATACGCCTCGTCTCTCTGCAAGGACACCACTCCTTTCAGTTTCTGCTCGGCGGTGTAGTCCAGATCGTCCATGATCCGCTCCACAGCCTCAAGCCAGTACTCCGCTACATTTGGGGCCACACCCGAGATACCCCTAAAAACTTCAGCACCATTCGATCTGAGTCGCTCCGATATTGACCCACGAGCTGCTGACCCAGTTCTTGCCCCAGCAACCCTTTCCAGAACTAGTAACATTTTTTGGGACAGAGTGTCGCCCTCTCTCATACGATCATGTGACCCAGCTTCAGTCACAGGTGATGCAGGTGCGTCCATTTCCGGCATGTGTCCCGATGCCTCAGATACAACTCTAGCGCCACGGCCTCTACCACGGCCACATCTACCACTTCCATGTCCTCTAGCGCTCATATTTGCTGATTCGATTTAATCTGATTAAGAGTCTTATGAATCAATATGCTATTTCAGTGTTTACTAAACAATATTTTATGAAGTATAGGAAGTAAAGTCATTTTCGCAAAACGCATCCTATAGTCTTAATCTCTATAGTTTCAGCTCCTAAGGCTAAAAGTTCTAGAGTATATCTACAGTCATATCACTATAATCATAATCATAAAATGATAACATATACTTACTTGACTTGGTGCCGGATACCCGTGGTGCCATACTTCCTTTAGAACATGTATGTTTAAATTAAAATTTCAAACAGCTTTGAAAATGTTTTGAACCCAAACCACAGCCGAGTTTTGCAACCGGGCTATGATACCAGCAAATGTAACACCCCAAACCCGACCCATGCGTTATGACCGGAACTGACATGTCACATGAGGAAAATATATTAAGTCATTTTTATTCATTCGGAAATAAGTATTTATTTGTTAAAATTAAGAAAACAAGTTTGATTTGAAATATTTGATAAAATATTACTAACTTCGAAGATTGATTGATAAATCGATAAATCTGAAATAGTGATTTTACAAACCG
Organism: Gossypium australe; assembly: GCA_005393395.2. Lineage (NCBI taxonomy): Eukaryota > Viridiplantae > Streptophyta > Magnoliopsida > Malvales > Malvaceae > Gossypium > Gossypium australe. The sequence goes on from CM016626.1 coordinate 49,885,009, forward strand.
TGACTTTTGAAAGTATTGTTGGTAATTCGAGAGAAAGTTTTTGGGTTAAAATATTTGTAAAAGTTTATTATGAAATCCATTTGTGAATCCATTTTAGAAAAACTTTATTTAAGTTTCTAGAAAAAAATCCCATTTAAAGTAATTTGAGCAAAATATAAGCACGTCAAACATAAAACAAAATAAAAATAATCCAGAGGCCTTATTACATCATAAAACCCAAAATAGTAAAATAAATAAGTGAACGAAATAGAAATCAAAAGTTCAATAAAAACCATTTCTGAAGTATGGCCTCCACCAAGTCATCCATGGCCCAAGTCCACATCACTGAGCATTACTTGCAAGGATTAAGGAAACGGGGTGAGTTACTAGAACTCAGTGTATAATCCCCTTACCGTTGTCCGCTGGGTCTGAACCCATATTTCAATATCTTGGGCCTAAGCCCATTTACAAAACAGAATATATATATACAAGCAATGTATGCAACCTAACCCATCCATCCAACACACCCCCGTCCCAACCATCACACCTGTGGGGATCAAGTTAACCCACCCCGCCATCACACCAAAACGCAGACAAATTGCCATTTATAATATTTTATTGTGGTCAAACCACCGATATCATATGTAAACATTATAATAAACAGTTTATTGTGGCAATGCCACCAGGCTACACTTCTCTTCAACATTTTCCCAACCCATGCAATATATGAAAATGCAACATACATAATAAGATGTTCGCATATAAATAGCAACCCTTTATCAAGTAATTTATCACAGCGATTAGGCCCACTTAAGCAATAATAATCAGCCCATTAGGGCATTCTAACATAACGGCCCATTAGGGCATTTCCATAATTCGGCCATAGGGGCATTTTCGTAATTCGGCCCATAAGGGCATTTTTGTAATTTGACCCGTAGGGGCATTTTTGTAATTCGGCCCATAAGGGCATTTTCGTAATTTTAACAATCTTAATGCCGATTTTGTCAAATCTTTCAAAATAGTATACTTTAAGCATATTCCTCGTGCTATGCCAATTTTACGATTTTAGCCGTATAATGATAACAATCTACTATTCGACATGTTACCGAAACATAATTCTACTGATTTACGGTGTGAGATTACACACCTGATTACGCTAAAAATTAAACCGTCTTGATCGTCGGCACCTATGACAACATAACACTCGATTAATCTAACGGGCAAGATTTTTATTAATCCAAAACTACACCAAGCGATCTATAATACTTACTCTCAAAATCGTGAATGACCACGATTTGTCGACTCTCTCCGGATGATGGTCCACAACCCAGTGGAAAATCCCGAACCGCCAATACCACTCTTCTTTTGAATCTAGGAGTGGGAATCGCAAATCCGCTCCTTTTGTTTTCTCCACTCGTTTTCTCTTTCAAGTCGGTACCCCTAGGCTCCATCGGGTAAAATCTTAGTCAAAATGATATTACGATATATATATATCGATTGTCTAAGGAAAAAGGGCTCGGCTTACCTCTATTTTCGTAGAATCAGCAAGTAGATAGATCGAGCGATTTAGTCCCTAAAAATAAATGATTAGACACAACCACTATCCCGCTTAGCAAAATAACCGGTCAACGAAGAAGATCTAAAAAAAACATGATGAATCTCTTACCTTAATGATTATAAAACCAATTCCCAATGATTGCACAATGGCTACGGATGAGTCAAAGATTCGGCCTTCCACTATAACTCTACATTAGAAGGTGATCACATTGTAAAGAATTATGAAAGGAAGATATTTCGGTTGGAACAAAGTGAATATCCGAATGTGGATAAACATACATTCGGCCAGGAAAAAGAAAAATAAAATGATAGAATAGAACCATTTACCGATTGATAAAGGAGTGAGTGTCAACACGAATCAGAAAGAAATCATGAAGGAGGGATTACGGGTTGAATGGTTCGGCTAGGGAGGAAAATAAGATTAGAAAAGAAGAAAGAAGGGTTGGAGAATTTTGTGAAGAAAAAGAAAAGAAAGATGGAAAAGGAGTGCTTAACTAGATTCGGTTTTCCAAAGGAGAATGAATGAAACAATTAGTCACAAGGCTAGGTGATTTCAAGAAGACAAGAAAGAAAAGAAGAAAATAATACTCACTAATGGCTTGAAGTTTCGGTAATGAAAGAAGAAGTTTGGAGAAAAAGATAAAAGAATGCTAAAAGAATTTGGCCTCACAAGCACCAAAATTCTACCAAAAGAGTAAAGAAAATTCGGCAACTCCAAGACCCCTCCCAAACCGTGTATTGTTTTGCCAAAAGGATAAGTGTTGACCATAAACACTTTCCAAAACATCACCCATGAAAAAGGCCAACATATTTCCTTCCCTTGTCTTTTCTTTTGATTCTTTCCTTCATTATAACTTATCCTCCTCCTTACCATATTCTTTAGCCACCATACCATAATTAAAAAAATCTTCCTTGCCTTAAATACCACCATGGCCGACACTTAGGGAATGAACACAAAAAAAATAGTAAAACATTTTGCACCAAGGGGGATTCGAACTTCTTCCCCTAAATCCCTTCATGTGACGCCACATCCTCTTTACCATATGCTCATTTATACTAGCAATTTACTCACTTATTTCTAGAAGCCTTGATGCCACTTACGATCTCTCCTTAATAGGCTTTAAACACCAAATTTTTACTAAGGCCCAATTCAACCCCGAGCCTTCTTAGGAACTTAAAATATACACGATTAATAATTTAACTAGCCTCACGCAAGATATAATGCAACACATAAAATTCTAAATTTTAGGATGTTACATTTTGGTTTGCTTCCTTACTATCTCAAGAAGACTTCAATCTTCAGCCTGCTCCACTATCATCTCTAGGGAACAAAATCTGAACTTTTCAATTTGCTTCCTTACTATCTTCAGGAAGACTCAATCTTCAGTTTGCTCCACTACTATCTCTAGGGAACAAAATCTGAACTTTTTGGTTTGCTTCCTTACTATCTTCAGGAAGACTTCAATTTTCAGTTTGCTCCACTACCATCTCCAGGGAACAAAATCTGAACTTTTCAATTTGCTTCCTTACTATCTCAGGAAGACTTCAATCTCCAGTCTGCCCCACTACCATCTCTATGGAACAAAATCTGAACTTTTCAATTTGCTTCCTTACTGTCTCAAGAAGACTTCAATTTTCAGTATGCTCCACTATCATCTCTAGGGAACAAAATTTGAACTTTTCAACTTGCTTCCTTACTATCTTCAGGAAGACTTCAATCTTCAGTCTGCTCCACTATCATCTCTAGGGAACAAAATCTGAACTTTTCAATTTGATTCCTTACTATCTTCAAGAAAACTTCAATCTTCAGTCTGCTCCATTACCATCTTGAGGGAACAAAATCTGAACTTTTCAATTTGCTTCCTTACTATCTTTAGGAAGACTTCAATCTTTAGCCTACCCCACTACCATCTCGATGGAACAAAATCTGAACTTTCCAATTTGCTTCCTTACTATCTTCAGGAAGACTTCAATCTTCAGCCTGCTCCACTACCATCTCGATGGAACAAAATTTGAACTTTCCAATTTGCTTCCTTACTATCTTTAGGAAGACTTCAATCTTCAGCCTGCTCTACTACCATCTCGATGGAACAAAATCTGAACTTTCTAATTTGCTTCCTTACTATTTCAGGAAGACTTCAATCTTCAGCCTGCTCCACTACCATCTCAATGGAACAAAATCTGAACTTTCCAATTTGTTTCCTTACTATCTTCAGGAAGACTTCAATCTTCAGCCAACTCCACTACCATCTCAATGGAACAAAATCTGAACTTTCCAATTTGCTTCCTTACTATCTTCAGGAAGACTTCAATCTTCAGCTGCTCCACTACCATCTAGAGGGAGATAAGACTGTTGTCTTACATCTACTTCGGTGCTTCATGGAGATAAAATTCGTCGTTCGATCTTGTTCCACTACTGCTTAGGGTGACAAGATCTATAATCTTCAAGCTATTCTCTGTAAGAGTATGCCCAAAGATCAATCATGAGATGGTTGTAATAACATACTTGATTTACCATGTTTATTAATATAAAGCGTTGTCATTATTATTTCAGTTTTTCCTTCTGTGTGTACAAATAAACTGTTTTATAATAATGTCCTGAGAATAATATGATTATTCTTAAAAAATCCTTAGTCAAGTATTATTGTTGACTAGGACAACAATGATGCATTAAGACTAACATGTAGTTGATTGATGATAAAGAGTTGTCATTGATATGGAGTGTCAAAATCAATGCATGAATATGTGTGTTAGAGAACAACATATTGGACTGACCCGCTATGAGTATGTTTCTTGGATTATATTGTAATTGTCACAACATTACTCACAGTGATTAATATGTATATGATCCTCAGACTTGAGATAATCATTATCCCAACATCGTGAGTCGTATATTTTGATACAGTCAAACGTACACCATAATTGGTTGTTCTATAAAGGCTGATGTTGGATATACCGCAATCTATGTAGAGGGACATTGTTGATCAATATAGGATAAGTCCCTCCCACATAATGGGAGTAATATCTTAGGCCACTTGATTGAGTGAGACTAGAAATGCATGGCCATGCTCAAATAAGTTGACATGAGATGTCATACTAATTTGTATATCATAGTCTACTCAAGATATCAAGAAACATGGGATGGACTATACAAGTGTGACTATTCCATGACTTGTGTCCATTCCAGAGATAAAGGACTTAAGGATTAATGCACGAAAGGTTAATCATAAAAAGTTATGTCGAATTATGACTTCTTGTAACTTAGGTAGCAATGATGCATTGTTAGATGCCACTCATTGTTTGTGACATTAGAATCGTTCTTGTATTACTGCTAACGTTACAAGAACCTACAGGGTCACACCCTATGGTTGAAATGAACGGAATAAAACATAGTTGGTATTGTTTTGATTGTCACATGAATTAAATTAATTAAAGAATTAATTTAATTGGGTAATCAATTATTGAATATATTATATGTACAAGGATGTTGTACACATAATGAGAATTAATATATGAATTTAGTTCGTATATAAATCTAAATAAATATAGTTTACCGAAATCCATGTTATAATTAATGTAATTATAACTTTTTGGGTATAATTAATGTAATTATAATTTTCGGTTAAAACATTATTATATTTATTTAATTTTATAATTCATTAAAGAGATACCGATTATAAAAGGTAATAAGTGATACAAAACTGATTAAGAAAAAACCCTAAGAATTTGCTTGAAAAGTCTAGTAGCCGTCAAGCAAATAAAAACCTCTAAAACAGTTTTAGAGATTTCTACCGTTCATAGTCAAACCGGGTGGATTACGTAGAGGCCGACATCGTAAAGGTTGCGGCTTGGTTCGACAGTAGATCAGAACTCTTGTTGCCGAGGCGTCGCTGTCTAGTCAGATTGAAATTTCGATAACTTCGAAACCTTTATTTCACCCCGATTCATTCCTCACACATGGATTCATGGTTTGGATCACCGGATTAATTTTATTTTGCTGCGCCATGGGGGTGTCAGCGTTCCAACATTCTCTGCTGGTCAGAGAGATAGGACTGGTGAATTCACCGATTTTGCTACACCGTCCTCTTAGGCACATGTCCTGTAGACTCGAATGTATTATGGACGACATTTGTATGAATGCAGAATGTCATAAGAATGATCCTATTTTTAAATGTGTAATGATTAGAATGCAATGATCGAAATGAATCTAATGCTCCTGACTAAATGTATTATGGACGATATTTGCATGAATGCAGAATGTCATGAGAGTGATTTCTCTTCTTTTTTTCTTTGTACAACGATTAGGATACAATGATCGGAATGAATCAAATGCTCCTAATTGGAAATGTATGATATTTACATAAATGCATGAGAATGATCCCTTTGGATTATCGCTGCTCATAGTTCATCAAGGTTCTATTACTGATGTGTTACCATGCTTTCTTGTTCAGCTGGTATCTTTGAAAGAAAACCCAAAGAAACAATCATATTCTGCTCAGCAAGCTTGCCCCGTTGTAATTTCAGAGTCCCCTTCACCGTACCTTGTGGGACATAAAGTTTGTACTTCCCACTGCAACTTTAGGGGAATATCATTTGGTTCCTTCCATCCATCTAGTTACCACTCAGAAGTATGAAATCTTCAATCAACTTGGTCTGTTACATCATCCCTTAGTTGTAATGACCAAATGATTGCAAGGTATCTTTCCTTTTCCTAAGAATGATCCCCTTCTACATCTGGGTTGACATTACTCGTCATTTGTCAAAATGCTGTCACTGACGAAATGTCTTGTCCAGTAAAAATCCAAAGAGATAATCATCTTTCAATGTTTCCAAACCTTAGGCTTGGTGAGTTCTAAACAATAGTCCTGCTTCAGATTCTCATATTATTTAGAAGTTTCCAGAGTAATATGCGAAACTCCTTTTATGAAAGTATTATTAGTCCATTAATCTTTATTTCAATATAAAAACTTGAAAAAGATCACAACAATGGACGAAAAAGAAATTAATCAGGAGCATAGCTCGAAACAAATAAGCTAGTCAAAGATAACCAAGGCAATCAAGGAAAATTGATTGGTGTATCTTAAAAAAGAATAAAGTAAGCAAAGATAGCTAAGGCTATAAAAGAAAATTGACTGGGGTGTATCTTTGAAAAGAATAAAGCAATCAAAGATAGCAATTTTAAAATGGGAGAGATAGAAGCTAGGTGCCCCAGATATCGCAACCTGAGTGTCTCTGTACAAACTCCTTGAGGACTATTTTGAGCTCAATATGTGTTTAGGGGATTCGGAGTACTTTGTCAATGCCCCAAGATGTAGCATACTTCCTCACTGTTAATTCAGGCATACCAAGACAACCACATGACCTATCTTTGATCAAAATTTGAGCCGCCTTTTTCGAGTTTTCGGCTCAAAACCCATTTGGTCTCAAAGCGCCCTTTACGGGTTTTCACCTTGGCCTCTCTTTTTTTTTCATTTTTTCCTTTTTTTTATTTTTAAAAAAAAATGAATTTGAGCTCAAGGAGCCCTTTGCAGGTTTTCACCTTGGCCCTTCCCTTTTTAGGTAAAATCCTTCTTGACTGAACCTGAATTCTCCGGATTAGGCAAGACTTTGGCATCCATCTCGTCAATATCGATGCTCCTCCAGAATAGACATTCTTTTCAACATAAGGTCTTTCCCAGTTTGGCATCTACTCTCCTCTGAAATTGTTTTGTAGAAAAAGATCTGTTTTAACATCAGGTTCCCCTTGTGGAATTCTCTAAGATGAACCTCTTTGCTGTAAGCGCGCATCATCCGACCTTGATGGATAACTTTTAACCTTTTATTCGATGAGGTTTAATTGGCACAAATGCTTCAATTCCATAAACCAATGGGTAAGATGTTGCCCCAGCGAAGGTTCCGGCCGACGTTCCATAAGACAGAAGGTAAATGGTAGCTTCTTATACCAATCTTTACAAGTCTTAATCACCTTTCATAGTTTTTGTTGTTTTTTTCTCTTTGTATATTTTTTTTGTTGGCAACTTATGTTGCACTGTGATATGTTGCCTGATCTTTGGATAAACTGTAAACTTTGACTTTGTACAGTTATTCATTATTAAACGTGATCCTTTATGGCATTCTTTGCTGGTGTCTGATCTTTTTTTTTTAAATTTGATGACTTCGACCTTGTAACATTGGCATATTAGTGAAGTAAACGACGATTATGCCGATGAATCAATATTGGCTAAAAGCTTTTGACGAGATTGACCCCATCACCTCTATGCCCCACGTATGGAAAATTTGTGAAGAAATGGATAAGGCACATGAATCTTGTCTCCTTAAATACGGCATAGCTGATGCCAACCCCTTCTATGTAGATTAACGGTACCCAATCCTCAAGTTTAGCTTGCGTCTTATTAGCTCGGGCATATCCTGATATGATTATGCGAAAACATCTTTGAATTTTCAATGATGTCTCGCCTTAATTCTGTGATGAGCTGGGCTTCGATTTTTACCCCTTTCCTAGGCTTGCAATGACTACTGACCCTTTGTAAAGTAGGGTTTATTTTTCATCCTGTTCTGCTATCCTTAACAAATCAAAAGGTAGGTTACAATCTCTGTTATCTTCAAAGTCCTGAGATCCCTCTAAACACATATATTACTTGAAAGAAGACTTTGAGTCAGTAACAGCGTTGCTCACATCGTTGATATCTGGAGACCTATGGTAGGTTCGAAGGAAGATTCCAAAGAATAAATTATTTGTATGGTATGAATGAATAAAAGAATATTTAAGAAAATAAAAGAATCTATATATGGAAAGAATAAAAGGATATTTGTTCAAAAAGATGCATTTTATTAAAATAAGAATTTAGGACACAAGCCTATTTCACAAAAGGGTCATTATTGCCTCTAGGCTTAAGGCAACAAGCGTGTTTTGAATATTACTCTAGATTAGCTCTAAAAATACAGAGATCTCTTCTACAGTCCCGTTATTCAAAACGCTCCCAAGTATACAAGGGCTTGGAAACTTCATTCCCCGATTCCCTCTTCGCTTTTGATTTCTTCAAGAGGTCGCAATTTTCTTGTCTCCTCCTTCAATTATCGTATTTACTGCCTCGTCAAAGTGATCAAGTTTTGATGAATCGTCGAACTTCACGATTCCCATTTTAATGAACCTTTCAACCAACTTTTTAAACGTAGTACAGTTTTCAATTGAGTGACCCTTTATTCCCGCGCGATACTCGTATTGGGCATTCTCATTATACCATTTTGGGAACGGAGGTTGCAACGGTTTCAAATAAAATGGGGACACCACGTGTGAGTCGAACAAATTTTGATATAGCTCCTTATACGTCATTCGGATTGGCGTAAATTAGAGCTTTTCAGAGTTTTGCCTTGTGCCCGACTCTTGTCTCACTGACCCTTGTTGCCCAGCAGTGATCACCTTTGGCTGGTTAACAGTAATTGCTTTTGAGTACCCTTTGTTGTATGTACTCGTATTATTTACCTCGTCATCCTTTTTCCTAAGAGTAAACCTTTTAGTGGTTTCCCCTGCTTCAATCTTGCCACCCTTTATGGCATTTTCAATTATCTCTCCTGCCATCACTATATCCGCAAAGCTCTTGGTGGTACTTCCTATCATATGAGTGATGAATGGAGCCTTCAAGGTATTGATGAAGAGCATTGTAGTCTCTTTTTCTAGGAGTGGTGGCTGAACTTGCATGGCGACCTCCCTCCATCTTTGCGCATACTGCCTGAAGCTTTTATTTGACTTCTTCTCCATGTTTTGCAAAGTGATTCTGTCAGGCGTCATGTCTGTGACATGATTGTATTGCTTCATGAAGGCTTGAGCTAGGTCTTTCCAGGTGCTAATTCTAGCACGGGTGAGTTGGTTGTACCACCTGGATGCTGCCCCCACTAAAATGTCTTGGAAACAATGAATCAGAAGTTGGTCATTGTTCACGTAGCCAGTCATCCGTCTACAAAACATAGTGATGTGGGCTTCAGGGCAACTGGTCCCATTGTACTTCTCAAATTCTGGCTTGAATTTATGAGAAAGTACTAGATCTGGGACCAAACTCAAGTCATTTGCATCAATACCATGGTGATGGTCGACATTTTCCAAAGCCTTGAATTTTTCCTCCAACCATCTACAGCGATCTTCCAACTGTCTTGCAGATTTAGTTCTGATTCCCTTTCTCTCTGTCATGTCTAGGTCAGGGATAACAGGATTAGCAGTATTATCCCCTGGGTTGGATCTTGTGCCAACTTGAAAATTCATGGGCACTCCAGTGTCAGCTTGCCCTTGTTGAGGCCTAATTGTGACAGGTGGCCTCCTAGGATATTCCTCAGGTTGTGTTTGCACGTGTGGTGGAGTGAATCCCCTAGGGAAATCCTCATTGTCTTTGGCATTGACTATGGGACCCTTTCCCTTGTCCATTGCCCCACTCAGCATCTGGGCCATTTGGGCCATCATGTTTTTTTGGGCCTCCAACATCTAGGCCCTCATATCTTGTTGGAGTTTTGCCATTTGCTCTTGCATCTGGTCTTGAATGTCTCTTTGGAATTGTTCCATTCTTTGATCCATTTTCCTTGTCTTTGCACGTGTACAGTAATGGTGTTCAGCTTCCAGATTTCCCTTCTCTCTCTTTCTGTTATATTTTCAACTAATTAGACTTTCTCTATGGACTTAAATGCATATGATGTGATGTAATGCAAATGCATGAATGCAAAGAAAGAGAGGCATTGATTCTGAATTCAGTTGCATTAGAACAACTTTTCTAGAAAACAAATTTCTTTACATAAAATGGATCACATATACGGCCTTGCCCTCATATTCCAAGCAAAAACATTAATCCCCTTCTTCGCAAAGGTCAAATCTTGCAAACTTGTAATAAATGCCTCTACTATCTCCTTTTTTCTTGATCTGGGACGCGACTCACTGCTCACTTATTTCCATAATGCTCGTTAACCTCTTCAAGAAAGCCGAGACTTGGTGGTTCTCGAATAGTCTTTGTCATCTTGAATCCTTGGGTAATAGGGTATTGTATTTCTTTGCGGGCTATCAATCTTCTCTTATTGTGTTTACTTGGACCATATTCGGACAACCGTATTATAATCCACTTTATCAAAAAACCGTTTTCTTATGACAAACTCTTCTATTTAGCAATCGAATTTGAAATCAACACCTCTTTTCTATGATGTGAATGTAATGCAATCAAAACAAAAGAGAATACGTTAGCACAGGAAAAATAGATAGCATAGAACACCTATCAGGGTGACCACTAGGGTTTGACATAGTTCTACCTAAGGTGGGCTCTTAGGGTTCACTATATGTGGTTTAGTTCTAAAGTTGAGGTACCCGAACCAGCAGATTCCTCGATCCTCGCCCATTATAGGCTCATATGGACCGAGTTCAGTTCAGGGGAATACATTTCCCTATGGCTATGCGTAGGTGAAAACCTCACGAAGACATAGGTACGGATGTATCCCAGAAGCAGTCCACTAGCCCATGTGGAGGTGAAAACCTCACGAAGACATAGTTTCTCACTCCTACTTAAGGGTGCGACCACAACTGTCATGCAATGCAGTGTGTACAAGAAAATAATAACCATATGTTCAATTCAAAATCAAAATTTTCAAATTTCCAAAAAAGGACAGAAAATAATTAATTTTACGGCTTGACTCTCTTATGTCCCCAGTGGAGTCGCCAAACTGTCGAAACCATTTTTTTAGTTTGATTTAAAAACGGGGATCGACTTTAAACAAAAATGGAGTTGCCACAAATGCCTTTTTACTTAGGTGTGATTGGATCACCTTATAAAACATTTTATTTCAAAACATTAATTTTTGGTCTACAAAATACCAGAAAACAAGTTCGGGAGTCGGTTACGTACGAGGAAGGGTTAGCACTCCCGTAACGCCCAAAAATTGGTACCTAATTGATTAATTAATGTCCTTATGTCGAGATTTTGAAAAAGATTTGGAAATATGGTTTCTTTAAAAATTTGAACAATTTGAGTTTGAAATTGGAGATTCCTTTGTTCCGAAAGCATACAAACATCTCATCCAGCACGCTAGGACATGATGTTTTAAACCCTCGTGACCAAAATCATCTCATGATTTACAAAATTTATTAAAAGGATATTTAGTTATTTGGATGAACGAAAGACCGAAACCCAGCACGTTAGGGCACAATTTCTCGAACTTCCAAACACGAACCATTACTTTATTTTCTGAAATTGTTATCCCAAGATAACAAATCGTCATATCTAGTGAGTTAAGACACAACAATTTTGAATTCTTGAGGATAAGTTTTTTAAAATATAGGTTTTAAAAAGGGAGGATACTTAATACCTTAAGTTCTACGAGGAAAATTAAAACCTAGTAAGTTAAGGCATAATTTCTTCGTAGCCCTCAAGTATCACGTATCGCTTCTTTTTAATACATAAAAAAATGTTTTTTATAAAACGTTGTTTTGAACAAAATGTGGCATATATATTACAAGCATCAATTTCAAATAACAATTCTCTACTATTACAAATCATACTAAAAATTATAGTTGATTAACAAAAGAGTAAAATGACAAATGATATATACAATAAAAATACTATACTAAAATAGTATTAAACTAATATAAATAAATAAGTACAAGTTATAAGATATGCAATACAAATTAAAAAGAATAAATCTATATAGAAAATACGAATTAAGAAATAAATGTAAAATACTACAAAGAAGATCACAAAATAAAATATATAAAATAATCTTTAATATGTATAAATAATATATTTTAAATACTACGCAGAAAACTTAGAGTATATATGAAAATGTAAGAATATTTATAATTTAATAATTTGATATGTAAAATATGAATAATATATATAATAAAGAACAAAAAAAATAGAGGTAAATGTGATATAATAATCATAAAACTATATATATATATAATAAACAATACATACATATTTAACAAAATATATACTACATAATATTTAGAAGTAATATATAATATAATATAATAAATACAAAAATCTGAAAAAAACATATATAAGATAGAAGTTATAGGATAATATATACATATAAAAAAGGGGTTATAAATAAATAATATATGTAAGATATATAAATGCAATAATTATAAAAAGTACATATAATAGATAATATGAATAAAATATACTACATAATATATAAATAGATTTTATACAAAAATAAATTTTAAAAAATAGTATATAATATAATATAATACTATATAATATAAAGATTTTGAAAACATATAATATAGTAATTAATATATATAGAAATAATATATAATGAAAATAATTTTAAGCTAAATAAAAAAATAAATAATAATAGTTTAATATAAAGATATTACATAAAAATATATATATTTATACTATTAATGTATTAATATATAAATAATAAAGAAAATAATATAGACTATTTAATATAGTAAAATAATTTAATGCAATATTAAAATAATAAAATAAAAGGATAAAAAATAAATTATAATAAAGAAACAGGGGTTAAAATGGAAATTATGCCAAATTTCAAAACGATGTCGTTCTAATTTTTATCTTTTAAAGAGCCCGAGGATTAAAATGAAACAGAATATAAGTTTTAGGGCTAGATTGTAAATACAGAAAAATGCTATTGGACATGATTGTAAATTTAAAAAAATGAGGAAGGACCTATTCCGTAAATAAACCATTAACAAAAAACACGCGGATCTTCTAGTCTATAGGGTCGGGTTCGGTCGAAAGCTTTATACGACGTCTTATCGATGCTTATTGGCCTAAGCATAAACGACGTCGTTTTACCGTTGCTATATAAGTTACAAAACTAATAAAAAATTCATTTTATCATTTTAGAAAAAAAAAACCAAGTTTTGTTTTGAAAACTCTTTGTCCTTTGGCCTTTAGGCCAGGACTCCGGTGAGGGGGGCCGTCGCACTCCACGCGCTACATGCGCCTTACGTGCCGTCACCCACGGCGGCATACAGGTAATGATCCTTGCTCCCTTTTTATTGTTTTATATATAAAACACGCACAGATTGAAAGAGAAAAAAAAAAGAATCGAAATCACCTCTGTGAAAAATATATATTGTATTCTCTGCTTTTCGTATGTATATATTTCTTGTATCTTTCTCTGTTTCTGTATATTCTTGTGTGTAAAATCCCCCTTTTGTTACAAATTCTTTTGGGTTTTATAACCCAGCAAATGAAAAAGGAAATATAAAAAAATCCTATCTTTGTTGCCATTTTTGCTGCCTTTCTTTCCTCTTTTTGCAGGTGACTGACGGTAGATCCTGCGATGCGGAGCTTGATTCGGGCGTTGATGACGGCGTGACCGAGGACTGGCGTGGGTTGTGGCGCAAAAGCTGGGGTGCTTGCTGGGGCTTGTGGCGCCTAGGGTTTCCTAGAAACCCTAGGTTTCTATTCTGTTTAGTGTTGGGCCTTTTGGGCTGTCTCTGTTTTGGGTTTCGATAGTGGGTCTAGTTGGGGTGTAAGTGGGCCACTGGTTTAGGTTTAAAATTGGGCTGATCGGGTTTGGTGTTGGGTTAGTGGATCTGTTTTGGCTTGTAAAATGGATTGGACATTTATTTTATATTTTATTTCTGTTTTGGTTAGTTTCATGGGCCCCGGTAAAATAACCTTATTACACCTAGCACATACTCTCACATTAAATGATAAATTAGGTTTACTAGTAGTAAGATACAAGAGACTATCAAACATACTTCTGTAAGTGGTCTTTGAAGTAGTCATTCCCTTCTCATCTTTAGACAATTTCTCAACAATAACCATAGCTATCTTAGCCGCTTTAGCATTTTCAAGCCTAAACTTTTTCACCACACTTTTCTTGTGAAAGAAAAGCTCTATCTTTCATTTGCTTAATATTGAATCTAAGGAACTAGCTCAATTCATTAGCCATACTCATCTCGAATTCACCCTACATAAGCCTCACAAATTTGTCTTTAGTTGTTGTTGCAGTGGCTCCAAATATGATGTCATTAATGTAAACTTGTGTAACCTCCTAAAATTGGGCCTAGTAGGATTAGGCCCAATGGGCCTTGAGCGTAGTAGCGTTTAAATTTTCGGAGAACAAGAGATTGGCTTCCTTTTAGATAAGTGATTTTGGAAGGTTAGAGGGCTTCTAGGAAGTCCCGGGATCAAATTTAGGCTTTAGGGAAATTTTGGTTTTAGTCGGAAAAAAACCCTGGAAGTTGGCAGGTAGGCCTTAAGAATAAAAAGTGGAGGAAAATGACACAAGTGGAGTGTGTGGTGTAGTGGCAAAGTGACGCCACATAAGAGCAAGGGAATGACGCCACAAGGAAGGAAGGAGGTCCAAGGTTCAAGTCTTGGTTTCTGCATTCTGGTTTCGTTTTACCTGGATCTTAGAATTTGGGCCATAGTTTATATTTAGTTGCGTATGGTTTAAGACACAAGAGGAGCTTGTGGCCAAGTGGTTAGCGGCTTGGATTATGTTACAAGGGAGCCTGGGTTCGAATCTCATGAGAAGCAAGGGAGTATTTATTTTGCGGATTGGACGGCAAGAATTTCGGTTGAATTTAAACTCTACTGGCGAAGGGATCCCACATCGGAAAGACACAAAGAATGAAGGTGAAGAGCTAGCTATATAAAGAGCATTCCAGGAGGAGGGTTAACACACCTTGGAGGGCGTTTGGGCACAGGAGTGGTCGCAGCGCGGTTTAGCACCAGAGTCCTATCAGGTGTGTAACTCTCTCTACTCTAGTTGTAGACCTGCAAATGCCGAAGTGCCGATCACGGCAATAGTAGCCACACGAGCGTGCGAGCGCATGTGTGGGGCTTCGACTCGATAATGAGGCCAACAGTAGTATTCTTGTGGGTTGAGGCTGCTTGGGCCGCGATGGGCCGAAATGGGCCCATGGGCCCTTATGGGTAAAATATGCGATTGTGTAGTATATAGTGAACTAGATTAGGTGGAACTTATATACGTGGCTAGATTTGTGCTAGGTGGGCCACATGAGCGTGTGGGCCCGAATGGGCCGAAATCGGGTGTTAGGCCCAATAGTCCGGTAAGGACCGAAAATGGTAGTTGAGTCGCTGGGGACGACATTAGGCCTTTGGAAAGGCTATTGCAGGTGCAAATTTACGAAAATACCCTTGGTGGGTAAATTACGAAAATACCCTTGGTAGGTAAAATTACGATTATACCCTTAGAGGTTGATTAGCTTGATTTTATTGTTTTATGTCTATCTGATTATGATGGTAACTCATGTTATTCTTATATTTGATATATGTTTTGCATACATGACACATTGCATAATATCTGAATAATATGTATGTTGCATGGGCATATAGGCGATATTGATAAAGGGGAAGTGTTCTGGTGGTTTTTACCACATTATCTGGTGACTCATGTCACATATTGTTATCTGGTGACTCTGTCACATTATCTAGTGACTAATGTCACATATTGTTATCTGGTGACTCTGTCACATTATCTGGTG
This sequence comes from Gossypium australe, assembly GCA_005393395.2. NCBI lineage: Eukaryota > Viridiplantae > Streptophyta > Magnoliopsida > Malvales > Malvaceae > Gossypium > Gossypium australe. The sequence continues at coordinate 49,901,009 of CM016626.1, forward strand.
GCTATGCCCCGATTATAAGGGCGATGAGCAGTTGACTGCAGCAACTGCCTTCGATGGTGTGTAGCGGATGGAGGGTGGATTTAGTAATCCTCACGGTGTGATTGGCAAGTACGGGTGATGTGTAGCGGACGAAAATTTAGGCTGGGATTGGGTTCTGCATTATCATCTGTATATGCATCATATCGCATTGATTATCTGATTATCTGCTATACTGTGATGTTAGGCCTACGCCTGATTCGATTTATGTGGGCTTCAGCCAAGTATGCTATTGTGAGGGCTAAGGCCCAATCTGCTTTTGTGGGCTTAGGCCCAGTTATCACTCGTGAGGGGAATTGCACACTGAGATTTCGTAAACTCAACCCCTCTTTTTAAATGTTTCAGGTAATCAGTAGATCGCGGATTTGGGAGCCGAGGCAGACTTGTGGTGGCCCTGCAATGTTTTCTTGTAAACTCGTTTCTTTTATTTAAATTACTATTAATTTTGGGATTTTGTTATGTAATAAGGCCTTTGGTATTGAAAATAAACCATTTTTATTGAAAATTACTTAAACTCGATTTTTACAACAAATACAATTTTATTCAAATTAATAACAACTTTGTAAAATGGGCATTGAAATGAATCGGCTTTTACAAACAAACCACAAAACGCGGAGTTTCAAAAAGAATACGAACTTTTTAACGAACGCACAGTTTTTTTTAGACATTCCTTTCGTGTGACATGCCAGATCCGGTCGTAACGTCTAGGCCAGGTTTGGTGTGTTACAATTATGGTATCAGAGCCCAGTTTCAAAAACTCGGCTGTGGGTTTGGGTTCAAAAATGTTTTCAAAGGATGGTTTAGAAAAATATATATCAGTTTTCTGGAAGTATGGCACCCGAGTCTCCAGCACCAAATCCGTAAGTTTCCTTTTTACTATATTCTAGTGTATGCTGAATGATTGTATTTATTCTGCGATGTGTGGATGTGATGCTTGAATATAGGAATTGTATGTATGTGTGGAAAATATCTGTTTGCTCCAGTGTTAGATAGTTGGTTATGTAAAGGGGTTCCAAGATTTAGTTAGAAAGGGTATTAGTGTTATTAGAATCAGAGTGCGCAGCGTGGGCATAGTGTTGTAAGTTAGGATGTACGACTGTTAGTTAGTTGGAAATTTCGAGGACGAAATTTCTTTAAGGAGGGTAGATTTGTAACATCCTGAAATTGGGCCTAGTAGGATTGGGCCCAATGGGCCTTGAGCGTAGTAGCGTTTAAATTTTCAGAGAACAAGAGATTGGCTTAAATGCAAGTTGGACCTTTTAGATAAGTGATTTTGCAAGGTTAGAGGGCTTCTAGGAAGTCCTGGGATCAAATTTAGGCTTTAGGGAAATTTTGGTTTTAGGCGGAAAAAAACCCTGGAAGTTGGCAGATAGGCCTTAAGAATAAAAAGTGGAGGAAAATGACACAAGTGGAGTGTGTGGTGTAGTGGCAAAGTGACGCCACATAAGAGCAAGGGAATGACGCCACAAGGAAGGAAGAAGGTCCAAGGTTCAAGTCTTGGTTTTTGCATTTTGGTTTCTTTTTACCTGGATCTTAGAATTTGGGCCATAGTTTATATTTAGTTGCGCATGGTTTAAGACACAAGAGGAGCTTGTGGCCAAGTGGTTAGCGGCTTGGATTATGTTACAAGGGAGCCTGGGTTCGAATCTCATGAGAAGGAAGGGAGTATTTATTTTGCAGATTGGATGGCAAGAGTTTCAGTTAAATTTAAACTCTACTGGCGAAGGGATCCCACATCGGAAAGACACAAAGAATGAAGGTGAAGAGCTAGCTATATAAAGAGCTTTCCATGAGGAGGGTTAACACACCTTGGAGGGCGTTTGGGCACAGGAGTGGTCGCAGCGCGGTTTAGCACCAGAGTCCTATCAGGTGTGTAACTCTCTCTACTCTAGTTGTAGAGCGGCAAATGCCGAAGTGCTGATCACGGCAATAGTAGCCACACGAGCGTGCGAGCGCACGTATGGGGCTTCGACGCAATAGTGGAGGCCAACAGTAGTATTCTTGTGGGTTGAGGCTGCTTGGGCCGCGATGGGCCGAAATGGGCCCAACGGGCCCATGGGCCCTTATGGGTAAAATATGCGATTGTGTAGTATATAGTGAACTAGACTAGGTGGAACTTATATACGTGGCTAGATTTGTGCTAGGTGGGCCACATGAGTGTGTGGGCCCGAATGGGCCGAAATCGGGTGTTAGGCCCAATAGTCCGGTAAGGACCGAAAATGGTAGTTGAGTCGCTCGAGGCGACATTAGGCCTTTGGAAAGGCCATTGCAGGTGCAAATTTACGAAAATACCCTTGGTGGGTAAATTACAAAAATACCCTTGGTAGGTAAAATTACGATTATACCCTTAGAGGTTGATTAGCTTGATTTTATTGTTTTATGTCTATCTGATTATGATGGTAACTCATGTTATTCTTATATTTGATATATGTTTTGCATACATGACACATTGAATAATATCTGAATAATATGTATGTTGCATGGGCATATGGGTGATATTGATAAAGGGGAAGTGTTCTGGTGGTTTTTACCACATTATCTGGTGACTCATGTCACATATTGTTATCTGGTGACTCTGTCACATTATCTGGTGACTAATGTCACATATTGTTATCTGGTGACTCTGTCACATTATCTGGTGGCTATGCCACGATTATAAGGGCGATGAGCAGTTGACTACAGCGACTGCCTTCGATGGTGTGTAGCGGATGGAGGGTCGATTTAGTAATCCCCACGGTGTGATTGGCAAGTACGAGTGATGTGTAGCGGACGGAAATTTAGGCTGGGATTGGGTTCTGCATTATCATCTGTATATGCATCATATCACATTGATTATCTGATTATCTGCTATACTGTGATGTTAGGGCTACGGCCTGATTCGATTTTTGTGGGCTTCGGCCAAGTATGTTATTGTGAGGGCTAAGGCCCAATTTGCTTTTGTGGGATTAGGCCCAGTTATCACTCGTGAGGGGAATTGCACACTGAGATTTCGTAAACTCAACCCCTCTTTTTAAATGTTTCAGGTAATCAGTAGATCGCGGATTTGGGAGCCGAGGCAGACTTGTGGTGGCCCTGCAATGTTTTCTTGTAAACTCATTTCTTTTATTTAAATTACTATTAATTTTGGGATTTTGTTATGTAATAAGGCCTTTGGTATTTTATTTGGTTTTAGCTTTCAATTTGGTTACTGTTTATTATTAAATGTTCAACATGGGATTTTCCTAAAATGATAATAAACTATTTTTATTGAAAATTACTTAAACTCGATTTTCACAACAAGTACAATTTTATTCAAATTAATAACAACTTTGTAAAATGGGCATTGAAATGAATCGGCTTTTATAAACAAACCACAAAACGCGGAGTTTCAAAAAGAATACGAACTTTTTAACGAACGCACAGTTTTTTTAGACATTCCTTTCGTGTGACATGCCAGATTCGGTTGTAACGTCTAGGCCGGGTTTGGAGTGTTACAACTTGAGCCAAGGTAGTTAACCTTCTTTGCTTTCTAATAAATAAGGTTTTATTAAGAAAACCCCTTTCAAAACCTTGAGTAATAAGGAACTGAGTTAGCCTTTCATACCATGCACAAGTTGCCTATTAGAGACCATATAGGGTTTTACTCAATTTGTACAGATAGTCACAATTATGATATAAATGTTTACTTTTTAAAATTATGATAGTTAGTATTATGATGATAAAAACAAAAATTTAATGTTTAAAATAAACTTGAATTAATTATTTATGTTGATCAAAATGATCGAAACTTTTAAATTTTAAAAAAGAATTCGTGATGTAAATGTTTCATATTTTCGATCTCTGCCTTGAATAGTTGTTTCAAAATATTTTTATAAGTATGATTTAAAAATAAGTAATAATTAATTAGCTCATGCAATAGTTTGAAAAGCTGTGCTTATTTCAATTAGAATTACATAATATCTTAAAATATAAAATTGTGTTTATAAATATATGTTTTTATATAATTGTAAAATTTAAAATTATTTTTAAAATTTTACAATTCTCTTGTTATTTAATTTAAAAAAAATTAAAATTTAACATATCATTAAGTTTGTAATTATATTCATATAATTAACTACAACAAAAAAAATTATTTAAAACTATTTTAAAATAAAAGGGACAAATATTGTAAGATTAAATAGAGAATTATTAAAAAAATTAAGTAGATGTTTTAATTGCTATCATCTATAAAAATAAGTTAAAATTTTAGGAAATTTAGAATATCAAACTATAACCTGTAATAATTTATAGGGTTAAATAATGTGTGTGCATTAGTTTTAAATAAATTACTACTACATTAATAATTATTATAGTATAAAAATTAGTAGGAAAATGTAATTTTAAAAAATGGGAGTCACATCATTACAAAAGTTAGTGTTATATGAAGAGCACGACCACTTGTCAAATAATAAATTATTTCACCTAAGGTTATTTTCAATTTTACCTAAAACAATGCTATAGATTATACTAATTTTTTAACCCATACAATGTACGTTGTTTATGTGTTCTATAAAATATTTATTATTTAAATAACAATTGGATGAATACAAAATTTCAGTGAACATTAATTTTTTTTTTTTTGAAATTTTGTTATTTGTTTAGACAAAGGTAATTTTTTTCCATGAATAGTGTTTATTCAAATGCATATTGATTTAGGTTTTCAATTACAATTAATGCTAAAAAATATTGCTATATGTATTACATTAGATGAGACTATTAAGTTTTCTTAATATATTGTGCATGTTTTTCTATTTTAACTTAATACCTCTTTTTACCCCTACAATTTTAAAAAATATATGATATATAATGAAAAAAATGGAAATTTGGAACTTTTATTGCTCATTCCATTAAAAGTTTAATATTTTTACCAATAAAATTGAATTTGACATTTTTAAGTATTTGAAAACTGCGAAAATAATATATATCTAGAAATATTTCGAATAAAAGTGTAATTATATTCTGTTGAATAATTTCGAATAATTGAATAAAAGTGTAATTATATTTTGTTGCAATTATAAAAAAATTGTAATTCTCTATACGTTTTTAATTACATCGTTATTTCTTATGTCATGTTTTCTAGTACAAATTGTAATAATATAGTTACAATACTTTATATTTGTAAAATATTAATTACTATAAAAAATATTAGTATGATAAAAATAATTTTTAAATAAGTAAAAAAATAAAAATAAAATCATCATATGTATTATGTTAGTCTTTTTAGCTTATAATATGATTAAAATAAAAATAAAAAGAAAAATAAACATCATATGCAATTTTATCTACTTTTTCCAATGCAGATTTTCTGAGTTATTTTGTAACACTCCATACCCGGCCTAGACGTTATGGCCAAATCTTGAGGAATTACATAAATACGTTTTAAACTTCGATTTTGAATTAAAAACGTGTGCTTTGACTATATTAATTTTGGTAAAACATGTGGCTCATGTAGTCTGGCACACAGTCGTGTGGCGTCGATAGTGACTTTTTCGGCTTCGCGTCGTTTGTTGGTTTTTGGGTTTATTGTTACACACAGAGTCGTTTCTGATTAGCAACACATCGACACAGTTCCAGACCCTGAAATCATCATTCAAAATGAACCAATTAACAATGACATATGAAAATCAATCAAGAATTCAGCCACAAATGCTAAACATTTGGCCTTAACCACTAAGAATCAGCCCCTAAATGGCGTTCGAACACTTATCCTGATCGAAACAACCATTCCTAAGGCTCACCAAACACCATAGAAGGGTTTTGTGCCTCTCAATTTTCACCTAACAGAAGTACAAGAAAAATTAACCCAACAGGAATCATTCACAAACTGCTAAGGAAAGTTCGCACTCAACCTCCCTAACCATACGGATAGATTTTTAGTTACACCAGAAATTTGATACTGCAACGGAGAAACTTCCAAACACACAAGATCATATGCAAAATTCAAGAGACGTAATCACCAAAACAACGATGGTAGACATATAAAACAAAAGATAAACGAAGAAATAAAAGGGAAGAAAGAAAAGAAAAGAAAAGAAAAGTGTAACGTGAAAACAAAACTGAAAGAGGAGTGGGGAGAGTGAGATAATTGAGAGGAAAGTATGAGAACTTGTAACACCACAAACCCGGCCTAGATGTTATGGCCGAATCTGGAGATATCACATGATAGTGCTTTTAGAAAACTTAACTACGTTAAATCCATCTGTAAATATCCTAGGCTTTCGTCAAAACGTGTTGTTTAATCATTTATTGACCATTTTCAAAACATTATACGTTGCGAAAGCTTTTTAAAAGTAATTTACAAATTCGTGTGTTTTTGATAAAACATTTGTTTACTTTGAAAACTCGAGTCTTGTCTTCTACTAGCAGTTCATAAAATAATAACCCCAAATTTAAGTGAAAATCCGTAAAGGCCTTATTACAAGAAATATACCCAAAAATAACCAAATTGTAATTAAAAATAAACCGTAAATAAGTGTCCGGGACCGTGGTCACTGTCGAGTTTTCCGCTGCACCGATCCGTCTATTGTTGGGGATTACCTGAATAGATTAAATAGAAAAGGGTGAGTTTTCACAAACTCAGTGTGTAATCCCTACAGAAAACATACACACATAATATCAGATAATAGACATATATTCACAGTTCGGGTCTGAGCCCATTACAGAAACGGTGTGGACTTTAGCCCACTGGGATGCAGAATCAGATATGGTCTAGGGCCTTAGCCCATTTCAGTCATAATAAACAGATCAGAAAGAATAGCAGAATCCTACCCACCAGCCTCTACACACCAACTCCGTCCAACCCTACACACCATGTGGGGATAAAATTAACCCACCCAGCCCTGCACACCATTTTGTACCGAATGCGGCACTTAATCAGAATATTTGTAGCTGAGCTGCCAGATAACAGGCTTAAAAGCCTTTCAAATACTTCCTCCGAATATCATCAATCCCACCCCGACTCAATGCAACATACATAAATGTCATGCCAATGTACAGATAATAGTTCATACATTTAGATTAGCATACATGCTTAGTACAGAAACCAAATAGTCAGATCATTAATTTAGGGGTCTAAGCATTGCTTACTGACCTTACGATAGGTCCACAGTCTACTTGGGTGACCCGTGTAACCTTATAGAGTTTTCCAGAAAAATGGGCTCACACGCCTATGTGGTCTGCCCTTGTGGGCCCACACGCCCGTGTGGCCCACACGACCCAAGTTGGCCTTGGCTGTGTGGATTACACGGCCTCGTTCGGCCCTCACATGGCCGTGCGCCCTGGCCTAGAATCCCACATGCTCGTGTGGTTCACCAGTGTGGGCCCACACGCCCGTGTGACCCACACGGCCCAATTGGTAGAGCCTCTGTGTCGCACACGGCTTCGCCCAGTTGTCACATGGCTGTGTCACTCGTGCGCGGCCTGGCTCGTCGATCACACGGCCATGTGGTGACTAACAGTCTTGCAAACGGCCTACCACACGGGCGACCACACGCTTGTGTGGCTTCGATAGAATGGTTTTCGACTTTCTCTGAAACCTCATTTTCTACGTTTTCGGGTACACACCTGGTTTTGATTGAAGCTAGGACAGTCACTGAGCACTCAAGAACCTAAGGATTGACATTCCAACATCCAAATCAATGTTTAAAATAAAATTAAATCGAGACGTTAAACCCAATACTTTCCACAAATCTTACCTTAAATTGAATAACAACGTTTCCCACCACTTCAACGCCGATTGACACGCTCCAGCCCTTTAACCTTTACCATAACAAACAAATCCCAAAAATCACTAACCCCAAAATCAAAATAATCGTACTTACTTACGCATACCGAGACTTACCACACGCGTGTGAGCACCAACAATGCAATAAGACAAGCAAGGAAGGGGCGAATTTAGAAAAAGAGGGAAAAAGGAGAGGAGACGACAGAGGGAAAAAGTGAAAGCCGAAATTTCATTTTCTTTTTGTGTTGGGGAGGAAAATTGAACAGGTTTTTCTAGTATTCCCCTATCATCTCCCCAAAACTCTCCTTACTATCAGACTTCTAGTCCAACACAAACACCTACACGGCACTGGCAGCAAAAATACATCCCTTGCCTGCGCAAGGATTCGAACTCCCAACCTCCAGCAACCTCAACAAGCCACTTAGCCACCATACCAGCAGGCCCATTCTGCTAATTACCTACACACTTTTTCTTAAAAGCCTGCTAACCAAAGTTTGGGCTTTATTCAAAAAAATACCAAAATTTACCCAAGTTAAGACTTGGACTTGGTACCTATCAGACACACCCAAACACCCCCAAATCACTCAACTACCAGAGCAGATAGGTATTTGTGTCTTGAAATTACAAAAGCCAAAATTAATGGAAAATCGGGGTGTTACAGAACTTTGGGAGAAATATTTTTATTTTTATTTTTAAAAATAATATCTAACCAAACCAATTTTTTTTATAACCAATCAGATTATCTAGAGATCAAATTTAACTTAACTACTAACACACATGGGTGACACGTTTAGGGCGAAACAAAAATAATTTTCACTCTACATGTAACACCCCAAACCCGGCCTGGACGTTATAGCTAAATTTGGTGATGTCACATGGTAGTGTGTTAGAAAACTGTAGCTTGTGTTGGAAAACCGTAACTTTGCTTAAAACATTTTCTGTTTAGAATTCCTCATTATCTTTTATTAATTCTAAAATCGTGATTCTTATTTAGTTGTTAGTTTTCAACATATTATACGTTGCAGAAGCTTTTTAAACAGTTTGTGTCCTTGCGGGTATTTCGCTAAAACACATGCATTTCCTTTAAAAACTCGTATTTTACCTACCTCTAGCAGATATAAAACATAAGACAAATATAAAATCCAAAATTTAAGCAAAAATCCATAGAGGCCTTTATTACAGCAAAATACCCCAAATTAAACTTTGAAAACCTAATTAAAGATGAAACAGTGAAAAAGGGTTGTGTGGCCACCGTTGAGTCCTCCACCGTTCCGATCCGCTTAAGTCTAGGGATTACCTGCACAGATAAAACAGAAGGGTGAGTTTATGAAAACTCAGTGTGTAATCCCCATACAAACATGCAGACAAAATGCAATCATAGTCTGGGCCTAAGCCCATCTCAATAACAGTTTCAGTTTTAGCTAGGGCCTTAGCCCATTTCAGTCAAGCATTTGGGCCATTGGCCCATTACAGTATCAGTATTCAGTACGGTAACAGATATACAGTATCAAATCTACCCCGCCAATCTCTACACTCCAACTCCGTCCAACCCTACACTCCATGTGGGGATATAATCAACCCACCCATCCTTACACTCCAAAAAGTACTGAATGCGGCACTAGACAGTAGTTTGTAGCTGAGCTGTCAGTAATTTAGGCTCGAGGCCTTTCAGTACACTTCCTCCGAACAATATAACCCCTACCCCACCCCAATGCAATGCAATATACATATATGACATGCTAAAACATAATATTATCTATAAAATCAGGGCATACAGTATCAAATCAATAGGGCATCATCATGCTTAATCGCATAATTCATACAGTCATTTCAGTCAATTAGGGGTTTAAGTAACCTTGCCGACCATACAGTAGGTCCACAGTTGACTCGGGCGACCCGTGCAATCTTAGCAATCAAACAATGAAAATGGGCCCACACGGCCTAAAATGGCCTTGCCCATGTGGATCACACGGCCTGGCCCAATAATCCCACACGCCCGTGTAGTTTACCTGTGTGGGCCCACATGCCCGTGTGGCCCACACGACCCAATTCAGTCCGGCCCGTGTATCACACACAGCCAGCCTCGTCAATCACATGCCCGTGTTCAATCACACGGCCTATCACACGAGCGGCTGCACGTCCGTGTGGCGTCGACAATCACATTTTTGGCTTTTCACCAATTTCCATTTTCAGAGTTGTGTTTACACACCTGTTATGGTTTCACAACAAAACACTTCCGAGCTCAGTAGTTCCTAAATTTGATCATTCACTTTAATCATTAGTCTCAACTCATGAAAGTACAACAACACAAAACCGAATATACTTCCATTTCGAATGCACTATACCTACCTTGAAACTCCGAACAAATATGCTAAAACTCCACAGAAGAGAGACCTCAATCAAAACGATTCCTTGTTGTCAAGACGATAGTAACATCCAGTCAGTATTTAATTTAGGCACAAATCAAAGTGTCAAAGTTTTACTTACCAGAATGGCGTCAAGAAATGAACCACGAGAATAATCAATGATAGGAAATCGGTATAATAGAGTGGAGGAAACAAGAATCGGCAATATGAAGGGGGATGGACAAAAAGAAGAAAAATTTGCCTAAGGATCAACAATTCGGTAGCAACCAACAAGAATAGAAAAGAGGTGACAGCAAGAAGAAGAAAAAAATGGGTAGGGAAGTGTGCAAAACCGAAAAAAGAACAAAAAAGAAGTAGCAGAAATTTCCTAGCAATACTCGGCAGAGGACGGAGAACAATTGATAGAAAATTGAAAGAAAACAAAAGCTAAAGTCGAATTTTGGGAAAGGAATCAGTTTCGGCACGACTATTGATCACTTCCCTTGATCCACTCCTCAAAACTCTCCTACTATCCCTCCACAAACTGTCCACGTTCCCATTACACCTCAAATTCCTTATCTTCCTCCACCAATCCCACAACTATCGAAACCCCCCTCATTATCCTCCTAAAAATCGACCACTACATCCCCACACTCCGCAAATACTCAATTTCGGTCAAACTACAACACTCATACGACACAAGCAGTAAAAATAAATCCCATTGATCGCGTAGAGATTTGAACCTCAGACCTCAAGCCACTTAACACCCCACTTAACCACTAGACTAGCAGGCCCATTCTGACATATTTTACCAACATTTATTTATAAGCCTACTAATTAGATATAGGGGTTTATTCATTTAAAAATAAAATTTGCCCAAGCTAATGCTCGGACTTGGGACCTCTTAGACACTTCCCAGAACACTTAACCGCTGAAGCAGACATACAATTGTGTCACAAACATACGAAAATAAATATATAAGAGATTTTTCGAGCGTTACACTACACTTATAAGATTTAACACAAGACCTTTGGGTAAGCTGAAGCTTGGCCACTAAACCAGTAGGTTCATTCAATAAAAAAGATTTAAACCCAGAACCTCTCACACACAATAAAAACACTAAACCACTGAACCAGATCAATTAACTTAACAAATTTTAACAACTCAAAAACAAAAATTTTGAGGCGTTACATATCCCCTCTTTAATACTTAACTTATTGTAATGCCCCAAAATTTAGGGGTTGTAATTTTTGCATAATTTTATGTTGTGCTTGCTCAGCTGGTTACTTGAGTGTATTTGGGGGGTCCTAAGGAGGCCTGGAGGAGAGCAATAGTAGGTGGAAAAAAGGGAGAAAATCAAGGAAGTGAGGTGTGTAGAAGTGTTGGCCGTGAGTGGGAGTGTGGTAAGTGGGAATTTCGGCTGGAGAGGGGTCTTTTGGGAGTGCATATTCGGTTTTTTAGAGGGGAGAGTGCCGAATTTTCTCTAGTTTCTTTGGTGAATTTTTGCATTTGGGTATTTTTCTCTATCATTTCGGGTCATTTCTTCCTCAATCCACATTTGCTGAATTCTTAGTTTCTTTCTTCTTTTCTCTTTCGTACCTTTCGTGTGTTCTCTCTTTTTGCAAATAGCCTAAACACTTGTTTGGCTGAAACTTCTTCTTCCCATCTCTCTTCACATTTCATCCATTTCTTTTCTTTTCCTCTCATCTTCGTTTCTACTCTTTTCTTTCCATACCCAAACCTATTTCCCCTTTTTATTCTCAACACTCTATCTCTTATTCTTTAATGGTTTAAGTCAAAGCTAATCTCTCCTTTCCCTTCCTAGTTACTGTCATCTTTGGGGGCCGTCTATTTTGGTTGGTAGAAGGAAGTTGTTCATACCGAAATTTGAAGGTAAGTAGTGTTGACTCTTTTGTGTTGGTTAATGGTCGGGTCATGCTATTCTTTTCTCTAAGTGGCCGAATCTCCCCTTTCTTCTGTAGTCTCACATCAATTGGTTTTAGGTGCTCTCGTGACATAGAAGGGAGTAGCGTTCAGAAATAGTTAAAATGTTACTCTCAAGCCTTGATCAAGTAAGTTTCGCACTTTGTGTTTGGTTAAAAGACCGAACTTGCCTGGGGGTTTGGTTTCGGCAAGGGTGGATGTTAACCACATCTCATTCAACTTCTCTAATAAGGGTGTATTGAACGCAGGGTACAGTGTGGGGTCATTAATGTTCTCTGATAATAAGAGAGGATTTAGCAAAACTTGGTAAAGCAAGGTAATAGTATGTGTGGTTTCAGGTTGTCGAATATTAAGAAGGGAACCCTTTTTGATCGATTGACTAATGGTTGATCTTATCTAACGTAGGAGCGATGCTAAGGGATTCGTGTCACATTCGTAATCAAGGTGTGTAATCTCACACCATTGTTTATTCTGATATGCGATGTTCTGTGAATCGACTAAAAGCTGAAATACCGGAAAGCTGAAGTATTGGCAACTGAGAGCTCTCGAGTGTGCGAGCGCTCGTAAAGTTAAACCAAGTCAATAATGTTGGTGAAAGACTATTGGGAGTGACTCGAACTCTCTCGCGAAACTGAGGCTGTAATGGGCATTGTTGAGCCGAAGTGGGCTAAGTGGGCCTAATGGGTTAATGGACCCACAGGGGCAAAATTCATGGTAAGTGCCGGACGATGGATGCGGCTGTGAAGTTTGCAGATCTGAGACCAAAAATGGGTTGTTTGGGCCAAACGAGTGTGTGGGCCGAAATTGTATTTTAGGCCCAATTGTACCGTTTTGACCCAAAATGGAACCTGTGTCGCTCGAGGCGACAGTTGGCCTTCGAAAAGGCCATAGATGAGTAAATTACCAAATTACCCTTGATGGGTAAATTACCGAATTACCCTTGATGGGTAAATTATCTAAATACCCTTGGTAGGTAAAATTACCAAAATACCCCCGAGTGGCGAAATTACCGTGTTACCCCCAAATAATCGTTTTACCCTTAGTGGTAGGATCATCGATGTATGAGTAGTAACTGTATGATTGATGTCTATGATGATGCACTGCTTACATGATTTAATTATGACATGGCATACTGCATGGGTTGGGTTATGGATTTGGAGGAAGCACTGTATGGGCTTGGGCCCAAATTGTGGGTGTAATAAGGGGTTTACACACTGAGTTCTCATAACTCACCCTTTCTCTTTAACTGTGCAGGTAATCCACAGCCTTAGATGATTTGGAGTTGCGAGGGACTCGGAGGTGGCCACACGTCCTGTATGTTCTTGGGGTTAATTTAGCTACTTTAGTTTAGTTTAGTTTACTTTATTTTTTAGGTTAATAATTTTGTAATAAGGCCATTGGAGTTGTTTTTAAGTTTTATTTAGTATTTCTTTACAACCTGCTAATTTATTAAACACGGGTTTTAAAACAATAACTACTGTTTTTAAAATATCACGTTTCCGCAATTGTTTAAACCAAACTTTCGTAACAGACAAAGTTTTAAAAACAAAATAATAGATGCATAATAGTATTTGAAAAGGGATGATTTCGAGTAAAACTTGTTTTGTTAATAAGCAACGAAAATTGGGATTTTTAAACGGTAGAAAGTTTTGATTCATATATGCGTTTTTCAACGAACGCAAAGTTTTCAAACAACACCTGATGTGGCACGCTAGATTCGGTCATAACGTCTAGGATAGGTGTGGGGTGTTACATTTAGTGGTATCAGAGCCAGGTTGCAAAACTCGACTATGGAATGGGTTTTGAAAATTTTCCAAATCTGTTTAAGTTCTGGTTTAGAAAAGTAGTGATATTACTGAAAGTGTGGCACACCGATCCTCCGGCACCAAATCCGTAAGTTTTTTTACTTTATACTTTATTATATGATGAAATGGCTGTACTAAGAAACTACTAAGTATAGTAGTAGTATAATGAAACTCCTTAGCTGTAGAAATCGAGACTAGAGGAGACTAAAACTGTAGTAATGCGATCTACGAGAATAACCCTAATTACTGCTTTTCATAAGATATGTGTTAATAATTACATGAACTATAAGCTGATTCATAAAACTTTTTAATCAGAAAATACGTTACATTGATATGAGCACAAGAGGTCACGAAAGGGGTACACGTGGCCGTGGTAGAGGCCGAGGTGCTAGGGCTGGGTCCTCAGCATCAGGACATATACCTGAAAGGGAAGCGCTGGCATCACCAGTCACTGAGACGGGGTCTCATGACCGTACAAGTGGGGATGATGCATTGTCCCAAGTGATGCTACGAGTTCTAGAAAGGGTTGCTAGAGCGAGTACTGGGTCAGTGGCCTGAGGGTCAATTTATGAGCGACTCCGGTTAAACGGGGCAGAAATCTTCAGGGGCATCTCTGGTGTAGCCTCGAATGTAGTAGAATACTGGTTGGAGGCGGTAGAGCAAATAATGGATGATCTTGATTGCATAGTAGAGCAAAAACTGAATGGAGCAGTGTCCTTACTGCGAGATGAGGCATACCAATGGTGGCTTACCGTGAGGGAAGGCACGCAGGCCAGACGTGTGAATTGGGACTTCTTTAAGGCGGCCTTCTAAGGAAGATATGTCGGGGCAAGTTATGTGGATGCCCAGAGAAAGGAATTTCTAAATCTGGTTCAGGGGAATAAGTCTATAGCGGAGTATGAGGCAGAGTTCCTGCGATTGAGCCGGTATGCTTGGGGCATAGTCGCGACTGAATATTAGCACTACGTGCGGTTTGAGGATGGTCTCCAGGATGAGTTGCGGGTACTGATAGCCCCGCAGAGGGAAGGAGACTTCGCTGCCCTGGTTGAGAAGGCTAAGATTGACGAGGATGTGAAATGCTCATAGCGTCAGAACCGTAAGTAGGATAGGGGCAGAAGTAAGAGGAATTTCGAGCCTTCAAGTTCTTCTGGTAGGCATAGGAAGAGGCCTAGGTTTGATGGGCCAGCCCGATCTGGGGTTCCTAATGTTGCAGTCAAACCGCAGCCTTACACTGAGTGTGGGAGATATCATTTGGGAGAGTGCTGGAAAAGAACTGGGGTGTGTTTCAAATGTGGCTCCAGGGATCATCAGGTTAGAGACTGTACTCAGAGGCCCATTCAGATGCAAGCTGCAGGTTAGGGCTATGTGTAGCCAGGGAGAGGTGGCCAGCAGCCACCAAGAGGCCATGGTCCACCCAGAGGGGGAAATAGGTGAGGACGAGGTCGTGGAGCACCGGGCAGAAGTGCTGGTAATATAGAGGTGAGACAGCCAGGGTTACTTTATGCTGCTTGGCGTCGAGAGGATGGCGACGCACCTGATGTCATAACTAGTACATTCCTCATTCATGATGTACCATTTATAGCTTTAATTGACATTGGGTGTACGCACTTGTATGTTGCATGTACTGTGTTGGGAACATTGGGCATACAGTTTGAACTTGCTGATAGGGAACTGTCAGTGATTAGTCCACAGGGACAGTCGGTTAGAGTGAATAAACTATTTAGAGATGTGCCTCTAGAGGTCCAAGGGGTTGTCTTTCTGGCGAATTTGATGGAACTGCCGTTTGGCGAGTTCGATCTCAATTTGGGCATGGATTGGTTAGTGAAACACCGTGCGAATTTTGATTGCGCTGCTAAACGTATGGTACTGAAGTCTTCAGAGATTGAGGAGGTGGTCGTGTTAGGGGAGCGAAGGGATTATTTATCTAATTTAATCTCAGCATTCAGGGCCGAGAAGCTGGTTCGCAAAGGTTGCGAAGCGTTCATAGCTTATGTCAGCGTATCTGATATTTACCGTCTGTTGAGAATGTCAGGACCGTAGAAGAATTTCCAGATGTATTTCCTGAAGAGCTTCTAGGGTTGCCACCAAGCCGTGAGGTTAAATTCGGCTTGAGCTCTTACCGGGAACTGCTTCGGTGTCTATCGCCCTTTATAGGATGACACTGAAAGAGCTGGTGGAATTAAAGGCTCAGATCCAAGAGCTACTGGATCAAGGATTCATCTGACCGAGTGTGTCACCATGGGAGCAGCGGTACTGTTCGTAAAGAAAAAGGATGGTTCAATGCACATGTGTATCGATTATTGTCAATTGAATAAACTGACGATGAAGAACAAGTATCCTTTACCAAGAATAGATGATCTGTTTGATCAGCTGCTAGGAGCTGCGGTTTTCTCCAAGATAGATCTTAGATTGGGATACCATCAGCTAAGGGTTAAAGAGGCAGATGTGTACAAGACAGCATTTCGGACTCGTTATGGGCATTACGAGTTTCTGGTCATGCTGTTTGGGTTAACGAATGCACCAGCTGCTTTCATGGATATGATTAACCGGGTCTTCCAGCCCTACTTAGACCGGTTCGTGGTGGTATTTATAGATGATATTCTAGTGTATTCAAGAATTGAGGAGGAGCATGATTCACATCTCCGGGTTGTTCTGCAAATATTAAGAGAAAAGCAACTTTATGCCAAATTCAGCAAGTACGAGTTTTGGCTGCGAGAGGTGACATTCTTGGGTCATGTTGTATCTACCGAGGGGATTAGGGTTGACCCTTGGAAAGTTGAAGCCGTATTAGATTGGAAGTCACCGAAATCGGTATCTGAGATTTAAAGTTTTCTGGGTCTGGTCGGGTATTATAGACGGTTCGTTGAAGGGTTTTCACTGATTGCTGCACCCCTAACTAAGTTACTGCGTAAAGGAGTACCATTTGTTTGGGCTGATAAACAGTAGGAGAGTTTTGAGAAACTGAAGAAGTTTCTGACTGAAGCCCCGGTATTAATTCAGCCAGAGGCTGAAAAGGAATTCATTGTCTACTGTGATGCGTCGCATACGGGCATGGGTTGTGTGCTGATCCAAGAGGGGAAGGTGGTGGCTTATGCGTCCCGTCAGCTTAGGCTGCACAAGGTGAATTATCCTACTCATGACCTGGAATTAGCTGCGGTGGTATTCGCACTACAGATTTGGAGACACTACTTGTACGGGGAGAAGTCGATCGTTTATACCGACCATAAAAGTCTCAAGTACCTCCTTACTCAGAAGGAGTTGAACCTTAGGCAACGAAGATGGATAGAGTTGCTTAAGGATTATGATTGCTCGATTGAGTACCACCCGGGAAAAGCTAACGTAGTAGCAGATGGACTGAGTCGTAAGGTTGTGTCTGATTTAAGAGCAATGTTTGCTCGTCTCAGCTTGTTTGAGGATGGTAGTCTATTTGCTGAACTTCAAGTGAAATCGACGTGGGTAGTTCAAATTAAAGAGAAACAGATGTTCGATGATTCACTGGTTCCTCGGTTCCAACAGGTGAAGAAGGGAGAGACTGTGGATTTTGGGCTGAATAGTGAAGGAGTATTATGTTTCCATGGAAAAGTTTGTGTACCGAGGGACTCTAAGTTAAAGCAGTCGATTCTGTGGGAGGTGCATAATAGCCCATATGCTATGCATCCTGGTGGAAACAAGTTAGACAGAGATTTGCGTGAACTGTTCTGGTGGCCAAGGCTTAAGCGTGCGGTTATCGATTTTGTAAGTAAGTGTTTGACATGCCAGCAAGTGAAGGCTGAACATCAACTGCCTTCAAGGCTACTGCAACCTGTTAAGATTCCACTCTGGAAGTGGGAGAGGGTAACCATGGATTTTGTTAGTAGGCGTCCCCTGACGCCTACTAAGAAAGATTCGGTATAGGTTATTGTTGATCAATTGACTAAGTCCGCCCACTTCATACCGGTTCGCACTGATTACTCGTTGCAAAAGTTGGCGAAGTTATACGTGGCGAAAATTGTAAGGCTACATGGGGTACCAGTGTCTATCATTTCAGACAGATACTCTAGATTTACATCACGATTCTGGAGAGTGTTACACGAAGCTTTGGGTACAAGGTTAAATTTCAGCACAGCGTTTCATCCACAGACTGATGGTTAGTCGGAAGGGTAATACAGATTTTGGAGGACATGTTGAGAAGCTGTGTAATCGATTTTAAGGGCAGTTGGGAAGACTATCTACCCTTAGCGAAATTTTCTTATAACAACAGCTACCAATCCAGTATTCAGATGGCACCATACGAGGCGTTATATGGTCTTAGCTGTCGTACCCCTACTTGTTGGACGGAATTGGGCGACTGGCGATTATTCGGTCCAGAACTAGTCTCTAAGATCGAGGAGAAAGTAAAATTGATCCGGGGTCGGTTAAAAGAGGCATCTGATAGGCAGAAGTCATATGCCGATTTAAAGCGCAAAGAGATTGAGTATTCGGTGGGAGATTTTGTCTTTTTGAAAGTCTTACCTTCGAAGAAGATTTTAAGACTTGGGCAGAAGAGCAAGCTGAGCCCTAGATTTATCGGACCTTACCAGATATTAAAACGTGTGGGACCGGTCGCCTATCAGCTTGATCTGCCTCCTGAGTTAAATCGGATACATGATGTGTTCCACGTCTCTATGTTGAGGCGATATCGTTCTGATCCCTCACATATAGTGCCGGTAGAGGAGATCGAGGTGAGATCTGATCTAACTTTTAAGGAAGAACCGGTGCAGATACTAGATCGTGATGTTAAAATGATAAGGAGAAAATCTGTTCCTTTAATCAAGGTGTTGTTGCGTAATCACGGATCTAGGAAGCCACGTGGGAGCCGGAGGAGGCGATGCGATAGCAATACCCTCATCTCTTCTAGTCAGGTAAATTTCGAGGCCGAAATTTCTTTAAGGAGGTAGAGTTATAATGCCCCAAAAGTTAGGGGTTGTAATTTTTGCTTAATTTTATGTTGAGCTTGCTCAGTTAGTTATTTGAGTGTATTTGGGGGTCCTAAAGAGGCCCGGGTTCGAGTTTGAGTCTAGGAAAAAATTTAGTTTTTGGCCCTTCAGTGGAGAAGGATATTGGCAGTAGGGCTTAAGTATAATTATGTGCATCTAGAAGACAGAAGTTGAGCATGTGGCAAGGTGGCTATGGTGTCAATGGGAGAGCAAGGAGGGAAGGGGTTCGAATCCCTCAGGTTGCAAATTGAGGCTTTTATTTTGTGACTTGAGTGTAACATCCTGAAATTGGGCCTAGTAGAATTGGGCTTAATGGGCCTTAGGCGTAGGAGCGTTTAAAATTTTTGAGAATAAGATATTGGCTTAAATGCAAGTTGGACCTATTAGGTGAGTGATTTTGGAAGGTTAGAGGGCTTCTATGAAGTCCCGGGTTCAAACTTTGGCTTTAGGGAAATTTTGGTTTTAAGTGGAAAAAACCCTGGGAGTTAGTAGGTAGGCTTTAAGAATAGAATGTGGAGAAAAGTGACACAAGTGGAGTGTGTGGTGTAGTAGCAAAGTGACGCCACATAAGAGACAAGGGGGTGACGCCATAAGGAAGGAAGGAGGTCCAAGGTTCAAGTCTTGGCTCTTGCATTTTGGTTTTCTTTTTATATGAACTCTAGAATTTGGCTATAGATTTATATTTAGTTGCGCATGGTCTTAACACAAGAGGAGCTTGTGGCCAAGTGGCTAGCAGCGTGGATTATGTTACAAGGGAGCCTGAGTTCGAATCCCATTGCAAGCAAAAAGGGATATTTATTTTGCGAATTGGACGGCCAGAGTTTGAGTTGGATTTAAACTACACTGACGGAGGGATCCCACATCGGAAAGATACAAAGAAGGAAGGTGAGAAGCTAGCTATATATAGAGCATTCTATGATAGGAGGAAGGATACCTTGGAGGGCGTTTGGGCATAGGAGTGGTCGGAGCGCAGATTAGCACCAGATTCCTATCAGGTGTGTAACTCTCTCTACTCTAGTTGTAGAGTGGCAAATGCCAAAGTGTGCGAGCGCACGTGTGGGGCTTCGACGCGATAGTTGAGGCCATTAGTAGTATTCTTCTGGGTTGAGGCTGCTTGGGCCACGATGGACCGAAGTGGGCCCAATTGAATAAAATGTATGACGGTGTAGTATATAGTGAACTAGACTAGGTGAATCTCATACACGTGGCTAGATTTGTGCTAGGTGGGCCACACGAGCGTGTGGGCCTGAATGGGCTGAAATCAGGTTTTAGGCCCAATAGTCCGGTAAGGACCGGAAATGGTAGTCGGGTCACTTGGGGCGACCTTAGGCTTTCGGAAAGGCTATTGTAGGTGCGAAATTACTAAAATACCCTCGATAGGTAGATTACGAAAATACCCTTGGTAGGTAAAATTACTGTTATACCCTTAGGAGTTGATTAGCATGATAGTGTGTCATATTCACACCTTATTACTGTTACTTTAAAATATGTATATGCTCTGTTAAATGTCGGAACTTCGGCATTAGCTATTGTTTTACCCATAGAGGGTAAAAGTAGGACATCAGGTTAGTAATCTATATCTGTGCTAAATATGTAATTATACTGATATGATCATTTGAACACTTTGAGCATCTGATACATACTGATATCTGTTGCATGCATACATCACGATTTTATGCTGCATAAGGGGGTATGCCATGAATGTAAGGGGAAGTGTATCTGGTGGCTTTTGCCATTTCAGCCTGGTGACTCTATCATAACTCTGATGATCTAGTGGCTCTGCCACACTCTGTTCTAGTGGCTTTTGCCATTTCAGTCTGGTGATGAGCAGCATGACTGCCATCAATGGTGTGTAGCGGATGGAGGGTCGATTGTAGAAATCCCCATTGGTGTGTTTGGCAGGTACAGGTGGTGTGTAGCGGATGGATATCTAGTTTGGGTTGGGATTTGCATCATATTGCATTGATTAACTGGTTACCTGCTGTACTCTGCTAAAAGGGCTAAAGCCCAGTCTGTTTCTGTACGGGCTTCGCCCAGAGTGATTTGTAAGGGCTAAGGCCCAGTTGATATGCGAATGGGCTTGGGCCCAGTTATGGTTCCTGTGGAGTTGTTTTACACTGAGTCTCAGTGACTCACTCCTCTGCTTAATTTTGCAGGTAATCGTTAGATCACAGATTTGGGAGCCGAGGCAGACTTGTGGTGGCCCTGTAATGTTTTCTCGTAAACTCATTTCTTTTATTTAAACTTACTTTTAATTTTGGGATTTTGTTATGTAATAAGGCCAATATAACTTTAAATTTTGGTATTTTATTTGGTTTATCTTTTAATTTGATTACTACCTATTATTATTAAATGTTCAATACGGGAATTTCCTAAACCCTTAATAACCGTTTTCCAAAATGTTAACAAAAGGATAACAAGTGAATAAATAATTAAACTTGAAATTTTTAACAAAACGCGCAGTT
The DNA here is from genome assembly GCA_005393395.2 of Gossypium australe. Taxonomy (NCBI): domain Eukaryota; kingdom Viridiplantae; phylum Streptophyta; class Magnoliopsida; order Malvales; family Malvaceae; genus Gossypium; species Gossypium australe. The sequence goes on from CM016626.1 coordinate 49,922,300, forward strand.
TTCAAACAACCCTTTTATGTGACATGCCAGATCCGGTCATAACTTCTAGGCTGAGTTTGGGGTGTTACAATTGTGGTATCAGAGCCTAGGTTACAAAACTCGGCTGTGGAATGGGTTCGACAATGTTTTCCAAAAATTGGTTTGAAATATTGTTTAAGAAATATATATATTTTGAAGTATGGCACCACGAGTCCCCAGCACCAAATCCGTAAGTTTCTTGATACTTTGCTTTGTTATATGCTGTATTTTTGGTATTTATTCTGTGATGTTTGGATATAGAAATTGGTTGTGTATGAGATATTTGTGTGTTTTAATGGTTAGGTGGTTGAGTAGGGAGTTCTAAATTTTAGTATGATAGGGATATTAGAATCAGAGTGCGAAGCGTGAGCGTAGTGTTGTAGGTTAGGATGTACGACTGTTAGTTAGTTGGAAATTTCGAGGATGAAATTTCTTTAATGAGGGTAGATTTGTAACATTCTCAAATTGGGCCTAGTAGAATTGGGCTTAATGGGCCTTAGGCGTAGGAGCATATAAAATTTTTGAGAATAAGAGATTGGCTTAAATGCAAGTTGGACCTATTAGATGAGTGATTTTGGAATGTTGGAGGGCTTCTATGAAGTCCCGGGTTCAAACTTTGGCTTTAGGGAAATTTTGGTTTTAAGTGGAAAAAACCCTGGGAGTTAGTAGGTAGGCTTTAAGAATAAAGTGTGGAGAAAAGTGACACAAGTGGAGTGTGTGGTGTAGTGGCAAAGTGACGCCACATAAGAGACAAGGGGGTGATGCCACAAGGAAGGAAGGAGGTTTAAGGTTCAAGTCTTGGCTCTTGCATTTTGGTTTTCTTTTTATACGGACTTTAGAATTTGGCTATAGATTTATATTTAGTTGCGCATGGTTTTAGACACAAGAGGAGCTTGTGGCCAAGTGGCTAGCGGCGTGGATTATGTTACAAGGGAGCCTGAGTTCGAATCCCATCGCAAGCAAAAAGGGATATTTATTTTGCGAATTGGATGACAAGAGTTTGAGTTGGATTTAAACTATATTGACGGAAGGATCCCACTTCGGAAAGATACAAAGAAGGGAGGTGAGAAGCTAGCTATATATAGAGCATTCTATGATAGGAGGAAGGATACCTTGGAGAGCTATTCGATTATAAGGGAATATTCAGCTTTCAGAGAAAGAAGAAGAACGCAACACCAATAGGTATTTCGGTAAAAAAGAATGATAGTTTTTCAGCAATGGAAGAAACAGAATGAGGGGGAGAAAAGAAAAGTAATGGAAAACCCAAGGAACCTCTCAAAGGAATTCGGCACCCTCTTTTATAGCCAAAAGCTGAAATACCTTCCCCAAAGTCCCATTCGGCACCAACTCTTCACACTTCTCAGCTCCTAACTTTTCTCCCTGATAACTCCTCAATCTCATCCTAAAAATTTTCTCTTCTGATCACTCTCCTTTGAGTCCATCATCACACCACTTCCAGCCTTCTAGAATGCCAAAATTAAACTCCTAAAAAAATACTAAGCTAGGATTCGAACCTAGGATCTCCTTGCTAGCCCATAACGCCACCTTCTTATACCCTAAGTGGCGTCACTTAGCCACTCCACCACAAGGCTCTTTGATGCCATTTTTCCCTATTTTTATTCAAAAGCCCATCTACTCACGGCCTTGGTTGCTTTAATAATTAATTAAAAATTCCTTCTCCTCAAAGTTCGAACCCAGAACTTCTCCAACACCCCTAGACATTCCAAGTTTATTAAACCCTTAAAGCCAACATGTCATTTGTCATTTTCTTGCTTAAAAAAATTATGAGGCCCAAAGCCCAATTCATTTAGGCCAAAATTCGGGGCGTTACATGGACACATGCCATGTCACACATCCATGTGACCTAAGTTAGTGTCTTACACTGCCTACCACACAGCCTGGCACACGACTGTCTGGCGTCAACAACCATGGATTCCGGCTTTTGTCATTCGTAAAATTCTTAGGTTTTCATTACACGCTTGATATGTTTTCGATGTAGAATTAATGCAGATGATTTCAAAACCTAAAACAGTGATCAATTGACCAGTTCAGATTAATTAACCAAACCAAAATGCCAAATTAACATAAAAAATTGAAGTGACATCAAAGAACTTCAACAAAACCCCAAATCAAAATTAAACACTAACCCTTGTGTATAACAACAATTACAAGTATCCTACATTGATGGAAGATCGATACTCTCAAGAACTTTGCCTAACAAAGACCTATGCAAGTCAAAAATTCATTCTAAACAAGAAAACCATAACTACGACCATTATCAAACTCAAGTAACAAAATGAAATATAGAACACTTAGACAATCCAATCGAACAATTGACAGCACAGCGAAACTTAGATTCATAGATATGAACATATTCAACAACAAATTAACAAGGAAAAAAAAATAAAATCACAATGAAGAAGACAAAAAACAAAAGAAAAGAAAGAACAAAAGAGAAGGAGAATTTTTTTGGGAAAACATGGAAAAGTTGAGAACATAAAAATAAAATGAAAACATTAATTACTTTTTAAAAGAAAATAAAGTTAATTTACAAAGGCACATAAAATATTTCCTTAACGATTACATAAAGACTCGAACACAAGACCAAAGGGTATACATAAATTTAACCATTGAACCAACAGGCTCATTCTTGAAACAATTTGACATAGAATTAAAGGTACATCGAAGTTTCAAGACACAGGTTAAGTAAAAAATAAATGTCAAAATTTTCCAAAACTAGGACTTGAACCCCTAATCTCAAACACACAATTTTGGGCTCTAAATCACTGAAGCAAACATATGTTTAATGGCATAATTTAATAAGGTTAAAATTTTTGGGGCGTTACAACTTTCTCCCCCTAAAAGAAATTTCGACCTCCAAATTTACCTAATTGAAATAGATGAGGGTATTCCTATCAAATAGAATCATTAGGATCCCAAGTTGCTTTCTCGATGCCATGATTCCACCATAAAATCTTAACCAAAGAAACAATTTTCCTCCTCAAGACCTTAACATCTCGATCTAGGACCTGACCAGGCTCATCCTCGAAAGTTAGATCTGGTCTTACCTCTATCTCCTCAACAGGAATAATGTGAGAAGGTCAAACTGGTACCTTCTCAATGTAGAGACATGGAACACGTTGTGAATGTGATCAAATTCGAAAGGTAACTCTAACTGGTAGGCGACAGGTCCAACACGTTTCAGAATTCGATAAGGTTTAATGAACCTCGGGCTCAACTTGCCCTTATGTCCAAATTGAAGAACCTTTTTCTACAGAGATAGTTTCAGAAACACCTGGTACACTATAGAATACTTGATATCCATTCTCTTTAGATTTGAATACGACTTCTATCTATCAAAAGCTGCCTTAAGACAATCTCAAATTAGTCTAATCTTATCTTCAATCTTGGAAACCAACTTAGGACCCAAAACCTGACGCTTACTTAATTCAGTCTAACACAGAGGTTTACAACACTTATGACCATACAAAGCCTCGTAAAATGACATTTGAATACTGGATTGGAAGCTGTTGATATACACAAACTCAACTAGTGGTAGACATTCATCCCAACTACCTTAGAAGTCGATTACACAACTCCACAACATATCTTCTAGAATCTAAATAACTCTATCAGATTGCCCATTAGTTTGAGGATGGTACACAATGCTAAAGTCCAATCAAGTACCTAGTGCCTCGTGAAGTTTCTTCTAGAACGTGAAGCAAAATGTGGGTTTTTTTCAGATATAATTGAAAGCAAAATTTTGTGCAGCCTTACAATCTTTGAGACATACAACTTAGCCAGCTTTTGAAGCGAATAATCTGTCCTGATAGGTAGGAAATGAATAGACTTGGTCAACCAATCCACAATAACCCAAACAGAATTCTTCTTAGTGAGTGTCAAAGGCAAGATAGTAACGAAATCCATAGTTGTTCTCTTCTATTTCGAAAGAGGAACCTTAACCGATTGTAGTAGACCTGAAGGCAGTTGGTGTTTAGCCTTAACTTGCTAGCACGCCAGACAATGAGAGACAAAGGTAGTTACCTCCTATTTCAAACCAGGCCACCAGTATAAATCTCAGAGATCCCTGTACATCTCATTTCCAATGGGATGCAGAGCATAAGGGCTACTATGCACATCCGACAAAATTGATTGCCTCAACTCAACATCGTTAAGCACACAGACCCAACCTTTGAAGCACAAAACCCCGTCATCGTTCTGTCTAAATTCAATAGTCCTACTATCTTCAACCTATCGAAACTCTGGAACCAGAGTTACATCCACTAACTACTTAACCCGAATCTAATCAATCCAAGTCAGCTTAACTTGTAGCTCGACTAACAGACTACCTTCGTCAAATAGACTCAGGTGAGCAAACATTGCTCTTAGATCAGTCATTTCTTTACGACAAAGAGCATCAACCATAACTGATGTAAGCATGCCCGGGAGCGTAACGAATTTGAGCCAATACCCCATCGAGCTTCCTAAAATCCCAATGACTCGAGCTCGAGCTAGGCAATTCCAAGAAGCTGTTTCAGCTTTAATCACTTAATTTTGGGAAGAAAACAAGCTCGATGTTAATGGAGAAGCTCGGGCCAGCTCCTTAAAGACCCCTTGCACCTTAGTGCAAGCCGAATTCAGCTCATTTCTAGCTCCCCGAGCTCCACTCAGCTCAAATCAGCTCACTTGAGCTTATTTCATCTCGTTTGAGCTCAATTTAGTTTCATTCCAGCTCATTTCTTTAATAATTAAAATAAATTGTTTTTTTATTTTATTTATTATGTTTCAGCTCATTTCTGAATATGATAGCTCATTACAGCTAATTAAGTGTTTTACATCTTTTTGAGCTAGCCGAAATTAATATGCTAGCTAAGTATATATTAATTAAGTCTTAATTTAATTAGTGTGTTAATTAATATGTCTTGATGTTATTTAATCTTAGTTCAGCTGAATATATCTTTGAATTAATGTGTTCATGGCTTTTTTAGGTGCAGCCGAATGTATAAGGTGCATTAAATACAAGGTACATGCACGGCTAGGTTCAAAGCAAGGAAGGATTCATGCATGACTTCCTACAATGCATGGTGTACTGATCAATGGTCTCCCAAGCACCTATTCTGCCAAGTAGCAACTACTAAACTAATTTCCAAGTCAAATTCATGAAGGAAGCCTAATGAATGATGTATGAACAGCTAGTTACAACGAATGGGAGAATGCATGTATGTCTAGCTACATGAATTGTGTGTTGATTCTTTGGCTCCCATAAGTGACTATTCGGCCAAGAAGCACTTATTGGATGATTCATTCAAGCCATAGCCGAACCTAGACATGGCCATTAAGCTCCCTTGCATCCAAGTTCATCGAGCTAATTTTTCCTTCATCAAGAAGTTGTCCATTGAAGATCCAACTAGCCGAATTTAGACTGCACAATTAGTGATTTTATTCTAGATTATTCTAACCTATTCCATAGTCGATTGCTTAGCTCTTAAGTCTTGTTAATTTGTCCATTTGGCTAGCCTTATGTAATGCTATAAATACTTAGCATGTTTCAAGTTGTATAGACTTTTGCCAAATTATATGAACATTGTGTTCTTTGTGAGGTTTCTTCCTCTCTATTTTCTTTTGAGTCTCGATTGACTTATCTAGCTTACTAGTGGTGTCAAAATTGACTACTTCCTGAACTTATCACCTAACCGGTGTGGCGTTCATCCATCCAATTATACCTTTGGTTCCTACCTCTTTATGTAACGGGTCAAGGTCCATATTCACTTCATCACTAGCAACCTTAAGCGATATAAGTCCGGGGCAATACTCCTTATAGTATTGAATCATTCTTGGAGCTTGAGTTCACTTTTCTTTTCCATCCTATCTATCAATTATTTACCTTATTTCTTTGTTAAATTGAACCTACCAAAAATCATACCTAGCCTATCATTTGAACCACTTTGTCAACTTCCGCTCATACGTAGCCTAATAAATCATTGTCTTAAGCCGAGCGATACTTCCTCGTCGAAGATCAGGCAATTTAGGAGACTCGACTCAATATCACAGAGCCGATTCCAATCATTCGGTATCAGAGCTATCAAAACGAAGAGTGCCGATGTTCATAGCAATCCTGGAATAGGTTCATAACAAACAAAAAAAAGTTTCGAATTAAAAAAAAAATTAAAGTTGTATTCAAAGTTCTCTTGTATTCTTTGAATTGTATTCAACTTTTTAACAAAAAATCGAAGTATAAAAAAATCGAATTTTAAAAAAAAAAAAGAAGAAGTATTGAAAGTTTTAATCCTATTCTTGTATTTCCCTAATCAAGTTCGTTTTTCTACCATTCACTTCTTACCTTTCACGCCACACCCTAAACCCGACTTAATTTTTGTTTCAGCCTACCTACACCCCTTTACATTATAACCTTGTAAACACTTTGAGACTGATCCCCTAAGCAGCAAATAAGTCATAAAGAGACGAATTACGAAATCATGAGAGAAAGATCGAGTGGTAAAAGGCAATGAGCATGTGAGTTCAATAGAGAGTCGAAAAAGCCTAAAAAGAGTGCAAACACGAGTGTGAGTGAAAACATTTATTTTTCTTTCCGAGTGGAATTGTGAGTTTTTGTAAGTGAGGTTTTTAATATCCTTATGTCTAGAAGCCCTGAAAGAAATATGGCGGAAAGACAATCTGTTCGGAATGTGCCGGACTTGAATTTACAAGCATTACTACATGAGGTTGAACGATTGTTTGATCGAAAGTTGGAACCAATACGAGAAAGACTCGATCACGTGGAAGGAAGAGCCCAGCGAGAAAGGAACCCTTTAAGTCCATCGAGGAACCGAGGCCGAAGACAAGTTCAAGACAACGAATTATCGGAACCGAGTGAGGCTGAAAGTGACTAAGGCTCTAATGTAAGTGACCGGAGGAGAAGCCAACGTCACTGTGGCCAACAAGATCGAGAGAGGTATAATGACGATATCAAAAGTATCAAGTTAACCATTCCTCCATTCCAAGGCCGTTTGGACCCGGAAGGCTATCTGGAGTGGGAGAAGAAAATTGAACTCATGTTTGAATGTCACAACTACTCCGTGGCCAAGAAGGTTAAGTTGGCTGCCTACGCCATGATTTGGTGGGACCAACTCACCACGAGTCGGAGGCAGAATGGCGAGCATCCTATCAGCACTTGGGCCGAGATGAAGGCTGTGGTGCTCCAGAGGTTCATTCCTTCGTATTATCACCGAGAGCTTTACTGAAAGCTCAAAAATCTCTCCCACGGGATGAAAAGTGTGGAGGACTATTACAAGGAGATGGAAGTCGCCATGATTCGAGTAGACGTGCAAGAAGATCAAGAGGCGACTATGGCTCAATTTTTTGTCAGTCTTAACCACGAGATAGGCAACATCGTGGAGTTGCAACATTATGTGGAGATTGCCGATATGGTGCACATGGCAATCAAGGTCAAGAAGCACTAAAAAAGAAAGGCACTATTCAGGGTTATTCGACTCCCAATGCGTCCAAATGGAGCTAAGGTGCAAGTAAAAACGCTTCAGCAAGCCAAACAAAAGAACCTATGGTGCCGGCAAAATCAACCAAGCCCTTGGTCGAAACCAGCAAAGGTAAGGCCGTTGAAGGTTCCCAAAACTGATCAAGAGACATAAAGTGCTTCAAGTGTCTCAAAAGAGGACACATCGCTAGCCAATGCCTGAATTGGAGTGTGATGGTGCTTCGACCTAACGGTGACATAGAATCAGAAAAGGAAGACGAAGAGAATGAAAACAAGATCGATACCCCTATCGATGAAGATGAATAGTTAGAGTACGCAGTGGAAGGCGAATTGCTTGTGGTGAAGAGAAGCCTAAGCACCCAAAGCACCGGTAGTGAACCGCAACGTGAAAAATTGTTTCATACTCGTTGTCACGTTCAAGGAAAGGTCTGTAGTTTGGTTATTGACAGAGGTAGTTGTACAAACATAGCAAGCATGCTCATGGTGGAGAAGCTTGCCTTGCCACATACTAAACACCCAAGCCCTTACAAACTGCAATGGCTCAATGAAGGTGTTGAATTAAAGGTGACCAAACAAGCTCTTATTCAGTTTTCAATTGGAGAGTATCATGATGAAGTCTTATGTGATGTGGAACCTATGCATACGGGGCATTTACTACTTGGAAGACCATGGCAGTTTGACCGGAGAGTCAAACATGACGGGTTTGCCAACCAATACACCTTCAAGCACCAAGGCCTGAATGTTACTTTGGCACCTCTATTGCCACAACAAGTTTTGGAGGACCAGCAACATTTGGAACAATCTATGGAGCATATGAGAGAAAAAAAGAAAATAAAAGTGAAAAAGAAAGAAAAGAAGAAAAATCGAGAGAAAAGAAATCGAGTTGTAAGGAAAACAAGAGCATAGAAGAAGAAAAAGAAAATAAAAGAAAAGTGAGTGAGAAAAAGAAAAGTGTTTTTATTGAACATAAGTGGGACACAAAAGTTTTGTATAAGACCAAATGGTATAAAGAAACTTAACCATTGAACAAGCAGACTCATTCTTGACACAATTGGAAACAAAATTATACGTAAATCGAAGGTTGAAGAAAAATTTTAAGTTAAATATAAATAGAAAAATTTTCCAAGAGTGGGACTTGAACCCCTGATCTCCAACAAAAAATTTGTGGCTCACAATGTAACACCCTGATTTCGGGCCTACTCAGAACAGTGGTTTTGGGACCACAAATTTGACATAAGAAAATTTATTTTTATTATATTTTTATGGTCTACGATTTCACGAAATGATTTCTTGAAAATTTCGTTCGAAAATTTTGACGTTTGGGAACTAAATTTAGTCAAAAGGAATAATTGTAAAAAGTGCAAAAGTTGAGTTCTACATGCTAGAGGTGTCCAATTGTTATGAAATTTTAAATTGGAGGTCCTTATATGGTAATTAGACCATTGTTTAAGTTGGTGGACAAAAGTGGACATGGTTAGATATGTTTCCAAAGTTTTTCATTAAGGGCATTTTGGTCATTTAGTTATTAAAATGAATTAAAAACAAAATTAAAAGCCAATTTTTGTCCATCTTCAACCCCTTGGCCGAAACTTGCATGGAGAAACCATGTCTAGGGTTTTTCAAGCTTCCAAGCTCGATTGTAAGTCCGTTCTAACCCCGTTTTTAATGATTTTTACGTTTTTGAAATCCTCGTAATTAGATCTATCTATTTCTACCACTAATTTAAGATATGGTAAAAGTCTAGGGTTTTGACCCATGATGAATATTGTGTATTTTGATGTTTAATGGTAGAAAATGCATGTTTTTGGTTAGAGAAATGACTTTTACTAAGTGATTTTCGGTGAAAATACCTTAAAGGACTAATTTGTAAAATTTATAAAATATGTCATAAAAGTGTGCTTTAATGGAAAATATGGGTTGTTATAGTTATGAAAATGGTTCAGCTAGGCTTAAAGTACAAATAAATTGCATGAAAATCATTTTACGAGCCTAGTGGCAAAAGTGTAAATATGACAAACTTTAAGGACAAAAATATAATTTTTCCAAATATGATTTTTGGGCTAAGTTGAATAGTACAATGATTAAATAAGTTAAATGTGATGTTTTAGATCAAGAAAAACAAGGTTCAGATCTAGATCGGGGAAAAACAAGCAATTGACAAATAAGTCCGTTTCACCGATTTTACTTTCGAGTTAATTTTGTATGTAAATAATGCATCATTTTTACTTATTTTTTATGTTTTGATATATTTTGTAATGCCCCAAAAATTTATGTCTTTAATTTTTGCATGATATGTCACAAGTTGCTTGTTTGCTTTAATGGCTAAGTGATTTGGGTGTGTTTGGGAGTGTTTGAGAAGCCTGGGTTCAAGTGTTGGCTTTTGCAGAACTTTTAATTTTGCTCTTCAATGAATCTGGACATTGGCATGTAGGCCTTATAAATAATAGTGCTTGTTTTATGACACAAAAAGAGCTTGTGGTCTAGTGGCAAGGTGCCGTGTTGTGTAACTGGGAGGTCTGAGATTCAAGTCCTGGGTTGCACAATGGAGTGGTTATTTTGTTGCTTGAGTTGTGTAGGTAGTGGTGTTGGACTGAAACACAGCCAGTGGGATTCTGAACTGGTCATGGAGAGATTCAAGAAGGAATCAGGGGAGAGATTTTAGGAGGAAATCAAGGAGATGAGAGGGGAGGGAGTTGTGCTGAATTTGGACTTTGGCATTCAAGAATTCGGCCAAGAAGAGGATACTGCTCATTTGGTTTTTTATCTCTTTGGCCGAATGTGGTAGGCTCTTTTGGGTTGTTTTTTCCTTTGTTTGCTTCGGTATTCCTTTCACCGTTTGCTTTTGGTGCCGAATTTTGGCTAAAACTTCGGGTACCTCTTGGGTTTGTTCCTTTTATTTTCTTCTCTTCGCTTTACTTTCTTTACTTTTGTTTGGCCGAATAACCCTTTGGCTCTCTCCTCTGTCGAAACCTCTTCTCTCTTCCCCTCTTCTCTTTACGGTTTCTTTTCTTTCCTCTACTTTCCCAAACCTTGACTGAATAGTGTTGGGCAGTTCTTCCTCCACCCCTTTTTGATTAACTGTTTGTCGAAAATTGCCTATCTCTCCCTCTTCATCTCTTAAGTTGTGTTTTTGGCTTGACAATTATTCTCTGATGATTCACATTCCTCGAGGAGTGAAAAAGTTTTAGGTAAGATTAAAGTCCTCAAAACCTTTCTCTCATCACTCGATCAAAGGTAAGTATGTAGGCTAGCATTCTAAAGTGTAGGCCGAATGCTTTCTACGATTCTGTCAGTTATCATGTGTGGATTTAAACCACATGAATAAACAATCCTGTTTAATAAAATCTGTTTGTAATACAGATATTCGTCAAAGAGATGGTAGTCAACCTTCATCGGTGGTATAAGTGGGCTAAGCCACATTAGTCTATCGAGGCAAGTGTTAATTTTGGTTTTAGTTAAGGGTGTAAAAGAAGGGAATTAACCCTATTGTTTAGCAACTAATGGAAGCCTTGTATGAATGTAGGTTTTGGTGTTGTGGAACTTGGAGTGGTTGCGTAAATAGGTGTGTGAACACCCCACTGTAACAGTAGAACGGCAAAAGCTGAAAAACTAAAAACGCGACATTTGAGACCATACGAGCGTGCGATCGCTCGTGTGGTAAGCCAAACCCACGAAACGTGGGCGATAGACTGTAGAGGCCTTCATGAGCATTCTCATGGGCTTTGGCCGTATTGGGCCACGTTGGGCCGAAATAGGCCGTGTGGGCACAATGGGCTCGTAGGCCCATACGGATGAAAATCACGATTAGTGGCATATGCTGGATTGGGCTATGTAGGACACATAGCCGTGGCGAAATTTGGGCTGAACGGGCCGCACGAGCGTGCGGGCCCATGTAGGCCGAGTAATGGGCTTTGGGCCTATTTGCACTGTTATGACTATTTAGGTTGCCGAAGTCGCTCGAGGTGACTGCGGACCTCTCAAGAGGTCAATATCTGCATCGAGACCCCAAAGTAGGTAAATGACCAAAATACCCCTAAAGGGTGAAATGACTATTTTAACCATAATAGATGGAAATGACCGTTATATCCCTAAGGGTAGCTTGATTGATGTGTTCATGATTTATATATGGCTGTTACTGAGTATGACATTCTGCATATACGAATGATTTATGACATGACATACTGCATGCGGTTGGGATACTGTTATGGAGGAAGTATACTGTACTGGTGGCTTTGCCACATATTCTGTTACTGGCAACTTTGCTGCAATACTGTTATTGGCAGCTTTGCTGCGATACTGTACTGGCAGCTTTGTTGCGATATTGGTGTGTTGGTTGGGTGGGTCGATTTTATCCCCACATGGTGTGTTGGTGGTACGGAGTGGTGTGTTGGCTGGATTGGGATGGGTTGCATTATTAGATTGTACTGTTACTGTATTGGGCTAAGGCCCACACTATTACTGTATAGGGCTTACGCCCTAACTGGTACTGCATGTTGCATACTGACTGACTGGTAGGGGATTACACACTTAGTTTTCGTAAACTCACCCTTTCCTTTTTACAGTACAGGTAATCCTCAGCCATAGGCGATTTGGTGCTGTGATGGACTCGGAGGTGGCCACACTACTGGAGTTGTTTCACACTGCTTTTACTTAAATTTAAAATTTATGTTGGGTTTTGGTTATGTAATAAGGCCGTTTATGTTGTTTAAATTTTTAATTGGGCTTTGCTTTCTTTCTTAAAACTGCTAGTTTAGCAGAAGGCGAATTTCAAAAATAATTACTGTTTTCAAAGACACGAAAGTTAAACATTAGATTTTTCCAAAAGTTTCTATGATTTGAAATCAACCTATTATAGCAATAACTGGTAATAAGACAAACGTATTGACTAGATGATTTGTTAAATAACAATGAACAACTTTTGAATTTGGAAACGAGTTTTACCAACAAGTCAAATTTTCGAAAGACACTTCAATGTGACACGCCAGATTCGGCCATAACTTCTAGACTGGGTTCAGGGTATTACATTTAGTGATATTATGGCCAGGTTACAAAACTCGGATGTGGTATGGGTTTTGAAAATATTTGGAATATCTGGAAATCTATTATTAAAGTGTTTTGGGAGGTTTACAAGTGTGGCACACCGAGTCTCCAGTACCGAATCTGTAAGTTGTTTTTATACTATAGATTGCGTAAACTGAAATACACTGAGAGACCTACTATCTATACTAAAACTCTTTATTTAGAGTAAACTGAGACTATAGGAAACTGGAAACCGTAGGGAGACCTTAACTTGTGGAAATAAAATTCTAATTACTATTTTTTCATAAGACATCTGCTAATAATTACTGGAATTACAAAGTGATACATAAAACTTTAAACAGATAATACGTTATTTGATATGAGCACTAGAGGTACTCGCGGAAGGGGTACACGAGGTTGCGGTAGAGGCCGAAAAAATGCTAGGGTTAGGTCTTCGACATCAGGCCACATGCTCAATGTTGAGGTTAGGGAGGCACCGGCTTCACCAGTGACTGAGATGGGGTCATACGATCGAGCGGCTGGGGATGATGCACTATCCCAAGCTATGCTTCGCATTTTGGAAAGGGTCGTAGGGACCAGTACTGGTGCTGTGGGCCGTGGGTAGATTTCAAAACGACTCCGGTCGAATATAGCAGAAATCATTAGGGGTATTTCTAGAGTAGCCCCTAATGTGCCTGAATACTGGTTGGAAGCCACAAAGAGAATAATGGACGACCTCTACTGCACCTTTGAACAAAAACTAAAAGGTGCGGTGTCTTTACTCCGAGATGAGGCCTATCAGTGGTGGCTTACCGTGAGAGAGGGTACTCAGGCCGACCGGTTAAAGTGGGATTTCTTTAAGGCGGCATTCCAAGGAAAGTATGTGGGTGCAAGGTATGTGGACGCCTGAAGAAGGGAATTTCTAAGTTTGACTCAGGGGAATAAAACTGTGGCAGAATATGAGGCAGAATTCCAGCGACTGAGTCGTTATGCTCGTGGGATAGTGGCAACTAAATATGGACGCTGTGTGCGATTCGAGGACAACCTCCGAGACGAGTTACGAGTCTTAATAGCTCCATAGAGGGAGCGAGATTTTGCTGCCCTAATAGAAAACGTTTCCAAAATTGTTTTGAATTTTAAATTATAAATGCATGTTCTGAAGGAAGTATGGCACCACGGGTATCCGGCACCAAGTCAAGTAAGTATTTGTTTTCATTTTATGATTATTGTGATATGACTATAGGAACACTCTAGAAATTTTAGTTTTAAATGTTAAAACTATAGAGATTGAGACTTTAGGATGCGTTTTGCGAAAACAACTTTACTTCTTGTACTCCATAAAACATTGTTTAATAAACACTGAAATAGCATAATGATTCATAAAACTCTTAATCAGATTATATCGACTTAGCAAACATGAACGCTAGTAGACGTGGACGTGGTAGACGTGGACGTGGTAGACGTGGACGTGGTAGAGGCCGAGGTGCTGGGGCTAGATCTTCGGCACCGAGGCATGTTACCAAAAGGGAGGCGTTGGCATCGCCGGTGGTTGAGACGAAATCTCATGATCGAGCTGGGGTTGTCGAGCTGACTCAGATAGTCAAGGAAATATTGGAGGAGGTTAAAGGAATCGGTGAAACACTTCGAGTGGGGTGTGTGGACTATAAGAAGAAAATAGATCGTTGTTCTTTAGGGTCGCAACCTCGTTCTGTAAAGCACGTCAAGGCACGACCGAACTTTCTGGCTTGTGATTTTTGCCAGAGGCGTCATCCGGGAGAATGCTGGAGGAGGTCAGGAGCACGCTTGAGATGCGGGTCTAAGGAGCATAAGGCTCGGGATTGTTTCATCACCATCAAGTCAAGTATGTTTTGGTTGGAAGTGATGATTGAATGTAAGAAAATTTTTGGTATAAGTGGTAGATAACGGTTTGCTACTGTGGTTAGATGTTCGGTTGTGTGAAAAAGGATTCAAGATTATGTTAAAAAGTACATTAGTGTTATTAAGATCAGAGTGCGCAGCGAAAGCATATTGGTGTGTTTTGAATGGTGCGTTTAGTAGTTGGTTGGAAATTTCAAGGACGAAATTTCTTTAAGGAGGGTAGAATTGTAACATTCCGAAATTGGGCCTAATAGGATTGGGCCCATTGGGCCTTGGGCTTAGGAGTGTTTAAAATTTTCGAGAATATGAGAATGGTGTTATTGCAAATTGGACTTATTAGTTAAGTGAATTTGGAAGGTTACGAGGTTTCTATGAAGTCTCGGGTTTAATTGGGCCTTAGGAAAAAATTGGTATTTTAGCACTTTAAGGAGAGATGGTAAGTAGCTTCAAGACTTATAGAAATAAATGAGTAAACATAAATAAGCTATTGGTAAGAAGGATATGATGCCACATGATGGACTTGAAGGGAAGAGGTTCGAATCACTTTGTGTGCAAATTTTGACTAATATTTTTGCACTCTTTCCTTAAGTATCGGCCAAGAGGTATTTATGGCAAGCTTGACTTCTTTATTTTTGGAAAGGTGGCTAAAAGAATAAGGCAAGGTTGAAGTTTGGGAAAGGAATCAAGAGAAAAAGGTGAGTAAGGGGGACACGGGACTTATTTTGTGGATGGTGTTTTGGAAAGTTTGGGTGGCCAAAATTTTATCCTAGGGGGATGAATGTGGACGGTTTGGGGCTAGAGTGATAGCCAAATTTTACCTTGGCATTTGGTAAGGTCTTGGTAAGGTCAAAAATCCTATTGCAATCTTTGTGTCATCTTCTCTCTTTTGCTACTTTCTTTGCCGAAATTTTCTAGCACAATAGTGCAATTTTCTCTTTTCTTTGCCGAAATTTTCTAGCACAATAGTGCAATTTTCTCTTCTCTTGAATTGGTCACATATTCATCTTTTGTCTAACTTCCTTGATAGCCGAATATCATTGTTCATTCTCCTCCATAACCGAAACCTTTCCATCGTTCTTTCTTTCTCATTCCTTAAGCAATCAGTAAGTATTCTTTCCAATGTTTTATTTTCTTCTCTTATGACTGAATCCATACTTTGGTTTTTGGATGGTCATTTTGACTGAGACCATCACCTTACTTTCTCTCATACGAGATTGTTTTCTTCTTCGTAGTGATATAGAGGGAGGCCGAATACCACAACATCGCCTAATCATCTCTAGCCATAGGACGATCGTGGGAAACGGGATTATAATCGATTAAGGTAAGGAAGATCTTTCATAGTCCATTCGATATCTCCATTTGGTTATTGAGTTAATCGGATTGAAGGTTGGCTAATTGATATTGTTGGTAGGATCGATTCTTGGTGCATCGAGGGAGATCACAGTGTGGTAAGTGGAGTTAGCCTAATAAAGTGTTTCTAGTTACGATTATCGAAGTTGAGACTAACCTTCTATCAACTATCTTTATAGGTGTTGAAATCGGTAGAAAGCACAACTCATAATCAAGGTGTGTAATCCCGTACCCTTCCAAATATATGTTTGAAATGGTGAGTAAATCTCACATCTGTTTGAAAGCTTACATGAAATATTCTGTGATTCGGTAGAAATACCGAAGAAAATCGATAACCGGCATCCGTGATCACTCGGACGTGCGTATGCTCGTAGTGGTAAACGTGTTTTGTAATAAAACAGTTTCGGTCAGAAACAGTGGCTTGTATTTGAAAAATCATGAAAAATTAGATAAAAGGAATTACAAAGTGAGTAAGAGATCAAATTAAAGCCTACTGTGTCTATTTTAATATGGAAGAAACGGAGAAGGAAAAGGAATATTATATTCTGAGATATGTTAATTTTAGTGAGACTGGTTCTGAATGACTTCGGGGTATTCTGTTCTATCTTGGAAAAATTGTATAAAATTGTACAAAGTGAATTAAGAGTTATAATTGGTGTATGGATTTCTTAGTGAACCTATTTTCAATAGAAATAAGTGGGAGCAGTAGATGAAAAGCGTACAGTAAGATATTTGAGATTAAGATAAGAGAGGTCAGAATCGTTGGACAGTGAAACAAGGGAAATTTTAAGGAATAAACTGTACTAAATGGTTAAGCTAAAAATTCTGAAAAACTTATAGAGAAAGATATACAAGTCTAGTTTCAAGAAAAAATTACGGATTTAGATTTCGAGTTTCCTAACTCAAGTTATAGTCAGTTTAGTAAGTATGACGCAGATGGACAGTTTCGATTTTATGCCCCAAATTAGTAATTAAGCCTAGATTGCGAAATTACCATCATACCCTTAGAGTGTAAATTATCGAATTACCCTTAGTGGGTACGATTACTGAATTATGAAAATGCCCTTACAGGCTGAGTTACGAAAATGCCCCTAATGGGCCGAATTACGAAATGTCCCTATGGACCGAATTACGAAATTACCCTTTATCGGCCAAATTGAAATATGTTGTTATATGGCCCGTTTGATATTTGCTATATGGGCCGATTGATAATTTTCTATATGGGCCGTTTCATATTTGCTATATGGGCCGATTGATAATTTGCTATATGGGCCGTTTAATAATTGCTATATGGGCCGATTGATATTTTGCTAACGGGCCAATATGATATTTTACTAAATAGGCCAATCGGATATTTTGCTAAATGGGCCAAATTTGATATTTTGCTTGATGGGCCATATGTTTGTAATAATTATATGAATGGATTGTTGATAAATGAATATGCATATTATATACATGATTTGCATGGGTTGGGATATTTGACGAAGAGAAGTTCTGGTAGCTTTGCTACAAAATTCTGGTGGCTCTGCCACTAATCTGAAAAAATGGCTATGCCATGTAAACTCTGTAAATCTGGTGGCTTGTCTACAGTTTGATATATGGCTTCATGCCCAGTTTGATATATGGCTTAATGCCCAGTTTGGTGTGTTGGCGGGGTGGGTGACTAAAGCTCCCCACAGGTGTGTTGGTTGATACGGGTGGTGTGTAGCGGATGGAAAACTAGGTTTGGTTGGGAAATTGCATAACACATGCATGTTATATATGATATTATGTTATGATTGTAACGGGCTTTGGCCCAATAAATGCTTAACTGAATTTTGGCCCAGTGACAACGGTAAGTGGGTTACACAATGAGTTCTTGTAACTCACCCCCTTTCTCTTAACCCTTTCAGGTGATGCTCAGTGACGTGGACTTGGGCCATGGATGACTTGGTGGAGGCCATACTTCAGAAATGGTGTTATTAAATTTTAAATTTCTATTTCCGTTTATTTTATTATTTTGCTATTTTGGTTTAAGTTGTAATAAGGCCTCTGAACTATTTTTATTTTTGCTTTATGGTTGGGATGTTTTTATTATTTTTCTTAAATTGTTTAAAACAAGAATTTTTTCTAAAAAACATAAATAAAGGTTTTCCTAAATTGATTAACAAATGGATTTCAAAATAAACTTTTACAAATATGATTTAACTCGAACTTTCTTTCAAATTATCAACGACATTTTCAAAAGTCACGGAATTAAAGTTTAATTGCTTGATTTGTGATTCATCAATCAATCTCTCAAAAATACTTGTATTTTATCTACGTTTCCACAATGTTTCAAAATGTTTTTACAACTCTATTTCAAACGTCACATTTTCGTAAATTGTTATTTCAAATATGCTTTTGCAACCAAAAAGGTTTATTAAAGATAATTATATTTTCACGTAGACACAATTGCTTAAGTGTTTTGGGTTTTAACAAAGAGGCTATAATTCTCAAACAAGTTTTTAACAATATGGTAAAGATGGTTTTTGAAAAACACTTCCATGTGGCACGTCAGATTCGGGCCTAACTTCTAGGCCGGGTTTGGGGTGTTACATACCCTTTCTTTCTTTGGAATTCTCCAATAGAGAGAAAAACCTAGGTTATCTTTTGAATATACCTAGGTTATCTCTTTCCTAAACTCATTTTTTTTATTCACATACAATTTCCAACACAAAATTTTTCTAGGGAATTCATATTGTCACATGATTTTATACTTGACACCCTCAATGGAGCGTACACTAGACTACCATGTATTATATCATGTCACAATTTGAATATAAATCAGTCATGAAACAAAAGCTTTTAACTAAAAAGATGGACGGAGCAAACAACTAACTTCTTAGCAATTTATCCTAAAAATTCAGTGGAGTGTCCCTAATATATATTTTTTTTGACAAACACTAATATCTGAACTCTTTTTTCTAGTCAACAATATAATGCAGAAAATAAAATGTTATTAACCTACTTAATAGATTCAAACATTGGTGTATTCATATTATTTTACCATGACGTAAATTATACACTATTACTATCCTGAATCTAAGTCAAGAAGTCCTAAATTTATTCAAAGAATGATACTATAGCCTAATTTCATTTATATTTCAGTTATTCTACTTTTAGAAATTCATTTTCAACAACTATCCTATGCTAAACATGCCTAAACAACTATCACAATATTTTCTAAGTTTACAAAGAAGAGTTATTATCCTCATTGAACATCATTGACAACCATATACTTACATAATCAGGTAGTTGAATGGAAATTGAATGTTACGGAAAAAGGAACTATGAACAATTAACAATGCAGTCTATATGTACAATACACCCCCAAACCTAAAGGATGCATTATCCTCAATGCATGAACATGAAAGAGTTAAATGAATAAAAGCTACATGTGTAACAGCCTCGTATAGACCCTAGTCGAAACAGTGGCTTCGGGACCACAAATCTGAGATCAAAAAATATTTTAATATTATTTTTGATGTTTATAATATGTGATTGGGCATGTGTAAAATTTCTGTGTGAAAATTTTATTGATTGTATGCTTAATTTAGAAAAAAGGACTTAAACGCTTAAAATGTAAAAGTTGTCTGCTGATTGTTAAAGTGTTTGTTTGACATGGATGTTTACATATGAAGTCCTTACATTGTTATTATGCCATTAATAAGATTAATGGACATGGATGACCTTAAAGTGGATGGAATTAATATTAAATCATTAAGGCTAATTTTGGCATTTTATTATTAAAGGTTAATTAAATAAAATGACAACCAAAATGTTATCATTTTTCATGCTTCACCACCAAAAATAAAGAAAAAAAAAGAAGGGTTCAAGTTCTTCTTGCATTCGGCACACATTTTGGCTAGATTAAGGTATGTTTTGCTTCGGTTTTTGATAATTTATACGTTTTTGTAATCGTTACTTAGTGTTCTTCAAAACCCATGCTTTAATTTTAGAATTTGATGAAGATTTTGAGATATGCCATTGATGAATATGTGAGCTTTGTGTTGTTAGTTGGTGGAGTATGAAAGATATGTGAAAGATTAACATGTTTTGTATTTGAATTTTTGGTGAAATTGAGTAATTTGGACTAAATTATGAAAATAATATTTTGAGGGACTAAAATGTGAAATAAATGAAATATATTGGCTTGTATTAGCATGGGGAAAATTCGGCTAAGCTTACGTGAATAGAAATTTTGTGTATTTTGTGATTTGGTGAATTAGGGACTAAAGTGTCAAAATGTGAAAATGTGAGGGCTATTTTATAAAATGCTCTAAATATGTATGTTTGGACTAAATTGAATGAATTGGTGATTGAATGAGCTAAATTTGAATATGTATAGACCAAGAAAGGAGAGATTCGGATCGAGATCGAGGCAAAGATAAAGAACTCGATTAATCAGCTAGTTTCGGTATTTTGACATCCGAGGTAAGTTCGGATATAATACTAGTCATTAAATTTATATCTATGTGATGAGAAATGAATGAATGTATAGTAATGAAATAGAAATTTATTACATATGAAATCGAGTAATGACGCACTAAGTGTGCAAAATTAGAAACGAGACAGAGATGATTAGCACTGTTTGTACGAAACGATAGAAGCTTTGGCTTGTTGATTTGGCACTGTGTGTGCGATACCGATATAAGTTCGGTTTAACGTATTGGCACAAACTGTGCGATGACAATTATGTTTCGACTACGAAATTGGCACTAAGTGTGCGAATAAATCAGAAGAATAGCAAAGGTTGATCGAAATGTAAAGTCGAGCAATTGAGTAGCATGGATGGTGAGTAACTACGTGTTGGATAAGGTATGTATTGAACCTTTGTGGTTGATGAAGTTGTGAAAGGGTTTGTGGCTGATATGATGTGTATATTTGTGAGTTGATCTATGTGATGGACTAACTTTGAATATTGTATTTGATTTATTAACTTGAATGTATTATATTACGAACTTACTAAGCTTTGAAAGCTTACTGTGTGAATTGTTTCTCTATTTTACAGTGTCAGTAAAGCTATCCCGGATCTGGGGATCGTCAGCGACTCAACCACACTATCGGCTATCTATTTCGGTACTTTTGAAAGATGCACATATTTGGTATATGGCATGTATAGGCTAGTGATTATGAGATGTTTGTACCTTGCCATGTGATATGGCTTGGAAGTTGAATGATATAAGCTTTTATATGTAGGCTTTGAAAATGATGAAGGTGATATGAAGTAGTGAGGGTGGAAATGGTATATTCTATGCTTGAATTAGTTGATGAGAATATGATCTAAATTTGAAATTATGGTATGGATTACATGATGCTTGTTTTATATGTTTTGGGGTGTAACTTTGATACTTTAGATGGACTTATTTGTTAAGATATTGAGTATGGAAATAGATGATGTTGATGATGGTTATTTGGTGCATATATTGGTATGTTTTGGTTGCTAATTGTGGTTTAAATGCATGAGATTTCAAGCTTGTAGTTGATTTCAAAATGTGGATGGTAATTTGGCCTTAAAAATGGCCTGTAATTGCCCACACAGTTGAGCACACGGGTGTGTGGCTCGATCGTGTCTTTCGAATTTGTGATTTGATACAAGTCAGACTCGACCACAGACAAGACCCACGGGCGTGTGACTGGCCGTGTGGATCAAGGCAGTAGCGACCACGGGTTGGACACACGGGCGTGTGACTAGCCATGTGGTGCAAGTTAGTGTCAACCACGTGTGATGCACACGGGCGTGTCTCAGGCTGTGTGAACAAGTCAATATGTATACCCTATTTGCCACGGCTTGGATGCACGGGCGTGTTCGAGGCCGTGTGAGGCACACAGCCTACCCACACGGGTGTGTCCGAGGCCGTGTGAGGCACATGGCTTACCCACACGGGCGTGTGACCTCTCTAACTTAGAATAATGTTTAAATTTTGATAATTTTCGTATGTGTCCAATTTAGTCTCGAGCCCTTTCTAGCATGTGATTAAGCTCTCATAGACCTCATTAAGGGACTCATTGAATATGAATTGTTATGTTTAGCTGTGGAATGATATGGAATGTTTGGAAATGATCGGTAATGCCTCTTAATCCTAGTCCGGCCATGATTACGGGTTAGGGGTGTTACAACATGAATGCAATTAACAGATATGAACTAAAATGAATGAAAATTATCAAAATCAGAGCTTAGATGGGAAGAATGTTACGTTACTTGGGTCGTGTAGATTTCCTTGCAGCTTGTTTGTAATGTTGTTGCCTGTCCTGGTCACCACTACCAACTTAAACAATTTTACCAGTAGCCATCTTGAATCTTTTTCTTTTAAGCTGGTTGATGGGAACCTATTTCTCATCATAGTCAGTATCTGACTTTGTGAGTTCACCAATTAGTTGATGAACTGTACATTCCTGGTGTAACACCCCAAACCCGGACAGGACACCACGCCCGGATCTGGTATGTTACGGGGGAAAACGGTTTTTGAAAGGTTAAATTTTTCGTTTAAAAGCCGTGAGGAAACACAGTGTATTTTTGAAGACAATTTGAGTGGACTTGTTTGAAATCAGATGGTGTATTTGAAACCCGGAGATTTTGAAAACTTAACCAAAATGTGTAGTTAAAACGAGTTTAAACCATTTAAAACCTCAACAGTTTCTTAATGCTACTTAAAACATTTTTAAACTTAGGAGGAATACAAGTTTGAATTGAAAACCATTTGTATTGTTTAACATACAGACTTAGTGTGATACCCGATGGTATGGTTTAAAAACACATTGCGTTATGATTTTGAAATTATTATCTTTCCAAGTTTTAGTAAAATTCATACCAACTTATTTTGTTAAGGCATATTAAAATCTAATTAAAACATCAAACATCATAAAACATAAATTAAAGGCCTTTTACAAATCCAATTTAAATCCCAAATGAAAGTAAATAAGCTAAAGTACCCAAATTCTATAGTCCGAGCAAAACTTTTATTAAAGCATGGCATGTGCACCCCGAGTCCATCCCGGCTCCATGTCCGCGTCTACGAGTCACCTGAAATGTTAAAGGAGAGGGTGAGTCGAGTGACTCAGTGTGTAAATCCCGCTCCCGAAGAAACAACATGCTAACACATATCATACATAGCAACATAATTAATGCAACCCGATCCTAACCATCCATATCGCCTTTTCTACCCCGTGTGGTACCAAACCACTGGTGGTGCCAAACCACTGGTGACATATAGTCACAATGTGTTACCAAAACACTGGTGTCCCAAAGACACAATATCCGTCAATGTGGTACCAAACCACTGGTGTCCCAAAGACACAATTGTGCTACCAAAGCACTGGTGACCGAAGTCACAAATCCAATGATGGGGCCAACCCATCGTGTGATACCAAATCACTAGCAGACGATCCCATATCTCAAGTGGGGCCAACCCACGGTGGTCAAACCACAGGGACAAGTCGCAATGAGGTGCCAAACCTCTGGTGTCCCAAAGACACAATGTGCTACCAAAGCACTGGTGACCGTAGTCACAAATCTGGTGATGGGGCCAACCCATCGTGTGATACCAAATCACTGGCGTCAATCCCATATCTCACAAGTGGGGCCAACCCACGGTGGTGTTAACCACAGGGACGAGACGCTGAGGTACCAAACCTCTGGAGGTGCCAAACCTCTGGTGACCCAAAGTCACAAAGTGTGTTACCAAAACACTGGTGCTCGTCAGCACAAAATATCACTGCTCCCTCCACTCGTATCACCCATCAACATACCATACTCATGTAATCATGCACATCATACAATCATGCATATCATGCTAACATGTCTAATCTCATATCCCATGTCACATATGTCCACAGCCATGGTATTATGTAAATCATCAGTAAATTTATAACAATAATGATACTGACTTACCCGAGTCCAGAATCATACCCATTAGGGTATCATAACAATCATCACTGTTACAGTAATTGTCACACAGGTTATCAATCATATTACTACACAGAAGTGTGTTAGTTTACACACCTGATAATACCAGTCTAAAAATCCCAACGAATAGATCTAAGGCCCCTTGATGTCTAGCTCCTTACACTTGCGAATGGTTTGGTTCCCAACCAACCCCGAACCAATAGTGGTTCTCTTTGACAATCGGCCTCCACCCCACTTGGCTGATCAGAGAACGAAGGCTCCACTTGATCGTATCCAAAATCCAAATGGCCAACACCAACCGATTGAAGCAAGGCCTCCAATACACCACTGATATTCGGCCAAAAGAGACTACTAGGAGAAGGAGAGAATATTCGGCTATGTTGGAAACAATAGAAAGAAGAAATCGGCACTAGGTGCTTAACTCTTCTTTTTTTCGGCTTTGAGAGAAAACAATGTGAAATGGGAGCAGAGTTTCGGCAATTAAGCTTAGGAAAAGAAAATGAAATTTGAGAAGTAAGATGATGGTAGTTTCGGCACAAAAGAAATAGGGAGAACAGATGGGTGATTCGGCTATCACGGTTTCAAGAAGAAAAAGAGAGTTGGAGTAAGGGAGAAACTAGTTTCGGTTTACCTACATGAAAAGAAAAAGGGGAAGAAATGGGAAGGGATATTCGGCTATCAAGTAGTCTAAGAAACAACAATACAACTTTCGGCAGCCCTTGGACACTTAGTCTTTCGGTTTCAAAAGATGCAAACAAAGCAAAGAAAATGGAACCACCCTTAGCACATTCAGCTACCAAAAGACCCAAAGAAGAGACTTTTCTCTTGACAAAAAGATGACCGAAAATTACCTAGGTTGCTAAGATGAATTTCGGCCAACAAGCTCCCCCACCTAGCCGTCCACTTCCCCCTTCCAACTCCCCCAAAAATTCAGCCATAATCCCCAAACACACTCACCACCACTCATTTCAAATGAGTGGACCAAGTCACACTCCCCTTTTTCCTCTCTTCCCACCACCTCATCACTTGACCAAGTCTTAAGCAGAGTTTGAACTGCCACAAACTCCTCCCTCCATGCCGTCCAAAATAAGTGACAAAAGGGGGACTCTGCTGCTTGAACTCTGGACCTCCCTCACATGCAGATGACGCCACACCAAGCTCCTCCCTTGCCACTCTGCCATCTCTTCACTTGTGCAATAAAATACCAAAGAAAACCCCTATGCCCTAGCTCCAACAGCTCCCCTGACTTAACACCCAAAAATCAAAATTTTCCCATTCACTCAGGCATACACCTAGGCTACAATTAAGCCCCTAAAACACCGAAATAACAACACAGCACACCAAACACATGCAATATCATGCAGCAACAAAATAACCCCTAACCCGGGATATTACAGTTCTACCCCCCTTAAAAATAATTTCGACCTCGAAATTACCTGGTCAAAAGAGTTGCGGGTATCGCTGTCTCATCGTATCCTCGGGTTCCCACGTGGCTTCTTCCACGCCATGATTCCGCCAAAGTACCTTAACCAAAGGCACAGACTTCCTACGCAGAACCTTCACATCCCGATCAAGAATCTGCACCGGTTCTTCTTCCATAGTCAAGTCTGGATTTACCTCGATCTCTTCCACTGCTACCACATGTGACGGATCTGAACGATAACGCCGAAGCATCGAAACGTGAAATACGTCATGGATCTGACTAAGCTCTGCTGGCAACTCCAGCTGATACGCCACTGGTCCCACTCGCCTCAATACCTTATACGGCCCAATGAACCTCGGACTTAGCTTACCTTTCCTTCCGAACCTCAACACCTTTTTCCACGGCGAGACCTTCAGAAAAACCTTATCCCCAACAGCAAACTCTATATCTCTTCGCTTAAGATCGGCATAAGACTTTTGCCGGTCCGAAGCTTCTTTCAAACGAGACTGAATCAACTTAACCTTATTTTCGGTCTCAGCCACCAACTCGGGTCCCAACAACTGACGTTCACCTAACTCCGTCCAACACGTAGGTGAGCGACACTTCCTACCATACAACGCCTCATATGGTGCCATCTTGATGCTCGCTTGGTAACTGTTGTTGTAGGCAAACTCAGCTAATGGTAGAAACTCCTCCCAACTACCCCTGAAATCCAGAACACAACCTCTCAACATGTCCTCTAAGATCTGAATAACCCTTTCTGATTGACCGTCAGACTGCGGGTGAAAAGCCGTGCTGAAATCCAAACGAGTACCCAATGCTTGATGCAATGCTTTCCAGAACCTTGACGTAAATCTGGGGTCTCTATCCGAGATTATCGAAACTGGCACACCGTGCAACCTCACTATCTCTGACACATACAGCTTCGCTAGCTTCTGAAGTGAGTAGTCAACCCTCACCGGAATAAAGTGAGTTGATTTAGTCAGACGATCCACCACTACCCAAACTGAATCCTTCTTGCTTGGCGTAAGCGGTAACCCACTGACGAAATCCATGGTTATTCTTTCCCACTTCCACTGAGGAATCTTTACAGGCTGAAGCAAACCCGACGGCAACTGATGTTCAGCCTTGACCTGCTGACCAGTCAGACACTTCCCAACAAACTCTGTCACCTCTTTCTTCAAACCAGGCCACCAAAACTGCTCCCTGAGATCCTTATACATCTTGCCACCTCCAGGATGCATAGCATGAGGACTGCTATGTGCGTCCTGAAGAATCTTCTGCCTTAGCTCAACATCCTTAGGCATACAAGCCTTACCCTGAAAACACAACACCTCATCACTAGACAAGCTGTAACCCTCCAAACCACCATTCTGTACCTGCAACCTTCGCGCACTCAGAACCTCATCCAACAACTGTTTCTCTCTGATCTGCTCAACCCAAGTAGGCTTAACCTGCAGCTCTGCCAAAATACTTCCGTCGTCGTACAAGCTCAAATGGGCAAACATAGCTCTTAAGTCCGCAACAACCTTACGGCTCAACGCGTCTGCCACCACGTTAGCCTTGCCCGGATGATACTCAATAGAACAGTCATAGTCTTTCAGCAACTCAACCCATCTACGCTGCCTCAAATTCAAATCCTTCTGAGTCAGAAATACTTCAGACTCTTATGATCTGTGTAGACTATCGATCTCTCTCCATACAAGTAGTGCCTCCAAATCTTTAAGGCGAAAACTACAGCCGCTAACTCCAAATCGTGCGTCGGATAGTTGACCTCATGTGGCCTCAGCTGTCGAGAAGCGTAGGCCACAACCTTACCTTCTTGCATCAACACACAACCCAATCCCGTATGCGATGCATCGCAGTACACTGTGTATTCCTTACCAGCCTCAGGTTGAATCAAAACCGGAGCCTCAGTCAAGATCTTCTTTAACTTATCGAAGCTTTCCTGCTGTTTCTCAGTCCAAATAAACGGAACCTCTTTCCTTAACAACTTAGTCATCGGCGCCGCTATCAACGAGAAACCCTCAACAAACCTTCGGTAGTATCCGGCCAAACCCAGAAAACTCCGAATCTCAGCCACTGACCTAGGCGGCTTCCAATCCAAAACTGCCTCAATCTTACGAGGATCTACTCGAATCCCCCCAGCCGACACTACATGACCCAAAAACGTCACTTCTCTAAGCCAGAACTCGCACTTACTAAACTTAGCATAAAGCTGCTTTTCCCTCAGAATCTGCAGCACCACCCTCAAATGCGCATCATGCTCTTCCTCTGTCCTTGAGTACACCAAGATGTCGTCTATGAAAACCACAACGAACTGATCCAGATACTGCTGAAACACCCTATTCATCATATCCATAAACGCTGCCGGTGCGTTAGTCAACCCGAATGGCATTACCAGTAATTCGTAGTGCCCATACCGAGTCCGAAACACTGTTTTATGGATATCCACCTCCTTAACCTTCAACTGATGGTACCCAGACCTCAGATCAATCTTAGAGAATACCGCTGCACCCTTCAGCTGATCAAACAAGTCATCTATCCGTGGCAACGGATACTTGTTTTTAATCGTCAGCTTGTTCAACTGGCGGTAGTCTATACACATCCGCATCGTACCATCTTTCTTCTTAACAAAAAGTACCGGCGCACCCCACGGCGAAACACTTGGCCTAATAAAACCTCGATCCAATAACTCCTGGATCTGAGCCTTAAGCTCCACCAATTCCTTTGGTGCCATCCTATACGGAGCAATAGACACTGGCGCAGTCCCGGGTAACAGATCAATCCCGAACTCTACCTCTCGATCTGGCGGCAAACCCGGAAGTTCCTCAGGAAACACATCAGCAAATTTCTTAACAGTACGAACCTTCTCAACAGCAGACTCTTTAGCCTCCAAGGCATACACATGAACCACATACGCTTCGCAGCCCTTCCTGACCATCTTCTCCGCTTTCAAAGCAGATACCACATTTGATAAGTAATCTCTCCTATTACCTATCATAGCCACTTCATCACCATCAACTGTCTTAAGAACCATGCGTTTGGCCGCGCAATCCAACCTCGCTTGGTACTTGACCAACCAATCCATCCCAAGAATCAGATCGAACTCCCCAAACGGCAGTTCCATCAGATCAGCAGCAAACACTACCCCTTGGAGTTCTAGAGGTACATCTCTAAACAGCTTATCTACTACTACAGAGTGACCTAAAGGACTAATCACAGTCATCTGCCTAGAAGATATCTCAGAGTCTAAGTCCATTGTCTCTACTATACTACTGGCAACATAAGAGTGCGTCGAACCCACATCAATTAAAGCAGTATAAGGAGTACCAAAAATCAAGAACGTACCGGTTATGACGTCCGGTGCGTCGCCCTCCTCTCGGCGCCTCGCAGCATATACCAATCCAGGCTGTCTGGCATCAGAACTACCCGCACCTCTGCCCGGTGCTCCACGGCCCCGACCAGAACCATTACCACCTCTGCCATTACCACGGCCCCTCTGCGGTGGCGGTCCATTACCTCTGAACTGATTACGGCCCTGACTCTCAGACTGAATCCTGGCCATCCTACGCGGACAGTCCCTTATGCGATGCTCCAGAGAACCACACTCGAAGCAACCTTTTCCACCAGTCCAACAACCACCCCAATGAGATTTCCCACACTGATTACACTGCGGCGGTCCCTGTCTAGCAGCAACAAACCTAACAAACTGACTCGGCCCACTCGGTCTAGCCCTCTTCTGCGGATTACTCGACAATCCAGAAGACCCAAAACTCCTCTTAAGCCTACTCCTGTCCATGCCCTGCCTCACTGACTCCTTAATACCCTCGGCTACCTTAGCCTTCTCAACTAAGACAGCAAACTCGCGCTCCTGCTGAGGAGCAATCAGCAGTCTCAACTCGTCTCGCAGCCCATCCTCGAAACGAACACACCTCTCATGCTCCGTGGCCACAATGCCCCTGGCATACCTACTCAGCTTCAGGAACTCAGCCTCATACTCAGAAACAGATTTACTCCCCTGAACAAGCCTCAGAAATGCCTTTCGCTGGGAGTCCACGTAACTAGCTCCGATGTACTTCTTTTGATATGCAGCCCGAAAATAATCCCATGTCAAATCCTCTGCGGCCACACTATCCCGAACCATGAGCCACCACTGATATGACTCATCCCGTAGAAGCGATACGATACCCTTCAGCTTCTCTTCAGCCGTCAAGTCCAGATCATCCATGATCCGCTCAGTTGCCTCCAGCCAATATTCAGCAGTGCTAGGAGCAACACCAGATACACCTCGGAAGAATTCGGCCCCGTTTGCCTGGAGTCGCTCAGGAACTGATTTCCTAACTCCTGCACCACCACCTGCCCCAGCTACCCTTTCCAACACTCGCAGCATCGCCTGTGACACCGCGTCGTCTCCAGTCTGATCTTGGAACTCACCACCTCCAGCTGGTGGCGGAACCGGTATCTCATTTTCTGAACCCTGCCCAGATCCTACGGGCTCAGAAACCGTCATTCTACCCCTACCTCTACCACGAGTATTACGACCACGTCCGCCTCGAGTGCTCATGTCTAATCTTTCTACGTATCTGATTAAAGAATTTTATGCATCAGTATTTATTCCACTTGTTTTTAAAAGCAAGTCTTATGAATATTTAAAGAGGATTTGTTCTCGCGAGTTCACAGAATCCTATCAGTTTCAATCTCTAAAGTAGTATACTATTGCTATTTATCAAATCATATCACATCCAATCAATTCACAAAGAATAGTCCGGGGTACTTACCTGGGCGAACTGGTGCCGGAGACTCGGTGCCATGCCTTTCAAACCATATATTTAAACCCAAAACACTTAAGACAACTTTTTGAAAACATTTTGGGCCTCAGGCCCACAGCCGAGCCTTTGAACTTGGCTCTGATACCACAATTGTAACACCCCAAACCCGGACAGGACACCACGCCCGGATCTGGTATGTTACGGGGGAAAACGGTTTTTGAAAGGTTAAATTTTTCGTTTAAAAGCCGTGAGGAAACACAGTGTATTTTTGAAGACAATTTGAGTGACTTGTTTGAAATCAGATGGTGTATTTGAAACCCGGAGATTTTGAAAACTTAACCAAAATGTGTAGTTAAAACGAGTTTAAACCATTTAAAACCTCAACAGTTTCTTAATGCTACTTAAAACATTTTTAAACTTAGGAGGAATACAAGTTTGAATTGAAAACCATTTGTATTTGTTTAACATACAGACTTAGTGTGATACCCGATGGTATGGTTTAAAAACACATTGCGTTATGATTTTGAAATTATTATCTTTCCAAGTTTTAGTAAAATTCATACCAACTTATTTTGTTAAGGCATATTAAAATCTAATTAAAACATCAAACATCATAAAACATAAATTAAAGGCCTTTTACAAATCCAATTTAAATCCCAAATGAAAGTAAATAAGCTAAAGTACCCAAATTCTATAGTCCGAGCAAAACTTTTATTAAAGCATGGCATGTGCACCCCGAGTCCATCCCGGCTCCATGTCCGCGTCTACGAGTCACCTGAAATGTTAAAGGAGAGGGTGAGTCGAGTGACTCAGTGTGTAAATCCCGCTCCCGAAGAAACAACATGCTAACACATATCATACATAGCAACATAATTAATGCAACCCGATCCTAACCATCCATATCGCCTTTTCTACCCCGTGTGGTACCAAACCACTGGTGGTGCCAAACCACTGGTGACATATAGTCACAATGTGTTACCAAAACACTGGTGTCCCAAAGACACAATATCCGTCAATGTGGTACCAAACCACTGGTGTCCCAAAGACACAATTGTGCTACCAAAGCACTGGTGACCGAAGTCACAAATCCAATGATGGGGCCAACCCATCGTGTGATACCAAATCACTAGCAGATGATCCCATATCTCAAGTGGGGCCAACCCACGGTGGTCAAACCACAGGGACAAGTCGCAATGAGGTGCCAAACCTCTGGTGTCCCAAAGACACAATGTGCTACCAAAGCACTGGTGACCGTAGTCACAAATCTGGTGATGGGGCCAACCCATCGTGTGATACCAAATCACTGGCGTCAATCCCATATCTCACAAGTGGGGCCAACCCACGGTGGTGTTAACCACAGGGACGAGACGCTGAGGTACCAAACCTCTGGAGGTGCCAAACCTCTGGTGACCCAAAGTCACAAAGTGTTACCAAAACACTGGTGCTCGTCAGCACAAAATATCACTGCTCCCTCCACTCGTATCACCCATCAACATACCATACTCATGTAATCATGCACATCATACAATCATGCATATCATGCTAACATGTCTAATCTCATATCCCATGTCACATATGTCCACAGCCATGGTATCATGTAAATCATCAGTAAATTTATAACAATAATGATACTGACTTACCCGAGTCCAGAATCATACCCATTAGGGTATCATAACAATCATCACTGTTACAGTAATTGTCACACAGGTTATCAATCATATTACTACACAGAAGTGTGTTAGTTTACACACCTGATAATACCAGTCTAAAAATCCCAACGAATCGATCTAAGGCCCCTTGATGTCTAGCTCCTTACACTTGCGAATGGTTTGGTTCCCAACCAACCCCGAACCAATAGTGGTTCTCTTTGACAATCGGCCTCCACCCCACTTGGCTGATCAGAGAACGAAGGCTCCACTTGATCGTATCCAAAATCCAAATGGCCAACACCAACCGATTGAAGCAAGACCTCCAATACACCACTGATATTCGGCCAAAAGAGACTACTAGGAGAAGGAGAGAATATTCGGCTATGTTGGAAACAATAGAAAGAAGAAATCGGCACTAGGTGCTTAACTCTTCTTTTTTTCGGCTTTGAGAGAAAACAATGTGAAATGGGAGCAGAGTTTCGGCAATTAAGCTTAGGAAAAGAAAATGAAATTTGAGAAGTAAGATGATGGTAGTTTCGGCACAAAAGAAATGGGGAGAACAGATGGGTGATTCGGCTATCACGGTTTCAAGAAGAAAAAGAGAGTTGGAGTAAGGGAGAAACTAGTTTCGGTTTACCTACATGAAAAGAAAAAGGGGAAGAAATGGGAAGGGATATTCGGCTATCAAGTAGTCTAAGAAACAACAATACAACTTTCGGCAGCCCTTGGACACTTAGTCTTTCGGTTTCAAAAGATGCAAACAAAGCAAAGAAAATGGAACCACCCTTAGCACATTCGGCTACCAAAAGACCCAAAGAAGAGACTTTTCTCTTGACAAAAAGATGACCGAAAATTACCTAGGTTGCTAAGATGAATTTCAGCCAACAAGCTCCCACACCTAGCCGTCCACTTCCCCCTTCCAACTCCCCCAAAAATTCGGCCATAATCCCCAAACACACTCACCACCACTCATTTCAAATGAGTGGACCAAGTCACACTCCCCTTTTTCCTCTCTTCCCACCACCTCATCACTTGACCAAGTCTTAAGCAGAGTTTGAACTGCCACAAACTCCTCCCTCCATGCCGTCCAAAATAAGTGACAAAAGGGGGACTCTGCTGCTTGAACTCTGGACCTCCCTCACATGCAGATGACGCCACACCAAGCTCCTCCCTTGCCACTCTGCCATCTCTTCACTTGTGCAATAAAATACCAAAGAAAACCCTTATGCCCTAGCTCCAACAGCTCCCCTGACTTAACACCCAAAAATCAAAATTTTCCCATTCACTCAGGCATACACCTAGGCTACAATTAAGCCCCTAAAACACCGAAATAACAACAAAGCACACCAAACACATGCAATATCATGCAGCAACAAAATAACCCCTAACCCGGGATATTACACCTGGGCAATCATAGGGGCCTTGGATTGTGGTGCAGGTGTAATAGTCTGAGTCGTATCCATTCCATCATCATCAGATTAAATGTGGATAGATTCTATCTTGGCTTCATCCCTCTCTGGTTCTTGGTTGTGCATGGGAATACTAATAGGTTCTTCATCTTGTGTTTTAGGATTGAATAGCAATTCCTTAGGAAAAACAAGAAATGGTGGCATTGGGCGTGAGAAGTTCTTTTGCAGGGAATTACGAATGGCAATATCATATTAGCGAATATATTCCCAAATGATTTCCATCTCCTCTTGAGCTTTTCCAAAATCAGCGACAAGCTTTTTCTGATGTTTTCCCAACACACAAAATTGTTGTTTCAAACCCTCTATAGCTTCAATCTTTCACAGCTTAAAATCAATATCAATTTGTATGTACTCTGGCCCAAAAAGAAACCTGTAACAAGAGAAAATAAATAGTTAAATAAATTTATTGGGTAATAAATAATAAAAAGTAAAAATAAAATAAACGAAGAAATTTTTTGCAAGAGAACAATATTAAGTGTTTTAAGGACAAATAACTTTTTTTGTCATGCATTATAGGAGCTCCAAAATAATGTTTCAGGCATTGACCATTGACTTCAAAAGTGGATCCTATTTTTCCATCTTTAACGTTGATAGCTCCATGAGGGTATATATGCTCGACTTCGAATAGTCTAAACCATCTCGACTTTAATTTTCCAGGAAATAGTTTAAATCTAGAATCGAAGAGCAAGACTTGTTGTCCAGGTACAAATTGCCGTGGTAAAATTTTCTTGTCATACCATCACTTTGTCTTTTGTTTGTACAGTCTGGCATTTTAATAAGCTTGAGCTTGAAATTCATCCATCTAATTAAGTTCTAGTAAGCGTTGAGTTGTAGCAGCACCCCAGGCCATTTTTAGTTTCTTGATTGCCCAAAATTCTTTGTGTTCTAGCTCAACTGGCAAATGACATGGTTTACCATAGACAATCTTGAAAGGTGACATTCCCAACAGTGTCTTGAAAGCTTTGCAATAAGCCCACAAAGCTTCATCCAACCTTTCTGACTAATCCTCGTGGTTGGGATTGACAACTTTCTCTAGATTTGCTAGATTTCTTTGTTGGAAATTTCAGCTTGTCCATTTTTCTATGGGTGGTATGCCATGGCAATTTATGTTTAGCCCCATATATGTTTAGAGCATTGACAACTAATCTGCAGTCAAAATTTGAACCTTCATACCTAATTAAGGCACGAGGGGTACCAAACCTGGTAAAAATATTTGTATGCAGGAATCTGAGAACAGATTTGGCATCATTTGCAAGTGAAGTCATTACTTCAACCCATTTGGAGACGTAATCCACAGAGACAAGAATGTAGGTATTGCCCCAAGATGGTGGAAATGGACCCATGAAATCAATTCCCCATACATCTCTGAATTACTTGACATGCACACTGCTTGAATAGAAATGGCTTGTCCAAATAATATTGCTTGACATCGTGAAGGAATTTCCTTTGTCCTTAATGATTGAGAACAAGTGGCGGCAACCCACTAACTAGAAAGTTAACAATATCAGTATACTATGGCAATGCCATAACCAATATAACTATTCATCAGGGAATTCGTCTTTAATCATTTGAGTATAACCATAATTATTCCCTGCTTCCAATCGTGACAAGTGATCAACCACTTGATTTTCAGTGCCTTTCCTATCTTTGATCTCCAAATCAAATTCCTACAGTAAAAATATCCATCTAATGAGTCTAGGCTTCGCCTTTTTTTTTTCTCACCAAGTATTTAATGGCATAATGGTCTGTATTGTAACAACCCATTTTTAGTCAAATCAGAACAATGGTTTTGGAACCACAAATCCGAAGTTGAAATAATTGTTTTATTATTATTTTAATGTCTACAGCATGATAATATGATTGTGTGAAAGTTTCATTCAGAAATTTTATCGTTTGAGTGTTTAATTTGATAAAAAGGACTAAATCGTGTAAAGCGTAAAATTTGTGTTCTAATAACTAAAGGTGTCCAATAGCTATAGAACTTTAAAGTGAAGGTCTTATGTAGTCAATATCCCAAAAACATGTTAGTGGATGATAGTGTCTTGGTAATTTTGAAATTCGTTAGGTTTTTAAAGGTTAATTTTGGTAATAAGTAAATAATGTTAAATTAAATAAAACAAAACCCAATTTTTATCCCATTATCATCTCTTTCAGCCGAACATAGGGCAAAAGAAGCCATTTTTCATCTTCTTCATTCGACCATAGTATTCTTGCCAAATTAGGTATGTTTTTTTCCCTTTTTTAATGATTTCTATGTTTTTGAGATCGTTACAGCTAGGTCTAGCTAGCCCAGTGACTATTTTGTAAAACTGCTCAAGATTTAGAAAGTTGCCATTGATGAATAAGCATGTGTTTTGATGTTTAATGATAGATTATGAATGTTTGTTGTAAATTATACAAGTTTTGTTAAGTGATTTTTAGTGAAAATAAAAATTAGGGATTTAATTGAAAAATAGGAAAAGTTTATGGTTAAAATGTGAAATAAATGGAAAATATAGGCCGCTAGGGACTTAATTGAAATTCAGCTAGCATGGGTTGTGGTTGAATTCCATTAATTTGTGTTTTATGAAAGAAGGACTAAATTGTAAAAGTTGTAAAATACTTAAGGGAAGTGTAAAGTTCTTTAAAGTGTGATATGTATTAAATTGAATAGAGTAATGATTAAATAAGTTAATTTTGATTACATATAGATCAAGAAAAGCGAAACTCAGATCTAAATTGAGAGAAAAACAAAGTTCTCGACTAATTGACTCGTTTCGTCATTTTTGCGTTTGAGGTAAGTTCATATGTAATAAGCACTGTTGTAATTATGCTTTAAATGCTTTGATATTGTATAAATTGTGTATACGAGACTACATTCATGTTCAACGATGATTTGGTTAATTATGGGCACTTAGTGTGAAAAATCGAGATAGCTTCGACTATATATTTGCACTTAGTGTGCGAGATCAAGATAGCTTCGACTATAAATATATATTGGCACTTAGTGTGCAAGATTGATTCAGCTTTGGCTATTTATTTGGCACTAAGTATGTGAGTTTTCTAAGTATCCAAAAATATTTTGAATGGTTTAACGGATATGTTAAATATGTGAATGAGTATGAGTTAAATACGGGAAGGTACAGGTATTGTAACACCCAAAACCCGGCCTAGACGTTATGGCCAGATCTAGCATGTCACATCAAAAGGTAGTTGAAAATCTAAGCGATCGATAAAATGTTGCATCTCTTTGTGCAACTCCAAGTTTCATTGTTTGTTTGTAAAAACACGATTTTCTTAATGTCGATTTTTATAAAGTTGTTATTATTTTGAAAAACAGTTCTTGTTTTGAAAATCGAACTTCAATAGTTGCAGAAACGTGATATTTTAGAAAACAATTGTTAATGTTTTATGAAAACCTCGTCTTTATAAGTTTAACAGTTATAATTGAAAGGTTAAAAGAAAAAAATATACCAATGGTTTTATTACAAAATATCAACCCAAAATAAATAATCTTAAAAATGAAGCAAAATGGAAATTTACTAAAGTTTGCGAGCAATGTCTCCGATGTATGGCCTCCACCGAGTCATCCACGGCTCCAAATCCTCTACCACTAGGAATTACCTGCGAGGTTAAGGGAAATGGAGTGAGTTACAAGAACTCAGTGTGTAATCCCCTAAACCGACATTAACTAGGCCCAAGCCCAAAAGACATCAACCTGGGCCTAAGCCCTATAATCATGGTAATACAATGATAGGATGCAAAGAATGTAATGCAACCCAACCCAATCCAACCAAACTGTAACAGACTGATTTACGGGCTTGTCGTAACAGTGATTTCAGAATCACTAATTCGAGGTTAGAGAAAATTATTTTCATGTTATGTTATGTGTTATAACATGTTTATAAGGATGCATGAAAATTTTGATGCCTTAATTTTAGCGATTTCTAGCTAAATTGTGAAAAGGACTAAATCGCACAAAGTACAAAAGTTCTATTTTATTTGCTAGAGGCGCCAAATAGCTATGGTTTATAAACTGGAGTTCCCAAATGTGCAATTAGGCCATGGGAATTAGCTTGGCTGGTCAAAGGAAGACAAAGTGGACAAGGGCATTAAATGTTGTCATGTTAGGTAATTAAAAAGAAATAAAATAAGATGAAATAAGCAAAAAGCTATCATCTTTTTATTTCTTCTCTTCTTCCACCGAAAATACCAACAAGAATGGGGGTTTTGAAGCTCAAAATTTCAGCAAGCATTTCTCCTCACAAGTAAGTCAAATTGATGGTTGTTTTTGATGATTTTTGTATTTTTGGAGCCCCAAAGCTTAAGCTAGCTAATGGGGGTTTAGTTTGCAACATGGTTGAAAGCCTAGGGACTTACCATGATAAAGTTTATGTTGTTTGATGAGTTTTCACGGAAGAAAATGAATGATAGGATGGTAATAAATAACTTTTGTGAAAGGTGTTGTTATGAAAACACCTAATTGGGACTAAAATGCAAAACCTGTAATTTGCTCATTAAGGCATGAAATAGATGGAATTATGGATAGTTGTAAAGGATTAAATGTTCAACTAGGCTTGTTTAACAAGAAAATGTGATGAAAATTTATCTACGAGCCTAGGGGTAAAATAGTAATTTTGCCAAAGTGTAGGGGCAAAATAGTCATTTTTGCCTAAAGTATAGATTATGGTGTATTATGATTTATAAGTGAATAAATCAGTAAATTCCATTGTTCTAGATCAAAGGAAACGAGTTTCGGATCTAGAACGGGTGAAAAGAGAAATGTGGGCAAAAAGTCCCTTTCGGCCCTTTCGACTTCGAGGTAAGTTCATGTGTGAATGTGGCAATTACATATGAGTTAATTTAGTATTCCAATGTTGTATGGAACGTATATTTACTGTATGAATGTGTGAAATATCTTTTAATGAGATGTCAAGAGAACTGAAATTGAGAGTAATGGGAAATGTATATAGCCTGATATGAAGATAATTAAAGTCTTGTGTAAGACCATATTGGAATATGGCCTCGGTGTAAGTATTCGTATAAGACCATGTCAGAGACATGGCATCGATATGTTAAAGCAAGTAAGACCCTATTAGGGTATGATGTCAATGTGACACTATGTGTATGAGACTCAAAAGTGTTATTTAATAATTTGAGATGAATTCAATATATGATGAACCTCTAGTGGGTTATGTGTAATCAATACACCTTATTTGCATGAGATAGATTTATTAATGCATTGTGTGAATGCGAACGAGTATTGTAGAAAGGTAAGTAAGAATAGAAGTGTGTGAGGATGTTCTCGGATGAACATTTGAAATAGAGATATACATGTGGATTATTATCCATGAATGTAAAATAATGGTGAGCTATGTGCGATATCACCTTATTGATGGTAATGATGGGCTGTGTGTGATACCATCAATTATACTATTATCGGTGGGCTATGTGCATTACCACCTGATTAATTAGTAATCGATGGGCTGTGTGCGATACCATCGTTTATAAATGATTGGTGAGCTAAGTGTGAAATCACCATAAGTATAAATGATTGGTGAGCTAAGTGCGAAATCACCATAAGTATAAATGATTGGTCAGCTAAGTGCAAAATCACCATAAGTATAAATGATTGGTGGGCTGTATGTCATACCACCTTATTAGAGAGTCAATGGTAGGCTAAGTGCGAAACCACTGAGAGATTAGTAGTATGAGTGGCTTATTGAAAATGCTTAATGTGTTGTTTTATATGATCATGTGGTGATCAGTGCAGGAATGTATGTTAATTATACGAGCAATTGGCTTAGGGCCTGGTAAGAATGTGGTAAGAAGTAGAATGGGTAAGCTTCAAGAGTGGTTGAGTAAGTAACCATGAGTTTATGAGAAAAATTCATTATAATACATTATAGTCATGAATATTCAATGAATATCAGTATTTGTCAGATGTATATAGATGAACTTACTAAGCATTTTTGCTTACTCATTTTCTTTTTCCCATTCCTTATAGGTTTTTAATTAACTCGGGTTGGAGGCCGTCGGAGATGTTTTCACACTATCGAGTAGACTCCTGGTATGGTGTTTCAAGTTCTTTTAAGTCACGGCATGTATAGGGATTCTTTTAAAGTTGATTAAGTTATAATAGATGTAGCCAAATTGTGTCAGCTTAATAGAATTTATAATTTGGTTGTGTATAGCCATAGATAATGGCTTAAGTTGTTTGTAATTATATTGGATATAGTTCTCCCTAGTGTATGGGATGAAGACTTTATTTCTCTTATGATTAAATGTCTTTAATTCAAGAGTTAATTTGATGCTATGTGGAGTTATGTGTTGATAAATGAACGTATGCAAATGAGAGTGGTAAAAGGCTTGGTAGATAGCCTATAAGTGCTCACACGGATAGACACATGGGCATGTGTCTGAGCCGTGCGTTCCCTGCACATTAGTGTTTTAAGTCAGAATAGACCACGGGCTAACCACACGACCATTTGTTTAGGCCGTGTGTGACGCACGGTTAGCACACACTGTGTGAATAAGTCAGTATGTCAAGGTAAGGCACACGAGCTAGGGCCACAGGCGTGTCAAGGCCGTGTGTAATTTGGCAGTATCCACCATAGGTGGAAGACACGGGCGTGTCCCTAGACCAACACGGGCGTGTGGCCCCTATTTTGAGGAAAAGTTTATCTAGTTCGTAAAAGTTTTCGGGATTAGTCCCAAAACCTCTCGGAGGTATGTTTAAGGCATTGTAGGCTGAGATTGAGTAAGTGGTAGGCTTAAATGAAATTTTATGGCCTTTAAGTACATGTTTAAGAAAGTCCAAGTATAGTAATGTCTCGTATCTGGTCTTAGCCTCGGACTAGGGTATGGGGTGTTATCTTTAGTGGTATCAAAGCATGATTTAGTCGGTTCTCGGACTAACCTAGCATGAGTAAGAGTCTAGCTATACATGTCATATGTGAACCGTGATAGTGTGGTGTCTCCTGGCTCTAATGAAATTGTTTTGTTAAGACAGAGATGATTCCCAACCGAGCTAATTTCAGTAAGTTTGTATGATTTCTAAGCTTTATGATTACTATAATTGAATTGCTTAGTATAATGTACATTATTACCATGGAAATGCTTAATGCTATGTTAATCAAAGAAATTAATGAGATTAAGCATGAGAAAGTCCCGATTGAAGTTGAATAGCTTAGGATACTTGATCTATCACATGAAATGAGAAAGTCCGTATAAGACCAAGCCGAGACATGGCAGGGGCAATCAAGCAAGTTATCATGTAAGACCAAGACAAGTCTTGGCATTGAAGAGTTATTATGAGATGAAGACCCATATAAGCCCAAGCGAAGGCATGGCATTGGTGAGTCTCCAAGTAGAGATATCATGTAAGTCCAAGACAAGTCTTGGCATTGAAAAGTTATCATGAGATAGAAATCCCATGTAAGTCCAAGCCAAGGCTCGGCATTGACCACTTCATGAGTAAAGATACCAAGTAAGACCATGTCAAGACATGGCAATGGTAAGTTCCCAAGGGAACTCACGAGAAAGACTTCGTATAAGTCCATGTCAAGACATGGCATCGACACCAAGATGAGAGAATCCATGTAAGACCGTATCTAGGATATGGCTTTGGCATCGAGTTATATGTGAGATGAGATTCAGTATCCTCGATAATTCACAGAAATTCATCGAGCAAATGAGTAAAGTTGTTATTAAGTTATGCTAGTTAAATCTGACTAGGAAGTATTATTCATGTTACAAGCATGAGACTAGTAAGTACCATGATGTATGTAAGAATCAATAAGAGTAGGTAAGCATTCGAGATTATTGATGCCATTGTTTATGATAAATAGG
Organism: Gossypium australe; assembly: GCA_005393395.2. Taxonomy (NCBI): domain Eukaryota; kingdom Viridiplantae; phylum Streptophyta; class Magnoliopsida; order Malvales; family Malvaceae; genus Gossypium; species Gossypium australe. The sequence continues at coordinate 49,963,127 of CM016626.1, forward strand.
TCCACATGGTTGAATCTCATGTGTGATTATTAAAGTAGAAAATGTATGATGTTTTGTTTCGTGATTCTGTTATGAAGCCACACGTATTATAGTGTGGAAGTTAAACTGGAAAGTTTGATTTAGTAGAATGCAGGAAATGAGTACGGTCGTCCAATGATAAAATGATGAATAAGACCATGGTAGGACCATGGCAATACATGTGATTCCATATAAGACCATGTCTGGGACATGGCATTGGCAACGATACACGATCCTGTATAAGACCATATCTGGGATATGGCACCGGCATCGACATGAGTTCCATGTAAGACCGTATCAGGGATATGGCATTGGTAATGATATGAGATTTTGTGTAAGACCATAGCGAGGCTATGGCATCGTGATGAAATGTAAGGAAATAGCTGGGCTATGATGTTGTGATACGAGTAAGACCAAAGTTGGACTATGGCAATCAGGTAAACGACGTACTCAAGCCCGTAAGACATTCTTTAATTGATAAGTGACGGTAAGAGAAATTAGAGTTAAATGTTGAGTACTCAAGTAGATACTAATGTGGAAATTGAGTAAGTGAAGTCACTATTCGAAAGTATGAGTGATAGAAACAATTGTAGTATGATAAACGTGAAAACTTACTTGGAGCAAGTTGTGTAACTATGATGATATTTCATTTATGATGAATATTAAATCATACGTATGTAGTCACGAGAGTCAGGTTAAGGGGCTCTATGACCTCACCCTCCTTACCACTGTTGAATTACGATGAGATGTTATGAGAGTCAAATTGAGTAAGTTTGTATGTGATTAATGCAGTATTTATGTTAGCATATCCGAGAATGCTTTGTATCACATTGATACATGACACTATACTAAGTTGAGTAATTGTTGTTGAATATGAGGTTGAAGTTCTAGAGGACTTTAATGAAAAGGTTATCATTGAGATATGAAATAGATAAGGTCTTTTATAAGACCATGTCCAGGACATGGCCTCGGCACCGAGTTGAGATTCCGTATAAGACAATATCCAAAATATGGCATCGGTAATAAATATGAGAATCGTGTAAGACCATATTCAGAGTATGGAATCGATGCCTAATGTGGAAGTCCATATAAGACCTTATCTGGGATATGGCATTGGCATTTAGAGGTGACTCTATATAAGACCACCTCGGGGATGTGGCATTGGTTTCGTACCTACATGAATGACGATGAATATGCGTCTTTGATTATCCCTAGTGATCAATGGGATAGGTAGATGAGTTAGAAGTAGAAATGAGATTAGTACTAAAGTCATGTGAAGGAGTGAATGCAGATATTCGTGAATGAATCACGAAGAAACAAGTACGATGTGTGGCACGATATGTGCTAAATAAATGGCAAGTATGAGTAAGTTGGCTCGAAGCCTGTAGTTTGTGCATGGTTAGTTGATACCATGGATGGATATTAATAATCGCCTTGAGTATTATGTACTAATATCTATTGCCTTTCAAGGCTGATGTAGTTGTTCTTTCCATAGACCGTGATTGTGTGAGAATGTTAGCTGATAGTAAAAATCAGAAAAAATGGTTGTCGAATTAGTTAATTGAAATCGACATTTCTTTATTTTCTCATAACCCTATTCGGGTACTCTGAGGAGGAAGCCAGGGATGATTCTAGTATAAGAAGTGAAATCACAAGTTTCACGTTGTATGATGAGTTTTCGAGTAAGATGAATAGAGTTAATGAATTCGATCGAGATGTCCCTACTATCGTGAGATATGATTCAAGTTCTGTGTATATTCACGCATGAATTAATAAAGAGAATAAAATTCTGTGTGTAAGTGAGTAGGGAGCATGATACAAGGGTATGCTCATCGAAATGTTTAAACTGTGATAGTTGAGTTGGAAGCTATAGAAGAACTATTAATTAAAAGTTCTAGTACTGAGTTCAATCTGAATAAAAAAAAAGTTAACAGGTTGGTGATCCAGAGACGATCACTTTTGTGTCTTTGCTGTAAGATAGATGTTATGAAAGTTCCATGTTAAGCAATGCGAGTTAGTTACTCGGTTGATCTTAGTTTGTAATATCCTGATTTCAGCAAGATTAATGACAAGAGCGAGTTTTCCTATCAGAACAAAGGGTTCAGAAGTGAGATAGTAAATGGTATTTTAAATAAGATCTGAATGAGTTTATTTGAGATGATAAAATACAGGTTGTATAAGTTTTTCGTTGTTGATGATTTCTCGAGATAGAATTTGAATGATGATGAATCCAACACTTATACAGAAGTTTTGGTATGAGATTTAGTAGCAGCATATCTACTAAAGCAAGAATAAGGAAGTACAGTTATGTGCATACATGTTTTGATAGTAGAGTACATTTCACGATATGATTGAGTTATGGTTAGAAGTAGTCGACCACTAAAAACTGAGTTTTCAAAGCGTACAAGTCAAGACTATTACATTTAGTGAATGCTTTAATGAGAAAGTGAGATAAAACCTTATAGATTTCAAATTTGGCTTGACAAAATTCCCAAGGAGGGGGATGTCATTCGAATTATAGTGAATCAACCAGTAAAGATCTAAACGATTGTTTGGACATGTACGGAGTTCTAAATTAGTGGATTACTGGATATAGTATATGCCCCATAGGAAGAATAACCTAGGTCTCAAGTTACGTTACGACCTTATGTATCACAACCTAAGAGTTATTGGCAAGAGAAACTTGAGGATAAGTGGAATTCGCGATTTTGAAAAGTTGATGGAAGCGTTTTAAGAATAATAGTATTAACCCTCCACCTAAGATTTTCGGGGACGAAAATCCCTAAGGGGGGAACAGCCCGATTTAGGGGCTAGTCGAAACAGTAATCTCGGAATCACTAATTCGAGGTTAGAGAAAATTATTTTCATGTTATGTTATGTGTTATAACATGTTTATAAGGATGCATGAAAATTTTGGTGCCTTAATTTTAGCGATTTCTAGCTAAATTGTGAAAAAGAACTAAATCGCAAAAAAGTACGAAAGTTCTATTTTATTTGCTAGAGGTGCCAAATAGCTATGGTTTATAAATTGGAGGTCCTAAATGTGCAATTAGGCCATGGGAATTAGCTTGGCCGGTCAAATGAAGACAAAGGGGACAAGGGCATTAAATGTTGTCATGTTAGGTAATTAAAAAGAAATAAAATAAGATGAAATAAGAAAAACGCTATCATCTTTTTATTTCTTCTCTTCTTCCACCGAAGATACCAACAAGAATGGGGGGTTTTGAAGCTCAAAATTTCAGCAACCATTTCTCCTCACAAGTAAGTCAATTTGATGGTTGTTTTGATATTTTTGTATTTTTGGGCCCCCAAAGCTTAAGCTAGCTAATGGAGGGTTTAGTTTGCAACATGGTTGAAAGTCTAGAGACTTACCATGATAGATTTTATGTTGTTTGATGAGTTTTCATGGAAGAAAATGAATGATAGGATGGTGATAAATAACTTTTGTGAAAGGTGTTGTTATGAAAACACCTAATTGGGACTAAAATGCAAAAGTTGTAATTTGCTCATTAAAGCATGAAATAGATGGAACTATGGATAGTTGTAAAGGATTAAATGTTCAGCTAGGCTTGTTTAACAAGAAAATGTGATGAAAATTTATCTACGAGCCTAGGGGTAAAATAGTAATTTTGCCAAAGTATAGGGGCAAAATAGTCATTTTTGCCTAAAGTATAGATTATGGTGTATTCTGATTTATAAGTGATTAAATCAGTAAATTCAATTGTTCTAGATCAAAGGAAATGAGTTTCGGACCTAGAACAGGTGAAAAGAGAAATGTGGGCAAAAAGTCCCTTTCGGCCCTTTCGACATCGAGGTAAGTTCATGTGCGAATGTGGCAATTACATATGAGTTAATTTAGTACTCCAATGTTGTATGGAATGTATATTTACTCTATGAATGTATGAAATATCTTTTAATGAGATGTCAAGAGAACTGAAATTGAGAGTAATGGGAAATGTATATAGCCTGATATGATGAAAGTTAAAGTCTTGTGTAAGACCATATTGGAATATGGCCTCGGTGTAAGTATTCGTATAAGACCATGTGTTGTTTTATATGATCATGTGGTGATCAATGCAGGAATGTATGTTAATTGTACGAGCAATTGGCTTGGGGCCTGGTAAGAATGTGGTAAGAAGTAGAATGGGTAAGCTTCAAGAGTGGTTGAGTAAGTAACCATGAGTTTATGAGAAAAAATCATTATAATACATTACAGTCATGAATATTCAATGAATATCAGTATTTGTCAGATGTATACAGATGAACTTACTAAGCATTTTTGCTTACTCCTTTTGTTTTTCCCATTCCTTATAGGTTTTTAATTAACTCGGGTTGGAGGCCGTCGGAGATGTTTTCACACTATCGAGTAGACTCCTGGTATGGTGTTTCAACTTCTTTTGAGTCACGGCATGTATAGAGATTCTTTTAAAGTTGATTAAGTTATAATAGATGTCGCCAAATTGTGTTGGCTTAATAGAATTTATAGTTTGGTTGTGTATAGCCATAGATGATGGCTTAAGTTGTTTGTTGTAACATCCCCAAACCCGGCCCATTCGCTACGACCGAATCTGGTTATGTCACTGGGGAAAGTCGGATGAAAATCTTTATTAACTTAGCATAAAGCATGAAAGAATTCAATTTTTGAAAACCATGTTCATTTAAAGCAATATGCAAACTTTAGAAGTTACAAATTATCTGAAAATACTTTATTAAACATACTTTTATAAATAGGGTACTGGAATTAAAACCATTTTCACATAGAAATCCAAATCAGATAAACCTTGGTTAAAGTAATACCAAAATAATAAAATGGCCTTTATTACAACCCAATAATTCAAATAAAGTACTTATGTCAAAACCAAGCATAAAATATTAAATCATCATCTTCGGCATGGGCCACCTTGTCCTCTCCGATCCCGGTCCAGCTTTATGCAATACCTGAAATGGTTAAAGGAAAAATGTGAGTCACCAAGACTCAGTGTGCAACCCTTTTTCCCGGATTAGCAAAACATCATATGCAAACATAACATAATCATCATGCATCCAATTAATATGCACCCACTCCTAACCATCCATTCACCTTTTCTACCCCATGTGGTACCAAACCACTGGTGGTGCCAAACCACTGGTGACATATAGTCACAATGTGTTACCAAAACACTGGTGTCCCAAAGACACAATATCTGTCAATGTGGTACCAAACCACTGGTGTCCCAAAGACACAATGTGCTACCAAAGCACTGGTGACCGAAGTCACGAATCCAATGATGATGGGGCCAACCCATCGTGTGTTACCAAAACACTAGCAGACGATCCCATATCTCAAGTGGGGCCAACCCACGGTGGTCAAACCACAGGGACAAGTCGCAATGAGGTGCCAAACCTCTGGTGTCCCAAAGACACAAATGTGGTACCAAACCACTGGTGACCGTAGTCACAATAATCGAGTGATGGGGCCAACCCATCGTGTGATACCAAATCACTGGCGTCAATCCCGTATCTCACAAGTGGGGCCAACCCACGGTGGTGTTAACCACAGGGACGAGACGCTGAGGTACCAAACCTCTGGAGGTGCCAAACCTCTGGTGACCCAAAGTCACAAAGTGTGTTACCAAAACACTGGTGCTCGTCAGCACAAATATCACTGCCCCCTCCTCTCATATCACCCATCATCATACCAACTCATGTATAGTATTCAAAATCATGCAAACATGTTTAACGTTGCATCTCATAGCACATACATCATAAATCATGACATCATGTATCAATAACAGTACTCATAATGAAACGGACTTACCTGAATCCGTGCACATACCCCATAGGGTATCATATCACTCAACCATACTGTTTCGGTTTTACCAATCAATCAGTTTATCAATCATATACAAAGCAAGAAGTGTGTTAGTTTACACACCTGGTTACTAATGCGACTATCAAATCCCGTAGATCAAGATGTAACGCACTAGATCCCCCTTCCTTAACACTTTTCGAGCACTAGCCACAACCCGAGATATGCGAGATCAAGCCTTCCCCTACAATCGGCCAAAACTAAACAACATAATCATGCTAATCAACCTCTAAGGGTATAATCGTGATTTTACCTACTAAGGGTATTTTCGTAAATTCACACTAAAATGGCCTTTTCGAAGGCCTAATGTCACCACTAGCGACTCAGCTACCATTTCCGGTTGTACCGGACGATTGGGCCTAAAACCCAATTTCGGCCCATCCGGGCCCACACGCTCGTGTGGCCCACCTAACACGAATCTAGCCACGTATATAACTTCCACCTAGTCTAGTTCAACATATACTAACCAATCATGCAATTTACTCATATGGGCCCACTGGCCCATTGGGCCCACTTCGGCCCATCGAGGCCCAAGCAGCCCCAACCCACGAGAATACTACTGATGGCCTCAACTATCGCGTCGAAGCCCCACACATGCGCTCGCACGCTCGTGTGGCTACTAATGCCGTGTAACCGGCATTTCGGCATTTGCCGCTCTACAGCTAGAGTAGAGAGAGTTACACACCTGATAGGACTCTGGGGCTAATCCGCGCTCCGACCACTCTTGTGCCCAAACGCCCTCCAAGATGTGTTTACTCTCCTCCTAGGATGCTCCTTATATAGCTAGCTCTTTACCTTCCTTCTTTGTGTCTTTCCGATGTGGGATCCCTTCGTCAGTAGAGTTTAAATTCAACTGAAACTCTTGTCGTCCAATCTGCAAAATAAATACTCCCTTGCTTCTCATGAGATTCGAACCCAGGCTCCCTTGCAACATAATCCACGCCGCTAACCACTTGGCCACAAGCTCCTCTTGTGTCTTAAACCATGCGCAACTAAATATAAACTATGGGCCAAATTCTAAGGTCCAAGCAAAAAGAAACCAAAATGCAAAAGCCAAGACTTGAACCTTGGACCTCCTTCCTTCCCTTGTGGCGTCACTCCCTTGTCCCCTAAGTGGCGTCACTTTGCCACTACACCACACCTCCACTTGTGTTATTTTCTCCATATTTTATTCTTAAGGCATATCTGCCAACTTCCAGGGTTTTTTTTTCACCTAAAATCAAAATTTCCCCAAAGCCAATATTTGATCCCGGGACTTCATAGAAGCCCTCTAACCTTCCAAAATCACTTATCCAATGGGTCTAACTAGCATTTAAGCCGATCTCTTGTTCTCCAAAAATTTAAACGCTACTATGCCTAAGGCCCATTGGGCTCAATTCTCCTAGGCCCAATTTTGGGATGTTACAAATCTACCCTCCTTAAAGAAATTTCGTCCTCGAAATTTCCAACTAACTAACAGTCGCACATCCTAACCTACCACACTACGCTCTTGCTGCGCACTCTGATCTTAATAAAGCTGTCATTCCACCTTGACCACGTCCGCGACAACCACGTCCCCTAGAACTCATATCTAGCGTCGCGATTTAATCTGATTAAAAGTTTTATGCATTAGAAATTTTGTTCCACTGTTTTATCCACGAGCAAATTTTATGAACAGAAGTTTCTGGGAGTCGTTCTTTCGAGCAATCAAAGTTTCATCTCAAGTTTTCTGTTCTAATTCAAACATTCACATACTTCACTAAAGACACATTCATTCATCCATGTCACTTTCTTGAGCATTCCCAACCCAGGGGTAATTTCGACATTTTCCTATAGGGGTATTTCGGTAATAACTCAGGGTCAATTTGAAAATAGTTTTCAAATTAAAGATATTTCAAAGTTTACAAAATCTCAGGGGTCATCTTGGAAAAATTTGTTTTTCAAACCAGATGTGTTGTAACAATTTCAGAAATCGGGGTTATTTCAGTAATTGGGGACGTTAAGGGCATTTTTGTAAATTTCCCAAATCAGGATATCTCGATATTTGTAAAACAGAAGTTTTTGATATTTTCATAATGTAAGAACATTTTAGTAAAAATCGAGGGAATTATGAAAATTTAGAAACCAAGGGCATTTTGGTAATTTTGTTCATCAGGGTAATTTTGTAAATTTTCAAATCAGGGTATCTTGAAAATAGCGTTTTTGTATACTTTTGCAAAGTAGGAAAATTTTATTAAAATTGGAGTTAAACCGAAAATCTTGAAAGTCAGGGGCATTTTAGTAATTTTGCCACTAGGGGCATTTTGGTAATTTTGGTAAATCGAGAAAACGTCTTTCAAAATCAGATTTAAGGTTTACAAACCAAAGGGGTAAGTTTGAAAGTTTTAAAACTAAGGGTTTTAAAACAGTAAGGCTAATCCCTTTCGGGTTTTAATACTTGGTTTAGCCTATGAACAAGTCTTCTTGGTTAAGGTGAACCGTAGCTACGCACCAGGTAGGATTCGAGTAAAGAGGAGGTGAGTCGCTAGGACTGCTTAAATACCAAGCTCTTACTGAATACCAATCCTCAACATGCGTACAGTGGTTGCCACACCTTAACTCGGTGACTTACTTCACAGGTTTGTTTAGTAGCCTTAAGTCTTATGCATGTGTTTGAGTAGACTAGTCCTAGGGTTCAACAGATCCTAGTTCACTAATCTACGTTCCCATAAAAGCCCATAATAAATCATACAAATAAAACACTTCAAGAGCTAGAAGTACTTACCTGGTGGACTTCGGGCCGGAGACACAGGTGCCATGCCAGAATAACCTGAAAACTTTTTATAAAAGCCCACATTTCGAAAAGCCCATTTTGAAAACTGTTTCGGGCCCAAAACCCTCAAAGCCGAGTTTTGAACCGGGCTCTGATACCAAACTGTAACATCCCCAAACCCGGCCCATTCGCTACGACCGAATCTGGTTATGTCACTGGGGAAAGTCGGATGAAAATCTTTATTAACTTAGCATAAAGCATGAAAGAATTCAATTTTTGAAAACCATGTTCATTTAAAGCAATATGCAAACTTTAGAAGTTACAAATTATCTGAAAATACTTTATTAAACATACTTTTATAAATAGGGTACTGGAATTAAAACCATTTTCACATAGAAATCCAAATCAGATAAACCTTGGTTAAAGTAATACCAAAATAAAAAATGGCCTTTATTACAACCCAATAATTCAAATAAAGTACTTATGTCAAAACCAAGCATAAAATATTAAATCATCATCTTCGGCATGGGCCACCTTGTCCTCTCCGATCCCGGTCCAGCTTTATGCAATACCTGAAATGGTTAAAGGAAAAATGTGAGTCACCAAGACTCAGTGTGCAACCCTTTTTCCCGGATTAGCAAAACATCATATGCAAACATAACATAATCATCATGCATCCAATTAATATGCACCCACTCCTAACCATCCATTCACCTTTTCTACCCCATGTGGTACCAAACCACTGGTGGTGCCAAACCACTGGTGACATATAGTCACAATGTGTTACCAAAACACTGGTGTCCCAAAGACACAATATCTGTCAATGTGGTACCAAACCACTGGTGTCCCAAAGACACAATGTGCTACCAAAGCACTGGTGACCGAAGTCACGAATCCAATGATGATGGGGCCAACCCATCGTGTGTTACCAAAACACTAGCAGACGATCCCATATCTCAAGTGGGGCCAACCCACGGTGGTCAAACCACAGGGACAAGTCGCAATGAGGTGCCAAACCTCTGGTGTCCCAAAGACACAAATGTGGTACCAAACCACTGGTGACCGTAGTCACAATAATCGAGTGATGGGGCCAACCCATCGTGTGATACCAAATCACTGGCGTCAATCCCGTATCTCACAAGTGGGGCCAACCCACGGTGGTGTTAACCACAGGGACGAGACGCTGAGGTACCAAACCTCTGGAGGTGCCAAACCTCTGGTGACCCAAAGTCACAAAGTGTGTTACCAAAACACTGGTGCTCGTCAGCACAAAATATCACTGCCCCCTCCTCTCATATCACCCATCATCATACCAACTCATGTATAGTATTCAAAATCATGCAAACATGTTTAACGTTGCATCTCATAGCACATACATCATAAATCATGACATCATGTATCAATAACAGTACTCATAATGAAACGGACTTACCTGAATCCGTGCACATACCCCATAGGGTATCATATCACTCAACCATACTGTTTCGGTTTTACCAATCAATCAGTTTATCAATCATATACAAAGCAAGAAGTGTGTTAGTTTACACACCTGGTTACTAATGCGACTATCAAATCCCGTAGATCAAGATGTAACGCACTAGATCCCCCTTCCTTAACACTTTTCGAGCACTAGCCACAACCCGAGATATGCGAGATCAAGCCTTCCCCTACAATCGGCCAAAACTAAACAACATAATCATGCTAATCAACCTCTAAGGGTATAATCGTGATTTTACCTACTAAGGGTATTTTCGTAAATTCACACTAAAATGGCCTTTTCGAAGGCCTAATGTCACCACTAGCGACTCAGCTACCATTTCCGGTTGTACCGGACGATTGGGCCTAAAACCCAATTTCGGCCCATCCGGGCCCACACGCTCGTGTGGCCCACCTAACACGAATCTAGCCACGTATATAACTTCCACCTAGTCTAGTTCAACATATACTAACCAATCATGCAATTTACTCATATGGGCCCACTGGCCCATTGGGCCCACTTCGGCCCATCGAGGCCCAAGCAGCCCCAACCCACGAGAATACTACTGATGGCCTCAACTATCGCGTCGAAGCCCCACACATGCGCTCGCACGCTCGTGTGGCTACTAATGCCGTGTAACCGGCATTTCGGCATTTGCCGCTCTACAGCTAGAGTAGAGAGAGTTACACACCTGATAGGACTCTGGGGCTAATCCGCGCTCCGACCACTCTTGTGCCCAAACGCCCTCCAAGATGTGTTTACTCTCCTCCTAGGATGCTCCTTATATAGCTAGCTCTTTACCTTCCTTCTTTGTGTCTTTCCGATGTGGGATCCCTTCGTCAGTAGAGTTTAAATTCAACTGAAACTCTTGTCGTCCAATCTGCAAAATAAATACTCCCTTGCTTCTCATGAGATTCGAACCCAGGCTCCCTTGCAACATAATCCACGCCGCTAACCACTTGGCCACAAGCTCCTCTTGTGTCTTAAACCATGCGCAACTAAATATAAACTATGGGCCAAATTCTAAGGTCCAAGCAAAAAGAAACCAAAATGCAAAAGCCAAGACTTGAACCTTGGACCTCCTTCCTTCCCTTGTGGCGTCACTCCCTTGTCCCCTAAGTGGCGTCACTTTGCCACTACACCACACCTCCACTTGTGTTATTTTCTCCATATTTTATTCTTAAGGCATATCTGCCAACTTCCAGGGTTTTTTTTTCACCTAAAATCAAAATTTCCCCAAAGCCAATATTTGATCCCGGGACTTCATAGAAGCCCTCTAACCTTCCAAAATCACTTATCCAATGGGTCTAACTAGCATTTAAGCCGATCTCTTGTTCTCCAAAAATTTAAACGCTACTATGCCTAAGGCCCATTGGGCTCAATTCTCCTAGGCCCAATTTTGGGATGTTACATTTGTAATTGTATTGGATATAGTTATCCCTAGTGTATGGAATGAAGACTTTATTTCTCTTATGATTAAATGTCTTTAATTCAAGAGTTAATTTGATGCTATGTGGAGTTATGTGTTGATAAATGAATGTATGCAAATGAGAGTGGTAAAAGGCTTGGTAGATAGCCTATAAGTGCTCACACGGATAGACACACGGGCGTGTGTCTGAGTCGTGCGTTCCCTGCACATTAGTGTTTTAAGTCAGAATAGACCACGGGCTAACCACACGACCGTTTGTTAGGCCGTGTGTGACACACGGTTAGCACATGAGCGTGTGCTCGAGACCGTGTGAATAAGTCAGTAAGTCAAGGTAAGGCACACGGGCTAGGCCACGGGCGTGTCAAGGCCGTGTGTAATTTGGCATTATCCACCACGGGTGGAAGACACGAGCATCTCTTAGGGGTACACGGGGGTGTCCCTAGACCAACACGGGTGTGTGGCCCCTGTTTTGAGAAAAAGTTTCTCGAGTTCGTAAAACTTTTTGGGATTAGTCAGAAAACCTCTTGGAAGTATGTTTAAGGCATTGTAGGCCGAGATTGTGTAAGTGATAGGCTTAAATGAAATTTTATGGCCTGTAAGTACATGTTTAAGAAAGTCCAAGTATAGTAATGTCTCGTATCCGGTCTTAGCCTCAGACTAGGGTATGGGGTGTTACACAAACACACCCTCGTACCAGCCGATCACACCTGTGGGGATCAAGTTAACCCACCCTGCCAAACACACCAATATTACAGACAAGCTACTAATCACGGTATATATATATACGGCTCTTAAGCCTTCGGTATCAGTATTACAATTGGCACAGAGTGTGACAGACCAATTTTGACCCTAATCGGAACGGTGGTTTCAGGACCACGAATCCGAGCCCAATAAATATTTTAACATTATATCTTGTGTCTATTATGGGTGAATTGATGTATGTGAATGTTTCGTAGAAGAATTTAACCGTTTGAGTGTTTAATTGGCAAAAAGGATTAAATTGCTAAGGGAACCAAGGTAATAAAAAGGGGCTAAGTGACTTGTTGATTAAACATAGGGATTTGCATGTCAAATTCCCCATTTTTAAAAGGGTGGACGGTAAGCATGTAATATAATAATTTATGGTCTTAAATATTATTTTTAAGACATTATTATAATATAAGCATGCTAAGGATATTATGTTTTCCTAAGTATATTATAATTTAAGCATTTTTACTAAAAGCATGCTAAAATAAGGTGCTAATACTTTTAAACAAAGAAATAAAAAGAAATTATTTTCAATTCTCTTTCTTCATTCATCTCCCACCCGAAAACCATCTTCAAGAAGAGAAGAAAATTCATCTTCTTCATTCGGCTGGTTGCATGTGTCTCTAAGGTGAGGTATCAAGCTCCATTTTTTGATGATTTTGCATGGTTGTGTTGGTAATCTTATATACTATCGAATTCATGTGCAAAATTTGAGCTTAAAGCTCCCCCTAGATTCGGCCATGATCTAGTTCTTATTCATGTTCGATGAAGAAATGTTGGTTATGGTTGGCCTATTAGCTTGTTAAATAGGAAAATGAGTAGGTATTATGGCTTGAATATTTTGGGAAACAATCGGTTGGAAGCTAAATTGCTTGAATGAATGGCTTTGTGTACCTAGGAAGGGAGGTATAAGGTTCGTCATTTAAGAGAAATTATTCCAAGTTTTATGAATATTTAGTGAATTTGTTTAGGGACTAAATTTGCAAGGAAACTGAATTAGGGAGGAGTAAATTGCTATTAAACAAATATGTTATTAATGAATGGGAATGTTCTAATCGTACCTATGAGAGATGAAATTATGTCTAAAATTGAATTGTAAGAATGGTTATAATAATAATGGGCATTCGGTCTTGAGGAAAATAGAATTATGACCATATTTATATAATTGATTTGTGAATGATAGATTTGAGACTTAATCAAATAGGGTGTGAACTTGTAAGGGTGAAATTTAAATGATTGTATAAATTTTGAGGTTGAATTGAATAGAGTAGAATTAATTGAAAAATGTATTGAATAAAGGTTACTTGATATTTTCTTAGACCGGGATCAAAAAGAAAAGGAGATAGATCGCGGACAGACAAAGGTTCTCGAATAGCCGATTTACACGGTCTATCGACAACCGAGGTAAGTCTTTAAGCTATAATATATTGAAGAGTTATTTATGAATCTATTGTATGATAATGTTTGATAAATTTTAGTAGATATTCATGTCATAGCCGAATGTATATAAGCCTATTAGAATGGTTTTGATTGTTTGATGTAAATAAGCCAAAGTAAATTCAATATGTGATATAGTTATGAAAAGTATTAGCGATGATTGATTGTATTAATGTGTTTCGGGCTTTAAGCCTAGTAGGCCTAGTGCCGGTGATTTATTTCAGGCTTTAATCCTAGCAGGCCTTGTGCCGGTGTTACTTATCGGGCTTTTACGCCTAGCAGGCCTTGTACCGGTGTTACTTATCGGGCTTTTATGCCTAGCAGGTTTGATGCCGGTGATGTATTTTACAAAATAGAAACCGAAATTGTGTTCAAGGCGAATTAAAGCAAATTTATCGAGTTAATGGCTCAGGTAAGCATGTAAAATAGGAATGTACTTCTTACCTATTTAAGACAAGGTAAACCAGTGATTCAGTGATTTATTACAAATGGTATGTGTTACGAGTGAAGTATATACATATATATATGGTTATAATATGTGTTCTCGGTTTTACTAATGAATGATATGGATATTGTGACTTTGGTCTCTTAATATGTGGATACCAGACTAGGTATATTCGGCCACATGGGTGGTTGTGTAATTGATGTCATGTTATAATAATTGAAATTTAAGTATATGAATGTTTGTACCTATGGTTACATGATGACATTTTGGGTTTTGAAAGATTGGATTATGAACAAATATTTTGATCATAAATATGTGGGTAAAGAGAAATTTTCCTACGAATTCATACTTATTTACATGGGTATGAAATTGAAAGCTTGATAATAAATATGAGTACAAGCGTACAAGTTGAATTATAGTAATTTAAATGTTGATATTTGAATGTTATTTTTATCATGAAATTAGGACTTACTAAGCTAGTAAGCTTATTGTGTGAAATGTTTCCTCTGTTTTATAGATTAGGTTCAAGCTACAAGCTCGTCGGGATCGTTCGGAAAGTCGCCCACACTATCAATCTATATTTTGGTACTCGTTCATTTTGGTTTTCAAATGAAGGCATGTATAGGAAAGACTTTGTCTTTGTTTTGATGAAAACTTTAGGTTCATGTATATAATAGCCATGCGAATATGGCTAAATTTTTAGTTAAGTATGCTTTTTGTGCTTTTGATACAAATGTCGGTTTATGTTGGCAATGTTTGTGCATTCTTAATCGAAGTTTAATCGTTTTTGATAAGGAAATGTATGTATACGAAATGAATCCTTGAATTAGGTATGTGGGTATGTTCGGTTATAAACTAGTTATTCCTATTTTGCAATGAAATAGTTTTTAGTTAGCAGCAGTGATGTGATTTTGAAAAATCACCAAAAATAGGGTATGTTGAATTAGAATGTTAATAAGATATAGAATTAAATCTTATTGTGTCTATTTTTACATGAAAGAAACAGAGTAGGCAAAGGAATTATATATTATGAGATATTTAAGTTTTAGTGAGACTTGCTCTGAATGAATTCGTGGGTCTCTGTTCTGTCTTGGAAAACTTGTTAAAAATTGTACAAAAATAATTATGGAGCATGGTTTATATTTTTAGAATCCTTAATGAGTCTATTTTTGATTGGAATAAACAAGAACATTATTGAAATTTTGTACAATGAGATAACTGTATTTTTGTAAAGATAGGTCAGAATTGTCAAGCAGTGAAATAGGGGTAACTTTGATGAATAAACTGTACTAATTGGCCAAATGAAAAATTCTGGAAAACTTATGGTAAAACATTATATGAGTCTAATTTCAAGGAAAATTTACGGATCTAAATTTCGAGTTTTGTAACTCGAGTGATGGTCAATTTAGTCAGCGTGATGCAGTTGGACAACTTTAAAATTTTATGCCCCAAATTAATAGTCAAATCTAGTAATGCCAGATACTCGACTCCGGCAAAGGTTTCGGGTAAGGGGTGTTACACAGAGCCATCAATAACTGTATTATATTTGGCACATAGCCATCAGTGACGGTAATATAATTGGCAAAGAGGCTTGGGTAAATATGATCGACACAGAGTCATCAATATCTGCTAGGCACACAGCCACTGGTAAATATGATTGGCACAAAGCCAAAATCAAGATGGAACAGAGCCAAGCTCTCCAATAATGCAGCCAAGCTACTAATAACGGTATATGTGGCTGAGCCACCAAAATAATATATGTGGCATAGCCACTAAAACAGTATGTGGCAGAGCCACCAGGCTACACTTCCTCCAATCATCAAACCCAACCCAATGCAATATGCCGTGTATGTCATGCTCAATCATTACACGTGTATGCAAAATGGCCATGCTTAGTAACAGTCATTTCAACACATATTAACAGTAAATCAGACACACGCCCACAGTCAAGTCAATTAAAACACAGTCATACAATCACAATCAACTCAGTCAAATTCACAGTCTAAATCAGTCATTTACCTACAAGGGCAAAAAAGTCATTTGCCCTATAAGGGTATTTCGGTAATCCTACCCCTCAGGGGTATTTCGGTAATTCTCCCCTACAAGGGTAATTCAGTGATTTTACCCATCAAGGGTATTTCGGTAATTCTACAATTCGAGGGTATTTCGGTAATTTCATAAATCATGGCTATTTCGATAATTTTACGAATCGGGGGTATTTTAGTAATTTTGTAAACCAAGGGTATTTCAGTAATTTTGTAAACCAAGGGTATTTCAGTAATTTTGTAAACCAAGGGTATTTTAGTAATTTTGTCATCTCCTTAGAAGGTCTACAGTCGCTTCGAGCGGCTCAAGCATTCTAAACAGAGATAATGATGCGAATGGGCCTAGGGCCCATTCTCGGCCCAAATGGGCCCACACACTCATGTGGCCCATGCAGCCCAAATCTAGCCACAAATATAAGATTCACATAGACCAGTTCACTATCCACTACATAATCGTATAGTTTATTCATATGGGCACACGGGCCCACTGGACCCACTTGGCCCCTTTCGACCCATGGTGGCCCAAACAGCACCAACCCACAAGAATACTCATGGTGGCCTCAACTATCGCGTCGAAGCTCCCACACGTGCGCTCGTACGCTCGTGTAGCTACCATCGCCATGTGACCGGCATTTCAGCATTAGCCGCTCTACAGCTAGAGCAGGGCGAAATACACACCTGATAGGAATTTGGAGTTGATCCGTGCTCCGACCACTCCTATGCCCAACGCCAACCAAGTATGCTTACTCTCCTTATAGATTGCTCTATTTAAAGCTAGCTTCTCACCTTCCCTCTTGCTAGCTTTCCGATGTAGGATCCCTCTTTCAGCAGAGTTTAAATCCAACACAAACTCTGGCCGTCCCCACTTACCAAAGTAAATATCCCTTTTTGCTTGCGATGGGATTCGAACTCAGGCTCCCCTGTAACTTAATCCACGCCGCTAGCCGTTTTACCAACTAGCTCCTTGTTTTCTTAAAACATGCACAACTAAATATAAGTCTATGGTAAAAGTCTAAAGTCCATTTAAAAAGATAATCAAAATGCAAGCACCATGACTTGAACCTTGGACCCCTTGCTTCCCTGTGGCGTCATTCCCTTGTCTCCCATGTGGCACCATTTGCCACTAGACCACAACTCCTTTTGTGTCACTTTTCTCCACATCTTATTCTTAAAGCCTACCTACTAACTCCCAGGGTTTTATTAACCTAAAACCAAAATTTTCCTAAAGCCCAAGTTTGAACCAGGGACTTCATATAAGCCCCCTAACCTTCCAAAATCACTCACCTAATAGATCCAACTTGCATTAGTGTCGTTCTCTTGTTTTCAAAAATTTTAAACGCTCCCATTGTCAAGGCCTAATAAGCCCAATTCTACTAGGCCCAAATTCGGGTCGTTACAAATCTACCCCCTTAAAGGAATTTTGTCCTCGAAATTTCCAACATCTATCAGTCTTTTAACATAGATACCCTACTACGCTGCCACTGCGCACTATCATCCCAATAACACTACAACACTTCTAACTTAATCTTAAAAGCTCTTGCACGCAATCAACCATCTAACCACAGAAACAAACAGATATTAATCACACATGCATATGATTCCTATTTTCAAACATCACATCCAAACAAAGCGCACGCAGAATAAATACAAAATATACAGTCATTTCAGCATATAAAAAATTTTAAGATCAAGAAACTTACGGATTTGGTACCGGAGACTCGGGTGCCATACATCCAATAAAGATATATTTTCCTATTCCAAATTTCAACAAACTTTGAAAAACATTTTCGAACCCATTCCACAGCCGAGTCTTGCGACCAGGCTCTGATACCATAAAATGTAACACCCCAAACCCGGCCTAGACGTTATGGCCAGATCTAGCACATCAAAAGGTAGTTGAAAATCTAAGCGATTGATAAAATGTTGCATCTTCTTGTGAAACTCCAAGTTTCGTTGTTTGTTTGTAAAAACATGATTTTCTTAATGTCCATTTTTATAAAGTTGTTATTATTTTGAAAAACAGTTTTTGTTGTGAAAATCGAACTTGAATAATTGTGGAAACGTGATATTTTAGAAAACAATTGTTAATGTTTTATGAAAACCCCGTTTTTATAAGTTTAACAGTTATAATTAAAAGGTTAAAAGAAAAACTATACCAATGGCCTTTTTACAAAATATCAACCCAAAATAAATAATGTTAAAAATGAAGCAAAATGGAAATTTACTAAAGTTTGCGAGCAATGTCTCCGATGTATGGCCTCCACCGAGTCATCCACGACTCCAAATCATCTACCGTTGGGAATTACCTGCGAGGTTAAGGGAAAAGGGGTGAGTTACAAGAACTCAGTGTGTAATCCCCTAAACCGATATTAACTGGGCCCGAGCCCAAAAGACATCAACCTGAGCCTAAGCCCTATAATCATGGTAATACAATGATGGGATGCAAAGAATGTAATGCAACCCAACCCAATCCAGCCAAACACACCCCCGTACCGGCCAATCACACCTGTGGGTATCAAGTCAACCCACCCCGCCAAACACACCAATATTGCAGACAAGCTGCTAATCACGGTATAAATATATACAGCTCTTAAGCCTTCAATAGTGGTATTAGAATTGGCACAGAGCCATCAATAACTGCATTATATTTGGCACATAGCCATCAGCAACGGTAATATAATCGGCACACAGCCTTGGGTAAATATGATCGACACAGAGTCATCGATATCTGCCAGGCACATAGTCACGGGTAAATATGATTGGCACAAAGCCATAATCAAGATGGAACAGAGCCAAGCTCTCCAATAATGCAGCCAAGCTACTAATAACGGTATATGTGGCTGAGCCACCAAAATAATATATGTGGCATAGCCACTAAAACAGTATGTGGCAGAGCCACCAGGCTACACTTCCTCCAATCATCAAACCCAACCCAATGCAATATGCCGTGTATGTCATGCTCAATCATTACACGTGTATGCAAAATGGCCATGCTTAGTAACAGTCATTTCAACACATATTAACAGTAAATCAGACACACGCCCACAGTCAAGTCAATTAAAACACAGTCATACAATCATTGTCAACTCAGTCAAATTCACAGTCTAAATCAGTCATTTACCTACAAGGGCAAAATAGTCATTTACCTTATAAGGGTATTTCGGTAATCCTACCCCTTAGGGGTATTTCGATAATTCTACCCTACAGGGGTATTTCGGTGATTTTACACATCTAGGGTATTTCGATAATTCTACAAACCGAGGGTATTTCGTTAATTTCATAAATCAGGGGTATTTCGATAATTTTGCGAATAGGGGTATTTCAGTAATTTTGTCAACTCCTCAAAAGGTCTACAGTCGCATCGAGCGACTCAAGCATTCTAAACAAAGATAATGATGCGAATGGGCCTAGTGCCCATTCTCGGCTCAAATGGGCCCACACACTCATGTGGCCCATTCAGCCCAAATTTAGCCACAAATATGAGATTCACATAGACCAGTTCACTATCTACTACACAATCGTACAGTTTATTAATATGGGCACACGGGACCACTGGACACACTTGGCCCCTTTCGGCCCATTGTGGCTCAAACAGTAGCAACCCACAAGAATACTCATGGTGGCCTCAACTATTGCGTTGAAGCTCCCACACGTGCCCTCGCACGCTCATGTGGCTACCATCGCATTGTGACCGGCATTTCGGCATCTGCCGCTCTACAGCTAGAGTAGGGCGAAATACACACCTGATAGGAATCTGGAGTTGATTCGCACTCCGACCACTCCTATGCCCAATGCCAACCAGGTATGCTTACTCTCCTCATAGATTGCTCTATTTAAAGCTAGCTGCTCACCTTCCCTTTTGGTACCTTTCGGATGTGGGATCCCTCCTTCAGCAGTTTTAAATCCAACACAAACTCTGGCCGTCCCCACTTAGCAAAATAAATATTCTTGTTTGCTTGCGATGGGATTCGAACTCAGGCTCCTCTGTAACTTAATCCATGCCGCTAGCCACTTTACCAACTAGCTCCTTGTTGTCTTAACACATGCGCAACTAAATATAAGTCTATGGCCAAAGTCTAAAGTCTATTTAACAAGAAAATCAAAATGCAAGCACCACGACTTGAACTTTGGACCCCTTGCTTCCTTGTGGCGTCATTCCCTTGTCTCCCATGTGGCGCCAGTTGCCACTAGACCACAACTCCTTTTATGTCACTTTTCTCTACATTTTATTCTTAAAGCCTACCTACTAACTCCCAGGGTTTTATTCACCTAATCATACCCCTTAGGGGTATTTCGATAATTCTACCCTACAGGGGTATTTCGGTGATTTTACACATCTAGGGTATTTCGATAATTCTACAAACTGAGGGTATTTCGTTAATTTCATAAATCAGGGGTATTTCGATAATTTTGCGAATAGGGGTATTTCAGTAATTTTGTCAACTCCTCAAAAGGTCTACAGTCGCATCGAGCGACTCAAGCATTCTAAACAAAGATAATGATGCGAATAGGCCTAGTGCCCATTCTCGGCTCAAATGGGCCCACACACTCATGTGGCCCATTCAGCCCAAATCTAGCCACAAATATGAGATTCACATAGACCAGTTCACTATCTACTACACAATCGTACAGTTTATTAATATGGGCACACGGGACCACTGGCCACACTTGGCCCCTTTCGGCCCATTGTGGCCCAAACAGCAGCAACCCACAAGAATACTCATGGTGGCCTCAACTATCGCGTTGAAGCTCCCACACGTGCGCTCGCACGTTCGTGTGGCTACCATCGCATTGTGACCGGCATTTCGGCATCTGCCGCTCTACAGCTAGAGTAGGGCGAAATACAGACCTCATAGGAATCTGGAGTTGATTCGCACTCCGACCACTCCTATGCCCAATGCCAACCAGGTATGCTTACTCTCCTCATAGATTGCTCTATTTAAAGCTAGCTGCTCACCTTCCCTTTTGCTACCTTTCCGATGTGGGATCCCTCCTTCAGCAGTTTTTAAATCCAACACAAACTCTGGCCGTCCCCACTTAGCAAAATAAATATTCCTGTTTGCTTGCGATGGGATTCGAACTCAGGCTCCTCTGTAACTTAATCCACGCCGCTAGCCACTTTACCAACTAGCTCCTTGTTGTCTTAACACATGCGCAACTAAATATAAGTCTATGGCCAAAGTCTAAAGTCCATTTAACAAGAAAATCAAAATGCAAGCACCACGACTTGAACTTTGGACCCCTTGCTTCCTTGTGGCGTCATTCCCTTGTCTCTCATGTGACGCCAGTTGCCACTAGACCACAACTCCTTTTGTGTCACTTTTCTCTACATTTTATTCTTAAAGCCTACCTACTAATTCCCAGGGTTTTATTCACCTAAAACCAAAATTTTCCTAAAGCCCAAGTTTGAACCCGGGACTTCATATAAGCCCCTTAACCTTCCAAAATCACTCACCTAATAGGTCCAACTTGCATTAGTGTCATTCTCTTGTGCTTAAATATTTTAAATGCTCCCCTTGTCAAGGCCCCATAAGCCCAATTCTACTAGGCCCAAATTCAGGTCGTTACAAATCTACCCCATTAAAGAAATTTCGTCCTCGAAATTTCCAACTATCTATCAGTCTTTTAACACAAACTACCCTACTACGCTGCCGCTGCGCACTCTCATCCCAATAGCACTACAACACTTCTAACTTAATCTTAAAACCTCTTACACACAATCAACCATCTAACCACAGAAACAATCAAATATTTATCACACATGCATATGATTTCTATCTTCTAACATCACATCCAAACAAAACACACATAGAATAAACACAAAATATACAGTCATTTCAGCATATAACAAAGTTTAAGATCAAGAAACTTACAGATTTGGTGTTGGAGACTCGGGTGCCATACATCCAATAAAGATATATTTTCATAAACCAAATTTCAACAAATTTTGAAAAACATTTTCGAACCCATTCCACAGCCGAGTTTTGCAACCAGGCTCTAATACCATAAAATGTAACACCCCAAACCCGGCCTAGACGTTATGGCCGGATCTAGCATGTCACATCAAAAGGTAGTTGAAAATTTAAGCTATCGATAAAATGTTGCATCTCTTTGTGAAACTCCAAGTTTCATTGTTTGTTTGTAAAAACACGATTTTCTTAATGTCCATTTTTATAAAGTTGTTATTATTTTGAAAAATAGTTTTTGTTGTGAAAATCAACCATGAATAGTTGCAGAAACATGATATTTTAGAAAACAATTGTTAATGTTTTAAGAAAACCTCGTTTTTTTAAGTTTAACAGTTATAATTGAAAGGTTAAAAGAAAATAATATACCAATGGCCTTATTACAAAATATCAACCCAAAATAAATAATGTTAAAAATGAAGCAAAATGGAAATTTACTAAAGTTTGCGAGCAATGTCTCTGATGTATGGCCTCCACCGAGTCATCCACGACTCCAAATCCTCTACCGCTGGGAATTAACTGCGAGGTTAAGGGAAAAGGGGTGAGTTACAAGAACTCAGTGTGTAATCCCCTAAACCGATATTAACTAGGCCTAAGCCCTATAATAAAGGTAATACAATGATGGGATGCAAAGAATGTAATGCAACCCAACCCAATCCAACCAAACACACCCCCGTACCAGCCAATCACACCTGTGGGGATCAAATCAACCCACCCCGCCAAACACACCAATATTGCAGACAAGCTGCTAATCACGGTATAAATATATATGGCTCCTAAGCCCTCAATAGCGGTAATATAATTGGCACAGAGCGATCGATAACTGTATTATATTTGGCACATAGCCATCAGCGACGGTAATATAATCGGCACACAGCCTTGGGTAAATATGATCGACACAGAGTCATCGATATCTGCCAGGCACATAGTCACGAGTAAATATGATTGGCACAAAGCCATAATGTTTTATGAAAACCCCATTTTTATAAGTTTAACAGTTATAATTGAAAGGTTAAAAGAAAAAAACATATTCCAATGGCCTTATTACAAAATATCAACACAAAATAAATAATGTTAAAAATGAAGCAAAATGGAAATTTACTAAAGTTTGCGAGCAATGTCTCCGATGTATGGCCTCCACCGAGTCATCCACGACTCCAAATCCTCTACTGCTGGGAATTACCTGCGAGGTTAAGGGAAAAGGGGTGAGTTACAAGAACTCAGTGTGTAATCCCCTAAACCTACATTAACTAGGCCCGAGCCCAAAAGACATCAACCTGGGCCTACGCCCTATAATCATGGTAATACAATGATGGGATGCAAAGAATGTAATGCAACCCAACCCAGTCCAACCAAACACACCCCCGTACCAGCCAATCACACCTGTGGGGATCAAGTCAACCCACCCTGCCAAACACACCAACATTGCAGACAAGCTGCTAATCACGGTATATATATACGACTCTTAAGGCTTCAATAGCAGTATTGTAATTGGCACAGAGCCGTCAATAACTGTATTATATTAGGCACATAGCCATCAGCGACGGTAATATAATCGACACACAGCCTTGGGTAAATATAATTGACACAGAGTCATCAATATCTGCTAGGCACATAGCCATGGGTAAATATGATTGGCACAAAGCCATAATCAAGATGGCACAAAGCCAAGCTCTCCAATAATGCAACCAAGCTGCTAATAATGGTATATGTGGCTGAGCCACCAAAACAATATATGTGGCATAGCCATTAAAATAGTATGTGGTAGAGCCACCAGGTTACAGTTCCTCTAATCATCAAACCCAACCCAATGCAATATGCCGTGTATGCCATGCTCAATCATTACACGTGTATGCAAAATGGCCATGCTTAGTAACAGTCATTTCAACATATACTAACAGTAAATTAGACACACACACACAGTCAAGTCAGTTAAAACACAATCATACAATCACAGTCAACTCAGTCAAATTCACAGTCTAAATCAGTCATTTACCTACAAGGGCAAAACAGTCATTTACCCTATAAGGGTATTTCGGTAATCCTACCCCTCAGGGGTATTTCGGTAATTCTACCCTACAGGAGTAATTCAGTAATTTTACCCATCGAGGGTATTTTGGTAATTCTACAATCCGAGCGTATTTCAGTAATTTCATAAACCAGGGGTATTTCGATAACTTTGCGAATCGGGGGTATTTTAGTAATTTTGTAAACCAAGGGTATTTCAGTAATTTTTTCAACTCCTCAATAGGTCTACAATCGCCTCGAGCGACTTAAGCATTCTAAACAAAGATAATGATGCAAATGGGCCTAGGGCCCAATCTCGGCCCAAATAGGCCCATACACTCATGTGGCCCATATAGCCCAAATCTGGCCACAGATATGAGATTCACATAAACCAGTTCACTATCTACTAAACAATCATACAATATATTCATATGGGCCCAAGGGTCCACGGGCCCACTTGGCCGCTTTCGGCCCATCATGGCCCAAGCAGCATCAACCCACAAGAATACACATGGTGGTCTCAACTATCGCATCAAAGCTCCCACACGTTCGCTCGCACGCTCATGTGGCTACCATCGCCGTGTGACCGGTATTTCGGCATTTGCCGCTCTACAGCTAGAGTAGGGCGAAATACATATCTGATAGGAGTTTAGAGTTGATCTACGCTCCTATTCCTATGCCCAACGCCGACCAGGTATGCTTACTCTCCTTATAGATTGCTCTATTTAAAGCAAGCTTCTCACCTTCCCTCTCGCTAGCTTTCCGATGTGGGATCCCTCTTTCAGCAGAGTTTAAATCCAACACAGACTCTGGCCGTCCCCACTTAGCAAAATAAATATCCTTTTTGCTTACGATGGGATTCAAACTTAGGCTCCCCTGTAACTTAATCCATGCCTCTAGCCACTTTACTAACTAGCTCCTTGTTGTCTTAAAACATGCGCAACTAAATATAAGCCCATGGCCAAAGTCTAAAGTCCATTTAAAAAGAAAATCAAAATGCAAGCACCACGACTTGAACCTTGGACCCCTTACTTCCTTGCGGCGTCATTCTCTTGTCTCCCATGTGGCGCCATTTGCCACTATACCATAACTCCTTTTGTGTCACTTTTCTCCACATTTTATTCTTAAAGCCTACCTACTAACTCCCAGGGTTTTATTCATCTAAAACCAAAATTTTCCTAAAGCCCAAGTTTGAACCCGGGACTTCATATAAGCCCCCTAACCTTCCAAAATCACTCACCTAATAGGTCCAACTTGC
Organism: Gossypium australe; assembly: GCA_005393395.2. Classification (NCBI taxonomy): domain Eukaryota; kingdom Viridiplantae; phylum Streptophyta; class Magnoliopsida; order Malvales; family Malvaceae; genus Gossypium; species Gossypium australe. The sequence goes on from CM016626.1 coordinate 49,988,535, forward strand.
ATTAGTGTCGTTCTCTTGTTCGCACAAATTTTAAACGCTCCCCTTGTCAAGGCCTAATAAGCCCAATTCTACTAGGCCCAAATTCGGATCGTTACAGGTATGTACAGGAACAGAATAATACACTGAAATGATGAAAATTATGGAAATTACATCTAATTTGGTGGATGGAAATGTGATTGGTTGATGATTCATTATGAGATATGTTATGTTATGCTTTTGGTTTAATTTGAATATTTCTCTATGTTTTATAGTGATTTCAAAGCTAGCTCGGATTTGAGAATCGTTGGAGATATCATCACACTATCCAACTATTATTTGGTACTTTTGAACTTTAGTATTTTGGTATATGGCATGTACAGGGATTTTGTTCTTTTTGATATATGTGATGCTTGTGAATTTAGCCATTTGAATTGGCTTGTAAATGTCTAAGTTTTGGTTTGTATATATGTTTCCATGTAAGTTGTCTTATAATGGTGAATTTGATGATGCATATAAATGTGTAAATTGCCTTTGCTTGAGTTTGGTAATTGCCCTATAAATGCTAGTTATGATGGTATTTGATGCTTGATGAAAATAGGTATGATGAATATCAAATGGTTGATGAATTAGTAATTAGTATGCTTATGAGTTTAGGCAATTTGATGCATGTTTGGAAATGACTATATTGATGATTGAAAAGGGTAAAATTTGGTATGTATTTGGATTGCATATTGTGGTATTATGAGCCCCTGTATTTATTGGTATTGAAATGGAATAAATGATGCTTGGTTGAGGTTTATTGAATGCTTATTTATTCTATATATTGGTGGCTTGAAGTTTGATGTAGGTGTGCGTAAGGTTGGGTGGCAAATTGGCTTGGTAAATAGCCTATTTTTGTCCACACGGGCAGAGATACAGACGTGTGTCTCAGCTGTGTACGATACACGGCCATGTACACGGCCGTGTGTCCCCTGGTGTTGAAATTAAAATCAAGTTAGTATGCTCCACACGGCCTCACACACGGGCGTGTGGCCTGGACGTGTGGCATAAGTCAGTATACCCTATTGGTTTGGCAGGGCCTAGTACACGGCCTGGCGCACGGGCATGTATGGCAATTTTTAAGACACACAGGCTTGTGTGTTAGCTGTGTGACCCAAGTTAGAGAGTTACACAGGGTCAAACACGGGCTGGGACACGACCATGTGCTCCCATTTTAAATGTCCACATGGCTTGTGACACGAGCGTGTCTGTTGGCCATGTAAGACACACAGGTGTGTCCCCTATTTTTGAGAAAATTTTCTAAGTGTTTAAAAAGTTCCAAAAGTTATTAGTTTAGTCTCGAACCACTCCCAATGCATGTTTAGGGCCTTATAGGCTCGTATTAGGAACCAATTGATTGAGATTGAATGATGAATGCATGATTTGTGAAAATGTATGCTAAGTGAATGTTTAATTTCTTTTATAAGTCCGGTAATACTCCGTAAACCTATTTCGGCATTGAATACGGGTGAGAGGTGTTACATTTATTGGTATCAGAGCTACGGTTTAGTCGATTCTAGGACTAATGTAGCGTGTGTGAGAGTCTAGCTATACATGCCATATAGAACCTGCGATAGTGTGATGACTCCTGACAATCTAAATTGTGTTTTTGTATAGTAAATGGATCCCAATCGAGCTGTAGCTGACGATGTAGAGAGTAACGCACTAGCTCCCGCTCAAGGGACAACACCTTCTGAATCTAGAAACGTATCAAGTAGTCATGGAGGAGAGGCTAAAGAGGCATTTTTCTAAATGATGAACGAGTGGTTCACACAATATGTCCGGATGGATCCAACTTCTCAGCAACCTCCACCCCCATCTAATCCCCAACCAGTTCTCGTAGCCCCTCAAGTTGTGGAACTTCAACGCTTAAATAAGTCGCCAGTAGATAAAATTCGAAAGTATGGGGCTGAAGAGTTTAGAGCTATCGTTGATGATGATCCCGAGAGAGCTGAATTTTGGCTTGAAAACACTATTTAAGTATTCGATGAACTTTTTGCAGGCCAGCTAAATGTTTAAAGTGTGCCATTTCCTTATTGAGAGACACAGCGTGACCTGGGAATTCTTTCAGACTAAGTTCCGGAAGAAATATATAAGTCAGAGATTTGTCGATCAAAACCATAAAGAGTTTCTAGAATTGAAACAAAGATGAATGGCAGTGGCTGTATATGAAAGAGAATTTGTTTGGTTGAGTGAGTATGCTTGGGAGTATGTTTCTACTGAAGAAATCATGTGCAAACGGTTCATTGATGGGTTGAAAAAGGATATTATACTTCTAGTCAAAATTTTGGAATTGAAAGAATTTGTCGTTCTGGTGGAAGGAGCTTAATGAAGAAAAGAGAAAAGCAGATTCAGAGGCTAGAGATTCGAGGAAAAGACCGATTAATAATCCATATCAATCCTTGAAAAAGAAATTTAGAGATTCATTTACTCATCCAAATGTTTCAATCAGGCATTCGAACAGAGATCATGGAAAGCAATTATCAAGTCCTAAAGCTCAAGTTACATTAGAATTGAGTGTTGGTAGTGTGAGAAATAATAAACCTGAGTGCCAACAGTGCGGAAGACGGCATTTTGGGGAATGTTAGGCGAAATATAATAAGAGAGTTTGTTACAAATATGGTTCATGAGAACATTTTATTTGGGGCTGTCCTGAGCTAGCTGAGAAAGATAATGTTCAAAATGCAAGAATGAGTAACACAGCCACTAGAGGGAGGCCATCAAGAAATGTAGGAAATGCAAATGGTAATCATGGTAATACGAGAGATTCTACAGAAATATTCGAAGCTAGAGCTTATGCTATTCGCGCTCGCGAAGATACGTCATCACCAGATGTTATTACCAGTACATTCTCTCTTTACGACATTAATGTTATTGCATTGGTTGATCCTGGATCAACTCATTCGTATGTTTGTGAGAATTTAGTGTCTAGTACGAGTTTTCCTATTGAGTCTACTGAGTTTGTGATTAAAGTAATGAACCTTTTAGGCAAGTTTGTGCTAGTTGATAAAGTTTGCAAGAATTGTCCTTTAATGACTCGGGGTTACTGTTTTCTTGCGGATTTGATGTTACTACCGTTTGATGAATTCGACGTAATTCTGGGAATGGATTGGTTGACTCTGCATGATACTGTGGTAAACTATAGACGAAAGATCATTGAATTGAAATGTCAGAATAGTGAAATAATTTGAATTGAATCAGATGAGTCTAGTGGATTGCCTATTGTAATTTCATCTATGTCAATTCAAAGATGTCTAAGAAAAGGGTACGAGGCTTATCTTGCTTATGTTTTAGATACAAAAGTGTCTGAATCTAAAATTGAATCAGTGCCAGTTGTCTGTGAATATCCGGATGTGTTTCCTAAAGAATTACTAGGATTACCACCGATCAGAGAGGTTGAATTTGCTATTGAGTTAGTACCGGGAACTTCACCGATATCGATAGCTCCGTTCAGAATGGCTCCAATAGAATTGAAAGAGTGGAAAGCTAAGTTGCAAGAATTAACAGATAGAGGTTTTTCACGACCTCGTTTTTCAACCTAGGGTGCGCTAGTATTGTTTGTAAAGAAGAAATATGGGTCAATGAGAATGTGTATTGACTATCGACAACTCAATTAGGTTACTATAAAGAACAAGCATCTGTTGCTGAGAATAGATGATTTGTTTGGTTAATTGAAAGGGGCAACAGTGTTTTTGAAGATTGATTTGAGATCTTGCCATTATCAGCTGTGAGTGAAAGATTCAGATATGCCAAAAACTGCATTTAGAACGAGGTACGGACATTATGAATTCCTTGTTATGCCTTTCGGATTAACTAATGCTACTACAGTCTTCATGGTTTTGATGAACCAGATTTTTAGACCGTATTTAAACAGATTTATTGTTGTATTTATTGATGACATTCTGATCTATTCACGAGATGAGTCTGAACATGCCGAGCATTTAAGAGTTGTGTTACAAACCTTAAGAGATAAGCAACTCTATGCTAAATTTAGTAAATGTGAATTCTGGCTTCAAGAAGTTGGATTTTTGGGACACATTGTTTCAGCGGAAGGTATACAGTTGATCCGAGTAACATTTCCACAGTTGTTGACTGAAAACCATCGAGAAATGTATCCGAAGTTAGAAGTTTTCTGGGGTTAGTCGGCTATTATCAACGTTTTGCTAAAGGATTTTCGATGTTTGCTACACTGATGACCAGATTGTTACAGAAGGATGTGAAGTTTGAATGATCTGAAAAATGTAAATAGAGTTTTGATTGGTTAAAAGCATTGTTAACTAAAGCACAGTTTTGGTTCAACCTGAGTCGAGAAAAGAATTTGTGATTTACTACGACGCGTCATTGAATGGTTTGGGTTGTGTGTTGATGCAAGAGGGAAAAGTGATAGCTTATGCCTCGAGACAGTTGAAGTTGCATGGAAAGAACTATCCAACGAATGATTTAGAGTTGGCCGCTATTGTTTTCGTATTGAAAATTTGGTGACATCATTTGTACGATTAAAAAAGTCACATCTTTACCGATCATAAAAGCTTAAAGTATATTATGACTCAGAAAGATCTGAACTTGTGACAACGGAGATGGCTCGAGCTACTAAAAGACTATGAGTTAGTAATTGATTATCATCCAAGAAAAGCCAATGTTGTCATAGATGCACTGAGTAGAAAATTATTATATGCTTTGCGAGTGATGAATACTCGATTGTCATTATCTGATGATGGTTCGATATTGGCTGAATTAAAGGTTAAACCAGTTTTTATTCACCAAATTTGGTAAGCTCAAAAGTGTGATACCGATTTGTAAGCTAAAAGAGTGCAATGTGAGTCGAATAGTGATTCAGAATATCAGATTGGAGCTGATGATTGTTTAATGTTCCGAAACAAAATTTACGTACCAAAGAATTCTGAGATAATTCAGAAAATTTTGCACGAATCATACAGTGGTTGTTTATTTATTCACCCGGGGAGTACTAAAATGTATAATGATTTGAAACAATTGTATTGGTGGTCGGGTATGAAACAAGACATTTTAGAGTTTGTATCTAGGTATTTAGTGTGTCAGCAAGTTAAATTCGAACATCAAGTGCCTTTGAGATTATTACAACCTGTGATGATTCCAGAGTGGAAATGGTAAAGAGTTACGATGGATTTCGTATTGGGATTACCTCTGTCTCTGAAAAAGAAAGATTCTATCTGGGTTGTCGTTGATCGACTGACGAAATCAGCACATTTCATTTAGGTACATAATGAATATTCGCTTGATAAATTGGCTGAGTTGTACATATCTGAGATCGTTAGATTGCACGGAGTGCCAATTTTGATTATTTTTGATAGAGATCCAAGGTTTACATCGCGATTATGAAAGTAATTGCAATAAGCTCTGGGTACAAAGTTGACTTTTAGTAGAGCATTTCATCCACAAACCAATGGTCAATCTGAGAGAGAGATTCAGATTCTCGAAGATATGCTTCAATGTTATGTTTTAGAGTTCGAAGGCAACTGGGAGAAATATTTGTCGTTGGTTGAATTTGCGTATAACAAAAGCTTTCAATCAAGTACAAAGATGGCACCGTACAAAGCTTTGTATGGTCACAAATGCCGAATTCCATTGTAATGGATCAAACTTAGTGATAGCAAGATTCACGGGGTTGATTTGATCCGAGAGACTGAAGAAAAAGTGAAAGTAATTCGAAATAGCCTAAAAGCAGCTTCAGATTGACAGAAATCATATGCGGATTTAAAATGAAAAGATATTGACTTTCAGATCAGTGAAAAAGTGTTTCTGAAAGTATCTCCGTGGAAGAAAATACTTCAATTTGGTTGTAAAGGCGAGTTGAGTCCGCGATTCATCAGGCCGTATGAGATCATTGAAAGAATAGGGCCAGTGGGTTATCGATTAGCTTTGATGACTGAGTTAGAGAAAATCCACAATGTATTTCATGTTTCGATGTTGCGTCGATATAGATCGGATCCTTCACGTGTAATTTCTCTGGTAGAGATTGAAACTCAAACCGATATGACGTACAACGAGGAACTGCTTAGAGTTTTTGCTCGAGATTTTAAAGAGTTGAGAAATAAACGTATAGCTTTGGTGAAAGTGTTGTGGCAACGTCACGCGATCGAAGAGGCTACGTAAGAATATGAGGAAGCTATGAGAAAACAGTACCTTAACATATTCACTGGTAAGATTTTCGGGGACGACAATCTCTAAGGGGGAGAGTTGTAAGAGCCCGTTTTTAGTCAAATCAAAATAGTGGTTTCGGGACCACAAATCTTAAGTCAAAATAATTATTTTATTATTATTTTAATGTCTACAGCATGAAAATATAATTGTGTGAAAGTTTCGTTCAGAAATTTTATCGTTTGAGTGTTTAATTTGATAAAAAGACTAAATGGCGTAAAGCGTAAAAATTTTGTTCTAATAGATAAAGGAGTCTAATAGCTATAGCACTTTAAAGTGAAGGTCCTTATGTGGTAAATAGCCCAAAAACATGTTAGTAGATGATAATGGCTTGGTAATTTTGAAATTTATAAGGTTTTTAAAGGTTAGTTTTGGTATTTAGTAAATAATGTTAAATTAAATAAAAGAAAACCAAATTTTTATCCCATTATCATCTCTTTCAATAGAACATAGGGCAAAAGAAGCCATTTTTCATCTTCTTCATTCGACCATGTTATTCTTGCCAAATTAGGTATGGTTTTTGTCTCGTTTTTAATGATTTCTATGATTTTGAGATCGTTGCAGCTAGGTCTAGCTAGCCCAAGGTCTATTTTGCAAAACTGTTAAAGATTTAAAAAGTTGCCATTGATAAATAAGCATGTGTTTTGATGTTTGATGATAGATTATGAATGTTTGTGCGAATTATACAAGTTTTGTTAAGTGATTTTTAGTGAAAATGCAAATTAGGGATTTAATTGAAAAATATGAAAAGTTTATGGTTAAAATGTGAAATAAATGGAAAATATGGGCCGCTAGGGACTTAATTGAAATTCGGCTAGCATGGGTTGTGGTTGAATTGCATTAATTTGTGTTTTATGAAATAAGGACTAAATTGTAAAAGTTGTAAAATACTTGGGGTAAAAGTGTAAACAACTTTAAAGTGTAAGATGGATTAAATGGAATAGAGTGATGATTAAATAAGTTAATCTTGATTACATATAGATCAAGAAAAGTGAAACTCGGATCTAGATCGAGGGAAAAACAAAGTTCTCGACTAATTGACTCGTTTCGTCGTTTTTTGCGTCTGAGGTAAGTTCATATGTAATAAGCATCATTATAATTATGCTTTAAATGCTTTGATATTGTATAAATTGTGTATATGAGACTACAGTCGTGTTCGACAACAATTCGGTTAATTATGGGCACTTAGTGTGCAAAATCGAGAAAGCTTCGGCTATATATTTGCATTTAGTGTGCGAGATCAAGATAGCTTCAGCTATAAATATATATTGGCACTTATTGTGCGAGATTGATTCAGCTTCGGCTATTTATTTGGCACTAAGTGTGCAAGTTTTTCGAGTATCCAAATATATTTCGAATTGTTTAACGAATATTTCAATGATGTGAATGAGTATGAGTTCTGATAAACCGTAATAGTAACATATTTTAAGCCCACATTTAGCATGCTTTTGGATGATTTATCCCTTGAATTATGTAATTTGGTGCTCTTAATCCTTTGTTTTCATGTTTTATACTCAGAAAAGCACCGGAGGATGAAAAGAACGAGAAACGGGCCCAAAACAGAGTAAATGGACCATATCACGAAATCAACACGGCGTGGCCCTAAGACCACATGGTCGTGCCTCCTTAAGAGTCTCGAACACGGCCTGGCCATGATTCACAAGGGCGTGTGCCATGGGCGTGTCCCTGATGTGAGAAAGGAGAGTTTCAGTCGGATTAGGGTACTTAGAGGCAAAGAAAGCCATTCCAAGAGCCTATATATACACCGTAAAGGCCAACCTTTAGAGAGTGTCGAGCTAGGCCAAAGAGCCGAGCCAAAAGGGTTAGAATTGTGGAATTTACTTGAAGAAAGCCAGTTGATTCATCTCAAGAAGCCGGAGTCGTACTCAAGACAGAGGATCTCTCTTCAATTCCTTCAGGGGTTTTAGAGTTTTCTTATGTTTTGTTTTATCTTTTCTTTTGAGATGTATTCTTTTATGATTATGAACTAAACCCTCAGATACCTGAGGGGGATGAAACCTAAGATGAATCTTGTTATCGTTTGCTGAACTATATGATAAATACTTGATTTGTTCTTAATTATGTGTTCTTAATTCTGGTTTTGATATTTCAGGGATATTGATTCAACTGTGATGTGCTTAAGTAGAGGAGAAAAAGTCCCTGCCTAAGAGTAGATCTAGCATAATTAAGCGGAGTTGATCGCACGCCTAGACATAGGGTGACGAGATTTTGCCGGATTAGGGTGAAACCTAATATGGGAGTCCATAGATCGAGTTAATGCAATTCTAGGGGTTTTGATTAGAAAGAGATTTCAATTAATCAACCTAGGGTTAGACGTTAGTAGCCTCGACGGAGGTATTAATATAACTTAGGAAATCCTACGGATCAAGTCAAGTGAATAAATCGTCTGGTTCAGAGTTAGATAACAAGTGAAGTCTAGGTGGATTCTTCCTCGGGTATTGTCTTAATCAATTGGTTTTTCCTAAAGTATCTTTCCCAAATTCATTCTCTGTGTCTTTGCATCTTTAGCTTAGTTGTTAGTTAATTTTATCTTAGATAAAAATTTCTTTAATTTTTAGGCTAAATAATGAAAAGAAAGTTAGTATTAGTACTTCAGGTTCTTTTGGGTTCGACAATCCGGTCTTGCCGCTAAGCTATACAACTGTTTGATAGGTGCACTTGCCTCAAGTCGTTGTCACATTAGTTTCTAGGCTCGATCATTCTTTTTATAAATTTTTAAGACTCTGACAGCACATATCAAGTTTTTGGCGCCGTTGCCGGGGAACCAAAATATTAAGAAAGCTCAAATTTTATTACTTTAGCCATTTTATTGGAATTTATTTCTATTCTTATTTTTAATTTTTTTTACTTTGCTAATTTTTCTTTTATTTGCTTTTGACAGGTAATTTTAGTTTATAGAGGAGATGGCACTGAATAACTATTAGTGGCAAGTTATGAGGACAAAGCCAACTGAAGCCGCCAATGCCTTCAACCTCGACGCAGCAACCATGCTATCAAACGAGGTAGAGCTTTTAAGTAAGAAAATATACAGTTTGTGTAGTTCACCACAGGTACATCCAGTGATGCAGTGCGATACAAATGGAGGAGGGATGAACAACACAGAATATCTATCCTACAACCCTAGCACAGAGAACAAACAAGTTAACTATATGAGTAACTATTCTAGACCTCAAAATAATTTTTATAGTAACACTTATAATGCAGGTTGGAGGAACCATTTCAATTTCTCGTGGGGTGGTCAAGGTAATCAAAGACCGCAACTGCCTCCAAGTTCTCATCAACAACCCTTCCCATAAGAGAAAAAGCCGAACCTCGAGGAGATGCTAACAAAATTTATCGCAAAGTTAGAAACCCGTTTTCAAAACAACGAAACAATGCTCAAAAATCAGCAAACATCACTTCAAGAGATCGAGAATCAATTAGGTCAACTTGCTAAGCTGATCTCAGAACGACCACAAGGAAGCTTGCCAAGCAACACTGAAACTAACCCTAAAGAGCAAGTTCAATCCACAACTACTTACGATAATGAAGGGTTGAATGAACCAGAACCAAGGCAAGAAAACATGGCAGATAAAGGCAAGGTTGAGGTGAGCTATGATATACCAAAACCGGCAATTACAAAGTATCAACCTCGTGTTCCATACCCCAATATGATAAAGAAAAACCACACAGAGGAGCCATTCAGTAAGTCTCTTAAACTTCCAAAGAAATTTCATATTAACTTGCCGTTTCTTGAAGCTCTTTCGTAGATGCCAGATCCTAGACCTCGTGTCAATAAAGAAGAAATTCATGAGGAACGAAGGCTTTGGATCGATGAACTAGACGAGCGGAAGACACACTTCAAAGAGAAACTAAAAACACACGAAGCAAAAATGAGGCAACTCAACGACAAACTTAATGATGGGACAACCCAGCTTAAGATAGGAGATCAGGTACAAAAAATCTTCCCAGATGGAACAGTCGAGGTAACTAGTCCTAAAATAAGCACCTTTAAGGTAAACACTACTCGACTTGAACTATATATCAATAACTAAATTAATCGATGAGAAAGGATTTTCACCTCCTCAAACCACCATGATTATGCGAATGAGAGGTAAGTCTAGCTCAAGACTTTAAACGAGCACTTCTCGGGAGGCAACCCGAGCACTAACCCTACTAATTAGTTTAGTTTTACTTATTTCAATGTTTAGACGCAGGTTTTCCATACTCACACAGCCTTGCACACGGCCGTGGCCGTGGCCATGTGGGCACCACAGGTAGGTTAAAGGGCGTGGCTATAGACGTGTGGCAACAAGACAAATGTTTTCCAAAACACGGGTTGCATCTCTATTTAAACCCCCTTCTTCCTTTTTCTTTTCCAGTTGTCTTTCTTCTTTCATTTTCCATTATTCACTTTTATTTTTATTTTTATTTTTATTTTTATTCTTCATGCCATTTAGATTTAGTTTAAGATACAATAAAATCAGGCCGGCTGCTTCGAGAAATCAAATTCAAACGGTTCAAGGCGCTCCCCCACATTCACCTCCACCCAATCATATCCGGTTTCTCCTCCAAGGATCTCATCCATAATTTAGGAAGTTTCACTTCTCTCCCTATCTTATGATTTTATTTTGCTATTATCTATCTTTGTACATTCAGGGCAATGTACATCTTAAGTGTGGGGGGTGAATATTTATTTCGAGAAATTGCCTAACTTTCTGCATTATTCTCAAATACCTGAGTGATATCTTGTCTTTAAGTAATTTTCTCATAGTACTAAATAGAATGAAATTTCCTATGATTCATGATGTGTATTGATATGTTTTGGATTAAATCATTGATAATTGTGCAGTGATGATTTAAACTTTAGGAGACTAGAGAATCAAGCATGATAAGTCTATTTTCAAAAATTAAAATTCTATTAGGTTGTCTACCCGAATCTAATTATTACCTTGAAGTTTGAAATTTACGAGGTTGACATCAAATACCCATAATTTCTGTGAGATTTTGAGCCCTTTAGAGCATACATTCTTTCGTGCTCACTTTTTGATTATCAGTGTGTCAATATTGATTTGTTATTCTAGAACTTGCTTAGATTATACATGTCGAGACCACACCTTTGATTTGATATACAGAGATGATAAAGGCACCTGGGTTTTTAACCACTTACTCCACTAAAACCCTACCTTCATAATTAACCCCTAGTGAACCCCTTTGATCCTAACAACCCTTTTTATTGACTCACCCACTAATATTAACCTAAAACCCATTCCGTATTTGTTATCACCATTCCTTGACTCCCTTTTTGTCGAGATTTGATTTTGAACAGTTTCCTATGTTCTATATTTCAGTTGTCAAAGTTCTTTCTTATTATTGTAATGATTTGTTCTTAAAAAAAATCAAAGTATATTCATTATTAGTTATGTGATTAAATGAGCATATACAGTTAAATTCCAATTGATTAAAGAAGAAGCTCGTATTATTAGTATTAGTATTACAAGTTTTCAATTGATGTAATTATTCGTTATTAGTTCGTTGTTTCTAGTTAGGTAATTTGTCAATTCAATCTCGATTCTAACCCTTTAAATCAACATTTATCCACACGCTTAACCTAAGCCTCGTTACAACCCCGTTAAAGACCTTTTGATTTGTGTATCATCTCATATTATAGTGGTGGAGATTTGATTTTCATGCAAGCCTATTGGATTAACTCTTCATGTTTGACTTGTGAGTGCTTAATTCTGAACCTTAAACACTTTGAGTGATTTGAGTGAATCTTTAGTGAGGATGTCAATTCTTGTCGGTTTTGAATCAGAGGTAATTATTCAGATAAGGGGAAACACCTATTTTTTATGCTACAAATGTATGACTTAGATTGTTTGAATCTTTAGAATTCTTTAAGTTAAATTATCAATGTATAAATTATCTTCGAATTATGATGAAACACTATTGATGAATATTATGAATCAAAGAAGTTCATTTTAATTGTGAGTTGAGAATTTTGCTTGAGGACAAGCAAAAGCTTAAGTGTGGGGGTATTTGATAAACCGTAATAGTAACATATTTTAAGCCCACATTTAGCATGCTTTTGGATGATTTATCCCTTGAATTATGTAATTTGGTGCTCTTAGTCCTTTGTTTTCATGTTTTATACTCAAAAAAGCACCGGAGGATGAAAAGAACGAGAAACGGGCCCAAAACGAAGTAAATGGGCCATATCAAAAAATCCACATGGCCTGGGCCTAAGACCACACTGTAGTGCCTCCTTAATAGTCTCGAACACGGCCTGGCCACTATTCACACGGGTGTGTGCCATAGGCGTGTCCCTGACGTGAGAAAGAAGAGTTTCAGTCGGATTAGGGTACTTAGAGGCAAAGAAAGCCATTCCAAGAGCCTATATGTACACCCTAAAAGGCCAACCTTTAGAGAGCGTCGAGCTAGGCCAAAGAGCCAAGCCAGAAGGGTCAAAATTGTGAAATTTACTTGAAGAAAGTCAGTTGATTCATCTCAAGAAGCCAGAGTCATACTCAAGACGGAGGATCTCTCTTCAATTCCTTTAGGGGTTTTAGAGTTTTCTTATGTTTTGTTTTATCTTTTCTTTTGAGATGTATTCTTTTATGATTATGAACTAAACCCTCAGATACCTTAGAGGGATGAAACCTAAGATGAATCTTTTTATCGTTTGATGAACTATATGATAAATACTTGATTTGTTCTTAAATATGTGTTCTTAATTCTTGTTTTGATATTTCCAGGATATTGATTCAAGTCTGATGTGCTTAGGTGGAGGAGCAAAAGTCCCTGCCTAAGAGTAGATCTAGCATAATTGGTGCCTTGAAGTTTGATGTAGGTGTGCTCAAGGTTGGGTGGCAAATTGGCTTGGTAAATAGCCTATTTTTGTCCACATGGGTTTGTGTCTTAGCTGTGTGCGATACACAGTCATGTACACTGCCGTGTGTCCCTTGGTGTTGAAATTAAAATCAAGTCAGTATGCTCCACACGGCCTCACGCACGGGTGTGTGACTTGGTCGTGTGGCATAAGTCAGTATACCTTACAGGTTCGGCACGGCCTGGCACACGAGTGTGTGTGTCATTTTTAAGGCAGACGGGCATGTGTGTTGGCCGTGTGACCCAAGTCAGAAAGTTACACGGGGTCGAACACGGGATGGGACTCGGCCATTTGCTCCCATTTCAAATGTCTACACGGCTAGTGACACGGGCGGGTCCATTGGCCGTCTGAGACACACGGGCGGGCCACATAGGCGTGTGTCCCCTATTTTTGAGAAAATTTTCTAAGTGGTTAAAAAGTTTCCAAAGTTATCAGTTTAGTCCTAAACCACTCCCAATGATTGTTTAGGGCCTCGTAGGCTTGTATTAGGGACAAATTGATTGACATTGAATGGTGAATGCATGAATTGTGAAAATTTATGCTAAGTGAATGTTTAATTTTTTTGATAAGTCCTGTAATACTATGTAACCCTATTTTAGCGTTAAATAAAGGTGAAGGTTGTTACATTTGTTGGTATCAGAGCTGTGGTTTAGTCAATTCTAGGACTAACGTTGCGTGTGTGTGAGTCTAGCTAGATATGCCATATAGAACCTGGGATAGTGTGATGACTCCTGACAATCTAAACTGTGCTTTCATATAGTAAATGGATCCCAATCGAGCTGTAGCTGACGATGCAGAGAGTAACGCGCCAGCTCTAGCTCAAGGGACAACGCCTTGTAAATCTAGAAACGTATCAAGTAGTCACGGAGGAGAGGCTAAAGAGGCCTTTTTCCAAATGTTGTACGAGTGGTTCACACAATATGTCCGGATGAATTCGTCTACTCAGCAACTTCCACCCCACCTAATCCCCAATCGGTTCCTATAGCCCCTCAAGTTTTGGAACTTCAATGATTGAATAAGTCGCCAGTAGATAAAATTTGAAAGTACGGGGCCGAAGAGTTCAGAGCTACCGTTGATGATGATCCTGAGAGAGCTGAATTTTGGCTTGAAAACACTATTCGAGTATTCGATGAACTTTCGTGCATGCCATCTGAATCTTTAAAGTGTGTCATTTCCTTATTGAGAGACAAATCGTATCAATGGTGGAATACTTTGGTGTCAATGGTACCGAAAGAAAGTGTGACCTGGGAATTCTTTCAGACTGAGTTTCGGAAGAAATATATAAGTCAGATATTTGTCGATCCAAAGCGTAAAGAGTTTCTAGAATTGAAGCAAGACTGAATGACTGTGACCGATTACGAAAGAGAATTTGTTCGATTGAGTAAGTATGCTAAGGAGTATGTTTTTACTGAAGAAATCATGTGCAAACGGTTCATTGATGGGCTGAACGAGGATATTAAACTTCTAGCCGGAATTCTGGAATTGAAAGAATTTGTCATTTTGGTTGATAGAGCTTGCAAAGCAGATGAGCTAAGTAAAGAAAAGAGAAAAGCATATTCAGAGGCTAGAGATTCGAGGAAAAGACTGATGAATAAACCATATCAATCCACGTCAAAGAAATTCAGAGATTCGTTTACTCATCCAAATGTTTCAATCGGGCATTTAGACAGATATCATGGAAAGCAATTCTCAAGTCCTAAAGCTCAAGTTACATTAGAATCGAGTGTTGGCAGTATGAGAAATAATAAACCTAAATGGCAACAGTGTGGAAGACAGCATTTTGGGGAATTTTGGGTGAAATATAATAATAAAGTTTGTTACAAATGTGGTTCACGAGATCATTTTATTCGGTATTGTCCTGAGCTAGCTAAGAAAGATAATGTTCAAAATGCAAGAACGAGTAACACAGCCACTAGAGGGAGGCCATCAAGAAATGTGGGAATGCGAGTGGTAATTGTGGTACCACGAGAGATTCTACAGAAAGATTCAAAGTTAGAGCTTATGCTATTCGCTCTCGCGAAGATGCGTCATCACCATGTGTTATTACCGGTACATTCTCTTTTTATGAATTTAATGTCTAGTAAGAGTTTGCCTGTTGAGTCTACTGAGTTTGTGATTAAAGTATCGAACCCTTTTAGGCAAGTATGTGCTAGTTGATAAAGATTGCAAGAATTGTCCTTTAATGACTCGGGGTTATTATTTTCTTGCGAATTTGATGTTACTACCATTTGATGAATTTGATGTAATTATGGGGATGGATTGATTGACTTTGCATGATACTATGGTAAACTGTAGACAAAAGTTCATTGAATTGAAATGTAAGAATAGTGAAATCACTCGAATTGAATCAGATGAGTCTAGTGGATTGCCTGTTGTAATTTCGTCTATGTCAGCTCAAAGATGTGTGAGAAAAGGGTATGAGGCTTATCTTGCTTATGTTTTAGATACAAAAGTGTGTGAATCTAAAATTGAATCAATGCCAATTGCCTGTGAATATCCGGATGTGTTTCTTGAAGAATTATCGGGGTTACCATCAATCAGAGAGGTTGAATTTGCTATTGAGTTAGTACCGAGAACTTCACCAATATTGATAGCTCCGTACTGAATGGCTCCAATAGAATTGAAAGAGTTCAAAGCTCAGTTGCAAGAATTAACAGATACAAGTTTTGCACTACCTAGTTTTTCACCTTGGTAAAGAAGAAAGATGGGTCAATGAGAATGTGTATTGACTATCGACAACTCAATAAGGTTACGATAAAGAAAAAGTTGCCGAGAATAGATGATTTGTTTGATCAGTTGAAAAAGGCAACAGTGCTTTCGAAGATTGATTTGAGATCTGGCCATTATCAGTTGCGAGTGAAAGATTCAGATGTGCCGAAAATTGCATTCAGAACAAGGTACGTACATTATGAATTCCTTGTTATGCCTTTCGGATTAACTAATGCTCTTGCGGTCTTTATGGATCTGATGAACCAGAAATTTTGACCGTATTTAGACAGATTTCTTATTGTATTTATTGACGATATTTTGATCTATTCACGAGATAAGTCTGAGCATGCCAAGCATTTGAGGATTGCATTACAAACCTTCAGAGATAAGAAACTATATGCTAAATTCAATAAATGTGTATTCTGGCTTCGAGAAGTTTGATTTTAGGACACATTGTTTCAGCGAAAGGTATATGAGTTGATCCGAGTAACATTTCCCCAGTTATTGACTTGAAACCACTGAGAAATGTATCCGAAGTTAGAAGTTTTCTGGGGTTAGTCGGCTATTATCAACGTTTTGTTAAAGGATTTTCAATGATTGCTACACTGATGACCAGGTTGTTATAGAAGGATGTGAAGTTTGAATGGTCCAAAAAATGTGAATAGAGTTTCGATCAACTAAAAGCATTATTAAGTGAAGCACCAGTTTTGGTTCAACCTGAGTCGGGAAAAGAATTTGTGATTTACAGTGACGCGTCATTGAACGGTTTGGGTTGCGTGTTGATGCAAGAGGGAAAAGTGATAGCTTATGCCTTGAGGCAGTTGAATTTGCATGAAAAGAACTATCCGACGCATGATTTAGAGTTGGCCGCTATTGTTTTCACATTGAAAATTTGGCGACATCATTTGTACGGTGAAAAAAGTAACATCTTTACCGATCATAAAAGCTTAAAGTATATTATGACTCAGAAAGATCCAAACTTGCGACAACGAAGATGGCTCAAGCTACTAAAAGACTATGAGTTAGTAATTGATTATCATCCGGGAAAAGCCAATGTTGTTGCAGATACACTGAGTAGAAAATCATTATATGCTTTGCGAGTGATGAATACTCGATTGTCATTATCTGATGATGGTTTGATATTTGTTGAATTGAAGGCTAAACCAGTTTTTTTCAGTAAATTTGTGAAGCTCAAAAGTGTGATACCGAGTTGTAAGCTAAAACTGTGCAATATGAGTCAAAGAGTGATTCAGAATATCAGATAGGAGCTGATGATTGTTTAATGTTCCGAAACAAAATTTGCGTACCAAATAATTCTGAGATAATTCAAAAAATTTTGCACGAATCACACAATGGTTGTTTATCTGTTCACCCGGGGAGTACTAAATTGTATATTGATTTGAAACAATTGTATTAGTGGTCGGGTATGAAACGAGACATTTCAGAGTTTGTATCCAGGTGTTTAGTGTGTCAGTAAGCTAAAGCCGAACATCAAGTGCCTTTGGGATTTTTACAACCTGTAATGATTCCAGAGTGGAAATGGGATAGAGTTACGATGGATTTCGTATCGGGATTACCTCTGTCTCCAAAAAAGAAAGATTCTATCTAGGTTGTCGTTGATCGAGTGACGAAATCAGCACATTTCATTCCGGTACATACTGATTATTCGCTTGATAAATTGGTTGAGTTGTACAGGTCTGAGATCGTTAGATTGCATGGAGTGCTAGTTTTGATTATTTCGGCTAGAGATTCGAGGTTTACATCTCAATTTTGGAAGAAATTGCAATAAGCTCTGGGTACGAAGTTGAATTTTAGTACAACATTTCATCCGCAATCCAACGGTTAGTTTGAGAGAGTGATTCAGATTCTCGAAGATATGCTTCGATGTTGTGTTTTAGAGTTCGAAGGCAACTGGGTGAAATATTTTCCATTTGTTTAATTTGCGTATAACAATAGCTTTCAATCAAGTATAAAGATGGCACCGTACGAAGCTTTGTATGGTCGAAAATGCCGAACTCTATTGTACTGGACCAAACTTAGTGAGAACAATACTCACGGGGTTGATTTGATCTGAGAGACTGAAGAAAAAGTAAAAGCAATTCGAAACAACCTAAAAGCAGCTTCAGATCGACAGAAATCATATGCGGATTTGAAATGAAAAGATATTGACTTTCAGATCGATGAAAAAGTGTTTCTAAAAGTATCTCCGTGGAAGAAAATACTTCGATTTGGTCGTAAAGGCAAGCTGAGTCAGTGATTTATTGGGCCGTATGAGATCATTGAAAGAATAGCACCAGTGGCTTATCGATTAGCTTTGCCAGCTGAGTTTGAAAAAATCCACAATGTATTTCTTGTGTCGATGTTGTGTCGATATAGATCGAATCCTTCACATGTAATTTCTCTGGCAGATATTGAAATTCAAACCGATATGACATACAACAAAGAACTGATTAGAATTTTAGCTCGAGATGTTAAAGAGTTGAGAAATAAATGTATAGCTTTGGTGAAAGTGTTGTGGCAACATCACAGGGTCGAAGAGGCTACGTGGGAACGTGAGGAAGCTATGAGAAAATAGTACCCTAACCTATTCACTGGTAAGATTTTCGGGGATGAAAATCCCTAAGGGGCGAGAGTTGTAACAACCCGTTTTTAATCAAATCAAAATAGTGGGTTTAGGACCACAAATTCAAAGTCAAAATAATTATTTTATTATTATTTTAATGTCTACAGCATGACAATGTGATTGTGTGAATGTTTCGTACAAAAATTTTATCGTTTGAGTGTTTAATTTGATAAAAAAGACTAAATTGCATAAAGCGTAAAACTTGTGTTCTAATAGCTTAAGGTGTCTAATAGCTATGGAGCTTTAAAGTGAAGGTCCTTATGTGGTAAATAGCCCAAAAACATGTTAGTGGATGATATTGGCTTGCTAATTTTGAAATTTGTAAGGTTTTTAAAGGTTAATTTTGGTATTTAATAAATAATGTTAAATTAAATAAAACAAAACCAAATTTTTCATCCCATTATCATCTCTTTCAGCTGAACATACGGAAAAAGAAGCTATTTTTCATCTTCTTCATTCGACCATGTTATTCTTGCCAAATTAGGTATGGTTTTATCCCATTTTTAATGATTTCTATGTTTTGGAGATCGTTGCAACTAGGTCTAGCTAGCCCAGGGACTATTTTACAGAACTGCTAAAGATTTAGTAAGTTGCTATTGATGAATAAGCATGTGTTTTGATGTTTGATGATAGATTATGAATGTTTGTTGTGAATTATACAAGTTTTGTTAAGTGATTTTTAGTGAAAATGCAAATTAGGGATTTAATTGAAAAATATGAAATGTTTGTTGTTAAAATGTGAAATAAATGGAAAATATGGGCTGCTAGGGACTTAATTGAAATTCGGCTAGCATGGGTTGTGGTTGAATTGCATTAATTTGATTGCATTAATTTGTGTTTTATGAAATAAGGACTAAATTGTAAAAGTTGTGAAATACTTGGGGCAAAAGTGTGAAGTGATTTAAAGTGTGAATGGATTAAATTGAATAGAGTGATGATTAAATAAGTTAATCTTGATTACATATAGATCAAGAAAAGCGAAACTCGGATATAGATTGAGGGAAAAACAAAGTTCTCGACTAATTGACTCGTTTCGTCGTTTTTGTGTCTGAGGTAAGTTTGTATGTAATAAGCATTGTTATAATTATGCTTTAAATGCTTTGATATTGTATAAGTTATGTATATGATACTATAGTAGTGTTTGACGATGATTCAGTTAATTATGGGCACTTAGTGTGCGAATCGAGATAGCTTCGGCTATATATTTGCACTTAGTGTGCGAAATCGAGAGAGTTTCGGCTATAAATATATGTTGGAACTTAGTGTGCGAGTTTTTCAAGTATCCAAAAATATTTCGAATGGTTTAACGGATATGTCAAAGATGTGAATAAGTATGGGTTAAATACAAGAAGGTACAGGTATGTACAGGAACCGAATAATGCAATGAAATGATGAAACTTATGGAAATTACATCTAATTTGGTGGATGCAAATATGGATGGTTGAAGATTCATTATGATATATGTTATGTTATGCTTTTGGCTTAATTTGAGTATATATGATGAGTTGATATAAATGCTATACGAACTTATTAAGCTATAAAGCTTACTTTGTGTATTTCTCTATGTTTTATAGTGATTTCAAAGCTAGCTCAGATTCGATAATCAGTGGAGATATCGTCACACTATCCAACTATCATTTGGTATTTTTGAACTTTAGTATTTTGGTATATGTCATGTATAGGGATTTTGGAAATTTTGATATATGTTATGCTTGTGAATTTAGCCATTTGAATTGGCTTGTAAATGTCTAAGTTTTGGTTTGTATATATATAGCCGTGTAAGTTGGCTTATAATGGTGAATTTGATGATGTATATAAATGTGCAAATGGCCTTTGTTTGAGTTTCGTTATTGCCCTATACATGCTAGTTATGATGGTATTTGATGCTTGATGAAAATAGGTATGGTGAATGTCAAATGGTTGATGAATTAGTAATTAGTATGCTTATGAGTTTAGGCAATTTGATGCATGTTTGGAAATGACTATATTGATGATTGAAAAGGGTAAAATTTGGTATGTATTTGGATTGCATATTGTGGTATTATGTGTAACAACCCGAATTTGGGCCTAGTAGAATTGGGCCCATTGGGCCTTAGGCGTGGGAGCGTTTAAAATTTTTGAGAACATGAGTACGACACTTATGCAAGTTGGACCTATTAGGTAAGTGATTTTGGGAGATTAGGGGGCTTCTATGAAGATTCGGGATCAAACTTGGGCTTTAGGAAAAATTTTTTAGGTGAATAAAACCCTGGGAGTTAGTAAGTAGGCTTTAAGAATAAAATGTGGAGAAAGATGACACAAAAAGAGTTGTGGTCTAGTGGCAAATGGCGCAACATGGGAGACAAGGAGGTGACGCCATAGAGGAATCAAGGGGTCCAAGGTTCAAGTCTTGGCTCTTGCATTTTGATTTTCTTTTTAAATGAACTTAGACTTTGGGCCATAGACTTATATTTAGTTGCGTATGTTTTAAGATAACAAGGAGCTAGTTGGTAAAGTGGCTAGCGGTGTGGATTATGCTAAAGGGCAGCCTGGGTTCAAATCTCATGACAAGCAAGGGAGTATTTATTTTGCGGATTGGACGGCCAGAGTTTGTGTTGGATTTAAACTCTACTGAAGGAGGGATCCCACATCGGAAAGCTAGCAAGAGAGAAGGTGAGAAGTTGGTTATATATAGAGCTGTCTATGAGGAGAGGAAGCATACCTTGGTGGGCGTTTGGGCATAGGAGAATTCATAGTGCAGATTAGCTTCAGACTCCTATCAAGTGTGTATTTCACCTTACTCTTGCTGTAGAGCGGCAAATGCGGAAATGCCGGTCACACGACGATGGTGGCTACACGAGCGTGCGAGCGCACGTGTGCGAGGTTCGATGCGATAGTCGAGGCCACCATGAGTATTCTTGTGGGTTGTTGCTGTTTGGGCCATGATGGGCCGAATTGAGCCAAGTGGGCCCAATGGGCCTATGGGCCAATATGATTAAATTGTAGGAACGTGTAGTAAATATTAGACTGAATTATGTGAATCTCATATAGGTGGCTAGGTTTGGGCTAAATGGGCCATACGAGCGTGTGGGCCGATTTGGGCCGAGAATGGGCCTTAGGCCCATTCGCATCATTATCTCTGTTTAGAAAACCTTGGTTTACAAAATTACTGAAATACCCCCGATTTGTGAAATTATCGAAATACTATTAAAATACCCTTTATGGTTAAAGTTACCGAAACACCCTTTATGGGTAAAGTTACCGAAATACCCTCGACGGGTAAAATTACCGAGATGCCCTTATGGGGCGAAATGACCATTTTACCCCTAACCGATTAAATGACCGTTGTACTCTCGTGGTAGTACTAGTGTTGTATGTGTTAATTGTATGATTGATTATGTTTGAGCTACACTGCATACATGGATTAGTTATGAGTAGAATTACCGAATTACCCTTGTAGGGTAGGATTACCGAAATACCCTTATAGGGTAAAATGACTATTTTGCCCATGAGGGTAAAAGACTGATTTTGGTGCCATGATTTGATTGTGATTGTATGACTGTGGTTTAACCGACTTGACTGTAGGCATGTGTCTAGTTTGCTGTTAATATGTGTTGAAATGACTGTTACTAAGCATGGCCATTCTGCTTACACGTGTAATGATTGAGCATGACATACATGAAATACTGTATTGGGTTGGGTTATGCTTATGGAGGAAGTACTGTACTGGTGACTATGCCACGTTATACTGATTCAGTGGCTCTACCACGATATACTGATTTTAGTGGCTGAACCACGTATACCGTTATTAGCAGCTTGGCTGCATTATTAGAGAGCTTGGCTCTGTGCCATCTTGAATATGGCTTTGTGCCAATCGTATTTACTCCTGGCTTTGTGCCTAACAGATAATGATGACTCTGTGTCGATCCTATTTACCCAAGGCTGTGTGCCGATTATATTACCGTCGCTGATGGTTATGTGCCGATTATGATTCTGGTGGCTATGCCACAATATACTAATTTCAGTGGCTCAGCCACATATACTGATACTGGCAGCTTTGCTGCATTTATACTGGTAGCTTGACTGCATTCTTGGTGTGTAGGATTATGTGGGTTGATTTGGTTCCCACATGGAGTGTAGGGCTGGTACGTGTGGAGTGTAGCGGATGGACTATTAGGTTGGGCTGCATTTTCTGTTTGCATACTCTGGTTGCATTATCATATTTTTAAGGCTAAGGCACAGTCTGCTTCTGTCTGGGCTTCAGTCCAGTCTGCTTCTGTACGGGCTTCGGCCGAGTCTTATTCTGTAAGGGCTTCGACCCAGTCTGCTACGGTATGGGCTCAGGCCCAGTTAATGTACGATTAGGGGATTACACACTGAGTTCTCGTAACTCACCCCCCTCTGCTTTAACCTTGCAGGTGATCCTCAGCGTTTGAGGATTTGGAGCTGCGGAGGACGAGGAGGTGGCCATACTTAGGATTTGCTTTATACATTCGGTTTTAACTTATCTTTATTTTGTTTTCTTTAGTTTGGGTAAATATTTTGTAATAAGTCCATTGGATTTCATGTTTCTTTTAAACTTTCGCTTCATTTATATTCAAACTATAAATTATTAAACTCTGGGTTTTCTAAAAATTTAATAATCATTTTTTTCAAAATATCACGTTTCCGCAACTACGCAAATTACTGTATCTGATTTCTACGCGAAACAAAGTTTTCGCAAATAATAGTAATAACATGTTTACAAGAAACCCATAGAAGGAAAACAACCCTTTTTATGTGACATGCCAGATCCGGTCATAACGTCTAGGTCGGGTTTGGTGTGTTACATTTAATGGTATTAGAGCTAGATTGTAAAACTCGATTGTGGAATGGGTTCGAAAATGTTTTTCAAATTTGTTTAAAATATGGTTTAGAAAATATATATATCTTTATTGCAAGTATGGCACACCGAGTCTCCGGCACCAAATCCATAAGTTTCCTGACCTTATGCTTTGTTATATGCTGTAATGATTGTATTTTGGTATTTATTCTGTGTGTGTTCTGTTTGGATGTGATGTTTGAATATAGAAATTGTATGCATGTGTGAAAAATACCTGTTTGTTTCTGCGATTAGATGTTTGGTTGTGTGTAAGGGGTTTCAAGATTAAGTTAAAAGTGTTTAAGTGTTGTTGGGATGAGAATACGCAACGGCAGCGTAGTAGGGTACTCTGTGTTAAACGACTATTAGTTAGTTGGAAATTTTGAGGACGAAATTTCTTTAAGGGGGTAGATTTGTAACGACCCGAATTTGGGCCTAGTAGAATTGGGTCCACTGGGCCTTAGGCATGGGAGCGTTTCAAAATTTTTGAGAACATGAGAACGGCATTTATGCAAGTTGGGCCTTTTAGGTGAGTGATTTTGGAAGATTAGGGGTCTTCTATGAAGTCTCGGGATCAAACTTGGGCTTTAGGAAAATTTTGGTTTTAGGTGAATAAAACCTTGGAGTTAGTAAGTAGGCTTTAAGAATAAAATGTGGTGAAAGATGACACAAAAAGAGTTGTGGTCTAGTGACAAATGGCGCAACATGGGAGACAAGGAGGTGACGCCATAGAGGAAGCAAGGGGTCCAAGGTTCAAGTCTTGGCGCTTGCATTTTGATTTTCTTTTTAAATGAACTTAGACTTTGGGCCATAGACTTATATTTAGGTGTGCATGTTTTAAGACAACAAGGAGCTAGTTGGTAAAGTGGCTAACGGCATGGATTATACTACAGGGGAGCCTGGGTTCGAATCTCATGACAAGCAAGGGAGTATTTATTTTGCGGATTGGACGGCCAGAGTTTGTGTTGGATTTAAACTCCACTGAAGGAGGGATCCCACATCGGAAAGCTAGAAAGAGGGAAGGTGAGAAGCTAACTATATATAGAGCTGTCTATGAGGAGAGGAATCAAACCTTGGTGGGCGTTTGGGCATAGGAGAATTCGGAGTGCGGATTAGCTTCAGACTCCTATCAGGTGTGTATTTTGCCCTACTTTAGCTGTAGAGCGACAAATGCCGAAATGTCAGTCACACGGCGATGGTGGTCACACGAGTGTGGGAGCGCACGTGTGGGAGCTTCGACGCGATAGTCGAGGCCACCATGAGTATTCTTGTGGGTTGATGCTGTTTGGGCCATGATGGGCCCAATGGGCCTATGGGCCCATATTACTAAATTGTAGGATCGTGTAGTAAATATTAGACTGAATTATGTGAATCTTATATCTGTGGCTAGATTTGGGCTAAATGGGCCAGACGAGCGTGTGGGCCTATTTAGGCCGAGAATGGGCCTTAGGCCCATTCGCATCGTTATCTCTGTTTAGAATACCTTGGTTTATAAAATTACTAAAATACCTCGATTTGTAAAATTACCAAAATACCCTCAGTTTAGAAAATTACCGAAATAACCCCGATTTGCGAAATTACTGAAATACCCTCGATTTGCAAAATTACCAAAATACCCCTGGTTTACGAAATTACTAAAATACCCTCTATGGGTAAAGTTAACGAAATACCATTTATGGGTAAAGTTACCAAAAATATCGTCGACGAGTAAAATTACTGAAATGCCCTTACGGGGCGAAATAACCGTTTTACCTCTAACCGATTAGATGACCGTTGTACCCTCGTGGTAGTACTAGTGTTGTATGTGTTAATTGTGTGATTGATTATGTTTGAGATGCACTACATACATGGATTAGTTATGAGTAGAATTACCGAATTACCCCTGTAGGGTAGGATTACCGAAATACCCTTATAGGGTAAAATGACTATTTTGCCCATGAGGGTAAATGATGGATTTTGGTGCCATGATTTGACTGTGATTGTATGACTGTGGTTTAACCGACTTGACTGTAGGTGTGTGTCTGGTTTGCTGTTAATATGTGTTGAAATGACTATTACAAAGCATGACCATTTTGCATACACGTGTAATAATTGAGCATGACATACACGACATACTGCATTGGGTTGGGTTATGCTTATGGAGGAAGTACTGTACTGGTGGCTATGCCACGTTATACTGATTCAGTGTGTAACACCCCATACCTGAGTCAAGGCTGAGACCAGATACGAGACATTACTATGCTGAAACTTGCTTAAACTTGTATTTACGGGCAATAAAATTTCATTCCGAATTAAAAACTTCTCTTTCTTAAACAACTCATGCATCTCATACGCCTACGAGGCCTTAAACACATAACTGGAAACTTTCGAAACTCAATCGAAAACTTTTCCTTAAAATAGGGGTCACAAGCCCATGTGGCTTGGGGCACGCCCGTGTACCCCTAAGGCACGCCCATGTCTTTCAACCGTGGCTGACACTGACTATATTCACACGGCCTTGACACGTCCGTGGACTTAGACCGTGGTCGACACTGACTATATTCACAAGGCCTGGGGCACACGCCCATGTTCTGACCGTGTGTCACACACGGCCTAAACAAACGGCCGTGGGATTAGCCCGTAGTCTAATCTAACTTAAAGTACTAAGGTGCAAGGGACGCACGGCCTAGACACACGTCCGTGTGTCTATCCGTGTGGGCACTTGAAGGCTATTTACCAAGCCAATTGCCACCTTGAAATTATAGATCAATCTCAAGCTACATTCATCAATTCAAATACTTCATCTAACAAGAACAATGATGTATACTTCTTTGACATTTATAAACATACATACTTAGACAATCTTGGCCTATCACTTGGCCACATACAAAAGAATAATAAATTTGATAGCCCATACTTTTGCCCTTCTTAAGACATATTCTCAAAATGAAATGCTTCCTATACATGCCATATTTAATATCAACATCTTGGCTATACCAAAATAGTGATTGATAGTGTGCTCCGAGCTCCGATGACGATGATCCACGAGATTATTTTGGCAAGACTACATGGAAAGAAAGAATAAAAGACGTAAGCATTTAGCTTAGTAAGTTTGCATGTAATGCATGTAGCAATATTCCTGTTTAACATAAACCATTTGGTATAAACAATGGCATAATAACTTTCAGCTATTTAAGCTTACTTACTCATACTGGTTCTTACATATCTCATGATACTTACTAGTCTCATGCTCATGAAATAAACGAGGTACATGTGTCACTCAATCATATAGATTAACATACTCTGTCATGGTAAGCATAATCTTAACATCATCATTCATAACATGAATAATACTCTTAATTAGCCTTAGCTAGCATTCTTTAATAATAGCTTTACTTGCTTAACTTTCTTGCTTTCTCATTTATTCTTTACTCATTTGCCTGATGAATTTCTATGAACAACCGAGGATACTTAATCTCATTTCACATTACTCGATACCTAAGCCATATCCTAGATACGGTTTTACATGGAATCTCTCATCTTGGTGTCGATGTCATGTCTTGACATGGACTTATACGAAGTCTTTCTCATGAGTTCCATTGGGAACTTACCATTGCCATGTCTTGACATGGTCTTACTTGGTATCTTTACTCATGAACTGGTCAATGCCGAGCCTTGGCTTGGACTTACATGAAATCTTCCTATTACTCACCAATGCCATGCCTTGGCTTGGACTTACATGGGATCTCTATCTCATGACAACTTTTCAATGCCAAGACTTGTCTTGGACTTACATGACATGTTTGCTTGGAGACTCACCAATGCCATGCCTTGGCTTGGGCTTATATGGGTCTTCATCTCATAATAACTTTTCAATGCCAAGACTTGTCTTGGTCTTACATGATAACATGCTTGATTGCCGATGCCATGCCTTGGCTTGGTCTTATACGGACTTTCTCATTTCATGTGATAGATCGAGTATCCTAGGTAATTCAACTTCAATCGAGACTTTTTCATGCTTAATCTATTTGATTTCTTTGTTTAACATAGCATTAAACCTTTCCATGGTGATAATGTACACTATACTAAGCAATTCAATGATAGTAATCATAAAGCGTAGAAATCATACAAAACTTACCTCAATATACAAAATGTATGTAGATATGCAATTTAGTCCTCGACTTCGTTCTTGCCTCGGTTTCGATCTGGGCTTCGTTTTTCTTGATCTGTAATAATAGTTTAGATCATTTAATAATCACATTGACTAAATTAACTCTTAACTCATACTTTGGCAAAATTACAATTTTGCCCCTAAACTTTCTCATAATTACGCTTTTGCCCCAAGGATCGTAAAGTGATTTTTATTCATCTTTTGTGAACTTCATGCTTAGTCCTTACTGGCATTTCTTACTATTTCTACCATGTATGGCAAAATCTATAATAATTACAAACTAGTCCTTACTGGCATTTCTCATGAAATTCATTTACAAAAAGATGTTTATCTAACATCAAACTCTTATAATCTTCCATAAAACATCATTTTACAAACATGTTACACATGGGTAAATTTTTGAACATGCATCTTAACTCAACTTATAGCTAAAAATAGCTAATTCATGTTACGAGGACTCCAAAAACATGAAGAATATTAAAAACGGGGCTAAGTTAGCGAGCTTGAAAAAGTGAAGAACCCTAGCTATGGCTTCCTTCAAATTTTTGGCACTTGAGGAAGAAGATGAGAATATTTTTGTCATCTTTTTTCCTATTTTAATCATTTAGTAGATAAATGACCAAAATGCCCTTCTAATTAAAGTTTTACAAATTTCTAACTCATGTCCAATTTTGTCCAAAAATTATAATTTGGGCAAATTGCTATTTAAGGACTTCTAATTAATATTCTAAAGCTATTTAATACAAAAAGCTTCTAGAAACTCATATTTTGCAGCTTTTGCAAATTAGTCCTAATGGACCCTTTAATGGAAATTTCCATAAAATTTCTACATGAAACATTCATATCATCATGCAAACATCTCAAATACCTTAAAAACTCATATTACTACTTTGGACTTGTGGTCTCGCACCACCGTTCCGACTAGGCCCTAAATCGAGCTGTTACAATTCTCCCCTCTCAGGTATTTTCATCCTCAAAAATCTTACCAGCAAATAGGTTTGGGTACTGGTTTCTCACGCTCTCTTCTGGTTCCCATGTAGCTTCTTCTATTCCATGTCTTTGCCACAATACTTTCACTAGGGCAATTCTTTATTCCTTAGTTGCTTGACTTCCCAAGCTAAAATCTTGACTAGTTCTTCACCATAAGTCATATCGGGAT
Organism: Gossypium australe; assembly: GCA_005393395.2. Taxonomy (NCBI): domain Eukaryota; kingdom Viridiplantae; phylum Streptophyta; class Magnoliopsida; order Malvales; family Malvaceae; genus Gossypium; species Gossypium australe. The sequence continues at coordinate 50,017,100 of CM016626.1, forward strand.
GAATCTCTATCTCTGACGGGGTAATTACAAGTGAGGGATCTGATCGGTAGCGTCTCAACATAGACACATGAAACACATCATGTATCTTTTCTAACTCAGATGGCAAAGCCAATCGGTAAGCTACCGGCCCAACTCTCGCAGTAATATCATATGGTCCAATGAAACGTAGGCTCAACTTGCCTTTCCGGCCAAATCTTAGAACTTTTCTCCATGGTGGCACTTTCAAGAAAACTGTCCCGGACTTGATACTCTATCTCTTTTCTTCTTAAATCTAAGTAGGATTTCTGTCTATCTGAGGACTTTTAAACACTCTCGTATCACTTTCACTTTCTCTTTAGCTTTTCTAACCAATTCAACTCCGTGAATTTGATTTTCTTTGAGTTTAGTCCAAAATAAAGGCGTTCGACACTTATATCCATATAGAGCCTCATAAGGCGCAATCTTTAAGCTCGACTGAAAGCTATTATTGTAGGCAAATTCTGCCAATGGGAGAAACTTTTCCCAACTACCTTGGAATTCAAGAATACAACACCGAAGCATATCTTCGAGTACTTGTATTAACCCCTCCGATTGTCCATCGGTTTGAGGATGAAAAGTTGTACTAAAGCTCAACTTTGTACCCAGGGCCTCTTGTAACTTCTTTCAAAATCTGGATGTGAACCTCAGATCTCTATCAGAGATGATTGACAACGGAACTCTGTAAAGTCTTACTATTTCAGAAACATACAAGCTTGCCAGCTTGTTGAGTGAGTAATCCACTCGTACAGGTATAAAATGGGCTGACTTCATGAGTCTATCAACCACAACCCAGACATCGTCTTTCTTGCTCGGAGACAACGGTAGACCTATTACAAATCCATGGTAATACGATCCCATTTCCACTCGAGAACCAAAATGGGTTGAAGCAAACCCGAAGGTACTTGGTGTTCAACCTTTACTTGTTGGAAAACTAAGCATTTGGAAACAAACTCTGAAATATCTTTCTTCATTCTCGGCCACTAATACTGTTGCTTCAAGTCATTATACATCTTAGTACTACCGGGATGTACAGATAAACATCTGTTATGTGCCTCATGCAAAATTATCTAAATAAGCTCTTCTTTTCTCGATACACAAACTCTATCTTTAAACATCAAACATCCATCGGAATTAATCCGAAAGTCGGATCCAACATTTGACTCGTACTGGGCTCTCTTGGCTTGCAATTCACTATCTTCTTTCTGAGCCTCAAATATCTCTTGGAGGAATACTGGTCTAGCTGTCAACTCAGCTAAAATAGAACCATCACCGAATAAAATCATTCGTGAATTCATTGCCCTTAATGCAAATAGGGACTTTCTGCTTCAAGCATCGACGACCACATTCGCCTTTCCTGGATGATAGTCAATGATCAACTCATAGTCTTTTATTAACTCTAACCATCTCCGTTGCCCTAAGTTCAACTCTTTTTGCGTCATCAAGTACTTCAAACTTTTGTGATCGGTGAAAATTCGGCATCTTTCACCATATAGATGGTGTCTCCATATCTTCAATGCGAAGACTATGGCAGCCAACTCTAGATCGTGTGTCGGATAGTTTTTCTCATGAGGCTTCAAGTGTCTTGAGGCATAAGCAATCACTTTGCCTTCTTGCATAAGCGCACAGCCTAACCCATTTAAGGATGCATCGCTGTAAATTATGAATTCTTTCCCCGTCTCAGGTTGTACTAAAACTGGAGCTTTTGTCAACAATGCTTTCAGTTTCTCGAAACTTTGTTGGCATATTTCTGTCCACTCAAACTTCACATTTTTCTGTAACAATTTAGTCATCGGGGTTGCAATCATGGAAAACCCCTTGACAAATCGTCTGTAATAACTGGCTAGGCCTAGGAAACTTCTAATCTCAGAGATGTTCCTCAGTGGTTTCCAGTCCATTATAGCCGAAATCTTACTTGGGTCTACTCGGACTCTTTCTCCCGAGACAATATTTCCAAGAAATCCTACTTTCTTAATCCAAAATTCACTTTTACTGAACTTGGCATACAACTGATTTTCTCGTAGAATCTGAAAAATTGTCCGTAGGTGCTCAGTATGCTTAGTCTCATCTTGAGAATAAATCAATATGTCGTCAATTAAAACGACTACAAACTTGTCGAGATATGGCCTAAAGATGCGGTTCATTGGGTCCATGAATACTGCAGGAGCATTGGTCAATCCAAAGGGCATGACTAAAACCTCATAATGCCCATAACTTGTTCGAAAAGCGATCTTGGAAACATCTGAATCCTTTACTCGCAACTGATAGTACCCCGATCTCAAGTCTATTTTGGAGAACACAGTGGCTCCTCTCAATTGATCGAAGAAATCATCGATTCTAGGTAATGGGTACTTATTCTTCACTGTCACTTTATTAAGCTGAAGGTAATCTATGCACAATCTCATGGTGCCATCTTTCTTTTTCACAAATAAAACTAGAGCACCCTATGGAGAACAACTTGATATTGCAAAGCCTTTATCTGTTAACTCTTTCAACTGTAACTTCAATTCTCTCAACTCCGTTGGAGCCATTTTGTAAGGAGTAATAGATATTGGTACAGTACCGGGAGCTAGCTCAATACTGAACTCAACTTCTCTAACTGGTGGTAGTCCTGGTAATTCTTCAGGAAAAACATCCAAGTACTCACATACTATTGGTACTGACTCAATATTTAGCTCTGGTTCTCTAGTATTCATCACAAAGACAAGATATGCCTCATACCCTTTTCTTATGTATCTCCATGCCGTCATATGAAAAATTATTACTGGCGATCTACTTTTTTCATCTGATTCTACATGGAGAAAGTCCCCATTCTCACATCTCATCTCAAGGTATTTCTTCCCACAATTAACTATATGTATAAACATAATTTAAGTCGTCAGGAGTCGTCACACTATCATTATAAAAACATTCTTACGTATGGCATGTATAGCTAGACTCGTGCTCGTGCTACGTTAGTCCTAAAACCAACTAAACTTCAGCTCTGACACCACTAAATGTAACACCCCATACCTAAGTCCAAGGCTGAGACCGGATACGAGACATTACTGTGCTTGAACTTGCTTAAACTTGTATTTACGGGCTATAAAATTTTGTTTCGAATTAAAAACTTCTCTTTCTTAAACAACTCATACATCTCATAGGCCTACGAGGCCTTAAACACATATCTGAAAACTTTCGGAACTCAATCGAAAACTTTTCCTTAAAACAGGGGTCACACGCCCATGTGGCTTCGGGCACGCCTGTGTACCCCTAAGACACACCCATGTCTTTCAACCGTGGTCGACACTGACTATATTCACACGGCCTGGGGCACACGCCCATGTTCTGACCGTGTGTCACACACGGCCTAAACAAATGGCCGTGGGATTAGCCCGTAGTCTAATCTAACTTAAAGTACTAAGGTGCAGGGGACTCACGGCCTAGACACATGCCTGTGTGTCTATCCGTGTGGGCAATTGAAGGAAATTTCCCAAGCCAATTGCCACCCTAAAATTATAGATCAATCTCAAGCTATATTCATCAATTCAAATACTTCATCTAACAAGAACAATGATGTATACTTCTTTGACATTTATAAACATACATACTTAGACAATCTTGGCCTATCACTTGGCCACAGACAAAGGAATAATAAATTTGATAGCCCATACTTTTGCCCTTCTTAAGACATATTCTCAAAATGAAATGCTTTCTATACATGTCATACTTAATATAAACATCTTGGCTATACCAAAATAGCGATTGATTGTGTGCTCCAAGCTCTGATAACGATGATCCACGAGAGTAGCTTGGCAGGACTACATGGAAAGAAAGAATAAAAGACGTAAGCATTTGGCTTAGTAAGTTTGCATGTAATGCATATAGCAATATTCTTGTTTAACATAAACCATTTGGTATAAACAATGGCATCATAACTTTCAGCTATTTAAGCTTAATTATTCATACTGGTTCTTACATATCTCATGATACGTACTAGTCTCATGCTCGTGAAGTAAACGAGATACCTGTGTCACTTAATCATATAGATTAACATACCCTGTCATAGTAAGCACAATCTTAGCTTCATCATTCATAACATGAATAATACTCTTAATTAGCCTTAGCTAGCATTCTTTAATAATAGCTTTACTTACTTAACTTTCTTGCTTTCTCATTTATTCTTTACTCATTTGCCCAATGAATTTCTATGAATAACCGAGGATACTGAATCTCATTTCACATTACTCGATGCTTAAGCCATGTCCTAGATACGGTCTTACATGGAATCTCTCATCTTGGTGTCGATGCCATGTCTTGACATGGACTTATACAAAGTCTTTCTCATGATGTCTTGACATGGTGTTACTTGGTATCTTTACTCATGAACTGGTCAATGCCGAGCCTTGGCTTGGACTTACATTAAATCTTCCTTGTTACTCACCAAAGCCATGCCTTGGCTTGGACTTACATTGGATCTCTATCTCATGACAGCTTTTCAATGCCAAGACTTGTCTTGGACTTACATGACATGTTTGCTTGGAGACTCACCAATGCCATGCCTTGGCTTAGGCTTATATGGGTCTTCATCTCATAAGAACTCTTCAATGCCAAGACTTGTCTTGGTCTTACATGATAACTTGCTTGATTGCCGATGCCATGCCTTGGCTTGATCTTATATGGGCTTTCTCATTTCTTGTGATGGATCGAGTATCCTAGGTAATTCAACTTCAATCGGGACTTTCTCATGCTTAATCTCTTTGATTTCTTTGTTTAACATAACATTAAACCTTTCCATGGTGATAATGTACACTATACTAAGCAATTCAATGAGAGTAATCATAAAGCTTAGAAATCATACAAACTTACCTCGATATACAAAATGTATGTAGATATGCAATTTAGTCCTTGACTTTGTTCTTGCCTCGGTTTTGATCCAGGCTTCGTTTTTCTTGATCTATAATAATAGCTTAGATCGTTTAATAATCACATTGACTAAATTGACTCTTAAATCATACTTTGGCAAAATTAAAATTTTGCCCCTAAACTTTCTCATAATTACACTTTTTCCCCATGGCTCGTAAAGTGATTTTTATTCATCTTTTGTGAACTTCATGCTTAGCTGATTCATTTCCTCAGCTATAGCAATAACAAAATCTCACTATTTCTACCATGTATGGCAAATTCTATAATAATTACAACCTAGTCCTTACTAGCATTTCTCACGAAATTCACTTACAAAAGATGTTTATCTAACATCAAACTCTTATAATCTTCCATAAAACATCATTTTAGAAACATGTTATACATGGGTAGATTATTGAACATGCATCTTAACTGAACTTATAGCTAAAAATAGCTAATTCATGTTACGAGGACTCCAAAAACACGAAGAATATTAAAAGCAGGGCTAAGATGAACTACTAGCAAGCTTGAAAAATTGAAGAACCCTAGCTATGGCTTCCTTCAAATTTTCGGCACTTGAGGAAGAAGATGAGAATATTTTTGACATAGTTTTCCTATTTTAATCATTTAATAGATAAATGACCCAAATGCCGTTCTCATTAAACTTTTACAAATTTCTAACTCATGTCCAATTTTGTCCAAAAATTATAATTTGGGCAATTTGCTATTTAAGGACTTCTAATTAATATTCTAAAGCTATTTAATACAAAAAGCTTCTAGAAACTCATATTTTGCAACTTTTGCAATTTAGTCCAAATAGACCCTTTAATGGAAATTGCCATAAAATTTCTAAATGAAACTTTCATATCATCATGCAAACATCTCAAATACCTTAAAAACTTATATTACTACATCAGACTTGTGGTCTCGCACCACTGTTCTGACTAGGCCCTAAATCAACCTGTTACACAGTGGCGCTGCCACGATATACTAATTTTAGTGGCTCAGCCACGTATACCGTTATTAGCAGCTTGGCTGCATTATTAGAGAGCTTGGCTCTGTGCCATCTTGAATATGGCTTTGTGCCAATCGTATTTACCCATGGCTTTGTGCCTAACAGATATTGATGACTCTGTGTCGATCCTATTTACCCAAGGTTGTGTGCCGATTGTATTACCGTCCCTGATGGCTATGTGCCGATTATGATTCTGGTGGCTATGCCACAATATATTAATTTCAGTGGCTCAACCACATACACTGATACTGGCAGATTTGCTGAGTTTATACTGGCAGCTTGACTGCATTCTTGGAGTATAGGGTTGGGTGGGTTGACTTGGTCCCCACATGGAGTGTAGGGCTGGTACGGCTGGAGTGTAGCGGATGGACTATCAGGTTGGGCTGCATTTTCTGTTTGCATACTCTGGTTGCATTATCATATTTTTAGGGCTAAGGCCCAGTCTGCTTTTGTATGGGCTTTGGCCGAGTCTGCTACTGTACTGGCTCAGGCCCAGTTAATAAGCGATTAGGGGATTACACACTGAGTTCTCGTAACTCACCCCCTCTGCTTTAACATTGTAGGTGATCCCCAGCATTAGAGGATTTGGAGTTGCGGAGGACTCGGAGGTGGCCATACTTAGGATTTGCTTCATACATTCGGTTTTAACTTATCTTTATTTTGTTTTCTTTAGTTTGGGTAAATATTTTGTAATAAGGCCATTGGATTTCATTTTTCTTTTAAACTTTCTTTTCAGTTATATTCAAACTATAAATGATTAAACTCTGGGTTTTCTAAAAATTTAATAACCATTTTTTTTCAAAATATCACGTTTTCGTAACTACGCAAATTACTATATCTGATTTCTACGCAAAACAAAGTTTTTGCAAATAATAGTAATAACGTTTTTACAATAAACACATAGAAGCAAATCTGAATTTCACAAACATCAAAGCTCGGAGTTTTAAAAAGAATACGAAGTTTTTAATGAACGCGCAGTTTTTAAATAACCTTTTTTATGTGACATGCCAGATCCGGTCATAACGTCTAGGCCGGGTTTGGGGTGTTACATTATGAGCCTTGTATTTTTTGGTATTGAAATGGAAAAAAAATGATGCTTGGTTGAGGTTGATTGAATGCTTATTTATGCTATATATTGGTGCCTTGAAGTTTGATGTAGGTATGCTCAAGGTTGGGTGGCAAATTGACTTGGTAAATAGCCTATTTTTGTCCACACGGGCGTGTGTCTTAGCCGTGTGCGATACACGGTCATGTACATGGACATGTGTAATATCTCGGGATAGGGGCTATTTTTTTATGGCTTTGTTTGCATGTGTCTGCTGTGCTGTGTTGTTGTTTGGGTGGTTTCGGGGCTTAGTTGTAAGTTAGAAGTAAGCCTGAGTAGGTAGGAAAATTTTAGTTTTAAGCTTTATGTGAGAGGAGCTGAAAGAGCTGGGGTTAATAAGTATTATTTGGTGTTTGTGAGCACAAGAGAGGAGCTAGTAAAGTGGCAAAGCATGCGCCACTTGGAGCTTGTGTGTGACGTCAAGTGCAAGGGAGGAGGTCCTGTGTTCAAGCTGCGAAAATCCCACATTTTTGCTTCCTTTTGACGGCATGGAGGGGAGGAGTTGTAGGCAGTTCAAACTCTGCCTAAGACCTAGTCAAATGGTTGAATGGTGGGTGGAGAGTGATTTGTGGATGTGGACTTGTTCAAAGTATTTTGAATGAGTGGTTGTGAGTGTATGTGGGAAGGGTGGCCGAATTTTAGGAGAGTTTGGGGGGGAGTGGACGGTTTGGTAGTGGGGGGAATGAGGTGTGCCGAAATGCACTTTTCATTTTGTGCATTTTCGGTCACATTGGGTAAAAGTAAGTTCTCCCTTTTTGACAAAAGTAAGCCGATTCTTTCTAAAGAATTTCTCTCATTTTTTCTTCACTTTTTCGAAACCGAAAGACCAAACCCCTATAGCTTGCCGAATGTTTCTTGATTTCCTTGTGTTTTCTTTGTTAGCCGAATGTGCTTGAGCCTTCAAACTTCGATCTCTTTTTCACTTTGGCCGAACCCTTCCACCTCTGTGATTGTTGTTCATTTGTGTTGAGTCGAGTCTAACCCCTCTCTTCCTCTCATACTCTCTTTTTCTTCTTGAAACCTCCCTAGCCGAAACTTCATTCTCCAAAATACCTTCCTCCTTTTTCTTTCTTTTTCAAACCGTATGTACCTTTCTCCTCTTTGTTCTACTTTTGTTGTTTAGCCGAATATCAACCCTTTTTTCTCTCCATCTTTCCCTTGTGTTCTTTTCCCTTGTGTGAAGCCGAATCTCTCCCCTCTTCTAGTGGTTCTTGGCCGAAGTTTGGTGTGGTGTGAATCTCTTCAAGCCTTGGTTTTAGTTGGGTTAAGAGGAAGGTAAGTATAGGGCCGAATGGCTATTTCTTTTCTCCTATGTCCTTGTCATTTTGATGTGGTTAAGAGCCGATGGTGGTGATGGGTGGAAGGAGTTAACCTTTTGGTGTTGAATCGATCTTATTGTAGGTCATCTGGATTTGGGTGCAATCGAGAGAAGCTTTCTTTCTCGGTTAAGCAATCGGTAGGTGGTGGTAAGAACGAGTTCTTTTAGTTGATTCCATTTAGTTTTCTTTAAGTCAAGTTATTAAAGGACTAACCGCTTCATTTTTTGGGTGTGGCCGATTGGTGAAGAGAACCATTGTTGGTTCCGGATTTGGTAGGAAACCAAATCAAGTTTAAGGTAAGGATCAACAATGATCTCTTTGGTTTATTTTTGTCTTGGCCGAATAGTATGAGTTCTAATCCCTTGTTTGGCCGATTCTAGGAGCAAGGTGATCGAAGGATTTAGACCGGTTCTTTGGAACTAAGGCTTTCGCGTTAGCAGGTGTGTAAACTAACACACAGATTTCTTAGTAATATGTTAATAACCTGTTTGTGTAAAGTGAGACTATATGGTTGATGGATTTGGTACCCGACGGGGTATGTGCACGGATACGGGTAAGTCCGTTTCATTACGAGATTGGTAGTGATATATGTGATATCATGATATGTGATGTAAATACTACGAGATGCCATGTTGAGCATGTTAGCATGATTGCATGATTTATACCATTTGCATTAGTATGATATGTTATTGGGTGATTTGAGAGGAGGGAGAATATGATATCCGTGTCTTTGGGACACCGTGTCTTTGGGACACCAGAGGTTTGGCACCTCCAGTGGTTTGGCACCACAGATGACATTTTGTGACTTTGGGTCACCAGAGGTTTGGCACCCCAGCGTCTCGTCCCAGTGGTTTAGTACCACAGTGGGTTGGCCCCACAGTTGATTATACGGGATTGACGCCAGTGATTTGGTATCACACGATGGGTTGGTCCCATCATTCGATCCGTGACTACGGTCACCAGTGATTTGGTATCACACTTGTGTCTTTGGGACACCAGAGGTTTGGCACCTCATTGCGACTCGTCCCTGTGGTTAACACCACCGTGGGTTGGCCCCACTTGAGAGATACGGGATTGTCGCTAGTGATTTGGTATCACACGTGGGTTGGCCCCACAGTTGGTTATTTGTGACTTTGGGTCACCAGTGGTTTGGCACCACCAGTGGTTTGGTACCACACGGGGTAGAAAAGGTGTTACGGATGGTTAGGAATGGGTGCATTAATTGTATTGCTTTGTTATGATGTGTGTTAGCATGTTGTATTATCGGGAGGGGGATTTACGCACTGAGTCTTGCGACTCACCCACTCCTTGACATTTCAGGTGACACTTAGACGCGGACATGGAGCCGGGATGGACTCGAGGTGCTCATGCCATGCTTAAATAAGGATTTGCTCAGACTTTATAAAATTTGGTACTTTAGCTTATTTATTACTATTTGGTTTATTTTGGATTGTAAATGGCCTTTAAAATTATGTTTTGCTATGTTTATGCTTAAAGTAGATTTTTAATATGCCTTAACAAATTAAGTGGGTTAAAATTTGCTAAAACTTGGAAAGACAACGATTTCAAAACTACAAATCAATATGTTTTAAACTATACCATCGGGTATCACACTATGATTTGGGGATAAAGAGAACTCAAATGTTTTTCTAATGTAAACTTGATTTTCTACTAAGTCAAAATATTTAGTAACAATAAGAAACAACTTGAACTTTTAAATGAGATAAACTTGTTTTAACTTCTTAACTGAGTAAGTTTTCGAAATTCCTGAGTTTTCAAACAAAACCTCAGTTTCTAAACAATCACGCCCAAGATTTCCGCAAGTACAAAACTTATCAATATGTTTTATCAAACTTTTAACCGGAAACCTACCCTCTCAAAATTCCGATTTTCCTTGTAACCTACCAGATTCGGTCGTGGTGTGTTGACCGGGTTTGGGGTGTTACAATTGTGGTATCAGAGCCAAGTTCAAAGGCTCGGCTGTGGGCCTGAGGCCCAAGAATGTTTTCAAAAGTCTGTTTTAAGTGTTTTTGTTTTGAAATGTATGGTTTGAAAGGCATGGCACCGAGTCTCCGGCACCAATCCGCCCAGGTAAGTACCCATTATTAATGCTTCTGATTTGGATGTAATGCGATGTGATTGGATGATTTGTAGTAGTGGATTACTTTAGAAACTGAAACTGATAGGATTCTGTGAACTCGCGAAAACAAAGCTCTTTACTATTCATAAGACCTTGCTTTAAAACAGTGGAATAAATACTGATGCATAAAACTTCTAAATCAGATACGTACAGAATTTAGTCATGAGTGCTCGAGGTGGACGCGGTCGTGGACATGGTCGTGGTAGAATGACGGTTTAGGATCTGGTCAGGGGTTAGAAAATGAGATACCGGTACCGCCACCAGCTGGAGGTGGTGAGTTTCAAGATCAAACTGGGGACGATGCATTGTCACAGGCGATGCTGCGAGTGTTGGAAAGGGTAGCTGGAGTAGGTGGAGGCGCAGGAGTTAGGAAATCTGTGCCTGAGCGACTTCGGGCAAACGGGGCTGAGGTTTTCCGAGGTGTTTCTGGTGTTGCTCCCAGCACGACTGAGTATTGGCTGGAGGCGACAGAGTGGATTATGGACGATTTAGACCTAACTGCTGAGGAGAAGCTGAAGGGCATAGTATCGCTTCTTCGGGATGAGTCATACCAGTGGTGGCTCACGGTTCAGGACAGTGTGGCAGCAGAGGATCTTACGTGGGATTATTTTAGGGCTCCTTATCAGAAAAAGTACATTGGAGCTAGCTACATCGACGCGCAACGAAAAGCATTTCTGAGGCTTGTCCGGGGGAGTAAGTCTGTGTCTGAGTACGAGGCTGAGTTCTTGAGGCTGAGCCGGTATGCTAGGGGCATTGTGGCTACAGAGCACCAGAGGTGTGTTCGTTTCGAAGATGGCCTGAGAGACGAACTGAGGTTGCTGATTGCTCCACAGCAGGAGCGTGACTTTGCTGTCCTGGTTGAGAAGGCTAAGGTAGCCGAGGGTGTTAAGGAGTCGGTGAGGCAGGGCATGGATAGGAACAGGCATAAGAGGAGCTTTGGGTCTTCTGGGTCGTCGGGTAATCTTCAAAAAAGGGCGAGGCAGAGTGGGCCGAATCAGTCTGGTAGGAATGTTGCTGCTAGTCAGGGACCGCCGCAGTGTAACCGTTGTGGGAAATCTCATTGGGGAGGCTGCTGGACTGGTGGAAAAGGTTGCTTTGAGTGTGGTTCTTTGGATCACCGTGTGAGGGACTGTCCGCGTAAGTTGGCTCGGATTCAGTCTGAGGGTCAGAGCCGTACTCAGTTCAGGAATAATGGACCGCCACCGCAGAGGGGTCGTGGTAATGGCAGAGGAGGTAATGGTTCTGGTCGGGGCCGTGGAGCACCGGGCAGAGGTGTGGGTAGTTCTAGGGCTAGACAGCCTGGGTTAGTGTATGCAGCGAGGCTCCGAGAGGAGGGCGACGCACCAGACGTCATAACCGGTACGTTCTTGATCTTTGGTTCTCCATTTACTGCTTTGATTGATGTGTGTTCGACGCATTCTTACGTTGCTAGTAGTATAGTAGAGACCATGGATTTAGACTCTGAGATATCTTCTAGGCAGATGATTGTAATTAGCCCTTTAGGTCACTCTGTAGTAGTAGATAAGCTGTTTAGAGATGTACCCCTAAAACTCCAAGGGGTAGTGTTTGCTGCTGATCTGATGGAACTGCCGTTTGGGGAGTTCGATCTAATTCTTGGGATGGACTGGTTGGTTAAGTACCAGGCGAGGTTGGATTGCGCGGCTAAGCGTATGGTTCTTAAGACGGTTGAGGGTAATGAAGTGGCTATGATAGGTAATAGGAGAGATTACTTATCTAATGTGGTATCTGCTCTGAAGGCTGAGAAGATGGTCAGGAAGGGCTGTGAAGCGTATGTGGTTCATGTGTATGCTTTGGAGGTTAAAGAGTCTGCGGTAGAGAAAGGTCGTACAGTTAAGGAATTTGCTGATGTGTTTCCTGAGGAGCTTCCGGGTTTGCCGCCGGATCGCGAGGTAGAGTTCGGGATAGATTTGTTACCCGGGACTGCGCCAGTGTCTATTGCTCCGTATAGGATGGCGCCAAAGGAGTTGGTGGAGCTTAAGGCTCAGATCCAAGAGTTGTTGGATCAGGGTTTTATCAGCCAAGTGTTTCGCCTTGGGGAGCGCCGGTACTCTTTGTCAAGAAGAAAGATGGTACGATGCGGATGTGTATAGATTACCGCCAGTTGAATAAGCTGACGATCAAAAACAAGTATCCGTTGCCACAGATAGATGACTTGTTTGATCAGCTCAAGGGTGCAGCGGTATTCTCGAAGATCGACCTGAGGTCTGGGTATCATCAGTTAAAGGTAAAGGAGGCTGATATCCACAAGACAGCGTTTCGGACTCGGTATGGGCATTACGAATTTCTGGTAATGCCGTTCGGGTTGACTAACGCACCGGCAGCATTCATGGATATGATAAATAGGGTGTTTCAGCGGTATTTGGATCAGTTCGTCGTGGTTTTCATAGACGATATCTTGGTGTACTCGAGGACAAAAGAAGAGCATGATGCGCATTTGCGAGTGGTGCTGCAGATTTTGAGGGAGAAGCAGCTCTATGCTAAGTTTAGTAAGTGCGAGTTTTGGCTTAGAGAAGTGACTTTCTTGGGTCATGTAGTGTCAGCTGAGGGGATTCGAGTGGATCCTCGGAAGATTGAGGCAGTTTTGGATTGGAAGCTGCCTAAGTCAGTGGCTGAGATTCGGAGTTTTCTGGGTTTGGCAGGATACTACCGAAGGTTTGTAGAAGGTTTCTCGTTGATTGCAGCGCCGATGACCAAGTTGTTAAGGAAAGAGGTTCCGTTTGTTTGGACTGAGAAACAACAGGAGAGCTTCGACAAGCTTAAGAAAATTCTGACAGAAGCTCCGGTTTTAATTCAACCTGAGGCTGGTAAGGAATTCACAGTGTACTGCGATGCATCACATACGGGATTGGGTTGTGTGCTGATGCAAGAAGGTAAGGTTGTGGCTTACGCATCTCGGCAGCTGAGGCCACATGAGGTCAACTATCCGACGCACGATTTGGAGCTAGCGGCTGTAGTCTTCGCCTTAAAGATTTGGAGGCACTACTTGTACGGAGAGAGATCGATAGTCTACACAGATCATAAGAGTCTGAAGTACCTTTTGACTCAGAAGGACTTGAATCTGAGACAGCATAGATGGGTTGAATTGCTAAAGGATTACGACTGTTCGATTGAGTATCATCCAGGCAAGGCTAACGTGGTGGCAGACGCGTTGAGCCGTAAGGTTGTTTCGGACTTAAAAGCGATGTTTGCCCATTTGAGTTTATATGACGACGGAAGTATTCTGGCAGAATTGCAGGTTAAGCCTACTTGGGTTGAGCAGATCAGAGAGAAACAGTTGGAGGATGAGGTTCTGAGTGCGCAGAGGTTGCAGGTGCAGAATAGTGGGTTGGAAGGTTACAGTTTGTCTAGTGATAAGGTACTGTGTTTTCAAGGTAAAGCTTGTATGCCCAAGGATGTTGAGCTGAGGCAAAAGATTCTGCAGGACGCGCATAGCAGTCCATATGCTATGCATCCTGGAGGTAGTAAGATGTATAGGGATCTTAGAGAACAGTTTTGGTGGCCTGGTCTGAAAAGGGAAGTGACAGAGTTTGTAGGAAAGTGTCTGACTTGTCAGCAGGTCAAGGCTTAGCATCAGTTGCCGTCAGGGTTGCTTCAGCCAGTGAAGATTCCTCAGTGGAAGTGGGAAAGAATAACCATGGATTTCGTCAGTGGATTGCCGCTTACGCCAAGCAAGAAGGATTCAGTTTGGGTAATTGTGGATCGACTGACTAAATCAGCTCACTTTATTCCGATGAAGGTTGACTACTCACTTCAGAAGTTAGCAAAGCTGTATGTGTCCGAGATAGTGAGGTTGCACGGTGTGCCAGTATCGATCATCTCGGATAGGGATCCCAGATTTACGTCAAGGTTCTGGAAAGCGTTGCATCAGGCTCTGGGTACGCGATTAGATTTCAGCACGGCTTTTCACCCGCAGTCTGACGGGCAATCGGAAAGGGTTATTCAGATCTTAGAGGATATGCTGCGAGGTTGTGTTTTGGACTTCAGGGGCAGTTGGGAGGAGTTTCTACCATTAGCTAAGTTTGCCTACAACAATAGTTACCAAACGAGCATCAAGATGGCACCATACGAGGCGTTGTATGGTAGGAAGTGTCGCTTACCTACCTGTTGGACGGAGTTAGGTGAACGTCAGTTGTTGGGACCTAAGTTGGTTGCAGAGACTGAAGACAAGGTTAAGTTGATTCAGGCTCGGTTGAAGGAAGTTTCGGACCGGCAGAAGTCTTATGCCGACCTTCAGCGGAGAGATATAGAGTTTGCTGTGGGGGATCAAGTTTTTCTGAAGGTCTCGCCATGGAAGAAGGTATTGAGGTTCGGAAAGAAAGGCAAGCTAAGTCCGAGGTTTATTGGGCCGTACAAGGTACTGAGACGAGTGGGACCAGTAGCGTACCAGCTTGAGCTGCCAGCAGAGCTAAGTCAGATTCACGATGTATTCCACGTTTCGATGCTTCGGCGTTATCGTTCAGATCCATCACACGTGGTAGCAGTGGAAGAGATCGAGGTAAACCCAGATTTGACCATGGAAGAAGAACCTGTGCAGATTCTGGATCGGGATGTGAAGGTTCTGCGTAGAAAGTTTGTGCCTTTGGTAAAGGTTCTTTGGCGGAATCATGGCGTAGAAGAAGCTACGTGGGAACCCAAGGATGTGATGAGATAGCAATACCCGCAACTCTTCTGATCAGGTAATTTCGAGGTCGAAATTATTTTTAAGGGGGGTAGAACTGTAATATCCCTGGATAGGGGCTATTTTGTTATGGCTTTGTTTGCATGTGTCTGCTGTGCTGTGTTGTTTTTTGGGTGGTTTCGGGGCTTGGTTGTAAGTTAGAAGTAAGCCTGAGTAGGTAGGAAAATTTTAGTTTTAAGCTTTATGTGAGAGGAGCTGAAGGAGCTGGGGTTAATAAGTATTATTTGGTGTTTGTGAGCACAAGAGAGGAGCTAGTAAAGTGGCAAAGCATGCGCCACTTGGAGCTTGTGTGTGACGTCAAGTGCAAGGGAGGAGGTCCTGTGTTCAAGCTGCGAAAATCCCACATTTTTGCTTCCTTTTGACGGCATGGAGGGGAGGAGTTGTAGGCAGTTCAAACTCTACCTAAGACCTAGTCAAATGGTTGAATGGTGGGTGGAGAGTGATTTGTGGATGTGACTTGTTCAAAGTATTTTGAATGAGTGGTTGTGAGTGTATGTGGGAAGGGTGGCCGAATTTTAGGAGAGTTTGGGGGGGAGTGGACGGTTTGGTAGTGGGGGGAATGAGGTCTGCCGAAATACACTTTTCATTTTGTGCATTTTCGGTCACATTGGGTAAAAGTAAGTTCTCCCTTTTTGACAAAAGTAAGCCGATTCTTTCTAAAGAATTTCTCTCATTTTTTCTTCACTTTTTCGAAACCGAAAGACCAAACCCCTATAGCTTGCCGAATGTTGCTTGATTTTCTTGTGTTTTCTTTGTTAGCCGAATGTGCTTGAGCCTTCAAACTTCGATCTCTTTTTCACTTTGGCTGAACCCTTCCACCTCTGTGATTGTTGTTCATTTGTGTTGAGTCGAGTCTAACCCCTCTCTTCCTCTCATACTCTCTTTTTCTTCTTGAAACCTCCCTAGCCGAAGCTTCATTCTCCAAAATACCTTCCTCCTTTTTCTTTCTTTTTCAAACCGTATGTACCTTTCTCCTCTTTGTTCTACTTTTGTTGTTTAGCCGAATATCAACCCTTTTTTCTCTCCATCTTTCCCTTGTGTTCTTTTCCCTTGTGTTAAGCCGAATCTCTCCCCTCTTCTAGTGGTTCTTGGCCAAAGTTTGGTGTGGTGTGAATCTCTTCAAGCCTTGGTTTTAATTGGGTTAAGAGGAAGGTAAGTATAGGGTCGAATGACTATTTCTTTTCTCCTGTGTCCTTGTCGTTATGATGTGGTTAAGAGCCGATGGTGGTGATGGGTGGAAGGAGTTAACCTTTTGGTGTTGAACCGATCTTATTGTAGGTCATCTGGATTTGGGTGCAATCGAGAGGAGCTTTCTTTCTCAGTTAAGCAATCGGTAGGTGGTGGTAAGAACGACTTCTTTTAGTCGATTTCATTTAGTTTTCTTTAAGTCAAGTTATTAAAGGACTAACCGCTTCATTTTTTCGGTGTGGCCGATTGGTGAAGAGAACTATTGTTGGTTCCGGATTTGGTTTATTTTTGTCTTGGCCGAAAAGTATGAGTTCTAATCCCTTGTTTGGCCGATTCTAGGAGCAAGGTGATCGAAGGATTTAGACCGGTTTTTTGGAACTAAGGCTTTCGCGTTAGTAGGTGTGTAAACTAACACACAGATTTCTTAGTAATATGTTAATAACCTGTTTGTGTAAAGTGAGACTATATGGTTGATGGATTTGGTACCCGACGGGGTATGTGCACGGATACGGGTAAGTCCGTTTCATTACGAGATTGGTAGTGATATATGTGATATCATGATATGTGATGTAAATACTACGAGATGCCATGTTGAGCATGTTAGCATGATTGCATGATTTATACCATTTGCATTAGTATGATATGTTATTGGGTGATTTGAGAGGAGGGAGAATATGATATCCGTGTCTTTGGGACACCGTGTCTTTGGGACACCAGAGGTTTGGCACCTCCAGTGGTTTGGCACCACAGATGACATTTTGTGACTTTGGGTCACCAGAGGTTTGGCACCTCAGCGTCTCGTCCCAGTGGCTTAGTACCACAGTGGGTTGGCCCCACAGTTGATTATACGGGATTAACGCCAGTGATTTGGTATCACACGATGGGTTGGTCCCATCATTCGATTCGTGACTACGGTTACCAGTGATTTGGTATCACACTTGTGTCTTTGGGACACCAGAGGTTTGGCACCTCATTGCGACTCGTCCGTGTGGTTAACACCACCGTGGGTTGGCCCCACTTAAGAGATACGGGATTGTCGCTAGTGATTTGGTATCACACGTGGGTTGGCCCCACAGTTGGTTTTTTGTGACTTTGGGTCGCCAGTGGTTTGGCACCACATTGATGGATATCGTGACTTTGGGTCACCAGTGGTTTGGTACCACCAGTGGTTTGGTACCACACGGGGTAGAAAAGGTGTTACGGATGGTTAGGAATGGGTGCATTAATTGTATTGCTTTGTTATGATGTGTGTTAGCATGTTGTATTATCGAGAGGGGGATTTATGCACTGAGTCTTGCGACTCACCCACTCCTTGACATTTCAGGTGACACTTAGACGCGGACATGGAGCCGGGATGGACTCGAGGTGCTCATGCCATGCTTAAATAAGGATTTGCTCAGACTTTATAAAATTTGGTACTTTAGCTTATTTATTACTATTTGGTTTATTTTGGATTGTAAATGGCCTTTAAAATTATGTTTTGCTATGTTTATGCTTAAAGTAGATTTTTAATATGCCTTAACAAATTAAGTGGGTTAAAATTTGCTAAAACTTGGAAAGACAACGATTTCAAAACTACAAATCGATATGTTTTAAACTATATCATCGGGTATCACACTATGATTTGGGGATAAAGAGAACTCAAATGTTTTTCTAACGTAAACTCGATTTTCTACTAAGTCAAAATGTTTAGTAACAATAAGAAACAACTTGAACTTTTAAATGAGATAAACTTCTTTTAACTTCTTAACTGAGTAAGTTTTCGAAATTCCTGAGTTTTCAAACAAAACCTCAGTTTCTAAACAATCACGCCCAAGATTTCCGCAAGTACAAAACTTATCAATATGTTTTATCAAACTTTTAACCAGAAACCTACCCTCTCAAAATTCCGATTTTCCTCGTAACCTACCAGATTCGGTCGTGGTGTGTTGACCGGGTTTGGGGTTTTACAACATGTATCCCCTGGTGTTCCCTGGTGTTGAAGTTAAAATCAAGTCAGTATGCTCCACACGGCTTCACACATGGGTGTACACGGGCGTGTGTGTTGGCCATGTGACCCAAGTCAGAGAATTACACGGGGTCGAACACGGGCTAGGACACGGCCATATGCTCCCATTTTGAATGTCCACACGGCCTGTGACATGGGCATGGCTGTTGGCTGTGTGAGACACATGGGCATGTGTCCTCTGTTTTTGAGAAAATTTTCTAAGTGTTTAAAAAGTTTCCAAAGTTATCGGTTTAGTTCCGAACCAGTCCCAATGCATGTTTAGGGCCTCGTAGGCTCGTATTAGGGATAAATTGATTGAGATTGAATGATGATTGCATTAATTGAGAAAATGTACGATAAGTGAATGTTTAATTTTTTTTATAAGTCCGGTAATACTCTGTAACTCTATTCCTTCGTTGAATAAGGGTGAGGGGTGTTACATGTATAAACTATGACTTTGGTGTCCATTGAATAAGCTCTGAATTTTTCAAAGGCGAATACCACCGCTAACAATTCTTTCTCCGTGGTGATATAATTGAGCTGTGAATCTGTCAACGTACGACTGGCATAGTATATAGCATGAAACATCTTGGCTTTTCTTTACCCGAAAACTGCTCCTACAGCAAAGTCACTTGCATTACACATCAGTTCGAACAATAAAGTCCAGTCTGGTGCAGTGACTATAGGTGCTATAATTAATCGCTCCTTTAACTCTTTGAACACTTTTGAGCATAACTCGTCAAAATGAAATGGTATGTTTTGTTCCAACAATTGACACAGAGGTTTGGATATCTTAGAGAACTCCTTGATAAAGCCACGGTAAAATCTTGCATGACCCAAGGAAGCTTCTGATTCCTTTCATTGAAGTGGTTGGTGGCAACTTTTCAATCTATTTTTGCTTTTTGACGACAATTCATTGTTGTGAAAGCTTGTGGCCCAAAACAATGGCTTTACAAACCATGAAGTGGCATTTTCCCAATTCAACACAATATTTGTTTCTTGACATCAGCAAAGTACTAACTCCAAAATTTTCAAACAGTCTTCATGTAACATCCCGAAATTGGGCTTAAGAGAATTGAGCCCAATGGGCCTTAGGCGTAGTAGCGTTTAAAATTTTTGAGAACGGCATTAATGCAAGTTAGACTTATTAGATAAGTGATTTTGGAAGATTATAGGGCTTCTATAAAGTCCCGGGATCAAATATTGGCTTTGGGGAAATTTTGGTTTTAGGTGAAAAAAACCCTGGAAGTGGAGTGTGTGGTGTAGTGGCAAAGTGACGCCACATAAGAGGCAAGGGGGGTGACGCCACAATGAAGGAAGGAGGTCCAAGGTTCAAGTCTTGGCTTTTGCATTTTGGTTTCTTTTTACTTGGATCTTAGAATTTGGGTCATAGTTTATATTTAGTTGCGCATGGTTTAAGACACAAGAGGAGCTTGTGGCCAAGTGGTTAGCGGCGTGGATTATGTTGCAAGGGAGCCTAGGTTCGAATCTCATGAGAAGCAAGGGAGTATTTATTTTACGGATTGGGAGGCAAGAGTTTCAGTAGAAGTTGGTCGCAGCGCGGTTTAGCACCAGAGTCCTATCAGGTGTGTAACTCTCTCTACTCTAGTTGTAGAGCGGCAAATGCCGAAGTGCCGGTCACGGCAATAGTAGCCACACGAGCGTGCGAGCGCATGTGTGGGGCTTTGACGCCATAGTTGAGGGCATCAGTAGTATTCTTGTGGGATGGGGCTGCTTGGGCCACGATGGGTTAAAGTGGGCCCGATGGGCCCGTGGGCCCAAATGAGTAAATTGTATGTTTGTTTAGAATATGTTGAACTAGACTAGGTGGAATTTATATACGTGGCTACATTTGTCTAGGTGGGCCACACGAGCGCGTGGGCCCGAATGGGCCAAAATTGGGTTTTAAGCCCAATAGCCCGGTAAAGACAGAATTGGTAGTCGAGTCGCTCGGGGCGACATTGGGCCTTCAGAAAGGCATTTCCAGGTACGAAATTACTGAAATACCCTTAGTGGGTAAATTACCAAAATACCCCTAAAAGGTAAATTACAGTTATACCCTTAGAGGTTGATTGGCTTGATTATATCGTATTTTTTATTTTGATTATGATGGTAATTTGTTTCATACGGTATCTGTGATATACGATTTGCATACATGTCATACTGCATACGAATTATTATGTCATGTTGCATGGGTTTGATGAGAGGAGGGGGAAGATTGATATCCGTGACTTTGGGTCACCAGTGGTTTGGCACCACTAGTGGTTTGGTACAACAGTTAATTTCGTGACTTTGGGTCACTAGAGGTTTGGCACCTCATAGCGACTCGTCCAAGTGGTTTAACACCACAGTGGGTTGGCCCCACAGTTGATATATCGGGATTGTCGCCAGTTATTTGGTATCACAATGTGGGTTGGCCCCACACTTGGATTATTGATATTCGTGACTTTGGGTCACCAGAGGTTTGGCACCTCATAGCGACTCGTGCCAGTGGCTTAGCACCACAGTGGGTTGGCCCCACATTTGATATAACGGGATTGTCGCCAGTGATTTGGTATCACAACGTGGGTTGGCCCCACAGATGGGTTATTCGTGACTTTGGGTCACCAGTGGTTTGGCACCACCAGTGGTTTGGTACCACACGGGGTAGAAACGGAGTTATGGATGGCTAGGTTTGGGTGCATGATATATTGCTTGGTTATGATTTGTGTAAGCATGTTGCATTAACCGGAAGGGGGATTATGCACTGAGTCTTGGTGACTCACCTTCTCCCTTATTTTTTTCAGGTGATTCGTAGATTGCGGATGAGGAGCCAGGTGGACTCGGGGTGGCCATGCGATAATTATTTTCAGGTTTACATGGACTTTTGACTTGGGTACTTATTTTAAATTTCGGTTTTTATTTGGGTTTGTAATAAGGCCTTTGGTATTTTATTTGGTTTTAGCTTTTAATTTGGTTACTGTTCATTATTAAATGTTCAATATGGGATTTTTCTAAAATGATATTAAACTGTTTTTATTCAAAATTACTTAAGCTCGATTTTCACAACAAATACAATTTTATTCAAATTAATAACAACTTTGTAAAATGGGCATTGAAATGAATCGGCTCTTATAAACAAACCACAAAACGCGGAGTTTCAAAAAGAATACGAACTTTTTAACGAACGCACAATTTTTTTAGACATTCCTTTCATGTGACATGCCAGATCCGGTCGTAATGTCTAGGCCAGGTTTGGGGTGTTACAATTATGGTATCAGAGCCTAGGTTCAAAAACTCGGCTGTGGGTTTGGGTTCAAAAATGTTTTCAAAGGATGGTTTAGAAAAATATATATCTCTTTTCTGGAAGTATGGCACCCGAGTTACCGGCACCAAATCCGTAAGTTCCTTTTTACTTTATTTTATTAAATGCTGAATGATTGTATTTATTCAGCGATGTGTGGATGTGATGCTTGAATATAGGAATTGTATGTATGTGGGAAAAATATCTGTTTGCTCCGGTGTTAGATAGTTGGTTATGTAAAGGATTCCAAGATTTAGTTGGAAAGTATATTAGTTTTATTAAGATCAGAGTGCGCATCGTGAGCGTAGTGTTGTAGGTTAGGATGTGTGACTGTACCAATAGTTGGAAATTTCGAGGACAAAATTTCTTTAAGGATGGTAGATTTGTAACATCCCGAAATTGGGCTTAGGAGAATTGAGCCCAATGGGCCTTAGGCGTAGTAGCGTTTAAAATTTTTGAGAACGGCATTAATGCAAGTTAGACTTATTAGATAAGTGATTTTGGAAGATTAGAGGGCTTCTATGAAGTCCCGGGATCAAATATTGGCTTTGGGGAAATTTTGGTTTTAGGTGAAAAAAACCCTGGAAGTGGGCAGGTAGGCCTTAAGAATAAAATATGGAGAAAATGACACAAGTGGAGTGTGTGGTGCAGTGGCAAAGTGACGCCACATAAGAGGCAAGGGGGGTGACGCCACAAGGAATGAAGGAGATCCAAGGTTCAAGTCTTGGCTTTTGCATTTTGGTTTCTTTTTACTTGGATCTTAGAATTTGGGTCATAGTTTATATTTAGTTGCGCATGGTTTAAGACACAAGAGGAGCTTGTGGCCAAGTGGTTAGCGGCGTGGATTATGTTGCAAGGGAGCCTGGGTTCGAATCTCATGAGAAGCAAGGGAGTATTTATTTTGCGGATTGGACGGCAAGAGTTTCAGCTGAATTTAAACTCTACTGACGAAGGGATCCCACATCTGAAAGACACAAAGAATGAAGGTGAAGAGCTAGCTATATAAAGAGCATCCTAGGAGGAAAGTAAACACATCTTGGAGGGCGTTTGGGCACAGGAGTGGTCGCAGCGCGGTTTAGCACCAGAGTCCTATCAGGTGTGTAACTCTCTCTACTCTAGTTGTAGAGCGGCAAATGCTGAAGTGCCGGTCACGGCAATAGTAGCCACACGTGCGTGCGAGCGCATGTGTGGGGCTTCGACGCGATAGTTGAGGCCATCAGTAGTATTCTTGTGGGATGGGGCTACTTGGGCCACGATGGGCCCATGGGCCCAAATGAGTAAATTGTATGATTGTTTAGAATATGTTGAACTAGACTAGGTGAAATTTATATACGTGGCTAGTTTTGTGCTACATGGGCCACACGAGCGTGTGGGCCCGAATGGGCCGGAATCGGGTTTCAGGCCCAATAGTCCGATAAAGACAGAATTGGTAGTCAAGTCGCTCGGGGCGACATTGGGCCTTCAGAAAGGCCATTCCAGGTACGAAATTACTGAAATACCCTTAGTGGGTAAATTACCAAAATACCCCTAGAAGGTAAATTACTGTTATACCCTTAGAGGTTGATTGGCTTGATTATGTCGTATTTGTTATTTTGATTATGATGGTAATTTGTTTCATACGGTATCTGTGATATATGATTTGCATACATGTCATACTGCATACGAATTATTATGTCGTATTGCATGGGTATGGTGAGAGGAGGGGGAAGATTGATATCCGTGACTTTGGGTCACCAGTGGTTTGGCACCACCAGTGGTTTGGTACCACAGTTAATTTCGTGACTTTGGGTCACCAGAGGTTTGGCACCTCATAGCGACTCGTCCCAGTGGTGTAACACCACAGTAGGTTGGCCCCACAGTTGATATATCGGGATTGTCGCCAGTGATTTGGTATCACAATGTGGGTTGGCCCCACACTTGGATTATTGATATTCGTGACTTTGGGTCACCAGAGGTTTGGCACCTCATAGCGACTCGTGCCAGTGGCTTAGCACCACAGTGGGTTGGCCCCACATTTGATATAACGGGATTGTCACCAGTGATTTGGTATCACAACGTGGGTTGGCCCCACAGATGGGTTATTCGTGACTTTGGGTCACCAGTGGTTTGGCACCACATTATTATTGGATATCAGTGAGTTTGGGTCACCAGTGGTTTGGCACCATCAGTGGTTTGGTACCACACGGGGTAGAAACGGAGTTATGGATGGCTAGGTTTGGGTGCATGATATATTGCTTGTTTATGATTTGTGTAAGCATGTTGCATTAACCGGGAGGGGGATTATGCACTTAGTCTTGGTGACTCACCTTCTCCCTTATTTTTTTCAGGTGATTCGTAGATCGCGGATGAGGAGCCTGGTGGACTCGGGGTGGCCATGCGATAATTATTTTCGGGTTTACATGGACTTTTGACTTGGGTACTTATTTTAAATTTCGGTTTTTATTTGGGTTTGTAATAAGGCCTTTGGTATTTTATTTGGTTTTAGCTTTCAATTTGGTTACTGTTCATTATTAAATGTTCAATATGGGATTTTCCTAAAATGATAAAAAACTATTTTTATTCAAAATTACTTAAGCTCGATTTTCACAACAAATACAATTTTATTCAAATTAATAACAACTTTGTAAAATGGGCATTGAAATGAATCGGCTCTTATAAACAAACCACAAAACGCGGAGTTTCAAAACGAATACGAACTTTTTAACGAACGCACAATTTTTTTAGACATTCCTTTCATGTGACATGCCAGATCCGGTCGTAATGTCTAGGCCGGGTTTGGGGTGTTACAATTATGGTATCAGAGCCTAGGTTCAAAAACTCGGCTGTGGGTTTGGGTTCAAAAATGTTTTCAAAGGATGGTTTAGAAAAATATATATCTCTTTTCTGGAAGTATGGCACCCGAGTTACCGGCACCAAATCCGTAAGTTCCTTTTTACTTTATTTTATTAAATGCTGAATGATTGTATTTATTCAGCGATGTGTGGATGTGATGCTTGAATATAGGAATTGTATGTATGTGGGAAAAATATCTATTTGCTCCGGTGTTAGATAGTTGGTTATGTAAAGGATTCCAAGATTTAGTTGGAAAGTATATTAGTTTTATTAAGATCAGAGTGCGCACCGTGAGCGTAGTGTTGTAGGTTAGGATGTGTGACTGTACCTATAGTTGGAAATTTCTAGGACGAAATTTCTTTAAGGACGGTAGATTTGTAACATCCCGAAATTGGGCTTAGGAGAATTGAGCCCAATGGGCCTTAGGCGTAGTAGCGTTTAAAATTTTTGAGAACGGCATTAATGCAAGTTAGACTTATTAGATAAGTGATTTTGGAAGATTAGAGGGCTTCTATGAAGTCCCGGGATCAAATATTGGCTTTGGGGAAATTTTGGTTTTAGGTGAAAAAAACCCTGGAAGTGGGCAGGTAGGCCTTAAGAATAAAATATGGAGAAAATGACACAAGTGGAGTGTGTGGTGTAGTGGCAAAGTGACGCCACATAAGAGGCAAGGGGGGTGACGCCACAAGGAAGGAAGGAGGTCCAAGATTCAAGTCTTGGCTTTTGCATTTTGGTTTCTTTTTACTTGGATCTTAGAATTTGGGTCATAGTTTATATTTAGTTGCGCATGGTTTAAGACACAAGAGGAGCTTGTGGCCAAGTGGTTAGCGGCGTGGATTATGTTGCAAGGGAGCCTAGGTTCGAATCTCATGAGAAGCAAGGGAGTATTTATTTTGCGGATTGGACGGCAAGAGTTTCAGCTGAATTTAAACTCTACTGACGAAGGGATCCCACATCTGAAAGACACAAAGAATGAAGGTGAAGAGCTAGCTATATAAAGAGCATCCTAGGAGGAGAGTAAACACATCTTGGAGGGCGTTTGGGCACAGGAGTGGTCGCAGCGCGGTTTAGCACCAGAGTCCTATCAGGTGTGTAACTCTCTCTACTCTAGTTGTAGAGCGGCAAATGTTGAAGTGACGGTCACGGCAATAGTAGCCACACGTGCGTGCGAGCGCATGTGTGGGGCTTCGACGCGATAGTTGAGGCCATCAGTAGTATTCTTGTGGGATGGGGCTACTTGGGCCACGATGGGCCCATGGGCCCAAATGAGTAAATTGTATGATTGTTTAGAATATGTTGAACTAGACTAGGTGGAATTTATATACGTGGCTAGTTTTGTGCTACGTGGGCCACACGAGCGTGTGGGCCCGAATGGGCCGGAATCGGGTTTCAGGCCCAATAGTCCGATAAAGACAGAATTGGTAGTCGAGTCACTCGGGGCGACATTGGGCCTTCAGAAAGGCCATTCCAGGTACGAAATTACTGAAATACCCTTAGTGGGTAAATTACCAAAATACCCCTAGAAGGTAAATTACTGTTATACCCTTAGAGGTTGATTGGCTTGATTATGTCGTATTTGTTATTTTGATTATGATGGTAATTTGTTTCATACGGTATCTGTGATTTGGAGTAAGGATATTTAGTAAGCTTAAATACTTAGTTTGTGATTTGGAGGGTTAACCCGTTTATCTGATTAAGTGTGTTGATGGAGACCAACACCAGTCAAGGTGGGCAGGCAAAAGTCCCTATCCCGAAGTTCAAGAAGAGGGCTGTCTCGGCGGTTCGGGATTGGCCACCGGGGCGTGGGCCAGCAGCAGGGGATAGCTATAGGTAGATAGCTGTTGTTTCTTTGAGCGATAGCGTAGGGATCGAAAGTTTAGAACTGCAAGTGATAAGGTGCGTAATCATCGCACTATTTCTCGGTTATTTGCTTGCTAATGCTTGTACATATGCATGATGTGTGGTAGCCGATTATAATGGCTTGAGTGGTGAATGCTTATTTTGGGTAATTGGACATCAGGTGAGTAAAGTCTTTGATATTAAGTTATTTATGATGTATATACATGCTATGGTAATTAACATATGATGCCTACTCTTTTGTTATGATCTGACATGTCACATTTTCACATACATACATGGGAGGTGGATTGGATCGATGAAGGAAGGAGTGTACATGTTGATGTACGTGGTCTAATGTTAGCTCGGGCTACATTAGCGCTTGATGGTGAGCTGTGTGCTACCTCAAGGGAGGTGTGGCTCGGTGCCCATCTCAGCGGTTGATGGCTATGTGCGTTACTGTAGACGGAGTATGTTGTTAGGATCACTTTGGTTGATCGGTGGCTCAGCCACGGCCTTGAGCAGCGAGTTGCCAAGGTAAGGTTTATAGATCACGATGTGATCAGTGGTGGATTATCCACGGCCTTAGGCAGGGAGTCTGCTAAGGTAGGTGTTACGGTTGGATAGTAGGTTGGGCTGAAATGCATTCTTGCATGATTTGTTTCGAGGACTGTGTGGGTATGGGTCAAGCCCATACGTGTGGAAATATGTGTTGTGATTATGCACTGAGTCAGTGGACTCACTCTATTTTCTTAACCATTTCAGGTGATGCGTAAAGTTGGACCGGGTTCGGAGAGGACGCAAGGTGGCCCATGCAGAGGAGGATATTTTGAATATTTTAATCATTTTTATGTTAAGTATTTGGTTTAAATATTTGGGTTGTAATAAGGGCCTTAGAATTTTTTTATTATTATCTTTGGTACTATTTTATTTTTAATTTAATTATGGTTTGATTAATTTGATTTACTATGTGAAATTGATTTTTATTTTAGCAACCTATTTATTCAATATATATATATATATATATAATTTAATAAAGTGTTTTTAATGCGGACATTTTTATAATACCAAAGTTTAAAGTATAGTTTTAAAAGTACAAGGGTTTTACCAAAAAGTTAGTAAATCTTACTGTTATATTCGAAGTTAACAAGGATTTTCAACTGTCTTTCCGAAGTGACATAACCAGATTCGGTCGTAGTGAATGGGCCGGGTTTGGGGATGTTACACTTGGTATTTAAGCAGTCCTACCGACTCACCTCCTCTTTACTCGAATCCTACCTGGTGCGTAGCTACGGTTCACCTTAACCAAGAGGGCTTGTTCATAGGCTTAACCAATTATTAAAACCCGAAAGGGATTAGTCTTACTGTTTTAAAACCCTTAGTTTTAAAAAAAAAATTCAAATTTACCCCTTTGGTTTGTAAACCCTAAATTTGGTTTTGAAAGACGTTTTCTCGATTTACAAAATTACTAGAATACCCCTACTTGCAGAATTACAAAAAAATGCCCCTGTATTGTAAAATTACCGTATTACCCTCAACTTTTGTTAAAATGATTTTACTTTGCAAAATATCAAAATCTCGAAATTTCAAAATATTAAGATACTCGGGTTTGTGGAAATTTACGAAAATACCCTTGGTTGATAAAATTACCAAAATGCCCTTGGTTTCTAAATTTTCATATTACCCTCGATTTTTACTAAAGTGTTCCTACATTACAAAGATCTCAAAAAAATTTCTGTTGTACAAGTATCAAGCTATCCTGATTTGGGAGAATTTACGAAAATGCCCTTGACTTACAAAATTACTGAAATAACCCCGATTTCTGAAATTTTTACAACACCTCT
Organism: Gossypium australe; assembly: GCA_005393395.2. Classification (NCBI taxonomy): domain Eukaryota; kingdom Viridiplantae; phylum Streptophyta; class Magnoliopsida; order Malvales; family Malvaceae; genus Gossypium; species Gossypium australe. The sequence goes on from CM016626.1 coordinate 50,045,247, forward strand.
CTTATTTCAAAAACAAATTTTCGAGATGACCCCCGAGATTCTGTAAAGACTGAAATACCAGTAATTTGAAAATTATTTTCAAGTTAACTCTGTTTTATTACCGAAATACCCCGGTAGGAAAGTGACGAAATTACCCCTAGGTTGGGAATGAAACTTTGATTGATCGAAAGAACTACTTCAGGAAACTTCTTTCATAAAATTTGCTCATGGATAAACAGTGGAACAAAATTTCTAATGCATAAAACTTTCTAAACAGATTAAATCGCGACGCTAGATATGAGTTCTAGGGGACGGGGTCGCAATACTCGTGGATGTGGTAGAGGCAGGATGTCAGTATCGAAACCGGTTGGGTCTGGCCATGGGTCAGAAAGTGAGGTGCCGCCACCACCAGCTGTTGAGAGTGAACATCAGGATCAAACAGGAAGAGACGACGCAGCATCGCAGGCTATGCTGCGGGTGCTTGAGCTAATGGCAGGAGCCAATGTGGGCAATAGGACTCGGAAGTCAGTGCCCGAGAGACTTAGGTCGAATGGAGCCGAGGTTTTCAGAGGAGTGTCTGGGGTAGCTCCGAACGTGGCAGAGTACTGGCTTGAGGCAGTGGAAAGGATTATGGATGACTTGGATCTAACTGCTGAGGAGAAGCTTAAGGGTGCTGTTTCGTTGCTACGGGATGAGGCCTACCAGTGGTGGCTCACTGTTAAGGAAGGTACCCCTGCCGATCGAGTGGACTGGGGTTACTTTAAGATCAAGTTCGAGGGGAAGTATGTCGGAGCGAGTTATGTGGACGCTCAGAGGAAGGCGTTCCTCAATTTGGTACAAGGTGGCAAGTCAATAGCAGAATACGAGGCTGAGTTTCTGCGGTTGAGTCGGTATGCTCGGGGCATCGTGGCTACCGATTATGAGAGATGCGTCAGATTTGAAGATGGGCTGCGGGATGAGCTGCGGGTTTTGATTGCTCCGCAACGGGAAAGAGACTTCGCCATTTAGTGGAGAAAGCTCGGAAAGCTGAAGAGGTCAAGAGGACTGAGAGACAGAATAGAGATAGAGAAAGGAACCGGGATAAGAGGAGTTGCGGATCGCCAGAACCGTTTGAAAGATCTCAGAAAAGACCGAGGGTTGAGACTTCTGCTCGTATTTTTAAGTCAGCTACTCGGAATCCAGATCGTCCGTGTGCTCGGTGTGGAAGGTATCATGTTGGCGAGTGCTGGAATCGGGTTCGAGAATGCTTCAGATGCAAGTCCAAGTCTCATCTGATTAAAGATTGTCCTCAGGATCCGAATAGGACCCGGACATTAGGCCAAGGTTATGTGCAGCCGGGTAGAGGTGGTCAGCAGGCAACAAGGGGTCGTGATCCGAACCATGGAGGGAATGGTTCCGACCGAGGTCGTGGAGCTTTAGGCAGCGGTAATGGTAGCACTGAGGCAAGACAGCCAGGTCTGGTTTATGCAGTCCGTCGGAGGGAGGATGATGATGTGCCGGATATGTCAGCGGGTAAGTTTCTTATGTCTGAAATATTCTGAATTGTTTTGTTCGCTATAGTGGCAGTTTGTTTTTTGTATTGCTAGTAAAAGTATCTATAACTTTGAGTGTGGACTTAGAAATTGTACTTAGAAATATGGTAGTTTCTTAAGATCAGTGTGCGCAGCGATAGCATAGTGTGGTGAATTAGGATGTACGACCGTTAGGCAACTAAGTAATTTCGAGGACGAAATTATTTTGAGGGTAGAATTGTAACATCCGGGTTCTAGGGGTTATGCATTTAGTGCATATCTCAAGTGATGGTAGGCTTATGGTGATGTTGGATGAGTTTTAGGGGGGTTTGGAGAACCCTAGAAGGTAAGAGATGCCTTAGGAAAAATTTTGGTTTTTAGTGCTAAGGAGGGGAGCTTGGCTTTGGAGGTATTAAGAGAAATATTTGGGAGGTTAAGACACAAGAGAAGGCTTGGCAGAGTGGCAAGGGAGACGCCACTTAGAGCATGGAGAAGTGACGCCTCAAGGTGCAAGGGGGGCCAGAGTTCGAGCTGCGAAGGCAGCATTTTGCTTTTGTTTTTGCGTCAGGGAAGGCGGAAGTGTTGGAGCCGGCCATGGCACTTGAAAAGAGGATTTTAAATGGGTCAAATGTTTTTAAATGAATGGCCAAGAGAATACTTGAGTTGGTTTTTGTTTGAATTTGTTTGAAAGGTTGGTGTAGAGTGTTTTTAGGAGGGAATCAAGGGATTGGGTGTGAGGTAGAGTTGGACGGCTAGGGGGGTTCTCTTAAGGGTAGTTTCGGCCATGAAGTCTATTTAAGGGGTGGTGAGCTTCCCTTTGCCGAATTTTAGTTCTTCTAAAGTCTTACTTCTTTTTGCTTCCTTCTTTGTTTCCCTTTTTGTCATTTGGCCGAACCTTCAAGTGAAGCTTACCTCTTTTCCTTTTTTGTTTTTGAAACCGAAAGCCATTAGCAGCATAGACCTTGCCGATTTCTCCCTTGGACTTGTTGGCCGAATCTTCATTTGTGAATCTCGTTCATCCTTTATTTCCTCTCCTTTCCATATTTGTTCAAACCACCTTAGTCTTGCTGAAATCTCCCCTCTTCTTTTAGTTTTCTTTTGGGCCGAATATTAGGGTGGTGTTGATCTCCTTGAGTTGCCTTTTCAATCGTTGGAGAAGGTAAGTAGGCATAGCCGAATACCTATTTCTGTCTCTCTCTGTTCTCTGTCGACTTTTACAAAGGTAAGAGCCGATTTCGGCACTTGGTTGGAAGTCTGTTTATCGATTGTTTTGGAACCGTTATTGGGCCTCTGGGATTTGGAAGCAATCAAGCGTAGCCTCCTCTCTCTGTTAATCAGTTGGTAAGTGGTGGTAAGGTTGCGTTAGCTTTTCTTTGCTTTAAGGATTTATGTCTTGCCCTTTGTTGTCTCTAAAAGGGTGTTTAGGCCGATTGTAGGGAAGTGAAGCAAGAGCACTTAACGTGTGGAGGCTTGTGTTCAAGGGACGATAGGAGCAAGGGGCAGTCCCAGGTTGGTTAAGCAAGTCGACAGAAGCATTAAGTAACCTTCGGGATTCAAGGTTGTTTTGGTAAGAAATATTTGGTAAAGATTCTATACTTAGATTTATGACTTGGATTTATGATTTGGAGGTTTAACCGGTTTATCTGATTAAGCGTTTGATGGAAGCGAGTACCAGTCTAGGAGCGAAGGAGAAAGTCCCTATCCCAAAGTTTAAGAAAAGAGCTGTCTCGGCGGTTCGGGATTGGCCACCGGGGTGTGGGCCATCAGCAGGAGAGAGCTATAGGCAGATAGCCGTATTTTCGTTTAGCGATAGTATTGGAATCGAGAGCTTAGAACTCCAAGTGATTAGGTGCGTAATCATCGCACTATTTATTCGGTTATTTGCTTGCTAACGTTTATACATATGTATGATGTGTGGTAGCCGATCATAATGGCTTAAGTGGTGAATACCATATTTTGGGTAATCGGATATCAGGTGAGTAAGTTTGTGATATTAAGTTTTTTTTTACATGTATATATTTATGTGTATATGATGTGGTAATGATATGAGATGTATACTCATTTTGTATGACGATTTGACATGAGGCATGCACATACATGCATGGGAATTTGAGTTGATCGAGGAAGGAAGGGTGTACACATTGATGTACGTGGTCTAATGTTAGCCTCGGCTACATTAGCGCTTGATGAGTTGCTGTGTGCATCATCAAGGGAGATGTTGGCTAGGTGCCCATCTCGGCGGTTGATAGCTGAGTGCATCACCGTAGACAGATTACTGTTGGGATCACTTATGTGATCGGTGGCTCAGCCATGGCTTTGTGCAGCAGGTCTGCCGAGGTGTGAGATGTGGATCACTCGGTTGTGATCGGTGGATTAGCCACGGCCTTGAGCAGGGAGTCTGCTAAGGTTGGAGTATTGGATGGACCTAGGTTGGGCTGTGATGCATGAGTGCATGAATGGTTCGTGGATTGTATGGATATGGGCCAAGCCCATACGTGTGGAAATATGTGTTATGATTATGCACTAAGTCTGGGGACTCACCCCATTATTTTTTTCTTAACCATTTCAGGTGATGCGTAAAGTTGGACCGGGTTAGGAGAGGATGCAAGGTGGCCCATGCCGAAGAAAAAGTTTAATTATTTTAAGCTTATTTATATTAAGTATTGGTTGTAATGAGGGCCTTATTATTATTTTTGGAATTATTTTATTATCATTTTAATTATGGTTTGATTAATTTGAATTGCTATGTGAAAATGATTTTATTTTAGCAAGTTATTTATTCAAGAGATATACACTAAAGTCTTAATATGGACATTTTATAATAACAAAGTGGTAAGTATAATTTTAAATAGACAAACAGTTTTCAAAAGTCCACCAATTACAATGTTTTATTCTAAAGTCAAAAGATTTTTAACCGTCTTTCCGCAGTGGCATAACCAGATTCGGTCGTAGTGAATGGGCCGGGTTTGGGGATGTTACAATGATGGGGGATGATGGATGAGGGATGATTAGGAATGGTGAAATGAAGTCTTATTTATAGGTGAAGAGAGGAGAATAGTTTGTTAAAAATAGAGAGGTTTTATTCTCTTCAAGCTTCTTCAATATGTGGCAGGCCATGATTAGTGGATTTTTAGTTGAATTTTTCTTCATTTTTAAGCAATTTAAATGCCATAACAACTCAGGACTGAGACTCAGTCAAATGTAAATCTTCGGGCAAATCTCTAATTTTTTCAACATTGTAAGGACCTTGTGTAATTAAATGAAAAAGTGGTTTATGTGGACATCCATGTGAAACCGAAATTGGGCTGACTTATTTTGTAATCCAACAAACTATCAGACCTGTCCAAAATAAATCAATAAATCAAAGGACCAAAGAATAAATTAAAACCCAAATTATTAATGAAATATTTAAAATGAGTTATTAAATATAATTTTATATTTTATTATTTATTTTGATCATGCATGACCCATTTTATGTCTTAAAAATATAATATGCTCAAATAGATATAAAATAAGCCATTTTATGCATGAAAACTATATAATAAAGCATAAAATCACATTTTAATAATTTCTATGTCCTAATTTTATATTTTCACATATGTCATTAATTTATTAAACAATTACTTAGTTTTAACAACGAATTTAAGTAAAAAGGTGATAAATTACATTGGAAAAATCCTATATATTTTTCAGTTTATAGTTATACATGCCAATATCATCAACTAGTATTCGATTAGACACCAACACAAGTCCACCTATACACGCCATTACAACCTTGACCAACAAATCGAAACTACCGATATAATCACTGGATAGTGTGATAGATCTCTGACGAGCTTCCAAACCGATCGAGCTTCCGATGATCTGTAAAGTAAAGGAAAGTAATTACGTAAGCAATGAATGCTTAGTAAGCTCGTATAAACTTTAATCATACACTCCATTTCAATAATGAAATTTATAGGGTAAACATAAACTTATACCAACGCCACAAGATTTATTAAACTATATAACCATCAACTCACAAATGAGTAAGTCTATCAACAACACATATATTTTTCATTCCTAACATAATAGGATTTTATAGGACATATTTCACAATCATTAACCTTTTCATAAGACTATAATCCGCTCCATTTACTTACTTACCATTCCATTTACTTAGCATAAGCTTAAATAACATTATCAATTCATGAATTAGTGTATTTATTCATGTCATAGGTAAATTCATCCATAGCATAAGTAAATTTCTCACATATAAGTACTTCATTTAACTCATCAATCCTTTTATGTAATCATATTACATTTCAATTATGAACTTATCGTTTGATGACGTCACGAACTAACTAAAATACGACAAAGGCAAGCGCACCTATCGAATGGTAATATAGCTATTGTGAGTCCGGAATATCGTATCCACAAGGACTAAAAGTACTAGTAATAACTATCTTTCTATCATTTAGCCTAATAATTAAGGCGATTGTTTTTAATCTAAATCTAAACTAATTAACTATGAACGCGATAGAGAGTGAAGAAAGTAATCGAATAAACCAATGATAAAGACAGTAACGCCTTGACTTTTGGGCCTAGAAGAAATGGGCTTCACATATCAGAGGAATTGGAATTTAGTTGTGCAAGTGAATAACACAAAAGTATGTCTGCTTTAGTGGTTAAGGGTCCTGAGAGGAGTTGGAAAAGTCCTGGGTTCAAACCTGGGCTTTAGAAAAATTTTGTGTTTTAAGTGATTAAAACCCCTATCTTTGGTTAGTAGGGTTATAAATAAAATGTGGTAGAAGGTGACAAAAGAGGAGTTGGTGGTGTGGTGGAAGGTGGCATCACAAGTGTGGCAAGGAGGTCAAAGGTTCGAGACTTGGAGTAAGCTATGGATTATTTATTTTGCAAGTGTGCCGCCTAGTGGTTGTGTTGGAATTGAATTCTGCTCAAGTGGTTGTGGAATTGGCCTTGGGGAGAGATTTGTGGGATATGGACTTGGAGGAGTTTGAAAGGAGTTTAATTAGGTGGTTGAGTATAATAAGGTGGAGAGATTTTAGGAAAGGGATAAGGGGAGGAAAAATGGGAGTCTGTTATGAAGTGAAGTTGTGCCGAATTTGGGTGTTATGCTTAGGGAAATTCGGCCAAGAGGGCTTTTCTCCCATTTGGTTTAGTTTTTGGTCACTTTTTGAGTTGGGAAAAATCTCCTTTCTGTGTCGAGTTGTTTTGAACTCTAAAGTGTCGTATTAGTTCCCTTTCTGTTTGCATTTTTGTTACTGGGTTGTCAAATTGACTATTTGGGAAAAATTGGTGGGTATTGCCGAATGTTCTTCTTCTTTTACCTTCTCTGCCTTTACACCTCGATTGGCTGAATACTTATCTTTTCTTCTTCCCTTCAATGTCATTCTTTCTTTTTGGTTTCTAGCCTAGCCCATTGCTCATTCTCTGTTCATTCTTCCCTCTTTTCTTTCTTCTGCTTTGTAGACCGAAGGTACTCAACCTTCTTCTCTCCCTATCCTTGGCCTAATATTTCTATGCTCTACTGTTGGTATTGTTAATCGGTTCTGCAAGTGTTCCTGACTGAAGGGTAGGTGTTTATACTTTTTCCTTTACACTCAAATTTAATCTCTTTTAGTATTTCTCTGGAAGCCGAATGCTTTTGCTCTTTTGGACTCTAATTGCGCTCTTGATTCTCATGTGCGATATGATGCTCGTTGGGGGCTAGTCAAATTCGAGGATTGAGGAAGTTCTAGAGTGTTAAAGCCACCGAGGTTTTTCTCTCATCGTCCGATTAAGGTAATTTGTTATCTTAATCTTTGGGTATAGACCGATTAGGCCCTATGGGTTTGCAAAGTAAAATTTCGGATGTGGGTTGCATCTATGATCAGTACTACCTAACAAAGATCTATCGTAGTGTAGTTTGTCGGCAAGGATTGTGATCCGTCATAGTTAGCGATCTTAGAGGACTGGAGGCACTCACTCAATCAAGGTAGGGGTGGTGAATGTTTTGGGGCTAAGTATTAGGAAGGTGGTATGTATTTATATGACTATTAAGGTTGGTCATATCCCTATCAACATGTGATTAATCGTGTGTTGGGAATCGATGTAGGACTTGGCGCTCAAGGATTATTCGCTTTCTTTGCAACAAAGGTGTGTAACAGTACCCTGTATTCGATAGTCGGCGAGAAAGCCGATAGAGTGTGTATTTATATGCGGTATTCGATGACCGGCTGAAAGTATGTGTTGTTTACACTGCTATGACTGTAGATCAGCAAAATGATGAAAAGCCAAAAATATGGCTATGATGCCACACGAGCGTGCGATCGTACGTGTGGTGAACCAAGCCTACGAACATGGGCGTTGGTCTGTAGAGGCCACCACGAGCGCTCTCGTTGTCTTGGGCTGTTCTGGGACTCGTTGAGTCGAAATGGGCTATATGGGCCCAGTGGGCTTGTGGGCCCATACGGATAAAATGTATGTGATTTGATAAGTGTTGTTTGGACTGTGACGTTTGCATAATTGTGGCTGTTTCTAGGCTAAATTGGCCACACGAATGTGTGGGCCCACTTGGGCCGAGTAATGGGCCTTAGGCCCATATACACTCGTTGTGTCTGTTTGCGTTACTTAAGTCGCTCGAGGCGACGGTGGACCTTCTGTTGGGTCGTTAAGCCCCGGATTGTAAAATTACTGAAATACCCTCAATTTGTGAAATTACCAAAATACCCCTGATTTGTAAAATTACCAAAATACCCTCGATTTGTGAATTACCGAAATACACCCGATTTGTGAAATTATCAAAATTCCCCGATTTGCAAAATTACATAAATACCCCTGTAGGGTAGGATTACCAAAATACCCTTATAGGGTAAAATGACTATTTTGCCCTTGTGGGTAAATGACTGACTTAGACTATGAATTTGACTGATTTGACGGTGATCGTATGACTGTGTTTTAACTGAATTGACTGTGGTAGTGTGACTGATATGCTTTTAATATATGTTTAAATGACTGTTATTGAGCATGGCATACACGACATATTGCATGGGGTTGGGACATTGATACGGAGGAAGTTCTGATAGGTTCGCACAGGTCGCATGAGACGACTTTGGATCCAGTATTGATCTGTTAAGGTCGCACGAGTCGCATGAGACAACTATGGACCGACAGACGACTTAAAGCTGCGTAATCTGATTATGGCTCTGTGCCAACCTAAATATGGCTCTATGCCATCTTGATTATGGCTTTGTGCCAATCGTATTTACTCGTGGCTATGTGCCTGACATATATATTGATGACTCTGTGTCGATCATAATTACTCGTGGCTGTGTGCTGATTATATTACCGCCGCTGATGGCTACGTGCCAAACTTATTACAGTTATCGATAACTTTGTGCCATCCTGATTGTAACACCCCTTACCTGTGTCCGACGCCGGGACAGGAGACGAGGCATTATCGGACTTAAACTTAAACATTTATACAAAACCAGACTGTAACATTTCATTCAATTTAAAATCAGACATTCACATACAAATTGTCCCTTATATGGGCCCACGAGACCCAAAACAATCATTGGGAACTGTTTGGGACTAAATTGATAACTTAGAAGACTTTAAGAAGACTTAGAAAATTTTTCATCAAAACAGGGGTCACATGCCTGTGTGAGTAGGCCATGTGGTCACACACGTCCATGTCCTTAGCCCGTGTAACTCTCTATTTATGTCGTCATCAAGAAAATAGGGTCACACAGCCAAGTCACATGCCCGTGTGCTTAGGTCGTGTGGCAAATTAAATTCTGAAAAATAGATGCAGGCTTCACATGCCCGGGGCCATGTCCTCCACACGGCTGAGACACACGGTCGTGTCTCTGCCCGTGTGGCCAAGAAAATGGCTATTAACCAAACCATTTGACACCCTCATTTGCACATACTTAAACACAACTTCAATGGAATCTTTCATGGCATAATTTTCATCAACACATCCTCAATCCATCCATATTAAACACACACAACCACATCACATGAAACCTTTAGTATAAACACACACATATAAATAGGCATTACAACTCATTAACCACTATGAGTCATATCTCATGGCCACATACAAAATGAATCATATAACCATTATGAACCAACACAATTGGCCAAATCAAATGACACATACACAATTGACTAAGTCCCTATACATGCCATAAACTTAAAAGGTCTGATTTCACTTTTACCCAACGATGATAGCTTGATAGTGTGATAGCATCTCCAGTGATCTCCAACTCGAGCTAGCATAAAACCCTATAAGATGTGAGAAAGGAAGGGGAGTAAGCTACAATGCTTAGTAAGTTTGTTTGCAAATAATAAGCAACTTATTTACATGTTTTTTATCAATTCTCACAATATATTCTCAAGGTAATACAACCATAATTGCATAAAATTTCATAAATCATTTATGTTCATCTTGAGCTGTCTACTCGAGTTACAGTCACTAAATTATTTTTATCCAGAGCTACGGAACTCCAAATTAAGATCCACTAATTTTCCTTGAAACTAGACTCACATATCTTCTTACCATAAGATTTCCAGAATTTTCGGTTTAGCCAATCAGTACAGTTTATTCTTTAAAGTCTCCCCTATTTCTCTGTCTGGCAGTTCTGACCCCTCTTCACTAAAAAATTATTTTATCGTGGTACAGAACTCGAATGATGTTCTCGTTTATTTCTCTTTAAAATGTACTCATTAAAAAATTCAAGCATATAAATTTTATCCCTTGATTATTTTTGTACAATTTTTAATGAATTTCCCAAATCAGAACAGGGGATTACAAAATCACACTAACCCAGTCTTATAAAAATTCAAATATCTTATAATATGAAATTCTTTTTCTTACACCATTTCTTTTATGCAAACATAGACTCAATAAGATTTAATTTCATAACTTATTCAACTTCTATATCAATTTCCACCATTTTTGGTGAATTTTCAAAGTAATACAACTGCTGCTGTCCAAACTATTTTGTTGCTAATTTTACTCTATCATGTTTTCTTTGTATTAATTATCATTTACACACATATAACACTAAAGTATATCCATAGTTAGCCATGCCAATAGCTAGTCATCATCAAATATTTACAAGCCATTCATTGGCCAATTTAACCTATACATCAACAACAAAGACTTGAACATTTCATTTCTCAATTTAATTTCGCTTAAAAGCCTCACACATGATCATCAATCACATTTCCCACTTATTCATACATCAAAAGCATGGTCTTATAATGACAAGGTCATTCTCATAGGTATAACTTACTCATTTACCTACTTACAAAAATTTGATCACATCCTAAACACATTGCTCATGAGTGTATACATGCATATACTTCCACTTAATCGTCACATATCACATATCAGGCTCATTTCTCGTGAGTTTCTCATATGTGCCTGTATCACATCATCACATAACTTTAGCACTTTTTCCTTCTTGAACATAAACTTAGCTCTTTACCCCATTGAACCACTTGGAATATCGAAGGATACCCGAACTTGTCATACACGTAATAAGATGCCAATGCCATATCCTAGATATGGTCTTACATGGGATCACATGTCGATGCCGATGACATATCCCAGATATGGTCTTATATGGGATCTCATATCAATGTCGATGCCATATCCCAGATATGGTCTTATACGAGATCGTATATCGATGCCATGTCCTAGACATGGTCTTACACAATTTCATACCGAAGCCAAGTCCCAGACGTGGTCTTACACGGAGTCTCTCTTTGATGCCTATGCCATATCCCAGATATGATCTTACACAGGATCACTCTTCGATGTCGATGCCGTGTTCCAAACATAGTCTTACATGGGACCTTAATAATCTCATGTCATGACAGTGGTATCCTTTCTATTCTTAAGGTTCAACCGGGACTTCAACATAATATAACTTCATCATGTTCATCATCGATACCTTATTAATCAACTTCATAGAAATAATATACATTTCACGAAATGTTAAACATTTAAAAGCATAATAACATGATGCTGAATTATTACACACAAACTAACCTCGACATAAAATGGCGAAAGGGACCGAGTCGTCCAATATTCGTCTTTCCTCCGTTCTAAGTCCAAAACTCATTTTCTTTATCTAAAATATCACATTTGACTTGTTAAGTTATTATACTATTCAATTCAGGCCAAAAATCATATTATGGTAAATTTACATTTTTTCCCCTAAACTTTGTCATATTTACACTTTTTCCCCTAGGCTCATAAAATGAGTTTTATTCAATTTCCTTGTATTTTAGACCTAGCCGAACCATTTTCATAACTATAGCAGCCACAATTTGCATTCATTCACACATTTTCACACATTTTCAACTTTTTACAAACTAATCCTTTTATGTGATTTCATCAGAAATCGCTTAGTAAAAGTCGTTTACTACACACCAAGCATTCATATTCTACCATTAGAGATCAAAGCACATGCATGTCATCCATGGGTAAATTTTTAAACAGAAACCCTAGCTCAAAATAATGGTAGAAATAGCTAAACTGAGTTACGTGGATCTCAAAAATGTAAAGAACATTAAAAACGGGGCTTGAATGCACTTACTATTGAGCTTGAAAGCTTGAAAACCCTAGCCATGGCTTCCCCCATGCTAAATTCAGTCAAGGAGGAAGATGACAAGGGTTTTTGGCTTTTATTTTGCTTTTAGTCCATTTAATTACCAAATTACCAAAATGCCCTTAACTTAAAAATATCCTATTTCACTTATCTCATGTCCATTTTTGTCCAACAATTTAACCAATGGTCTAATTACCATTTAAGGACCTCCAATTTAAAATTCCATAGAAATTGGACACTTCTAACATGTGGAACTCAACTTTTGCACTATTTACAATTTAGTCCTTTTTAACTAAATTGAATGCCCAAACGTTGAAATTTTTGAACGAAATTTTCACGAAATCTTTTCATAAAATCGTAGACCATAAAAATATAATAAAAATAAGATTTTCCTCGTCAGATTTGTGGCCCCAAAACCACTGTTCCGACTAGGCCCAAAATCATGCTGCTACACTGATTATGGCTTTGTGCCATCCTGATTATGGTTTATAACCATTCTGTTTATGGCTTTTAGCCGTTCTGTCCATGGCATCAAGCCGTTTTGTTGACTTAGTACCGCAATCGGTGCTAAGCTTGGTGTGTTGGCTGGGTGGGTCAATTTTATCCCTATGTAAGCGTAAGGTTGGTACGAGTGGTGTGTTGGCTAGATCGGGGTGGAATGCATCCTCATACTGTTGCTATAATATCCTAAATATAGGCCTGTGTAACAGACCAATTTTGACCCTAATCGGAATGGTGGTTTCAGAACCACGAATCCGAGCCGATAAATATTTTTTTTAAAATTTATTTTATGTTTATTATATGTGTGTTGATGTGTGTGAAAGTTTCGTCGAAAATATGATTGATTGAGTGTTTAATTTGATGAAAAGGATTTCATCGCGAAAAGCGAAAAATTCGCATCCTAAGGTGTAGTGTACTAAATTGCTTGTGGCTTTTTAAGTGAGTGTCCAAAAAGGGCAATTAGCCCATTGACCATAGTGATGCACGGCAATGGGCCAAGTTAGCCAGATTTATATATATGTTTGTTTAATTAAATTTTATTATATGCTTATGTTAGTATTTTATATAATAAAATGTGTTAGTGTATAGGTTTATTTAAAGCTTAAAATAAGGCCACTATTTCCCTTCTCTGATAGTCGATTGTAGCAATAGAAAGGAGTAAATTGAATTGTTCTCCTTGCATGGGAGGGTTTGCATGTCAAATTCCCCAAAATTTTAGTGTAGTGGACGGTAAACATGCTTTGAATGCCATGATTTTAATGTTTTATAACTAAAGTATAGTTTGTTTAATAAGCATGCTATAAAGAAAATAGGTTAATTGATAAAACGAAAAAAAAATAAATAAATATTTCTCTCACTTGCTTTATCTTCTTCACGAACACAAAAGGGGAAAGAAAAGAAAATTTAAGCTTCCATAGTTGCTGTCATTGCATGTCTCTTTAAGGTGAGTAATTTCCCTTAGTTTTTATTAATTCTAACAAATTTGAGGTTATTGTCTTGTATACTAATTAGATCATACTCAAATTCTTGAGTGGGTGGTGATAGCCAAATGTTGCCTTGGGTGGAAATTTAGTTGTTTTATGTTTAATCATGATTTACTTGGTTGCATTGAATGCATGAATATATATAAGCTTGGTTGTTATACAAGTAATATCATATTTTAGGTGAACATGAATTCATGAATGGTGGTATACTGGATAGGTAAATTAGTAGTAATAGTTTAATATGTTTTTGCTTATGCATGTTTGTGTATTCGGTTAAGGTTAGTTCTTGTTATCATCTTTGCACTATATATATATATATATATATAGGATGTATTTCATTAAGTATGTTATGAACATTTTTTTTACGAATGTTTTGGTATAATCTCAAGAGCACTGATATTTGCGTGAATATTATTTAAAGAACTAAAGTGTAGTTATTTTCTTACTGGGTATAGGTTATGCGCAAATATATATATTTAATATATATATATATATATATATATATATATATATTGGATTATGTATTCGGTGGAATACTTGGAAATCGTATAAGTTGTATATGTATGTAATTATTGATGTAATTACATTTAAATTGCTGAATGTAAAATGGTGTGAGGTTTACATCATGTAAAAATCGAATGTGCAGTAAAGCATGTGTTCAATTAATGTGTTAAAATTAGATGATTTGAAGTGAATGGAATATAAGTTAAATCAAACATTGAGTTGTAGTATAATAATCCTTGGATATTAAGTTATGTGCAATTTGTTTTGAGTTGAGCAAAGGGATAGGATGTATATGAATAAAATTTACTTGGCATTTTTAGATCGGGAACAAAAAGAGAAAGAACAAGATCGAGGAAAAACAAAGGTTCTCGACTAGCCGATTTACACGGCCTATCGACAACCAAGGTAAGTCCTTTAGTTAAATCATGTTAAAGAATTTATTTTGGTTATCTTGACTATTAAAAATTGATGAATGTTAGTTTTCAATTACATCATGGCCGAATGTATATTGACATATTGGTTGATGATTTATGTTGAGTATGTGATGGAAATTGTTGGATTGTATAATGATAAAATGGTTTTGTTGGTTCAATGTGAGCGAGCCCAATTGAATTAGATGAGTATATAATAGTCATGAAGTGTATTGGGAATGGTTAACCGTATTGACATGACTCGGGCTTTTACGCCTAGCAGGCCTTGTGCCGGTGTTATTTATCGGGCTTTTACGCTTAGCAGGCCTTGTGCCGGTGTTACTTATCGGGCTTTTACGCCTAGCAGGCCTTGTGCCGGTGTTACTTATCGGGCTTTTACGCCTAGCAGGCCTTGTGCCGATGTTACTTTTCGGGCTTTTACGCCTAGCAGGCTTGATGCCGGTGATGTATTTTACAAAAGAGAAATCGAATCTTTGTTCAAGGCAACTTAAAGCAAATTTATTGACTATATGGTTCAGGTAAGCATGTAAGGTATGTGATGCTTAATATCACTTGAGTCGGATTAATATCATGAAAATTTTGGTATATGTGTTTGAAGTTAATATTAATAGGTGTAATATGATGGAATTCGAGTTAGAATGTGCTATTATGGAACAATTGGTTTTCAAGTTTAAATGTTAAGAAAGGAGATTTTCATGCGATATGCTTATATGAACTACAAAGAAATGTAGGTTGAAGGAAATGATTCCTAATTTACTTGGGTTAATGAATTACTAGTATCTGGTTTTGTATAAATAATTTACTTAATTGCCTATGTGAAATGCCATAACTTGATTGCTTTCATTTCGTAAATAATTAAATGTTTTATTATCATGAGTTAGGACTTACTAAGCTAGTAAGCTTAATTATGTGAAATGTTCTCCTTTGTTTTATAGATTTTGGTCACGTTGTGGGCTCGTAAAGGATCTTCAAGAAGTCAACCACACTATCGCCTTCCTTTGGTATTTTGAATTTTGGTTACGAATTAGAAGGCATGTATAGGCTAGATGAAGTTTTAGAAACATATGATGTTTGACCTTGTATATAATAGCCATGCGAATATGGCTAAATTTTTAGTTAAGTACGCTGTTGTGTCTTGATATGTATGTTGGTTCATGATGGCAATGTTTATGCATTCTTAATCAAAGTTTAATCGTTTTTGTTAAGGAAATGTTTGTATACGAAATGAACCCTTGAATTAGGGATGTAGGTAGGTTTGGTTAGAAGCTAGTCTTTCATAAAATGCAACAAAACAGCTTGTAGTAGCAGCAGTGATGTGAGTTAGAAAAATCACCAAAAATAGGGTATATTGAATTAGAAGGTGAATGAGATATGAAATTAAACCACATTGTGTCTATTTTTACATGAAAGAAACAGGGTAGGCAAAAGATTTTTATATTATGAGATAATTAAGTTTCAGTGAGACCTGCCCTGAATGAATTCGGGAGTCACTGTTCTGTTTTAGAAAAATTGTCAAAAACTGTACAAAAATAATTAAGAAGCAGAACCCTTAATGAGTCTATTTTTCATTGGTATAAACAAGAACATTACAGGAAATTTGTGCAATGAGATAACTGTATTTTTGTAGAGACAGATCAGAATTGTCAAGCAGTGTAATAAGGGTAATTTTGATGAATAAACTGTACTAATTGGCCACGTGAAAAATTCTGGAAAAACTATGGTGAAAATTTACATGAGTCTAGTTTCAAGGAAAATTTACGGATCTAAATTTCGAGTTTTGAAACTCTAGTTATGGTCGATTTAGTTAGCATGACGCAGTTGGACAGCTTTAAAATCTTACACCCCGAGTTAATAGTCAAGTCTAGTAATGCCACGTACTCGATTCCGGCAAGGGTTTCGGGTAAGGGGTGTTACATTTGATTGGTATCAGAGCTTACGGTTTAGCCGATTCTAGGACTACCGTATGCGCGTGTGAGTCTAGCTATACATGCCTTTAATATATATATTGATAGTGTGGTGACTTCTGACAGCCTGAACTTTGTTTTATATAGTAAATGGACACTGATCCTGAAAGAGCCGTAGCTGATGACGTAGAGAGTGTAGCGCCTGACCGTGCACACTGATCAGCGCCGGTCGACTCTCGACCTGTTTCGGGTAGCCACGAAGGAGAAACTAAACAAGCCTTTTATCGGATGATGAATGAGTGGTTTGCCCAATTTATTCAGAATAACCCGAATGTACATCAACCTCCACCCCTGAATAATTCAACTCCGATTCCTTCAGCACCCCCGATGATAGATCCAATGAGATCTAGTAGGCCCCCAGTTGATAAAATTCGAAAATTTGGGGCCGAAGAATTTAAAGCAAATGATGATGACGATGCAGAGCGAGCCGAAATGTGGCTTGATAATACTATACGGGTACTTGATGAGCTATCTTGTACTCCGGATGAATGCCTGAAGTGTGCTATATCTTTATTGAGGGACACTACATATCACTGGTGGAACACACTAGTATCAGTGGTTCCGAAAGAGAAAGTGACATGGGATTTCTTCCAAAATGAATTTCGTAAGAAGTACATCAGCCAAAGATTTATTGATCAAAAACGAAAGGAATTCCTTGAGCTGAAACAAGGACGAATGACCGAGACGGAATATGAACGGAAATTTGTCAGACTCAGCAGATATGCTAGAGAGTGTGTTTCTACTGAAGCTATTATGTGTAAAAGATTTGAAGATGGCCTGAATGAAGATATAAAGATGTTTGTTGGCATTCTTGAAATTCAAGAGTTTGTGACTTTAGTTGAAAGAGCTTGCAAAGCTGAAGAGCTCGAGAAAGAGAAAAAAAAGGTTGAGACTGAAGCTAGAGACATTCGTAAAAGATCTTCGGGTAAGGTCTTTCATTCCACAACCAAGAAGTCCAGAGATGACTACAGCCGGCATAAAGCTACTACAAATCCACCTAGACGGGATCGACCCCCTATGAGCTCTCGAGCTACCTCGATAGCCAGTGTTGGTAACGTCCCTCAGAATAGAGTTGAATGCGAGCACTGTGGGAAATGGCACTCAGGGAGATGTAGATTTCATGATCGGTCTTGCTATAAATGTGGATCGTCAGATCATTTTATTAGAGAATGTCCGAGGTTAACTGAGCAGAATACCGTTCAGAACACTAAGTCGAGCAACACATCAATGCGAGGGAGACCACCCAGACATTCCGGTAATGCAGGTGGTAGTCAGAAAGGAACGAAGAACACTACAGTTCGATCTGAGGCTAGAGCTTCAGCTAGAGCTTATGCTGCACGAGCCAGAGAGGATGCTTCCTCCCCCGATGTCATTACCGGTACTTTCACCCTTTATGACACTACTGTAATTGCATTAATTGATCCTGGTTCGACTCACTCATATGTGTGTGAAACTTTAGAATTCGGAAAGACTCTACTAGTTGAGTCTACCGAGTTTGTGATACGTGTGTCCAACCCATTGGGTAGATGTGTGCTTGTAAATAAAGTGTGTAGGGGTTGCCCGTTGATGATTCGAGATTATTGCTTCCCAGCTGATTTAATGTTGTTGCCCTTTGATGAATTTGATATAATCTTGGGTATGGACTGGTTAACCTCACATGAGGCAGTAGTGAATTGTAAAAGAAAGCTTATCGATTTGAAATGTCGAAATGGTGAGACCATCAGAATTAAATCCTGTGACGTAAATGGGTTGCCTACAGTAATATCTTCAATGTTAGCTCGAAAGTATGTGAGAAAAGGGTGTGAAGCTTATTTGGCTTATGTACTGGATAATAAAATGTCCGAGAAACAAATTGAATCTGTATCAGTGGTGTGCGAATACCCCGATGTGTTTCCTGAAGAACTACCGGGTTTACCTCCAGTACGAGAGATTGAGTTCGGCATTGAGTTAGTGCCGGGTGCGACTCCGATTTCGATAGCTCCGTACCGAATGGCACCTACTGAATTAAAAGAATTGAAAACGCAGTTGCAAGAGTTGACAGATAGGGGCTTCGCACGACCGAGTTTTTCTCCGTGGGGTGCACCGGTTTTATTTGTGAAAAAGAAAGATGGGACTATGCGAATGTGTATCGACTACCGGCAACTAAATAAGGTAACAATAAAGAATAAGTACCCGTTACCTCGGATTGATGATTTATTTGATCAGTTGAAAGGGGCTTCAGTGTTTTCGAAAATAGATTTGAGATCGGGCTATTATCAGTTGCGAATCAGAGATTCAGATGTGCCAAAGACTGCATTCCGAACGAGGTACGGACACTATGAGTTTTTGGTTATGCCTTTTGGACTCACTAATGCACCTGCTATTTTTATGGATCTAATGAACCGGGTCTTCCGACAGTTTTTGGATCGGTTTGTAGTAGTGTTTATTGATGATATACTGATCTACTCCAAAAATGAAACGGAACATGCTGAGCATTTGAGATTAGTACTACAAACTTTGAGGGATCAACGATTGTATGCAAAGTTTAGTAAGTGCGAGTTCTGGATGAATGAAGTTAATTTCTTGGGTCATGTTGTTTCGGTGTCTGGTATTCGGGTGGATCCAAACAAGATAGCAGCTATACTCGATTAGAAACCACCAAAGAATGTTTCCGAGATCCGAAGTTTCCTAGGTCTTGCGGGATATTATAGACGATTTGTAAAAGGTTTTTCGGTAATAGCTACACCTTTGACGAGACTACTACAGAAAGATGTCAAATTTTTGTGGTCAGAAAAGTGTCAGAAAAGTTTCGAACAGTTGAAAGCCCTTTTGACCGAAGCCCCAGTGTTAACTCAGCCTGAATCGGGTAACGAATTCACTATTTTTAGTGATGCTTCCTTGAATGGGTTGGGTTGTATTTTAATGCAAGAAGGCAAGGTGATAGCCTACGCTTCGAGACAATTGAAGCCGCATGAGAAAAATTATCCAACTCACGATCTAGAGTTAGCAGCCATTGTGTTCGCATTAAAAATTTGGCGTCACTACTTATTTGGTGAAAAATGTCATATTTATTCAGATCACAAAAGTTTGAAGTATTTGATGACTCAGAAAGACTTAAACTTGAGACAACGCAGATGGTTAGAACTGCTGAAAGACTATGAATTAGTGATTGACTACCATCCGGGGAAAGCTAATGTAGTTGCGGATGCGTTAAGTCGAAAATCATTATTTGCTCTTCGTGCATTGAACACACGAGTGGCTATGTCTGATGATGGTTCAATCATAGCCGAGTTACAAGCAAGACCGATGTTTATTCAACAGATTTATGATGCACAGAAAGTTGAAAAAAATTTGATTGCTATTCGGATTCAGTGTGAAAACGGTACGGAATCAAATTTTCAGATTGATGAAAATGATTGTTTAAATTATAAAAGTCGATTGTGTGTTCCTAAGAACTCAGATTTAATACAGATGATTCTGAGTGAGGCCCATAATGGTCGAATGTCGATACACCCGGGTAGCACAAAAATGTATAACAATTTGAAGCAGTTTTATTGGTCGCCTGGCATGAAACGGGACATATCTGAGTTTGTTTCCAAGTGCTTAATCTGTCAACAAGTGAAAGCTGAGCATCAGGTACCATCCGGATTACTTCAACCAATCATGATACCTGAATGGAAATGGGATAGAATTACATTGGATTTTGTATCCGGTCTCCCTATGACACCGAGTAAGAAAGATGCCGTATGGGTTATTGTTGATAGACTGACTAAATCAGCCCATTTTGTGCCGGTACGTACCGACTATTCACTTGATAAGCTTGCCGAATTGTATGTGTCACAGATTGTAAAATTGCACGGTGTACCGAGTTCCATCGTTTCGGATAGGGACCCAAGATTCACATCGCGGTTCTGGAAGAAATTGCAAGATGCTCTAGGTACTAAACTTCATTTTAGTACAGCCTTCCATCCGCAAACAGACGGTCAGTCTGTGCGAACTATTTTGATACTTGAGGACATGTTGAGGTGTTGCGTTCTCGAGTTTCAAGGTACGTGGGAACGATACCTACCTTTGATTGAATTTGCTTACAATAATAGCTTTCAATCTAGCATTAAAATGGCGCCTTATGAAGCCTTATATGGTCAAAAATGTCGCACACCGTTGTATTGGATTGAGCTCAGTGAGAATAAGATACACGGGGTTGATTGGATTAAAGAAACAGAACAGAAAGTGGTTGTTATTAGGAGTAATTTGAAAGCTGCTTCGGATCGTCAAAAGTCCTATGCCGATTTAAAACGTAAGGACATTGAATTTCAGGTCAGAGATCGGGTGTTCTTAAAAGTTTCTCCATGGAAGAAAATACTCCGATTCGGTCAGAAAGGCAAGTTGAGTCCTAGATTTATCGGACCGTATGAAATCATAGAGCGTATAGGGCCTGTTGCTTATAGATTGAAATTGCCCCTTGACTTAGAAAAGATACACAATGTATTTCATGTTTCGATGCTTCGCAAATATAGATCGGATCCGTCCCATGTGATTGCACCGTCAGGGATTGAAATTAGATCTGATTTGACATATGATGAGGAACCGATCCGTATCTTAGCTCGGGAAATAAAAGAGTTGAGAAATAAAAGAATTCCATTAGTAAAGGTTTTATGGAATCGTCACGGAGTTGAAGAGGCTACGTAGGAGCCTGAGGAGTCAATGAGGCAACAATATCCGAATTTATTTAACGGTAAGATTTTCGGGGACGAAAATCCTTAAGGGGGGGAGAGTTGTAATAGACCAATTTTGACCCTAATCGGAATGGTGGTTTCAGAACCACGAATCCGAGCCGATAAATATTTTTTTTTAAATTTATTTTATGTTTATTTTATGTTGAGTGTTTAATTTGATGAAAAGGATTTAATCGCGAAAAGCGAAAAATTCGCATCCTAAGGTCTAGTGTACTAAATTGCTTGTGGCTTTTTAAGTGAGTGTCCTAAAAGGGCAATTAGCCCATTGACCATAGTGATGCACGGCAATGGGCCAAGTTAGCTAGATTTATATATATGTTGGTTTAATTAAATTTTATTATATGCTTATGTTAGTATTTTATATAATAAAATGTGTTAGTGTATAGGTTTATTTAAAGCATAAAATAAGGTCACCATTTCCCTTCTCTCATAGTTGATTGTAGCAATAGAAAGGAGTAAATTGAATTGTTCTCCTTGCATGGGAGGGTTTGCATGTCAAATTCCCCAAAATTTTAGTGTAGTGGATGGTAAGCATGCTTTGAATGTCATGATTTTAATGTTTTATAACTAAAGTATAGTTTGTTTAATAAGCATGCTATAAAGAAAATAGGTTAATTGATAAAACGAAAAAAAAAATAAATAAATATTTCTCTCACTTGCTTTATCTTCTTCACGAACACAAAGGGGGAAAGAAAAGAAAATTTAAGCTTCCATAGTTGCTGTCATTGCATGTCTCTTTAAGGTGAGTAATTTCCCTTAGTTTTTATTAATTCTAACAAATTTGAGGTTATTGTCTTGTATACTAATTAGATCATACTCAAATTCTTGAGTGGGTGGTGATAGCCAAATGTTGCCTTGGGTGGAAATTTAGTTGTTTTATGTTTAATCATGATTTACTTGGTTGCATTGAATGCATGAATATATATAAGCTTGGTTGTTATACAAGTAATATCATATTTTAGGTGAACATGAATTCATGAATGGTGGTATACTGGATAGGTAAATTAGTAGTAATAGTTTAATATGTTTTTGCTTATGCATGTTTGTGTATTCGGTTAAGGTTAGTTCTTGTTATCATCTTTGCACTATATATATATATATATATATATATAGGATGTATTTCATTAAGTATGTTATGAACATTTTTTTTACGAATGTTTTGGTATAATCTCAAGAGCACTGATATTTGCGTGAATATTGTTTAAAGAACTAAAGTGTAGTTATTTTCTTACTGGGTATAGGTTATGTGCAAATATATATATATACATATTTAATATATATATATATATATATATTGGATTATGTATTCGGTGGAGTACTTGGAAATTGTATAAGTTGTATATGTATGTAATTATTGATGTAATTACATTTAAATTGCTGAATGTAAAATGGTGTGAGGTTTACATCATGTAAAAACCGAATGTGCAGTAAAGCATGTGTTCAATTAATGTGTTAAAATTAGATGATTTGAAGTGAATGGAATATAAGTTAAATCAAACATTGAGTTGTAGTATAATAATCCTTGGATATTAAGTTATGTGCAATTGTTTTGAGTTGAGCAAATGGATAGGATGTATATGAATAAAATTTACTTGGCATTTTTAGATCGGGAACAAAAAGAGAAAGAACAAGATCGAGGAAAAACAAAGGTTCTCGACTAGCCGATTTACACGACCTATCGACAACCAAGGTAAGTCCTTTAGTTAAATCATGTTAAAGAATTTATTTTGGTTATCTTGACTATTAAAAATTGATGAATGTTAGTATTCAATTACATCATGGCCGAATGTATATTGACATATTGGTTGATGATTTATGTTGAGTATGTGATGGAAATTGTTGGATTGTATAATGATAAAATGGTTTTGTTGGTTCAATGTGAGCGAGCCCAATTGAATTAGATGAGTATATAATAGTCATGAAGTGTATTGGGAATGGTTAACCGTATTGACATGACTCGGGCTTTTACGCCTAGCAGGCCTTGTGCCGGTGTTATTTATCGGGCTTTTGCGCCTAGCAGGCCTTGTGCCGGTGTTACTTATCGGGCTTTTACGCCTAGCAGGCCTTGTGCCGGTGTTACTTATCGGGCTTTTACGCCTAGCAGGCCTTGTGCCGGTGTTACTTTTCGGGCTTTTACGCCTAGCAGGCTTGATTCCGGTGATGTATTTTACAAAAGAGAAATCGAATCTTTGTTCAAGGCAACTTAAAGCAAATTTATTGACTATATGGTTCAGGTAAGCATGTAAGGTATATGATGCTTAATATCACTTGAGTCGGATTAATATCATGAAAATTTTGGTATATGTGTTTGAAGTTAATATTGATAGGTGTAATATGATGGAATTCGAGTTAGAATGTGCTATTATGGAACAATTGGTTTTCAAGTTTAAATGTTAAGAAAGGAGATTTTCATGCGATATGCATATATGAACTACAAAGAAATGTAGGTTGAAGGAAATGATTCCTAATTTACTTGGGTTAATGAATTACTAGTATCTGGTTTTGTATAAATAATTTACTTAATTGCCTATGTGAAATGCCATAAGTTGATTGCTTTTATTTCGTAAATAATTAAATATTTTATTATCATGAGTTAGGACTTACTAAGCTAGTAAGCTTAATTATGTGAAATGTTCTCCTTTGTTTTATAGATTTTGGTCACGTTGCGGGCTCGTAAAGGATCTTCAAGAAGTTAACCACACTATCGCCTTCCTTTGGTATTTTGAATTTTGGTTACGAATTAGAAGGCATGTATAGGCTAGATGAAGTTTTAGAAACATATGATGTTTGACCTTGTATATAATAGCCATGCGAATATGGCTAAATTTTTAGTTAAGTACGCTGTTGTGTCTTGATATGTATGTTGGTTCATGATGTCAATGTTTATGCATTCTTAATCAAAGTTTAATCGTTTTTGTTAAGGAAATGTTTGTATACGAAATGAACCCTTGAATTAGGGATGTAGGTAGGTTCGGTTAGAAGCTAGTCTTTCATAAAATGCAACAAAACAGCTTGTAGTAGCAGCAGTGATGTGAGTTAGAACAATCACCAAAAATAGGGTATATTGAATTAGAAGGTGAATGAGATATGAAATTAAACCTCATTGTGTCTATTTTTACATGAAAGAAACAGGGTAGGCAAAAGATTTATATATTATGAGATAATTAAGTTTCAGTGAGACCTGCCCTGAATGAATTCTGGAGTCACTGTTCTGTTTTAGAAATATTTTCAAAAACTGTACAAAAATAATTAAGAAGCATGGTTTATATGTGTAGAACCCTTAATGAGTCTATTTTTCATTGGTATAAACAAGAACATTATAGGAAATTTGTGAAATGAGATAACTGTATTTTTGTAGAGACAGGTCAGAATTGTCAAGCAGTGTAATAAGGGTAATTTTGATGAATAAACTGTACTAATTGGCCGTATTAAAAATTCTGGAAAAATTATGGTGAAGTCTAGTTTCAAGGAAAATTTACGGATCTAAATTTCGAGTTTTGAAACTCGAGTTATGGTCAATTTAGTCAGCATGACGCAGTTGGACAGCTTTAAAATCTTACACCCCGAGTTAATAGTCAAGTCTAGTAATGCCACGTACTCGATTCCGGCAAGGGTTTCGGGTAAGGGGTGTTACAGCCTGTGCATTTATATGTGGTACTTGATTAATTTGTAATTTAAGAATTTGAGGTTGAATTGAGGCCCTGATTAAATATTTGGATTAGGGTTTAAATTAATGTTCTGGGTAATTTAAGTGATATTTTGGGCTTTAAAAATTTGGGTTAGGTGGCTAATAAATGGTGTTAGCTCATAATTTAAGTAGACAGTTAATTAAGTGACAAGCTGGGCTTGTGGCCCAAAGATTTGAGGAGCTTTAAGTGGGCATAAGGTGGCGTCATAAGGGGGGAGGAGTTTGGGCCAAGTGAGGGCTACTGAGAGCCCAAGTTTTGGGTCAAAAATTTGGCACTTAGGAGCCCTAGGAGTGGACGGCACACTAGCTACAAAATAGGGATTTTAATTCTTTTATTTTCTTGATAAATAGGAAGATAAAGGAAGAGAAAGATAAGGGCTATTTTTGAGGAGATACGGGATTAAGATAAAAGCTGTCAGATGACAGCAGAGTTGGCCGAAAATCCAACTCTGGGAGGGGGAGTGTATTGCCGAAATCTATATAAGCCAAGTGATCATCCTTTCTTTCAATTTTTTTCTCTCTTCTTCCTCACCTAGCCGAATTACTCTTCTTCTTTTCTCTCAAAACCTTTTCTTTGCCGCAACTCTCCAAACACAGTTTACTTTCCCCTCTTCTCTTCTCAAAGTCGAATCTACAAGTGAGATCTCTGTTTCCCGAAGGTGCACCGTAAGCCGTATACTCCTCTTTAATCCAGCCCTGTCAATTATACTCTCTATCCCTAGAAGCCGAATCTATTCCATTAAAGCCGATTTGGTGGAAAAGCCAATGGTAGGGAGGTGACGTTTCTTAGGGATTTTTGGGATTCGACAGGTAAGGCTCTACGTTAAGGATAATAGATTTTCGCGATAACAGGTGTGTAATACTTCCCCACCATCTAGATCTAATCATAAAATGCATGATCATAAGATTTATATATGTTTTGATAATTGCCAACATCTCGGTTTATTGATGAAAGCCCAAGGAGGATAAAAGCGGATCCCAAGTTAGTAAATAATCTGTTTAAATGTTATAAGTAAAACGCTTGTATGTGATTGCATGGGTTGGGTTGATGAAAGGAGGAAGTTATACGTTATATGTGTAGCGGTTTTTACCGTGATCTGATGTAGCGGCTAATGCCGTGAACTGTTATACGGGCTTCGGCCATTATATGTTATACGGGCTTCGACCATCATACGTGGATGAGCAGCAAGACTGCCATCATGGTGTGTAGCGGTGTGGGGCGATTGTAGAAATCCCCAATGGTGTGAACGGTTGGTACGGGGGCGTGTGGCGGATGGAAACCTAGGCAAACGGGTTGGGCCTTGCATATTATTTGTTATTAATGTTTGTTATGAGTATTAAACTGTTTATTTTGTTTAATGGGCTTAAGGCCCAAAAATCTAGTGGTGCATGAGGGTTGCACACTGAGTCTCGCGACTCACCCTTTTAATTAACATTTCATGTGATACCTAGTGCTTCGGACCGGGCTGGAGAGGAACACAATGTGGCCATGCAGCAGAATATGTGGATTTAGCAAAAAGACTCAAGTTATTATTTTATATTTTTAATTAATGAATTTTAAAATCTCGTTGTAATAAGGTCATGGGCCACTAGTTTATATTTTGTTTTATTATGGGCTTTTATTACTTTTAGTTATTTAAATTTTTATTTTAATTAAACTAAGGCATGTAATTAAGTTTGGGTTTTATTTTAAAAAGGCATATTCTATATAAAATATATTTGGGCTTTTCTGAAAATACGACATGTTTTCCAAAATTTTTCTTAGTGACATACCAGATCCGGTTGTAGTGTTTGGGCCGGGTTTAGGGTGTTACAAATTGGTATCAGAGCCCGGTTCAAAACTCGGCTCTGGGGTGTTTGGGCTCAAAACGTTTTCTAAAATGGGCTTTTGAAATATGACGTCTTTAAGTAATAACAGATCTGTTAGCTCGACATGACACCTGTGTCTCCGGCCCAAGTTCGCCAGGTAAGTACTCTGAACCATTGTGTGATCTTTATATATGTGGGCTTAATGGGCCTAGTGGGACGTAGATTAGTTAGAATTAGAACTTGATGGACTCTAGGCTTAGTACAAACTACTTCTTAAAATTTCATAAAACTTAATTTCACTGAACAAACTCGTTAACGAGCCGCAAGGCTAGGGTGTGGTAACCGTCATACGCATGTCTAGGAAGGATTCGAAAGAGCCTAGTATTTAAGCAGTCCTAGTGACTCACCTCCTCTTCACTGGAATCCTACCTGGTGCGTAGTGACTGTTCACCTTAGCCAAGTTAGGGTGTGGCAATGGGCATACGCATGTCTAGGAGTGGATTCAGGAAGAGCTTGGTACTTAAGCAGTCCTAGCGACTCACCTCCTCTTCACTAGAATCCTATCTGGTGCGTAGTGACTATTCACCCTAGTTACGAGGACTGGTTGATGGGCTAAACCCTATGATTAAAACTCGAAAGGGACCAACCACCCTATTTTTAAAAAAAAAATCCCAAGGTTTTGTAGAAAAATTTCGAAATGCATTTGATTTGTGAAAACTTCCAACTAACCATGATTTTATAAAATACCGATGTTTTGAAAATTTACCGAAAATCTCACGTTTACAAGAATGACCCAGACCATGAAACTAGATTTTTTTCCAAAAGTACCCCTGTATGAAAAAAAAAACAACAAACAACATCAAAGTTTGAAAAAAAAATTTACCAAACTATCCTTGTTTTGCAAAATGACCAAAATACCCCTAGTTTGTAAAATTACCAAAATACCCCAGGATTTCAAAATTATCAAAATACCCTCGAATTTCAAAATTTTCGAAATACCCCCAAATTTCAAAATTTTCGAAAATACCCCGGAGTGCAAAATTACCGAAATACCCCCGGAATTGAAAAATTACCAAAATACCCTTACTTCACAAAATCACCAAGGACCTTATTTTGAAAAATTATGAAAATACCCCTGTAGGATAAAAATTACGAAAATACCCCTGTAGGATAAAATTACGAAAATACCCCTGGGTAGTTAAAACAACAACGACAGCAACAACATCACTACTTCTCTGTAATGAACGAGAGTTCATAAATATTGATGACTAAATGAATGAAATTGAAACTGTATTGTATATGGATTCGAAAGAACTACTTCTTAAAACTATTCATCATAAGACTGTTCGCGATAAATCAGTGGAAAGAAATAATGATTCATAAAATTCTTAATCAGATAAACGCAACTCGGAAGAATGAGTACAAGGGGTCGAGGACGTCCGCCACGGGGAGGCGGAAGGGGTAGGATGACCTTGTCTGAGCCAGTAGGGTCTGGCCATGGGTCAGGTAACGAACTGCCAGATCCTCCAGCTGTGGAGGGAGAGTTACGGGATCAGGCGACCGGAGATGATGCTGTATCCCAGGCGATGTTGCGAGTCCTGGAGAGAGTTGCTGGAGTAGGCATAGGCACAGGAGCCCAGAAATCTGTGTCAGAGCGGCTTAAGGCCAATGGGGCAGAAGTGTTTAGGGGAGTTTCAGGGGTAGCCCCTAACACAGCTAAGTACTGGATGGAAGTGACTGAGCGCATAATGGATGACTTAGACTTCACAGTAGAGGAGAAGTTGAAAGGGGTCGTGTCTCTCCTCTGAGATGAGGCTTACCAGTGGTGGCTCACGGTGAAAGAAGGTGCTGCCGCAGATCGGATTGACTGGGACTTCTTTAGGGAGTCATTTCAAGGAAAGTATATTGGGGCTAGCTATATAGATGCCCAAAGGAAGGCATTCCTGTACTTAGTACAGGGAAGTAAGTCTGTGGTCGAATATGAGGCCGAGTTTCTACGCTTGAGCCGTTACGCTCGAGGGATGGTAGCAACGGAGTATGAACATTGTGTTCGGTTCGAGGATGGGCTAAGAAATGAGTTAAGGGTTCTGATAGCACCGCAACGGGAAAGGGTTTTTGCTGTTTTGGTAGATAAGGTTAAAATAGCTGAGGAAGTGAAATGGGTTGAGAGACAAGAAAGGGATAAGGATCAGGGTAAGAATAAGAGGAGTTTTGGGCCATCAAGAGCATCAGGGAATTTTCAGAAGAGGCCTAGGACTGATGGGCCAGTTCGTACTCCGACAAGTCAAAATCAAGCATGTTCTACATGTGGGAGGACACATTATGGGGAGTGCAGAATAAAAACAGGTGGATGCTTTAAATGTGGGTCCACAGAACATCTGATTAAGGACTGTCCTTAGATGGATCGGTGGCAGCTAGCGGGGCGAGGTGCTGATCAAGTGAGGAGAGGTGATCAGCCTAGACCAAGGGGTCGCGGTGCAGGTAGAGGAGGAAATGGGGCTGGTCGTGGTCGTGGAGCACTTGGTAGAGGTGCCGGTAATGTAGATGCAAGGCAACCGGGTCTAGTTTATGCAGTTCGTCGACAGGAGGATGGTGACGCACCAGATGTCATAACCGGTACGTTTCTCATAGCTGACAGCCCTTTTCTTGCTTTGATTGACATTGGGTCAACCCACTCCTATGTTGCATGTTCGATATCTGAGACCTTAAGTATAGATCCTGAAACAACTACTAGGAAGATGACTATAGTTTGTCCCCTAGGACAATCTAGGGTAGTAGACAAGCTGTTTAAGGATGTACCTTTAGAGACTCAAGGGTAGTGTTTCCGGCAGACTTAATGGAATTGCCATTCGGAGAGTTTGATCTTATCCTAGGAATGGATTGGTTGTCAAAGCATCGTGCTAAGTTGGATTGTGGGTCTAAGCGCATGGTGTTAAGTACCTCGGAAGGCGGGGAGGTGATTGTGTTAGGAGAAAGAAGGAACTATTTGTCCAACGTAGTGTCGGCCTTGAAAGCTGTTAAGATGATTCGGAAGGGATGTAACGCCTTTTTAGCTTTTATTAATGCTTTGGATGCTAAAGAGGTGATTGTCGATGAGGTTCGAACAGTCAAGGATTTTGCAGACGTCTTTCTGGAGGAGTTGCCAGGATTACCCCCGGATCGCGAGGTGGAGTTTGGAATAGAACTACTCCCAGGTACGGCTCCGATATCTATTGCCCCTTATCGAATGGCACCGAAGGAGCTGGTGGAGCTCAAAGCTCAGATTCAGGAGCTATTGGATCGAGGATTCATCCGGCCGAGTGTGTCTCCATGGGGAGCGCTGGTCCTATTCGTGAAGAAGAAGGACGGATCCATGCGTATGTGCGTGGACTATCATCAACTGAATAAGTTGACGATTATGAATAAGTACCCATTACCGAGAATCGACGATTTGTTCGACCATCTCAAAGGAGCTTCGGTCTTTTCTAAGATTTATTTAAGGTCGGGATATCATCAATTAAGGGTTAAAGAAGGAGATATTCATAAGACGGCGTTTCGAACTCGGTACGGTCATTATGAGTTTTTGGTAATGTCGTTCTGTTTGACGAACGCGCCAACAGCATTTATGGATATGATGAACCGGGTGTTTCAACCATACCTTGATCGATTTGTCGTAGTATTTATCGACGATATATTGGTTTATTCCAAGACTGAGGAGGAGCATGATGCACAACTTCGAGTGGTGTTTCAAATTCTGAGGGAAAAGCAACTGTACGCAAAGTTTAGTAAGTGTGAGTTCTGGCTGAAGGAGGTGACTTTTCTAGGGCATGTGATTTCCGCAGAGGGGATTAGGGTAGACCCTCAGAAAATCGAAGCTATGTTATATTGGAAATCACCGAAGTTTGTAGCGAAAATTCAAAGTTTCTTAGGATTAACAGGATATTATCGAAGGTTCGTTGAGGGGTTCTCTTCAATAGCGGCACCATTAACTAAGTTGTTGAGGAAGGGAGTATCTTTTGTGTGGACTGACAAACAACAGGAGAGCTTTGAGAGGCTGAAGAGAATTCTGAGGGAAGCACCGGTGTTAATTCAGCCAGAGGCAGGAAAAGAATTTACCGTCTATTGTGATGTGTCACACACAGGGTTAGGATGTGTACTGATGCAAGATGGGAAAGTTGTGGCATACGCATCTCGACAGTTGAGACCGCATGAGTTGAACTACCCTACGCATGATTTGGAATTGGTGGCGGTAGTGTTTGCTCTTAAGATTTAGAGGCACTACCTGTACGGGGAAAAGTCGGTAATTTACACCGACCATAAAAGTTTGAAGTATCTCCTTACTCAGAAGGAGTTAAATTTACGGCAATGTAGGTGGATCGAGCTCTTGAAGGACTATGATTGCTCGATTGAATACCATCCCGGCAAGGCTAATGTGGTGGCAGATGCGTTGAGTAGGAAGGTGATAGCAGACTTAAGGGCAATGTTTGCTCATCTTAGTTTGTATGAGGATGGTAGGTTGGTGGCTGAGCTACAAGTAAGACCTATGTGGACAAGTCTAATCAAGGAGAAACATCTTTTGGATGATGTCTTAAGTACTCGAATCCGACAAGTACAGGAGGGTGAAGTAGAAGACTATAGTCTGAACAATGATGGAGTTTTGTGTTTCCGTGGGAAGGTTTGTATGCCAAAAGATGAGGAGTTAAGGCAGATGATTCTTCAGGAATCGCATAGCAGCCCCTATGCTATGCATCCTGGAGGAGTTAAGATGTATCGGGATTTGCGAGACCAGTTCTGGTGGTCGAGTTTGAAGCAAGAAGTTACGGAGTATGTGGGGAAGTGTTTAACGTGTCAGCAAGTCAAAGCTGAACACCAGTTACCTTTGGGATTGTTGCAGCTGATAAAGATTCCTTAATGGAAATGGGAGAGAATCACAATGGATTTTGTTAGTGGGTTACCCCTTACACCCACCAAGAAAGATTCAATTTGGGTAATTGTGGATCGACTGACGAAGTCTGCTCACTTCATACCGATTCAGGTCGACTACTCTTTGCAAAAGTTGGCTAAGTTGTATGTGGCTGAAGTCGTAAGATTACATGGTGTACCGGTGTCGATCATATCGGATAAGGACCCTAGGTTCACGTCACGATTTTGGAAGGCTTTTAATCAAGCAATGGGAACAAGGCTAGACTTCAGTACCGCTTTTCACCCACAGTCCGATGGTCAGTTTGAAAGGGTAATCCAGATCTTGGAGGATATGCTAAGGGGTTGCATCATCGATTTTAGGGGTAGTTGGGAGGAGTATTTACCCTTGGCAGAATTCACGTACAATAATAGCTACCAAGCTAGTACTCAAATGGCGCCGTATGAAGCATTATATTGAAGGAGATGTCGTACTCCAACTTGTTGGACGGAGTTGGGTGAACGTCAGATATTGGGTCCGGAACTAGTTTCGGAAACGGAGGAAAAAGTAAAGTTAATACGGGCTCGATTGAAGGAGGTGGAATTCACAGTAGGAGACCAAGTCTTCTTGAAGGTATCGTCGTGGAAGAAAGTAATGAGGTTTGGACGAAAGGGTAAGCCAAGTCCTCGGTTTATTGCGCCTTATAGGGTGTTAGAATGTGTGGGGCTAGTGGCTTATCGTTTGGAGTTGCCTTCAGAGTTGGAGCAGATACATGACGTGTTCCATGCTTCAGAGTTGGAGCAGATCCATCACACATAGTGCCAGTGGAAGAAATTGAAGTAAGGCCGGATTTGTCTTTTGAGGAAGAACCAGTGCAATCTTGGATCGAGACGTGAAAGTGTTAAGAAGGAAGTCCATTCCATTGGTTAAAGTTTTATGGCGAAATCACGGCACTGAAGAGGTGACGTGAGAGCCAGACGATGTTATACGGCAGTAGTATCCCCATCTCTTTTGATCAGGTAAATTTCAAGGACGAAATTTACTTTAAGGGGGTAGAACTGTAATATCCTAAATATAGGCCTGTGCATTTATATGTGGTACTTGATTAATTTGTAATTTAAGAATTTGAGGTTGAATTGAGGCTCTGATTAAATATTTGGATTAGGGTTTAAATTAATGTTCTGGGTAATTTAAGTGATATTTTGGGCTTTAAAAATTTGGGTTAGGTGGCTAATAAATGGTGTTAGCTCATAATTTAAGTAGATAGTTAATTAAGTGACAAGCTGGGCATGTGGCCCAAAGATTTGAGGAGATTTAAGTGGGCATAAGGTGGCGTCATAAGGGGGGAGGAGTTTGGGCCAAGTGAGGGCTACTGTGAGCCCAAGTTTTGGGTTAAAAATTCGGCACTTAGGAGCCCTAGGAGTTTACGGCACACTAGCTACAAAATAGGGATTTTAATTCTTTTATTTTCTTGATAAATAGGAAGATAAAGGAAGAGAAAGATAATGGCTATTTTTGAGGAGATAAGGGATTAAGATAATAAGAAAGATAAAAGCTATCAGATGACAGCAGAGTTGGCCGAAAATCCAACTCTGGGAGAGGGAATGTATTGCCGAAATCTATATAAGCCAAGTGATCATCCTTTCTTTCAATTTTTTTCTCTCTTCTTCCTCACCTAGCCGAATTTCTCTTCTTCTTTTCTCTCAAAACCTTTTCTTTGCAGCAACTCTCCAAACACAGTTTACTTTTCCCTCTTCTCTTCTCAAAGTCGAATCTACAAGTGAGATCTCTGTTTCCCGAAGGTGCACCGTAAGCCGTATACTCCTCTTTAATTCGGCCCTATCGATTATACTCTTTATCCCTAGAAGCCGAATCTGTTCCATTAAAGCCGATTTGGTGGTAAAGTCGAAGGTAGGGAGGTGACGTTTCTTAGGGATTTTCGGGATTCGACAGATAAGGCTCTACGTTAAGGATAATAGATTTTCGCGATAACAAGTGTGTAATACTTCCCCACCATCTAGATCTAATCATAAAATGCATGATCATAAGATTTATATATGTTTTGATAATTGCCAACATCTCGGTTTATTGATGAAAGCCCAAGGAGGATAAAAGCGGATCCCAAGTTAGTAAATAATCTGTTTAAATGTTATAAGTAAAACGCTTGTATGTGATTGCATGGGTTGGGTTGATGAAAGGAGGAAGTTATACGTTATATGTGTAGCGGTTTTTACCGTGATCTGATGTAGCGGCTAATGCCGTGAACTGTTATACGGGCTTCGGCCATTATATGTTATACGGGCTTCGACCATCATACGTGGATGAGCAGCAAGACTGCCATCATGGTGTGTAGCGGTGTGGGGCGATTGTAGAAATCCCCAATGGTGTGAACGGTTGGTACGGGGGCGTGTAGCGGATGGAAACCTAGGCAAACGGGTTGGGCCTTGCATATTATTTGTTATTAATGTTTGTTATGAGTATTAAACTTTTATTTTGTTTAATGGGCTTAAGGCCCAAAAATCTAGTGGTGCATGAGGGTTGCACACTGAGTCTCGCGACTCACCCTTTTAATTAACATTTCAGGTGATACCTAGTGCTTCGGACCGGGCTGGAGAGGAACGCAAGGTGGCCATGCAGCATAATATGTGGATTTAGCAAAAAGACTCAAGTTATTATTTTATATTTTTAATTAATGGATTTAAAATCTCGTTGTAATAAGGCCATGGGCCACTAGTTTATATTTTATTTTATTACGGGCTTTTATTACTTTTAGTTATTTAAATTTTTATTTTAATTAAATTAAGGCATGTAATTAAGTTTGGGTTTTATTTTACAAAGGCATATTCTATATAAAATATATTTGGGCTTTTATGAAAATACGACATGTTTTCCAAAATTTTTCTTAGTGACATACCAGATCCGGCTGTAGTGTTTGGGCCGGGTTTGGGGTGTTACAGTTACATATCCGTTTATGAGATTTATCATTGTACTGGGCCTAGGGTCACATGTTTTATATTGGTTTGGGCTGGGCCCAATTGATTCTGTTATGGGCTGTGACCCAAATGATATTGTAGTGGGCTTTGGCCCATGTATGCTCTGAACTGGACTGTTCTGTTACTGTTAAAGGGCTTTGGCCTAGGTGTTTCGGTTTCTATTTCTGTATACTGACTGTTACTCTGGTAAGGGGATTGCACACTGAGTTTTTGTAAACTGACCCTATTTTTCACTGTGCAGGTAATCCCCAGCGTTAGGAGGATCAGTGCTGCTAGGGACTCGGAGGTGACCACACGATTGCGGCTGTTATGCTTTGGACTTTATATATGTTTTAAATTCCATTTTGGGTTTTAATTTCTATAATAAGACCTCTCCGGATTTAATTCTGAATTTGGGATTTTGTTACATTTTATATCTGCTAGACGTAAATGAGTTTTCAACCCAATTACTATTTTTAAAAACATATGTTTTAAACTTCTTTACCTTAAATTAGCCTCCGCAACTAAAAGAGATTTTTAACGAAGTTAATAACGTTTTTAAAAGTGATTAACTTTTTAATGAACCACGTTTCGAAATTGAACAAACACAAACTGAGACTTTAGTTTTTAAATATTAAGGAGGGTTTTCAATGAAAACATGGTTTTCTAAAAACAGTTCAAGGTGACACGCCAGATTCAAGCCTAACTTCTGGGCCTGGTTTGGAGTGTTACAAAGACAATACCCAGGAAAGAATCCACCTAGACTTAACTAATTATTATAACTCTAAATCAAATGATTTATTCACTTGCCTTGATTAGTAGAAATCCCTAAATTATGCTAATATCTCTTTCGAGACTAAGAATAACTGACTCTAGGTTGATTAATTGAAATATCTTTCTAATTAAAACCCCTATCGTCTCATTAACTTGATCTATAGATTCCCCTATTAGATTTGACTCTAATTCGGTAGATTTATGTCATCCTACTTCTAGGATTGCAATCAACTCCGCTCAATTATGCTAGATCTACTCTTAAATAGGGACTTTTGCTCCACTAAATAAGCACATCAAACTTGAATTAATATCCGTAAAATATTAAAGCAAGAATTAAGAACACACAATTAAGAACAAGAACAAGTATTTATCATGTAATTTAGAAAATTAAATAATGAGATCCATCATAGGTTTCATCCTCCCTAGGTATTTAGGGAGTTTAGTTCATAATGTGAAAGGGAAACATCTCAAAATTAGGAAAACAACAAGACATAAATAACCCAAAAAATTCTAAGGAAATTGGATGGAGATCTTCAATCTTGAAGTGAATCTGCTTCTGAGACGATTCCAACGGCATTCTTTGAGTAATTTCTGCTTTCTAATCTGTGTCTCCTTAGGTGTTTTTCCAGTGTGTTTTTATAGACTTTGGAATGCTCAAAATGCCTAAAAATTATCTTTTTCCGTGTGAAACCGAAACAGGGTGCGATAGGGACACGGGCGTGTGATCAGCCCATGTAAGATTGCCTAGGCCGTGTACAAATCTGACATGGTTCAAAATCGACACGGGATGGCACACGGGTGTGTGTCCAACCCGTGTGGTTCACACGGCCATGTGCTTAACCCGTGTGGATCCTTGAGACAGCCTATTTTGTTTGATTTTGGCCCGTTTTCTGCTCCTTTTTCTCCCTTATGCTCACCTAAGTATAGAAACATGAAATTAAAGGATTAGGAGCATCGAATTCACTAAATTATACAATAAATCATCCAAAAACATGCTAAGCATGGGATTAGAATATGTTACTTTTATGGTTTATCAAATATCCCCACACTTAAGCGTTTGCTTGTCCTCAAGCAAAATCCTCAACTCACAATTAAAATTAAACTTTCTCAATTCATAATTCTCATCAATAATGTTTTATCATAATTCAAAAATAATCAAACATTGATAATTTAACTAAAAGAGCACTAAACAATCAAACAATCCAAGTCACACATTTTTAAAGCATGAAAACATAGGTGTTACCCCGTATCTAAATGATAACCTTTAATTCGAGGCCGACAAGATTTGACATTGTCATTAAAGATTCACTCAATCAATCAAAGTGTTTAAGGTTCAAAAATGAAGCACTCAAAAGTCAAACATGAAAAGTTATTACCATAAGCTTGCATGAAAATCAAATCCCCACCACTATAAAATGAGATGATACACAAATCAAAAGGTCTTTAAAGGGTTGTAATGGGGCTTGGGTGAAAGATGTGGATAAAGGCTGAAAAAGGTTAAAATCGAGATCGAATTGATAAATTACCTATTAGGAAAATAAACTTATACTGAAAAAGTACATCAATCGAAATTAAAGAAAATCACGAGCTTCTCTCAGAAAATAAAATTAATTACTTAGGCTCAAACTTAAAGAACTATCAATAATGTAAATATTTCCACTCTTTTTTCTATCATGTAATATAAGAGAAAATTTAACAATTGAAACAAAAGAACATAGTTAGGCAACTAACCAAATCAAATATCAACAAAAAGGGAGTCAATACAATAGGAAAAATTCTCAATGAATCAAAAAGAATGAGATATGGGTTAATATTAAGGGTAGATCAAGAAACGATTTATTAGGCTTAAAGGGGTTCACTAAGGGTTAATTATGAAGGTAGGCTTTTAATGGGATAAGTGGGTTAAAACCTAAGTGCCTTTATCATCTCAGTATATCAAATCAAATTGTGGTCTAAACATGCATAATCAAAGCAAGTTCTAGAATAACAAATCAAGATTGACACACTCATAACTAATAATAATGTGAGAAAGAAAAGTGTATGCTCTTAAAGGCTCAAAATCTCACAGAAATTATAGTTTTTGATGTCAATCTTGCAAATCTCAAACTTCAAGGTAATATTTAAATTTAGGGAAACAACCTAACAAATTTTTAATTCTGAAAAATAGACTTATCATGCTTGATTCTCTAATGCCTTAAAGTTTAAATAATCAATGCATAATTACCTATGAATTTAATCTAAAACATATCCATGATAATCACAAATCAATAGGGATTCATTCTAATAGTAATATGAGAAATTTACTTAATCACAGGACAAAATTTAGGGATTTTTCAAATAATCATATAAATAACCTCCCCACACTTAAGGTGTACATTGTCCTCAATGTACAAGCCAATATAATCACAGTATAAACAGAATATCATAAGCGAGGGAGAAAACTGAAACTGCCCTGGATAATGGATGAAATTCCCAGAATAGTGAAAAATGGAATGGTAGAAAAAGCTAAATGCAGAGCATGATTTTGAGAAACTGATAAGAAAATAGAAAAAAATACTGAAGTTGATTAAATTATTAGAACTCGATCAGGAATAAATATTAGAAAGAAAAATATAGTTCAAAATAAAAAACAAAATAAACATAAACGTAAACATAAAAAGAAAATGAAAGATAAAAAATAAAAATAAAAATAAAAATAAAGACAAATGGACTCAATGGTCCTCATCATCAGACCAGTCGTGAGTCGTCGGCGCCGAAGATGAAATATGGAGATGATGGAAAACCTGCTGCAAAGCAGCCTTAAGACTGTCGAACCGCTGAAAGCACTACTGCTTGAAGTGAGTGAGGCGCTCGGATAAGTTTGTCAAAGTAGCAACAGATGGAGGAGGTTGGTGACTCAGAGGTGGAGGATGAGGTTGGTCCTCGTAAGTGGGAGGAAAATCATTAGTGATGTCCTCGGGTTCATCCTGAGCATCAGAATGAGATAATTGGTACTGAGGAGGGTCCACTCCACGACATCGCTCTATCATCCTCATGTGGATCATAGTTGATAGGCCTTGCGGGGACATTCGGCCAACTAATGTGGGTAATGAGGATTGTGCCGGTGTGTCTAAAAGGCTGAAGTGTCGAGTGATACGAGTCACATAAAGACCTAAGTAGATAGGGCCCTTCCTGTGGCGTTCGATCTGATGGCGAAAAGCGAGGGCAATGAAATATGCCAAGTCAAATACATTCCTTTGCGCCACGCTCCATAAAAAAAGCATCATGAGTATTGACGAAACCGGTGCTCTCTCGCCGACCTTTCAATGTGTGGGCTAATATTGCGTGAAGGCATCATAGAGCTAGAGAGAGACGTCACCTTCGAGTGACTCAGATTAAAGGGGCCTGTAGTGGCGAAAAGATCCGCCCAACAGGAGAACAATGGGTAATGAATATGGCGGTGGAGGTGAGGAAATTTTTCGGCACCCATAAACTCTTCCGTATAAATCCCGAAGGCAACTCCGAACTATGGGACACTCAGTAGGCGCACTAAGCAGCCAAGTCGGAATGTAATGGTACCTGGCTCATCATGCGTCGACATGACTGTCTGTGGCTAGAATGTCGAGCAAAG
The DNA here is from genome assembly GCA_005393395.2 of Gossypium australe. NCBI lineage: Eukaryota > Viridiplantae > Streptophyta > Magnoliopsida > Malvales > Malvaceae > Gossypium > Gossypium australe. The sequence continues at coordinate 50,084,177 of CM016626.1, forward strand.
TTCCAAAGTGGGCTCCATATATGTGGGCTCGATGATATCAAAGAAGCAGTCCCATGGAGTTGTAGTTAAAAGGGTCCGAACAGGGTTAGCAAGGTGGACTTGATCCAAAGCGGCCCAATCTATGCATCGGCCCACGCTAAGTGGTCATGTGCGAAGAAGTTCAAATAGATCATCCTGAGGTCCCGCTAGGAATCAGAAATACAGGTGGTGATCAAGGATAGATTTAATAATTGAAATAGATAAAATAGTTAGGCAACGGATCAAATCAAATCTCAACATAAAGGGAGTCAAGGAGAATGGTGATAACAAATACAAAGGGTTTTGGGTTAATATTAGTAGGTGAGTTAATAAAAAGGGTTATTAGGATCAACGGGGTTCACTAGGGGTTAATTATGAAGGTAGGCTTTTTAATGGAGTAAGTGGGTTAAAACCTAGGTGCCTTTATCATCTCTGTATATTAAACCAAAGGTGTGGTATTGACAAGTATAATCAATGCAAGTTCTAGAATAACAAATCAATGTTGACACACTCATAATCAATAAAGTGAGCATGAAAAAGAATATATGCTCTAATAGGCTCAAAGTCTCACAAAAATTATGGGTATTTGATTTCAACCGCGTAAATTTCAAACTTCAAGGTAACATTCAGATTCAGGTAGACAACGTAACAAACTTTTTTTAATTTTTTTTGAAAAATAGACTTATCATGCTTGATTCTCTAGTATTCTTCAAATTTAATCATCAATACACAATTATTAATGACTTAATCCAAAACATATCAATAAAATCATAAATCAAAGAAAATTTCATTCTGATCATAATATGAAAAACTTACTTTAAGACAAGATAATATTTTGGGATTTGAGAATAATGCAAAAAGTTAGGCACTTTCTTAAAATAGCTATTCACCCCCCCACACTTAAGATGTACATTGCCCTCAATGTACAAAGATATATATGCATTTTAAGAGAGATATGGAGGTGAGACTTCTTGAATTTGGATGGTTTCCTGGAGTTGGAAGTCGATAGGGGTGGTGGTTACTACCGAGCTCTGCGCTAGATGAAGAAATTGGGGAGCTCGTAGAGAATTAGCCAGGAATTATTAAGACACATTTAAAATAAACTAAATATATAATTAAAGACAAGAAAGATAAAGAGAAGGGAAATTAAAATGTAAATTAAATTAAAATGAAAGATGAATGGACCAAATAGTCCTTATTGTTGGATGGTTGCGAGGTGGGTGTGACCTCTAAGGCTGTGAAGGTGTTGGCGGTGGCAGAAGTGGCGTGATTCCCAAGTAGCCTTTACAACTTCGAAGGCTGCATTGAGGCAGTGGTTGTGGTTCCAGTGTGATTCCCTAGCAGCGTTTTGAACCTGACACTAAGAAACTAAAATAAACTAAACTAAATTAAGCATAAGATAGTCAAAGAGAAGGAAAATAAAGGAGAAGAGTAAAGCAAAAGAAGAGTTAAATGGCCTCAAAGATCCTTGGCATGTTGTTTGGATGAAGCGGCCGGCATGAACTTATATAGATTGGTCTCCCACTGGGAGATTATGCTTAGATTCTGCCGTTTCTTCGACATTGAGCTTTTGGGGATTGGGAATTGGGGAAGGATTAAGGAAGATAGATATGGAAGGGGAGAATTCTGAAGAATAGAATGGAAGAAAGGGGATGGGAAGTGGTTGAGAAGAGGGAGGGAGGGTTGGTTTATATAGAATTCCAAATATGGTACATCCCCACGCCCTTGTACCCTAGGTGTGTAGATTCACATGGCCATGTCGCACGGCCGTGGTGGGCTTTGTTTGTTTCTCCCACACCCATGCTCAGGTCGCCATGCCCGTGTGTGATCTAGCAGTGTTGACCACAGCCACATCGCACAGCCATGGGGTTTTGTCGATGCCCGTGGTGTGGTGGTTTGAGTCCGTGACTCTGAAAATTGATTCTCTCTGACTCGTACCATCTATGCATTTTAGTACAGTGATTCGGTGCATCCACACAGCCACGGCCACAGTCGTGTGCAAGCCCGTGTGGCTTGAAATTCTGTATTTTTGGTTAGCTTAGAGTTAGGTGTTATCAAGAGAGAATAAAATCATATAAATTAGATGAAAGATGCAAAAGTTAATGGGGTTAGTACTCGGGTTGCCTCTCGAGAAGCGCTCGTTTATAGTCTTAAGCTAGACTCTCCTCTCCTTTGTATATTCATGGTGGTTTGAGGAGTTGAAAGTCCTTCCTCATGCTGGCAGTTTCATTATCATGATAGAGTGTAAGACGAGTAGCATTTATTTTGAAAGTGCCGAACATAGGGTTACTTACCTCGATTGTTCCGTATGGAAAAACATCGATTACCTTGAAAGGGATTTCATTGTTGGTGTTAGGGTCAGGAGGGGACACTCGTGGATCTGCTTTATCTAGCAATACCTGATCTCCAATTTTAAACTTGTTTGTCTCGTAGGGTGGCCTTGGTTTTACTTCGTGTATCCCTAGTGCTTCTTCAAGATGCTTCTTCCCCTCTTCTAGTTCATCGATCTGAATCCTTTGTTCCTCATGAGTTATTTCTTTGTTGGCACAGGGTCTAGGATCAGATTCAGTTCTGTTCTTTCATGGTGCTTCTTGAAAAGAAGGGTTAACCAAATGGTTATCAAAAGAATTTACTTTCTCACCTTGGTTATTCGATGTTCTAGCTGAATCGAGGGCTTGAAGAGTGACTGTCTCCTCACCTACACAAAATATGAGTTCACCTGCGTCGACATCGATTTTAGTTCTTGCAGTTGCTAAGAATGGTCTTCTTAAAATTAGGGGAATCGTGTTGTCCTCATCCATGTCTAAAACGACGAAGTCTATTGGGAATATGAATTTATCAATTTTCACAAGTACATCTTCAATTATACCCCTAGGAACTCTAATAGTTTTATCAGCTAATTGAATGCTCATCCTAGTTTGTTTGGGTTTCCCTAGACCTAGTTGTTTAAACAATTTGTAAGGCATGACATTTATGCTTGCCCCTAAATCAGCTAACGCATTATCAATAGATAAACTACCAATTAAGTATGGAATTGTATAACTCCCTGGATTTTTAATTTCTGTGGTAGTTTATTTTGCAACATTGCTGAGCATGCTGCGTTTAGCTCTATATATGATTCCTTGTCTATCTTCCGCTTATTTGTCAATAGCTTCTTTAAAAATTTCCTGGAAGCTGGCATCTGTGAAAGAGCTTCAAGAAATGGTAAGTTAATATGTAATTTCTTTAAAAGTTTAAGAAACTTACCGAACTGTTCTTCTGTGTCGTCTTTTGTTATTGCTTAGGGATATGGTATGTGAGGTTTGTACTCTTCGATTTCTAGGTCCAACTTGTTATTGACCTCAACCGTATCTTCTTCTACCACCTTCTTTTATTTTGAATTAGGCGTTTCTAACCCTTCACTATCTTGAGCTGTTATGGCTTAGACTTGCTCCCTTGGGTTAGTTTCGGTGTTGCTCAGTAGTCTTCCCTGTGGTCTCTTAGACATTTGCTTTGCAAGTTGCCTGAATTCCTTGAACTCTTGTGTCAATGCCTCAACTTTTGTTTCTATCTTTTGGAAACGAATTTTTGTATTTTGAGACCGTATTTCTGAGGCTGCTATGAAGTTGGTCAGCATCTCTTCAAGGTTCAGCTTCTTTTCTTGTGGGTAGGGCTATTATTGGAAGTTTTGGGATGGTTGTTGCCTTTGACTTCTTTGACCGCCCCATGAGAAATTGGGGTGGTTCTTCCAACCTGGATTATAAGTATTACTATAAGGATTTTTGTTAGATCGGAAATTATTACCCATATAGTTCATTTGTTCGCTCTTCATGCCCTGTCCGTAGGGTGGGTACTCAAGATTCGCCACTCCTTCACTTGCTTCGCACTGCATAACTGGATCTGCCTGCGAAGAACCATATAAACCATCAAAATTTTTATGTAGCAATTTTACCTGATTTGATAGCGCGGTAACTGCATCGATGTTAAAAACTCTGGCTGCTTTGGCTGGCCTTGTCCTAGTAACTTGCACTGATAGTTATTTAGTGACATCTCCTCTATAAACACGTAGGCTGCTTCAAGAGTTTTGTTGTTCAGGGTTCTGTCGGCAGCTGAATCGATTAGTTGCCTTGTTGAAGGGTTCACACCGTTGTAAAAAGTTTGGACCTGTAGCCATAAAGGTAATCCGTGGCGTGGGCACCTCCTCAACAAATCTTTGTATCTCTCCCATGCATCGTAAAGTGTCTCTAAATCCAGCTGCACAAAAGAAGACATATCGTTCCTCAACTTGGCCGTTTTGGCCGGTAAAAGATATTTTAATAAAAAATTTTCAGTCATTTGATCCCATGCAGTGATTGACCCTCGTGGAAGAGAATGCAACCACTGTTTGGCTTTATTCCTAAAAGAAAAGGGAAATAACCGAAGACAGATGGCATCATCAGAAACTCCATTTATCTTGAAGGTATCATAGAATTCTAGAAAATTCGCTAAGTGTATGTTAGGATCCTCATCCTGCAAACCATCAAACTGAACAAACTGTTGTATCATCTGTATAGTGTTAGGTTTTAGTTCAAAATTATTTGCAGTAATAGTAGGCCTAACAATACTTGACTTAGTTCCTGTTAAACTAGGTTTAGCATAGTCATACATAGTACGTTGAGCATGATGTTCAGCCATCTCTGGAGGTGGCGGATTATTCTCTGTCATCTCTTCTGTAGTATTAATTTCGGCTTCTTGCTCTTCTTCTATGTAGTTTAAGCTTCGCCTTGTCTCTCTGCAATTTCTGCGAACGGCACCTTCAATATCACTGTCGTAAAGTAAGGGTCCTATCGAGTTCCATCTAGTCATAAACTAGAGGTACCTGAAAGGAAAAAAAGAAAGAAATTAGCAAAAATAAAAATAGACTAAAAAATAAAAGTACATTGCAAAAAAATAAAAAATGGCTAAAGTAATAAAAATTGAGTGTTCTTAATATTTTAGTTCCCCGGCTACGGTGCCAAAAACTTGATCGCGTGTCAGAGTCTTAAAAATTTATATAAAGAATGATCGAACCTAGAAACTAACTATGACAACGATGTGAGGTAAGCTCACCTTTCGAACAGTAGTATAGTTAAGGAAAGATCGGAATGTTGAATCCCAAAGGAACCAAAAGTACTAATACTAACTCTCTCTTTATTATTTAGCCTAAGAATTAAAGTGATCTTTATTTAATCTAAATTAACTAATTACTAAAATAAAGACTCTAAGACAAAGAAGAATGAAATTGAGAAAATAACTTTAGGAAAAACCAATTGATTAAGACGACACCCAAGGAAGAATCCACCTAGACTTCACTTGTTATCTAACTCTGAACCAGACGATTTATTCACTTGACTTGATCTGTAAGATTCCCTAACGTAAATTAATCCCTCTCGAGGCGACTAACGTCTAACCTTAGGTTGATTAATTGAAATCTCTTTCTAATTAAAACCCCTAGAATTGCATTAACTCGATCTATGGACTCCCATATCAGGTTTCACCCTAATACAGAAAAATCTAGTCACCCTATCTCTAGGCGTGCAATCAACTCCGCTTAATTATGCTAGATCTACTCTTAGGCAGGGACTTTTTCTCCTCCACCTAAGCACATCATGCTTGAATTAATATCTCGGAAATATCAACACAAGAATTAAGAACACATAATTAAGAACAAGTCAAATATTTATCATATAGTTCAACAAACGATAACAAGATTCATCTTAGGTTTCATCCCCCTCAGGTATCTGAGGGTTTAGTTCATAATAATAATAGAAAACATCTCAAAAGAAAAGATAAAATAAAACATAAGAAATCCCTAAACCCCCCTGAAGGAAATGAAAGAGAGATCCTCCGTCTTGAGTATAACTCCAACTTATTGAGATGGATCAACTGGCTCTCTTCGAGTAAATCTCCACAAATCTACCTCCTCTGTCCTAGTCGGATGCCCCCTGACTAAAGCCTCAGGTTCCCCCTTTCCTGGTCATACTTAGGGTGTTTATATAGGCTTCAGAATGTGTTTCTTTGCCCCTAAGTATCTAAATCCGAGTGAAACTCTTCTTTCCTATGGCAGGGACACGCCCGTGTAAGTCATGGCCAGGCCGTGTTCGAACCTGTTAAATGGGGCACGGCCGTGTGGCTAGGGCCCAGGCCGTGTGGATTTCGTGATATGGCCCATTTACTCTGTTTTGGGCCCATTTTCCGTTCTTTTCGTCATTGGGTGCTTTCTTGAGTATAAAACATGAAAATAAAGGATTAAGAGCACCAAATTACACAATTCAAGGCTTAAATCATCCAAAAGCATGCTAAATGTGGGCTTAAAATATGTTACTATTACAGTTTATCATTCTAGTAATGCCCCATAACTCTATTTTGACGACGGATATGGGTTAGGGGCGTTACATTTAGTGGCATCAGAGTTACGGTTTAGTCGGTTATCGGACTGAACGTAGCATACGTAGAGTCTAGAAATACATGCCATTATATAACCTGTGATAGTGTGATTGTAACACCCCTAGCCCGTACCCGTCACCGGACTAGGGTTAAGAGGCATTACCGAACAATCGAAACATTTTTCATCCATTTAATCAACACAAAGTCAATCACAAATCAATCATATACAAAAAGGAATATATAGTCCCTTATCGAGGTCTACAAGAACTTAAACATGTGTTAGAAATAGGTCGAGACTAAACTGAACACATACGAAAATTTAAAACTTTTTCAAAGTTACAGAGGTCACACGCTCGTGTGGTCAAGCCGTGTGCCTCCCACGGCTACCAGACACACCCATGTGTCCCGGCCGTGTGAAATTAAGCTAGCTACTAACTTGTTCACACGGCCACCAGGTACGCCCGTGTGCCACGGTCGTGTATGCAAAATAGGCCATTTTCAAGGCCAATTTTCCACCCATACAAGGGTCATCCCTACAAGCACAAAGCAATTCCAATTCATGCTTCAAAATACATCAATACATACCATTTCATGCACCAATTAACCACCAACTATACCATCTATATTAATACTCAATTTCATCTCACATTGGTTCAACCAAAGTACCAAAATTCATATCTCAAACACATACACCATCATCATATAAACCTTACCACCATTCACAATTTATCCATCATTCTCATCAACCAATTCAAACATACTATATATGCCATTTCCATTTCCACTATTTGATACCTCATTTATCATATTCTTACTCTATCTATATGTACCAACATCATTAAATTTCCAAGCCATATCACATGGCATAGACCAAACATCTCAAAATATACTATATCAACTAGCCTATACATGCCATATACCAACTATATACATCTTTCAAAAGTACCCAAAATAGATAGCCGATAGTGTGAAAGAGATGCTGATGATTCCCAGATCCGAGCTAGCTTTACTGACACTATAACAGCCCAATTTTGACCCTAATCAGAAAAGTGGTTTCGGGACCACAAATCTAAGTCCAAAAAATAGTTTTTTAAATTATTTTTCGTGTTTATTATGTGTAAATTTGTTGGTTTTCAATTTTCGTGACTTAATTTTGTCTTTTAGGTACCCGATTAAATAAAGGGACTTAATCGCGTAAAATGCAAAAGTTACAAATTAAAGTTTAAAGTGCTTATTTGATAGTGGCTTTTTAATATGAGGCCCTTAAAGGGAAATTAGCCCATTTAAAGAGATAGTGGACGGTTAAGGTCATAAATATCCTTAATTTATATGTTAATATTATTTAAGTTAAAAGGTTAATTAGGTAATTTGGTAATAATATAATATAAGTTATAATTAAATAAAAGAAACCAATGTTCATCTTTTACTTTAAGCTAACTAAAACTAAGAAAAAGAAAAAGAAATAAGAAGCAACTAGGGTTCGGCCTTGTGTTCTTCAAATTAAGGTATGTTAATTATTCGGTTTTTTATAATTTTTACGTTTTCGAGATCATTGTGAAGTGTACTTCAAAACCCATGTCACAATTTGTCATTTTGATGATGATTTTGTGTTTTTCCATTGATGATACCTTGTGGTTTTTGATGTTTGATGATGAAATGTGAAATATATGTGTTAGATTAACAAGTTTTGTGTTTGAATTTTTGATGAAATTGAGTAATCTGGACTAAATTGCAAAAATAAATTTTTGAGGGACTAAAATGTGAAATAAATGAAATGTGTAGGTTTGTATGGACACTAGGAATATTCGGCCCTTAAGGAGTGTAGTCAAATTTTGTGTATTTTGTGTTTTGAGCAAAAAGGGCTAAATTGTAAAAAGTGTGAAATGTTAGGGGCAAAATTGTAATTTGCCCATTTATGTGTTTTAGGCTAAATTGAATGAAATGGTGTTTAAATAAGCTTAATTTGAATATGTTTAGATCAATAATTAAAGAAATCAGATTTGGATCGGGGAAAGACAAAAGTTGTCGAGTAGCCGATTTAACAATCGACGACATCCGAGGTAAGTCAATCAACATTTAAATGTTGAAATAACCATGGATATGTACTTGTTATGTATCAAAATAAATTATTTGAATTTATATATACTATGGTCGAATGTGGGTATTGTGATTTGGCTAACTTTCGAGCTTGATTCGACTGAGATTCGACGTCCGTAAGCCCCGTATGAACCTTAGGAATAGATATGATACATATGTCATGACATAGGATATTCGATATGTGTTATCGTGTAAGACCACATCTGGGACGTTGGCATCGACTTGTGTTAACGTGTAAAACCATGTTTGGGACATTGGCATCGTATTTGATTCGTGTAAGACCCTATCTGGGACAATGGCATCGACATGTGATTACATGTAAGACCAAATCTGGGACATTGGCGTTGTACGAGCTTACGACTATCTGCGTATCCTTTTTAATTCCGAATGGTTCAGTAGGCATGTGTAAGTGAAGGCTAATGTGATATTTGAACTAAAAGAACTCAGGTACGTATATAATCTGTGTTATGAAATGAAAGGTAAGTTATATGTTTATTTCATTGTACAGAAGTTAATGTGTAAACATGTGAACCGTGTATAAGTTTTTAACTATGTATTCGGCCAAAGGGTATATTATTTGAATTTGATATTGAAATTTGAGTAATTACTTGTGATTGTGTATAATTCACTACTTGATATAGCTTTGTATATATGATTTTGTTAAGTTAATTGATTTTACCTTGCTATTGACTTACTAAGCTTAAATAGCTTACCTTGTGTTTCTTTGTCTATTTCTGTTTTATAAATTTTGGACACGTTACGAGCTCGGGGATCGTCAGTAGGACAATCACACTATCGACAACTTTCTTTGGTATTTTGGCTATGTTAATTATGAATATATGGCATGTATAGCATAGAAAAAGGTTGAATATGAATTAAGTACCTACGTATATACATAATAGCCATGCGAAAATGGCTTATCCACTTTTGATTGATTTGCTATCTTTGATGATGGTTTGCGATAGTTGTTGTGAATAGGTTTATTCATATGCATATTTGGTTAAGTATAGGTTTCATAATAGGTAAGCTTGTGTTATGTTTTAAAACTAGACATATTGAACTTGGTTATGTGGTTGACACTTGTATTTTGGTTATGTTTGTTTGATGGACTGATTTAGTTGATATATGAACTTGAACCGAATGTATATGTAGATATTTTGGCTAAGCTAAGTGATGAAGCCATGGATGTGTTGAATGTGATTAGGTGACATGTAATGGTGTACTTATTATGTATTATGTAAAGTTTGATTGATTTATTAAACTAACTATGATCAAATGTGTATTTGTATACTTATATGTATATATAGAAATTGAGTGAAGTTAAGTGTGTAACACCCCAAACCCGGTCAATACGCCACGACCGAATTTGGTATGTCACTAAGGAAAATATTTTTGAAAGAATCGAATTAACAATTAAATTTTGTGAAAAACTCTTTGAAATTCTTTATTTGTAGAAAATAAGTTAAAACTGAAATTTACTTTGAAATTACATAAAACTTTAAAATAAGTAAATAAATCATAAGTTAGAAAAGATTGATATCATTTTAATAAAACTCGAATTATTACCTTGAAAACCATTTGCATTTGTTTGTAGAAACTTAATCTTTGAAAATCATTTAAATTATCGAAAGCACTTAAGTTGTTAAAATTATCAAATGTTTTATGTTACCCGATGGTAACGTTTTAAAAACCATCGCGTTGTGTAGTTTAGAAAACTTTGTGTTCAATTTATTTTAATAATCATGAAATTTATAAACCATATTTAAAACATGTTCAAAACATAAAAATAATCCAAAACATAATTAAATAGGCCTTATTACAAATCCATAAAAATATGAAAACCAAATTTAAATAAAGTACCCAAATGGAAGTTCATGTAAAACCAAATTTTATTGCATGGCCTCCTCGAGTTCATCCGGCTCCTTATCCACGATCTCACGAATCACCTGAAAAGATATCCCACTGAAGGGTGAGTCAACAGACTCAATGTGTAACAATACACTAAAAGTCCAATCGATCATAGCAATAAAGCCCATTTAAAATCAAATTTAGCCATAAGCCCATAATATAGTAAATCAGATATTCATATGTACATGTAAAATGAAATGCAATCCCGAGCCCAGCCTAGATATCCATCCGCTACACACCACCCGTACCAGCCAATCACACCGTGGGGATTACTAAATCGACCCTCCATCCGCTACACACCATCGAAGGCAGTTGCTGCAGTCAACATGCACATCGCCCTTATAATCGTGGCATAGCCACCAGATAATCGTGACAGAGTCACCGGATTCATAGTATCGTGATCGAAGTCACCGGATTCATAATATCGTGACCGAAGTCACCGGATTCATAATATCGTGACCGAAGTCACCGGATTCATAATATCGTGACCGAAGTCATCGGATAATGTGGTAAAACCACCGGAACACTTCCCCTTTCAATATTACCCATATGCCCATGCAATAACATATTATTTCATTAACATGCCATATACCCCATAATCATATCGGAATCGGACACATATCATATTATGCATATAGCATTTTTAACGATGCAAATATCATGCCTTGTACATTATCCCAAAAATCATAATCAAATATCGAATATGTTTCATATTAAAATCATACATAGTACGAAGGAATAACGTACCTCAATTCACCGTACCATTAAATGGTACCCGAAGCCATAATCATTTATATTTCTTTATAAGCACATTTTTATCAATAAAGCTATTAATCTATTAGAAGTTTAGTATAAGTTACACACCTGATAATAGTGATAACTAAACTTTCCCGTTCGTCGATACCCTTGGAATCTCGAACAACATCTATACCTGATTTCTCTCCGATTGATGGTTCATAACCCGATGATGAACCACGAACAAACAATGGCTCGGGGGTACGAACGACTTCAAATAAACGATTATCGCCGGCAGAGGGTCCACATCCCGGTGGAAAGTCTCGAACTCCCGATACAGCCCTTCGCTTGAAATTTGAGGGTATTGCGAAACCACCCCTCTTCCAAACACTATGAACTGCTCTTTTCGAACCCATACTTGATTCTCCAAAATTTAACGTTCACGGAAAGAAGATAATAAACGAACGATAGAGTCCCCTAAAACTTAATCGATTAGAAGACCATCCAAAACGATATAACAAGCATAAAGATCCTTACCTTAACACTTCGATTCAATTCCGATAATCGTCACTTACCTAAGGAGTTGTCAAAATCCTTGAATAATAATATCCTTTTCCACACGATCTTAGAATGGCTATAGTCGACTATCAATAAAGAAATAATCAACACTCCACTATACCACTACCAAAATAAAAAGATTTGTTTGAAAGAGAAGAGATAAAGAAAATTCGGTCAAAAAGATCCTCACAAGACAAAACTATTACGGCAAAGTGATAGAGTGAGATACAAATAGGATTCGGCTAGAGCAAATAATGGAAGAAAAGAAAAGAGAAATGAGATAAGGAAAATTCGGCCAAAGGAAATTTAAAATAAGAATTGTGGATTATTGAACAATATAAAAAAGAATGAAAAAGAGAGATGAGAACTAGAGAGGTTGTTTTCGGTTACAAAAGAATAAGAGATGAGAGCGAGGTTTCAAAGAAGATTCGGCCAAAAGCCTAAGAGGGAAGAAAAATCAACAACACCTAATGGACATTCGGCTATGGCTCACTATGATGCACTAGAGAAAAGTTGGTAAAGTTCTAAAAGAATAGGTTTTTGGTTAAGACACAAAACAAAGAAAGAAAGCCAAAACTAAAACAAAATTGAACCTAAATGCCAAGAACATATTCGGCTAAAGAGGAGAGCTTTGGGGAGGAAAAGAAAAATGCCAAAGATGTACAAAAATGCTAAAATGACCAACCAATTCCCCCCAAACTACCTATCAAAATTCGGCCACCCCCCTAGCCTTACATGCCGTCCACATACGTGATCTCCCAAGTCAAAACTTACCACTCAATTCTTACCATAGCAAGACACCCCACATCATGCCTTATTTTCTCCCATTGGCCTTAAAATCTTTGATTTCTTTCCCAAACATCAAACTTACCTTAAGCAAATATTCTACTTGCCAAAAGTTGAAAGTCCAACCCATCATAAATTTGAATTGACCGTCCATTAATGCTAGGATGCACAAAATATAAAATTCTCAAAATGCCTTCCATGCTACTCGAACCACTTCCCTCAAGCAACCTTTCAAGCTCCTTATCCACTATGCCACTATCTCTTCATGTGCTTTAATATAACACTTAAATTAACTTAAGTGTCAAGCTCACCTAATCCACTTCATTAAATAAACCATACTAGAATTATTCTAGCTTCCTAAACAAAATCAAACCTTCACAAGACTATGCTAACACACAAACAATACTACCCGAGCTAACACAAGTAACTAGATGACATACAAATTTTTCCTAAAGCCCAAAACCCAATTGGCCCAATCCTACTAGGCCCAATTTCAGGATGTTACAGATCTACCCTCCTTAAAGAAATTTCGTCCTCGAAATTTCCAACTAGCTAACAGTCATACCTCCTATCTCGCCACACTACGCTCTTGCTGCGCACTCTGATCTTGATAAAACCAAAATGTACTTTTTTAACAAAATCTTGAATCCTTTTTCCCACAACCAGACATCTAATCCACCATAGCAAACCATTTATCTAACACTTACACTTATACCAAAAATTTCCCTATATTCAGCCATCACTTCCAACCAAAACATACCTGACTTGAGAGTAAGGAAACAATCCCGAGCCTTATGCTCCTTAGACCCGCATCTCAAGCATACTCCTGACTCCCTCCAACTTTCTCTCGGATGACACCTTCCACAGTAATCGCAAGCCAAATAGTTCGATCATGCCTTGACAGTTTTACAGATCGAGATTGTGACCCTAGAGAACCGTGATCTCTAATCTTCTTACAGTCCACAGACCCAATCTCGAAGTGCTTCACCGATTCCTTTAACCTCCTCCAAAACTTCCTTAACTATCTGAGTCAGCTCATCAATCCGAATTCGGTCATGACACCTCGTCTCAACCACTAGCGATGCTAACGCCTCCATTTCAGAAATATGCCTCGGTGCCGAAGATCTAGCCCTAGCACAGTCGACCTTTACCACGTCCATGACGACCACGATCTCGAGTGCTCATGTCTAACGTCTCGACTTTTCTTATTAAAAAGTTTTATGCATTAATCAATATTCCACTTTCTTTAAAGCACAGTTTTATGAAAAAGTTTCTATAAGTGGTTGTTTCGCGTGTACATTCAACCTATAATTTTGGGTCTCTAAAGTAGTTCCTACTACTATATAGTCATATCAATATCATCATATCATCAAAATCAATAGTTTGAGGTACTCACCAGGGCGGATTGATGCCGGAGACTCGGGGCCATGCCTTTCCAACCATAAAATTTTCAACAAAAACATTTTAAAACTATACTTTAAAACATTTTGGGCCTCGGGCCCACAGCCGAGCTTTTGAACTTAGCTCTGATACCAATTTGTAACACCCCAAACCCGGTCAATACGCCACGATCGAATTTGGTATGTCACTAAGGAAAATATTTTTCAAAGAATCGAATTAACAATTAAATTTTGTGAAAAACTCTTTTAAATTCTTTATTTGTAGAAAATAAGTTAAAATTGAAAATTACTTTGAAATTACATAAAACTTTAAAATAAGTAAATAAATCATAAGTTAGAAAAGATTGATATCATTTTAAGAAAACTCGAATTATTACCTTGAAAACCATTTGCATTTGTTTGTAGAAACTTAATCTTTGAAAATCATTTAAATTATCGAAAGCACTTAAGTTGTTAAAATTATCAAATGTTTTATGTTACCCGATGGTAACGTTTTAAAAACCATTGCGTTGTGTAGTTTAGAAAACTTTGTGTTCAATTTATTATAAATAATCATGAAATTTATAAACCATATTTAAAACATGTTCAAAACATAAAAATAATCCAAAACATAATTAAACAGGCCTTATTACAAATCCATAAAAATATGAAAACCAAATTTAAATAAAGTACCCAAATGGAAGTTCATGTAAAACCAAATTTTATTGCATGGCCTCCTCGAGTTCATCCGGCTCCTTATTCGCGATCTCACGAATCACCTGAAAAGATATCCCACTGAAGGGTGAGTCAACAGACTCAATGTGTAACAATACACTAAAAGTCCAATCGATCATAGCAATAAAGCCCATTTAAAATCACATTTAGCCATAAGCCCATAATATAGTAAATCAGATATTCATATGTACATGTAAAATGAAATGCAATCCCGAGCCCAACCTAGATATCCATCCGCTACACACCACCCGTACCAGCCAATCACACCGTGGGGATTACTAAATCGACCCTCCATCTGCTACACACCATCGAAGGCAGTTGCTGCAGTCAACATGCACATCGCCCTTATAATCGTGGCATAGCCACCAGATAATCGTGACAGAGTCACCGGATTCATAGTATCGTGACCGAAGTCACCGGATTCATAATATCGTGACCGAAGTCATCGGATTCATGATATCGTGACCGAAGTCACCGAATTCATAATATCGTGACCGAAGTCACCGGATAATGTGGTAAAACCGCCGGAACACATCCCCTTTCAATATTACCCATATGCCCATGCAATAACATATTATTTCATTAACATGCCATATACCCCATAATCATATCGGAATCGGACACATATCATATTATACATATAGCATTTTTAACGATGCAAATATCATGCCTTGTACATTATCCCAAAAATCATAATCAAATATCGAATATGTTTCATATTAAAATCATACATAGTACGAAGGAATAACGTACCTCAATTCACCGTACCATTGAATGGTACCCAAAGCCATAATCATTTATATTTCTTTATAAACACATTTTTATCAATAAAGTTATTAATCTATTAGAAGTTTAGTATAAGTTACACACCTGATAATAGTGATAACTAAACTTTCCCGTTCGTCGATACCCTCGGAATCTCAAACAACATCTATACGTGATTTCTCTCCGATTGATGGTTCATAACCCGATGATGAACCACGAACAAATAATGGCTCGGGGGTACGAACGACTTCAAATAAACGATTATCGCCGGCAGAGGGTCCACATCCCGTTGGAAAAGTCTCGAACTCCCGATACAGCCCTTCGCTTGAAATTTGAGGGTATTGTGGAACCACCCCTCTTCCAAACACTATGAACTGCT
Organism: Gossypium australe; assembly: GCA_005393395.2. Lineage (NCBI taxonomy): Eukaryota > Viridiplantae > Streptophyta > Magnoliopsida > Malvales > Malvaceae > Gossypium > Gossypium australe. Next base: position 50,099,921 of record CM016626.1, read on the forward strand.
CTTTTCGAACCCATACTTGATTCTCCAAAATCTAACGTTCACGGAAAGAAGATAATAAACGAACGATAGAGTCCCCTAAAACTTAATCGATTAGAAGACCATCTAAAACGATATAACAAGCATAAAGATCCTTACCTTAACACTTCGATTCAATTCTGATAATCGTCACTTACCTAAGGAGTTGTCAAAATCCTTGAATAATAATATCCTTTTCCACACGATCTTAGAATGGCTATAGTCAACTATCAATAAAGAAATAATCAAACTATACCACTACCAAAATAAAAAGATTTGTTTGAAAGAGAAGAGATAAAGAAAATTCGGTCAAAAAGATCCTCACAAGACAAAACTATTACGGCAAAGTGATAGAGTGAGATACAAATAGGATTCAGCTAGAGCAAATAATGGAAGAAAAGAAAAGAGAAATGAGAGAAGGAAAATTCAGCAAAAGGAAATTTAAAATAAGAATTGTGGATTATTGAACAATATGAAAAAGAATGAAAAAGGGAGATGAGAACTAGAGAGGTTGTTTTTGGTAACAAAAGAATAAGAGATGAGAGGGAGGTTTCAAAGGAGATTCGGCCAAAAGCCTAAGAGGGAAGAAAAATCAACAACACCTAATGGACATTCGGCTATGGCTCACTATGAGGCACTAGAGAAAAGTTGGTAAAGTTCTAAAAGAATAGGTTTTTGGTTAAGACACAAAACAAAGAAAGAAAGCCAAAACTAAAACAAAATTGAACCTAAATGCCAAGAACATATTCGGCTAACGATGAGAGCTTTGGGGAGGAAAAGAAAAATGCCAAAGATGCACAAAAATGCTAAAATGACCAACCAATTCCCCCCCAAACTACCTATCAAAATTCGGCCACCCCCTAGCCTTACATGCCGTCCACATACATGATCTCCCAAGTCAAAACTTACCACTCAATTCTTACCATAGCAAGACACCCCACATCTTGCCTTATTTTCTCCCAATAGCCTTAAAATCTTTGATTTCTTTCCCAAACATCAAACTTACCTTAAGCAAATATTCTACTTGCCAAAAGTTGAAAGTCCAACCCATCATAAATTTGAATTGACCGTGTAACATCCCCAAACCCGGCCCATTCACTACGACCGAATCTTGTAATATCCCGGGTTAGGGGCTATTTTGTTGTTGCATGATATTGCATGTGTTTAGTGTGTTGTGTTGCTATTTCGGTGTTTTAGGGGTTTAAATGTAGGCTAGGAGTGTGCCGGACAGAATGGGAAAATTTAGTTTTGAGCCTTAGGTGTAGGGAGGTGAAAGAGTTGGGGTTTAAGAAAATAATTTGGAGTTTTATTGCACAAATGAAGAGCTGGCAAAGTGGCAAGGCATGTGCTACTTGGGAGCTAGGTGTGGCGTCATCTACATAGGGTGGAGGTCTAGAGTTCGAGCTGCGAAATTCCCCATTTTAGCTCTCATTTTGGACGTCATAGAGGAAGTGTTAGAAGGCAATTCGAATTCTTCCTTGGACTTGGTCCACCCATTCAAATGGAAGGTGGAGAGCAAGTTGTGGAGGTAGACTTGGTCAAGCTAATTTGAATGTGTGGTAGGGAGTTAATGGGGGGAGTTGTGGCCGAAATTTTGGGGTGATTGGAGGTGTTGGCCGTAACTTGGGAAGCTTGTTGGGGAGTGGCCGGTTGGTGAGTGTGTTAGGGGGGTTAGTGCCGAATTTCCCTTGGATTGTTGGTGCATTTTCGGTCTTAGTAGGGTAGCAACATAGCTCTTTCATTTTTTGTCAAAACAAGCCGAATTTCATAGTAAGTTTCACCTTTTGTTTTCTTTTGGCAACCGAAAATGCAAGCACATTTGTGCCGAATTTCTTGTTCTCTTGAGTAGGGTGTAGCCGAATATCTCTTCCCATTTCCTCTTTTCTTTTCAAGTGTGTAAACCGAAACCTCTAATCTCTCTTCTTGCATTTTTTGATTTTTCTTTCTTTCTTAAAAACTTTGTAGCCGAAACTCTCTTCCAAAAACACATTCTTCATCTCTTTTTCTTTCAAAACCCAGAGGTACCTTCTCCTGTTCATTTTTGTTTCTCCTTAAAACCATTTTGCCGAAACTTTATTCTCATTTCACTTTATCCTTCTTGTTTTTTTTACTCAAGCCGAATTCTCTTTTCTATTGTTTAAGTTCTAGCCGAATCTTCCCTCTTCTAGTAGTACTTTGTAGCCGAATGTTGAGTGGGGGAGTAATCTCGTTTGTCTTCTTTCAAACGTTGGAGCAAGGTAAGTGGCTGGCCGAATGCTCATTTCTTTTCTCTCCCTAGTTTTCTACCAATTTTGGTGAGGTTCAAAGTTGACTTTCGGCATTGGTTGAAGGGTGTTAATCTCTTATGTCTTGACCGAATTCTTTTTAGGGCTTTCGGGATTCGAAGCAGTCAACGAAGCTGTTATCTGAACTCGATTGTTTGGTAAGTGGTGGTGAGATGTTGATTGTGGTTTATTTTGTTTGAGTTTCGATTAAGTTTAGGGTATCAAGGGATTAATCATTTTTCTTTTAAGGTGTAGCCGATTGCTAAAGGAGGAATCATTGTGGTTCGGGTTTGCTAAGAAACTGAACCAATAGCAAGGTGAGGGATCAACATTAACCCCTTGGGTTAATTAATGTTGGCCGAATGTTATAGATGCCTAACCCCTATGTTTGGCAGATTATAGGAGCCAGATAATCAAGGGACTTAGATTGTTCGTTGGGATCTTTGGACTCGTAATTACCAGGTGTGTAAACTAACACACTGATACTTAGTAATGTTATTAATAAACCTGGTTGCCTGTTAAAAACCATAACAGTATGAGGGACATTTGGATACCTAAATGGGGTATGTGTACGATTCGGGTAAGTCTGTTCTATTATGAGTACTATTAATGGTATATGATATCGTGATCTATGTTATGTATGCTATGAGATATAATGCTTGGTATGTTGGCATAATATGCACGACTTGTATGAGATGCATGATCACATGAGTATGACATGATGATGGGTGATATGAGTGGAGGGAGGATGATGATATCCGTGTCTTTGGGACACTGTGTCTTTGGGACACCAGAGGTTTGGCACCTCCAGTGGTTTGGTACCACAGTAATATTTTGTGACTTTGGGTCACCAGAGGTTTGGCACCTCAGCGTCTCGTCCCAATGGCTTAGTACCACGGTGGGTTGGCCCCACAGTTGATTATACGGGATTGACGCCAGTGATTTGGTATCACACGATGGGTTGGCCCCATCACTCGATTATCGTGACTACGGTCACCAGTGGTTTGGTACCACATTGTATCTTTGGGACACCAGAGGTTTGGCACCTCATTGCGACTCGTCCCTGTGGTTTGACACCACCGTGGGTTGGCCCCACTTGAGATATGGGATCGTCTGCTAGTGATTTGGTATCATGCGATGGGTTGGCCCCATCATTGGATTTGTGACTTCGGTCACCAGTGTTTTGGTAACACATCGTGACTATACGTCACCAGTGGTTTGGCACCACACTTATGGATATCGTGACTTTGGGTCACCAGTGGTTTGGCACCACCAGTGGTTTGGTACCACACGGGGTAGGAAAGGCGTTACGGATGGTTAGGATCGGGTTGCATTAATTATGTTGCTATGTATGATGTGTGTTAGCATGTTGTTTTACCGAGAGCGGGATTTATGCACTGAGTCATTGGACTCACCCTCTCCTTGACATTTCAGGTGACTCGTAGACGCGGACATGGAGCCAGGATGGACTCGGGGTGCACACGCCATGCTTTAATAAAAGTTTTGCTCAGACTAATCAATTTGGGTACTTTAGCTTATTTATTTTTAGTTGGGTTTTAATTTGGATTTGTAAAAGGCCTTTGGTTTATGTTTTATGATGTTTATGTTTGATTAGATTTTGGTATGCCTTAACAAGAGAACTTAGTATGAATTTTTCTAAAATCTGGAAAGACAATGGTTTCAAAATTATAACGCAACGTGTTTTTAAACTATACCATCGGGTATCTCACGATGTTTTGTTATAAAGCAAACTCAAATGATTTTCACATCAAACTCGATTTTCTATTAAGTTCAAAAGTGTTTTAAGTAACACTAAGTAACTAATGAAGTTTTAAATGGTATAAACTCGATTTAACTAAACATTCTGGATAAGTCTCCAAAATTTCCGGGTTTCAGATACACCATTCGATTTCAAACAAGTCTACTCAAATTTTCTTCAAAAACACTATGTTTTTATCCAGTCTTCAAACGAAAAATCTAACCCCTCAAAAATGTTTTTCCCGTAACATACCAGATTCGGACGTGGTGTCTTGTCCGGGTTTGGGGTGTTACAATTGTGGTATCAGAGCCAAGTTCAAAGTCTGTTTTAGGTGTTTGTTTTGAAAGTATGGTTTGAAAAGGCATGGCACCGAGTCTCCGGCACCAGTTCGCCCAGGTAAGTACCCCTTACTATTGCTTGTGAATTGATTGGATGTGATATGATTTGATGTATAGCAATAGTACTCTACTTTAGAGATTGAAACTGATAGGATTCTGTGAACTTGCGAGAACAAATTCTCTCTAACATTCATAAGACTTGCCTTAAAACAGTGGAATAAATACTGATGCATAAAATTCTTAATTAGATACGTAGAAAGATTAGTCATGAGCACTCGAGGCGGACGTGGTCGTAATACTCGTGGTAGAGGTAGGGGTAGGATGACAGTTTCTGAGCCCGTAGGATCTGGTCAGGGTTCAGAAAATGAGATGCCGGTTCCGCCACCAGCTGGAGGTGGTGAGTTCCAAGATCAGACCGGGGATGACGCAGTGTCACAGGCGATGCTGCGAGTGTTAGAAAGAGTAGCTGGAGTTGGTGGTGGCGCGGGAGTTAGGAAATCTGTTCCTGAGCGACTTCGGGCAAATGGGGCCGAATTCTTCCGAGGTGTATCTGGTGTTGCTCCCAGCACTGCTGAATATTGGCTGGAGGCAATGAGCGGATCATGGATGATCTAGACTTAACTGCTGAAGAGAAGCTGAAGGGCATCGTATCGCTTCTTCGGGATGAGTCATATCAGTGGTGGCTCACGGTTCGGGACAGTGTGGCAGCGGAGGATTTGACATGGGATTATTTCAGGGCTGCATATATCAAAAGAAATACATCGGAGCTAGTTATATTTGACTCCCAGAGAAAGGCATTTCTGAGGCTTGTTCAGGGGAGTAAATCTGTTGCTGAGTACGAGGCTGAGTTCTTGAAGCTGAGTAGGTATGCCAGGGGCATTGTGGCCACTGAGCATGAGAGGTGTGTTCGTTTCGAGGATGGTCTGCGAGACGAGTTGAGGCTGCTGATTGCTCCACAGCAGGACGCGAGTTTGCTGTCTTAGTTGAGAAGGCTAAGGTAGCCGAGGGTGTTAAGGAATCAGTGAGGCAGGGTATGGATCGAAATAGACATAAGAGGAGCTTTGGGTCTTCTGGATCGTCTGGTAATCCGTAGAAGAGGGCTAGACCGAGTGGGCCGAATCAGCCTGCTAGGTTTGTTGCTGCTAGGCAAGGACCGCCGCAGTGTAATCAGTGTGGAAAATCTCATTGGGGTGGTTGCTGGACTAGAGGAAAAGGTTGCTTCGAGTGTGGTTCTCTAGAGCACCGTGTGAGGGACTGTCCGCGTAAGTTGGCCAGGATTCAGTCTGAGAGTCAGGGCCGTAATCAGTTCAGAGGTAATGGACCGCCACCGCAGAGGGGCCGTGGTAATGGCAGAGGTGGTAATGGTTCTGGTCGGGGCCGTGGAGCACCGGGCAGAGGTGTGGGTAGTTCTGAGGCCAGACAGCCCGGATTAGTGTATGCTGCGAGGCGCCGAGAGGAGGGCGACGCACCGGACGTCATAACCGGTACGTTCTTGATTTTTGGTTCTCCTTATACTGCTTTGATTGATGTGGGTTCAACGCACTCTTATGTTGCCAGTAGTATAGTAGAGACCATGGACTTAGACTCTGAGATATCTTCTAGGTAGATGACTGTGATTAGCCCTCTAGGTCACTCTGTAGTAGTAGATAAACTGTTTAGAGAGGTACCCCTAGAACTCCAAGGGGTAGTGTTTGCTGCTGATCTGATGGAACTGCCGTTTGGGGAGTTCGATCTGATTCTTGGGATGGATTGGTTGGTCAAGTACCAGGCGATGCTGGATTGCGCGGCTAAGCGCATGGTTCTTAAGACGGTTGAGGGTGATGAGGTGGCTATGATAGGTAATAGGAGAGATTACTTATCAAATGTGGTATCTGCTGTGAAAGCGGAGAAGATGGTCAGGAAAGGCTGTGAAGCGTATGTAGTTCATGTGTATGCCTTGGAGGCTAAAGAGTCTGCTGTAGAGAAGGTTCGTACTGTTAAGGAATTTGCTGATGTGTTTCCTGAGGAGCTTCCGGGTTTGCCGCCAGATCGTGAGGTAGAGTTCGGGAAAGATCTATTACCCGGGACTGCGCCAGTGTCTATTGCTCCGTACAGGATGGCGCTAAAGGAATTGGTGGAGCTTAAGGCTCAGATCCAGGAGTTATTGGATCGAGGTTTCATCAGGCCAAGTGTTTCGCCGTGGGGTGCGCCGGTACTCTTTGTTAAGAAGAAAGATGGCACAATGCGGATGTGTATAGACTACCGCCAGTTGAATAAGCTGACGATTAAAAACAAGTATCCGTTGCCACGGATAGATGATTTGTTTGATCAGCTGAAGGGTGCTGCGGTATTCTCGAAGATCGACTTGAGGTCTGGGTATCATCAGTTGAAGGTTAAGGAGGCTGATATCCATAAAACAGCGTTTCAGACTCGGTATGGGCACTACGAATTTCTGGTAATGCCGTTCGGGTTGACTAACGCACCGGCAGCATTTATGGATATGATGAACAGGGTGTTTCGGCAGTACCTGGATCAGTTCGTCGTGGTTTTCATAGACGACATCTTAGTGTACTCAAGGACAAAGGAAGAGCATGATGCGCATTTGAGAGTGGTGCTGCAGATTTTGAGGGAAAAGCAACTCTACGCTAAGTTCAGTAAGTGCGAGTTCTGGCTTAGAGAAGTGACTTTCTTGGGTCATGTAGTGTCGGCGGAGGGAATTCGAGTAGATCCTCGTAAGATTGAGGCAGTTTTGGACTGGAAGCCGCCTAGGTCAGTGGCTGAGATTCGGAGTTTTCTGGGTTTGGCCGGATACTACCGAAGGTTTGTTGAGGGTTTCTCGTTGATAGCAGCGCCGATGATTAAGTTGCTGAGGAAAGAAGTCCCATTTGTTTGGACTGAGAAGCAGCAGGAAAGCTTCGATAAGTTAAAGAAGATTTTGACTGAGGCTCCGGTTCTAATTCAACCTGAGGCTGGTAAGGAATTCACAGTCTATTGCGACGCATCACATACGGGCTTGGGTTGTGTGCTGATGCAAGAAGGTAAGGTTGTGGCTTACGCTTCTCTGCAGCTGAGACCACATGAGGTCAACTATCCGACGCACGATTTGGAGGTAGCAGCTGTAGTCTTCGCTTTAAAGATTTGGAGGCACTACTTGTATGGAGAAAGATCGATAGTCTACACAGATCATAAGAGTCTGAAGTATCTACTGACTCAGAAGGATTTGAATTTGAGGCAGCGCAGATGGGTTGAGTTGCTGAAAGATTACGACTGTTCGATTGAGTATCATCCGGGCAAGGCTAACGTGGTGGCAGACGCGTTGAGCCGTAAGGTTGTTTCGGACTTAAGAGCGATGTTTGCCCACTTGAGTTTGTATGACGACGGGAGTATTCTGGCAGAGTTGCAGGTTAAGCCTACTTGGGTTGAGCAGATCAAAGAGAGACAGCTAGAGGATGAGGTTCTGAGTGCGCGAAGGTTACAAGTGCAGGATGGTGGTTTGGAGGGTTACAGCTTGTCTGGTGATGGGGTTCTGTGTTTTCAAGGTAAAGCTTGTATGCCTAAAGATGTTGAGCTGAGGCAAAGGATTCTTCAGGACGCACATAGCAGTCCTTATGCTATGCATCCTGGAGGTAGCAAGATGTATAGGGATCTTAGAGAGCAGTTTTGGTGGCCTGGCTTGAAGAAAGAGGTGACAGAGTTTGTTGGGAAGTGTCTGACTTGTCAGCAGGTCAAGGCTGAGCATCAGTTGCCGTCGGGTTTGCTTCAGCCTGTGAAGATTCCTCAGTGGAAGTGGGAAAGGATAACCATGGATTTTGTCAGTGGGTTACCGCTTACGCCAAGCAAGAAGGATTCAGTTTGGGTAGTGGTGGATCGCCTAACTAAATCAGCTCACTTTATTCCGGTGAGGGTTGACTACTCACTGCAGAAGCTAGCGAAGCTGTATGTGTCAGAGATAGTGAGGTTGCACGGTGTGCCAGTTTCGATAATCTCAGATAGGGATCCTAGATTTACGTCAAGGTTCTGGAAAGCATTGCATCAAGCTCTGGGTACTCGTTTGGATTTCAGCACGGCTTTTCACCCGCAGTCTGACAGTCAATCAGAAAGGGTTATTCAGATCTTAGAGGATATGCTGAGAGGTTGTGTCCTGGATTTCAGAGGTAGTTGGGAGGAGTTTCTACCATTAGCTGAGTTTGCTTACAACAACAGTTTCCAAGCGAGCATCAAGATGGCACCGTATGAGGCGTTGTATGGTAGGAAGTGTCGCTCACCTACGTGTTGGACGGAGTTGGGTGAACGTCAGTTGTTGGGACCCGAGTTAGTAGCTGAGACTGAGGGCAAGGTTAAAGTGATTCAGGCTCGATTGAAGGAAGCTTCGGACTCGCAAAAGTCTTATGCCGATCTTAAGCGGAAAGACATAGAGTTTGCTGTAGGGGATCGAGTTTTCCTGAAGGTCTCGCCTTGGAAGAAAGTGTTGAGGGTTGGAAGGAAAGGCAAGCTAAGTCCGAGGTTTATTGGGCCGTATAAGGTACTGAGGCGAGTTGGACCAGTAGCGTATCAGCTTGAGTTGCCAGCAGAGCTTAGCCAGATTCACGATGTTTTTCACGTTTCGATGCTTCGGAGGTATCGTTCAGATCCGTCACATGTGGTAGCAGTGGAGGAGATCGAGGTAAATCCAGATTTGACCATAGAAGAGGAACCTGTGCAGATTCTTGATCGGGATGTGAAGGTTCTGCATAGAAATTCTGTGCCTTTGGTTAAGGTACTTTGGCGAAATCATGGCGTAGAAGAAGCTACGTGGGAACCCGAGGATATGATGAGACAGCAATACCCGCAACTCTTTTGACCAGGTAATTTCAAGGTCGAAATTATTTTTAAGGGGGGTAGAACTGTAATATCCCGGGTTAGGGGCTATTTTGTTGTTGCATGATATTGCATGTGTTTAGTGTGCTGTGTTGCTATTTCGGTGTTTTAGGGGTTTAAATGTAGGCTAGGAGTGTGCCGGACAGAATGGGAAAATTTAGTTTTGAGCCTTAGGTGTAGGGAGCTGAAAGAGTTGGGATTTAAGAAAATAATTTGGAGTTTTATTGCACAAATGAAGAGCTGGCAAAGTGGCAAGGCATGTGCTACTTGGGAGCTAGGTGTGGCGTCATCTACATAGGGTGGAGGTCTAGAGTTCGAGCTGCGAAATTCCCCATTTTAGCTCTCATTTTGGACGGCATGGAGGAAGAGTTAGAAGGCAATTCGAATTCTTCCTTGGACTTGGTCCACCCATTCAAATGGAAGGTGGAGAGCAAGTTGTGGAGGTAGACTTGGTCAAGCTAATTTGAATGTGTGGTAGGGAGTTAATGGGGGGAGTTGTGGCCGAAATTTTGGGGTGATTGGAGGTGTTGGCCGTAACTTGGGAAGCTTGTTGGGGAGTGGCCGGTTGGTGAGTGTGTTAGGGGGGGTTAGTGCCGAATTTCCCTTGGATTGTTGGTGCATTTTCGGTCTTAGTAGGGTAGCAACATAGCTCTTTCATTTTTTGTCAAAACAAGCCGAATTTCATAGTAAGTTTCACCTTTTGTTTTCTTTTGGCAACCGAAAATGCAAGCACATTTGTGCCGAATTTCTTGTTCTCTTGAGTAGGGTGTAGCCGAATATCTCTTCCCATTTCCTCTTTTCTTTTCAAGTGTGTAAATCGAAACCTCTAATCTCTCTTCTTGCATTTTTTGATTTTTCTTTCTTTCTTAAAAACTTTGTAGCCGAAACTCTCTTCCAAAAACACATTCTTCATCTCTTTTTCTTTCAAAACCCAGAGGTACCTTCTCCTGTTCATTTTTGTTTCTCCTTAAAACCATTTTGCCGAAACTTTATTCTCATTTCACTTTATCCTTCTTGTTTTTTTTACTCAAGCCGAATTCTCTTTTCTTTTGTTTAAGTTCTAGCCGAATGTTCCCTCTTCTAGTAGTACTTTGTAGCCGAATGTTGAGTGGGGGAGTAATCTCGTTTGTCTTCTTTCAAACGTTGGAGCAAGGTAAGTGGCTGGCCGAATGCTCATTTCTTTTCTCTCCCTATTTTCTACCAATTTTGGTGAGGTTCAAAGTTGACTTTCGGCATTGGTTGAAGGGTGTTAATCTCTTATGTCTTGACCGAATTCTTTTTAGGGCTTTCGGGATTCGAAGCAGTCAACGAAGCTGTTATCTGAACTCGATTGTTTGGTAAGTGGTGGTGAGATGTTGATTGTGGTTTATTTTGTTTGAGTTTCGATTAAGTTTAGGGTATCAAGGGATTAATCATTTTTCTTTTAAGGTGTAGCCGATTGCTAAAGGAGGAATCATTGTGGTTCGGGTTTGCTAAGAAACCGAACCAATAGCAAGGTGAGGGATCAACATTAACCCCTTGGGTTAATTAATGTTGGCCGAATGTTATAGATGCCTAACCCCTATGTTTGGCCGATTATAGGAGCCAGATAATCAAGGGACTTAGATTGTTCGTTGGGATCTTTGGACTCGTAATTACCAGGTGTGTAAACTAACACACTGATACTTAGTAATGTTATTAATAAACCTGGTTGCCTGTTAAAAACCATAACAGTATGAGGGACATTTGGATACCTAAATGGGGTATGTGTACGATTCGGGTAAGTCTGTTCTATTATGAGTACTATTAATGGTATATGATATCGTGATCTATGTTATGTATGCTATGAGATATAATGCTTGGTATGTTGGCATAATATGCACGACTTGTATGAGATGCATGATCACATGAGTATGACATGATGATGGGTGATATGAGTGGAGGGAGGATGATGATATCCGTGTCTTTGGGACACTGTGTCTTTGGGACACAAGAGGTTTGGCACCTCCAGTGGTTTGGTACCACAGTAATATTTTGTGACTTTGGGTCACCAGAGGTTTGGCACCTCAGCGTCTCGTCCCAGTGGCTTAGTACCACGGTGGGTTGGCCCCACAGTTGATTATACGGGATTGACGCCAGTGATTTGGTATCACACGATGGGTTGGCCCCATCACTCGATTATCGTGACTACGGTCACCAGTGGTTTGGTACCACATTGTGTCTTTGGGACACCAGAGGTTTGGCACCTCATTGCGACTCGTCCCTGTGGTTTGACACCACCGTGGGTTGGCCCCACTTGAGATATGGGATCGTCTGCTAGTGATTTGGTATCACGCGATGGGTTGGCCCCATCATTGGATTTGTGACTTCGGTCACCAGTATTTTGGTAACACATCGTGACTATACGTCACCAGTGGTTTGGCACCACACTTATGGATATCGTGACTTTGGGTCACCAGTGGTTTGGCACCACCAGTGGTTTGGTACCACACGGGGTAGGAAAGGCGTTACGGATGGTTAGGATCGGGTTGCATTAATTATGTTGCTATGTATGATGTGTGTTAGCATGTTGTTTTACCGGGAGCGGGATTTATGCACTGAGTCATTGGACTCACCCTTTCCTTGACATTTCAGGTGACTCGTAGACGCGGACATGGAGCCAGGATGGACTCGGGGTGCACACGCCATGCTTTAATAAAAGTTTTGCTCAGACTAATCAATTTGGGTACTTTAGCTTATTTATTTTTAGTTGGGTTTTAATTTGGATTTGTAAAAGGCCTTTGGTTTATGTTTTATGATGTTTATGTTTGATTAGATTTTGGTATGCCTTAACAAGAGAACTTAGTATGAATTTTTCTAAAATCTGGAAAGACAATGGTTTCAAAATTATAACGCAACGTGTTTTTAAACTATACCATCGGGTATCTCACGATGTTTTGTTATAAAGCAAACTCAAATGATTTTCACATCAAACTCGATTTTCTATTAAGTTCAAAAGTGTTTTAAGTAACACTAAGTAACTAATGAAGTTTTAAATGGTATAAACTCGATTTAACTACACATTCTGGATAAGTCTCCAAAATTTCCGGGTTTCAGATACACCATTCGATTTCAAACAAGTCTACTCAAATTTTCTTCAAAAACACTATGTTTTTATCCAGTCTTCAAACAAAAAATCTAACCCCTCAAAAATGTTTTTCCCGTAACATACCAGATTCGGACGTGGTGTCTTGTCCGGGTTTGGGGTGTTACAAATCTGGTTATGTCACTGCGGAAAAACGGTGGAAAATTCCTTTTTGACTTAAAATAAAACAGTAAGATTTACTAACTTTTTGGTAAAACCCATGTACTTTTAAAAGTATACTTTAGACTTTGATATTATAAAAATGTCCATATTAAAAACACTTTATTAACTTATATATATATTGAATAAGTAGGTTAGAATAAAATCATTTTAAAAGCTAGTAATTTAATCTTACCAAGTTATAATTTAATAAAATAGTACCAAAATACTAATAAAATAATTCTAAGGCCCAAATTAAGAAAATCACAAGGCCCTTATTACATCAATATTTAAACCCAAATACTTAATATAAATAAGCTTAAAAATATTTAAACTCTTCTTTCTGCATGGGCCACCATGTGTCTTCTCCGATCCCGATCCAATCTACGCATCACCTGAAATGGTTAATGAAAAAAGTGAGTCCACTGACTCAGTGCATAACCACAACACAATTTCCACACGTATGGGCTTGGCCCATACCCACACAGCCATCGAAACAAATCATGCAAGAATGCATTTCAGCCCAACCTATTATCCAACCGTGACACCAACCTTAGCAGACTCCCTGCCTAAGGCCGTGGCTAACCCACCACTGATCACATCGTGATCCATAAATCTTACCTTGGCTAACTCGCTGCCCAAGGCTGTGGCTGAGCCACCGATCAACCCAAGTGATCTCAACATCATAATCTGTCTACGGTGACGCACATAGCCATCAACCGCCGAGATGGGCACCGAGCCACACCTCCCTTGAGGTAGCACTCAGCTAACCCTCAAGCGCTAATGTAGCCTGAGCTAACATTAGACCACGTACATCATGTGTACACTTCTCCCCTTCCTCGCTCCAATCCACCTCCCATGTATGTATGCACAAGTATAACATGGCAGATTATAACAAAATATAAGGGTAGCCATCACATGTTAATTATCACATCATAAGCAGACATACAACACAATAATATAATACCACCACTCACTTACCTGGCATCCGATTTCCCAACACATGGTATCTACCACTTAAGCCATTATAATTGGCTACTACCCATCATGCATATGCTCACATTAACAAACCAACAATCGTAGAAATAGTGCGTAGATTACGCACCTTATTACTAGCACAATCGATCAAATCCTGAGAACGTTACTTGATTGAGAACCTTGTCGAAATTCCTAAACAATCCACAGAAGAATCTGTCATCACCTAAAAATGTACCATTTGTGGCCGAATATTCACCACTCCCTTACCTTGATAAATCAAATCCCGAGAGCCCCCTTAGCACCCTTAACGCCAGCTAAAAGCAGAAGACCCTCAACCTAGCCCTCCATGATTCGGCCAACGAAAACACCTGATTAGCATCTTGATTTCAACCAACCAAGAAAAGAAAAGAGAGAAACCGATAAAAGAAAGGAGACCTTACCACCTTACTAACCCCAGATTCGGTTTGATAGCAATCCTTTGAGAATCAACGTTCTAGAGAAGAATAAAGCGAAGAAATAAGGGTAAGGCTCAAAAAGAGATTCGGCTAACACAACATAAAAGGAGAAAGGCTCTTCAACTTTTGAAGATGGTTGAATCGAGAATATATGAAGAAGAAAGAATGGAAGAAAAGGTGACTTAAAGTTTCGGCTAAGGTGAATTTAGTGAAGCAAGAGAGGTGTTTTGATGAGGTTAGAGTATGAGAAGAGAAGAGTAGAAAAATGAAGGGGAAAGGGCTAAAATTCGGCATAAGGAAAGCTCACACCCTTTAAATAGAATTTGCTACCCCTCCAAACCCCCCTAGCCGTCCCACTCTTCTTCCTCCACTCAAACCCTTGATTCTCTCCTAAAAATACTCTACACCAACCCTTCAAATAAATTCAAAAATAAACCAACCCAACTCTACTCCTAGCCATCCATTCAAAACATTTTGAACAAGTCAAATATCCATCTTTTAAGTGCCTTGGCCGAATCCAACTCTCCCCCTTGCTCATGACGCAAAACAAAAGAAAATGCTGCCTTTGCAGCTCGATCCTGAGACCCAAAAGCACCCCTTGAGGCGTCACTTCTCCAAGCTCTAGAGTGGCGCCTCCTTGCCACTCTGCCACACCAATCTTTGTGCCTTATTCCACCAAAATTTCTCTTAAGGCCCCCTCTATCCAAGCTCCCCTTTTAACCCCTAAAACTAAAGATTTTCTAAAGCCTTCTACCACCACCTAGGGTTCTCAGGACCCCTAAAACTTACCCAACCACACACTGAAGTGTGCCAACACCCGAGCTAAGCACCAAAAGCCTAACCCCTAGAACTAGGGTGTTACAGACCGTTCATTAATGCTAGGATGCACAAAATATAAAATTCTCAAAATGCCTTCCATGCTACTCGAACCACTTCCCTCAAGCAACCTTTCAAGCTCCTTATCCACTATGCCACTATCTCTTCATGTGCTTTAATATAACACTTAAATTAACTTAAGTGTCAAGCTCACCTAATCTACTTCATTAAATAGACCATACTAGAATTATTCTAGCTTCCTAAACAAAATCAAACCTTCACAAGACTATGCTAACACACAAACAATACTACCCGAGCTAACACAAGTAACTAGATGACATACAAATTTTTCCTAAAGCCCAAAACCCAATTGGCCCAATCCTACTAGGCCCAATTTCAGGATGTTACAAAGTGAAATGTATATGAAATAAGTATTAATATGCATGTGAGCTAGTAAGTTGTGAATTGGTTATGATGGTATATATATATATATGTCTGAATACAATTAGAATATATATATATATATGTTAAATTTTAAGTCTTGAAAGGTTTGGATTTGGAATGTCAAGGTTAAAATTGTATGTATGTATTCGGCCATATTGTGAAATGGTAATGGATGACTATTAGTAATACAATTATATTTAGTTTTATGATTAGATTATGAATTTGGAATTTGTAAATGTTAGATATAATTTGTAAGTTAAATAAATGATGAATATATATATATTCGAATTTAGTTGTATGGGAGATATTAAGTTTGGCCAAATGTTATACATAATGTGGTTGATGCTATTTGGTTTTAATGATACAATGTTCGAATACCATATATATGTCTTAAAGTGATGTTTATTTATTAATACTTTAATAAAATGAT
This sequence comes from Gossypium australe, assembly GCA_005393395.2. Classification (NCBI taxonomy): domain Eukaryota; kingdom Viridiplantae; phylum Streptophyta; class Magnoliopsida; order Malvales; family Malvaceae; genus Gossypium; species Gossypium australe. The sequence goes on from CM016626.1 coordinate 50,115,518, forward strand.
TAGATTAATGATGTTAATTATAAATGATTGATTATGTTATAAATTTGAGATAGGTGTTAGATGTGAAGTAAATGATTTTGGTTTTGTTATTGAGTTATAAAATTTGAATTGATAGAATAGCCAATTTACTCTTTTTAAATGATTCAAAACATATATGCTAGCCTTGATTTGTATGCTATGTATGTGTACATGAAATGTTATTTAAAAAAAATATACGCCTGCTTTGAGTTGTGTTTGTTTTGGTAATGCTCGCAACCCTAGTCTGGCGACGGATACGGGTTAGGGGTGTTACATTTGATTAGTATCTGAGCTACAGTTTAGTCGATTCTAGGACTAACGTAGCGCGTAAGAGTGTAGCTATACATGCCATATGTTATATTACGATAGTGTGATGACTTCTGACATTTGAAAATGTGTTTTCATATAGTAATGGATCCCGGTAGAGCCGTATCTGATGATGTTGAAAGTGTAGCGCCTGCTCCCGCACAAGGGACAGCGCCGATAGATTCTCGACCTACTTCGAGTAATCCAGAGAAATAGGCTAGACAAGCCTTCTACCAAATGATGAATGATTGGTTTACAAAGTATATCCGGACTAATCCGGCTGCACAACAACCTCCACCCCCGATTAATCCATCTGTAGTGCGTATTATACCTTCGGTGAGTGATCTGATGAGATTGTCAAAGCCACCTGTTGATAAAATAAGAAAACATGGAGCTGATGAATTCAGAGCCACTGATGATGATGATGCTGAGCAAGCTGAGTTATGGATTGATAATACTAGTCATTTGAAGAATAATGTGGGTCATTTCAGACGAGATCGAGATAGACCACCTATGAGCTTGGGAGGTACCTCTGTAGCTAGTGTGGGTAATGTCAGATCAAATCAACCCGAGTGTGAACATTATGGTAAACAACATCCCAACAGTTGCAGATTGCATGATAGAGCCTGTTTTAAATGTGGATCCAAAGATCATTTTATTTGGCAGTGTCCAGAGATAGTTGATCAAAATCTGGCTCAGAATACTAGATCGGGTAATATTACAGCTCGAGGTAGACCACCCAGAAATATGGGTATTGTGAGTGGCCGCCACAGAGGGACTAAAGAGTCAGCTGTTAGATCTGAGGCTCGCGCATCAGCCAGAGCTTATGCCATACTTGCACGTGAGGAGGCTTCATCCCCAGATATCATTACTACAGTGATATCTTCGATGATAGCTCAGAAATATGTGAGAAAGGGTTGTGAAGCTTATTTTTGCTTATGTGCTTGATTCTAAAGTGACAGAAAAGAAGATTGAATCAGTACCTGTTGTATGTGAGTATCTAGATGTGTTCGATGAAGAATTACCGAGTTTGCTACCTATTCGAGAAGTTGAGTTTGGGATTGAATTAGTGCCGGGGACGACTCCGATTTTTATAGCTCCGTATAGGATGGCACCTACAAAATTAAAAGAATTGAAAGCATAGTTGCAAGAGTTGACAGATAGGGAACTTGCACGACCAAGTTTCTCTCCATGGGGCGGACCAGTTCTGTTTGTAAAAAAGAATGATGAAACCATGAGAATGTGTATTGACTACAAGCAGCTTAATAAAGTAACCGTAAAGAACAAGTATCTGTTACCAAGAATTGACGATCTGTTTGATCAGCTGAAAGGGGCTACAGTGTTTTCAAAGATAGATTTGAGATCGGTATTTTATCAGTTGCGAGTTAAAGACTCTGATGTGCCAAAGACTGCTTTTCGGACGAGGTACGTGTAACGCCCCAAATTTGGGCCTAGTAAAATTGGGCCTATTGGGCGTTGGGCTTTGGATTTCAAAAAATTTTTAAGTGAGCAAGAAAATGACAATTGGCATGTGGGCTTTGAGGGTTATTGAATTTGGAGTGTTTAAGGGTGTTGGAGATGTTCTGAGATCAAGTAAGGGTATAGGAAAAGTTTTGGTTTACGCCCCCAAAAATCTCGAACCTTTAAATTTCTGTGCATTGAGGTTTGTATGTATGAGTAGCACTTAGAATATTAATTTTAAGGTATTATCGAGATTATTTGAAGTCTTTGAGATAGGGAAAACCATAGGGAAAGATTTATTTTTCTTGCTTTAGCGGACCCTAGTCTCAAGCATTAGGCCTCTTAATCAAATTAAGAGAAAATAGGACACAAATGGGCTTGTGGTCCAGTGGCAAATGGCGTCACTTGGGGAGCTATAAGGTGGCGTGTTGTCAGCTTAGGAGGTCCAAGGTTCGAGCATTAGGAGTGGTATTTTTGGAGTGTTTTATTTTACATAGGTGGACCACCAGAGTTGTGTTGAATATGAACTCTTGCTTTGAAATGTTTGAGTGGTAAGGGGAACTGATAATGGAGGGAAATTTGGATAAGGCTAAGGTGTTATCAGGGAGAAAAGTTAGGAGCTGAGAAGTGTAAAGAGTTGGTGCCGTTTTGGGAAGTGGAGAGTGTATAAATTCAGCTTAGGAGGTTAGATGAGTGCCATTTTTGGGTCTTTTAGGGGATATTACGAATTTTCATTGTGGCTTTCGGGATTTGGAGAGGTCTGCAAATAGGTCAGTCTTTCTTTTCTTTACCAAATTCCTTTGAAAGGTTCCTTGGGTTTCCATTACCTTTCTTTTCTCCCCCTCAACCGAATTCTTTCATTTGCCGAAAAGAAAACCCATCATTCTTTTTGCCGAAATTCCTATTAGAGTTGTGTTCTTCTTCTTTCTCTAAAAGCCAAATTCCCCTATAGCCAAATTCTCTATCATAAACCAGTTGGTAGCTACTTTCAGTCAAGGTTAAAACCCGAATCTCGTTCAGTAGTTATCTAGGCCGTAGGATCTAAGGTTGCATTCGGTAAGTATTCTGTTAACTCCCCTTAGTATGTTTTGTTAAAAGCCGAAGGGCAACCTAATTTTTCATTATCGGTGATCTTTTATTAACAAGGGTAAGGATCAGAGATCGCAAGCGTGGTAGGATCATTAGCAAGGGTAAGGATACTCAACTCGATTATGGTTGAAGTGAACGGACAAATGTGTGGATGACTTGTGTGGATTACGAGTCACCCGAATTTTGATGGTGTATGTGTGAGTGCGGATCTAGGGAACACTTGGGATTAGTAGCGAAGGAAGGGCCATTAGAACCCGGTGGCACATGGTATGGTTTCGGCTTTTGAGTAAATATTTTGATTAAGTATGAGTGGTTGATTGAAGGTTGGTTGGTTGTAGGATCAAGGCTAAGGATAGAATAGCACGTCGCGGTATCCAGGTGTGTACAAACACTGCACACACACACATGATTTCAGTAATGCTAAAAAGCTAAAAAGCCGAAAGTGGCTAAATGGGCCTGGTGGGCCCCGAGGCTAAGTTTGATAAAATGGTTTGATTTAATTATATGAATTGGGTTAAGCAAGCATGTTGCATGATCTGAAATTGTTTTGGGCCTAATGGGCCATATGACTGGGACTTGGGCCTAGTGGGCCATAAAGATGTGATGTGGCCATTATGGGTTATATGAACGTTGATGGGCTTTATGGGGACGTAGACTAGTAAGCTAGGGTTTTATGGACTTTAGGCTTAGTATTGAATAACTCTTAAACCGCATAAGACTTTCTAATAATTAAACATGTCTGTGGACAAGTCGTTAGGTTAGAGTGTGGTAACGGGCATATGCATGTCCAGGAGTGGATCTAGGGAGAGCTTGGTACTTAAGCTGCCCTAGCGGCCCACCTCCTCTTCTCTGGAATCCTACCTGGTGCATAGTGTCTGTTCACTTTAGCCGAAAGGAATTGTTAATGTGCCAAAGTTCATAACTAAAACCCGAGAGGGACCAAATACCCCTAGATTTGTAAAATTACTAAAATACTCCTAATTTGAAAATAACCAAAATACCCTTAGTTTGAAAATTACCAAAACATCCTTAGATTTGCAAAATCACTAAAATATCCCTGATTTACAAAATTTCCAAAGTACCTCTGATTTGCAAAATTACCTAGATACCCATGTAGAGTAGATTTACGGAAATACCCTTGGGTTGTGAAATGACGAAAATACCCCTATGTGATGAGTATAAGTTTATGGATGTTACTTATGTGTTTGATGCATTCATATGATATTCTGCTTAGGATGCATATGGGTGGGAATTATGGTACGAAGGAAGATTTGAGGATCGCATAGTCGCTTGATGACCGTAGATCCGCTGGTGGCTTTAAGCCCATTATATGATTAGCAGCTTTGCTGCAACGTTGGGTAGTGCCGCTGTGAGTGCTACCTTTGGCGTGTAGAGGATGGGTGGGTCGATTCAAAAATCCCCACAGGTGTGTAAGGTTGGAAGGGAAATGGTGTGTGTAGCGAATGGATTTTTGGGAGGGTTTTGCATTACCTTGTCTTGCATATGATATGATATGATATGATATGAGGTCATTTTGGGCTAAGGCCCAAGACCACCGATTACGATAGGGCTTAGGCCCAATGTGAATATTTGTACATTTTTGATTGCCAATGGTTGTACACACTGAGTTTCGAACCTCACACCCTTTATTTAATGTTTTATGTAATCCTAAGTAAATGGCTTGACGTGGGAGAGGACTCGGAGATGGCCACACTACAAGATGTTTAAACTTTTATTTTTATTTATTTGTTTCAAAGGACATGGTTTTAGTTGCTTTACTTTCGTTGGATGTAATAAAGCCTTTAAACTTTGATTTGATTTTAAATTTTGGGTTTTGATGTTTTAACCGTTTACTTAATGATTAAACTTAAGTAAATTTCTTATGCTTAAACTTGGTTTCTGAAATACTTAAAGCTATAAAATGGGCTTTTATCATTACTTTTTATCATTACTTAACAAGACTCATGGGTTTTGGGGCTTTTGAGCCCTAAAATTTAACATAGCAAAATCGTTTTGAAATATGCCTTTGATGTGACACGCCGGATTTGGGCCTAACTTCTAGGTCGGGTCTGGGGTGTTACAGTACGGACACTATGAGTTTCTGGTTATGCCTTTCGGACTTACTAATGCACCTACTATTTTCATGGATTTGATGAATCAAATTTTCAGACAGTATTTTGATCAGTTTGTGGTAGTGTTTATAGATGATATTCTGATCTACTCCCGAGATGAAACCGAGCATGCCGAGCATCTGAGACTTATGCTACAGACTTTGCGAGATAAACAGTTGTATGCAAAGTTTAGTAAGTGTGAGTTCTAGTTACGTGAAGTCAGTTTTCTGGGCCATGTTGTATCAGCATCAGGTATTAAGGTTAATCCAAGCAAAATTTCAGCTATACTTGACTGGAAACCACCGAAAAATGTTTCTAAAGTTCAAAGCTTTCTGGGACTTGCTGGTTACTACAGAAGGTTCATGAAGGGTTTCTCTATGATTGCTACTGTAACAGCCCAAACCCGGCCTAGAAGTTAGGCCCAAATCCGGCGTGTCACATCAAAGGCATAATTCAAACAATTTTCCTAATTAAAAATTTAAGGCCCAAAAGCCCAAAATCCTTGAGTCTTGTTAAGTAATGAAAAAAAAAACCCATTTTATAATTTTAAGTATTTCGGAAACCAAGTTTAAACATAAGAAATTTACTTAGGTTTAATAATTAAGTAAATAGTTGAAACATCAAAACCAAAAATCTAAAGTCAAATTGGAGTACAAGGCCTTATTACATCCAACGAAAATAAGCAATTAAAACTATGTCTTTTGAAACTAATAAATACAAGTTTAAACATCTTATAGTGTGGCCATCTCCGAGTCCTCTCCCACGTCGAGCCATTTACCGAGGATCACCTGAAACATTAAATAAAGGGTGTGAGTTTTGAAACTCAGTGTGTACAACCCTTGGCATTCAATTCAATATATAATTATCACATTGCCCTGAGCCCTATCAAAATCGGTGGTCTTGGGCCTTGGCCCACAATGACCTCATATCATATCATATCATATGCAAAACAAGGTAATGCAAAACCCTCCCCAAAAATCCATCCGCTACACACCATTTCCCTTCCAACCCTACACACCTGTGGGGATTTCTAAATCGACACACACCATAGGTAGCACTCACAGTGGCACTACTCATCGTTGTAGCAAAGCTGCTAATCACATAATGGGATTAAAGCCACCGGTGGATCCATGGTCGTTTAGCGACAAAGCGATCCTCAAATCTTCCTCCGTACCATAATTCCCACCCATATGCATCCTAATGAGAATATCATATGAATGCAACATGTACATGAGTAATATCCACAAAACTCATACTCATTGCATAGGGGTATTTTCATCATTTCACAACCCAAGGGTATTTTCGTAAATCTACTTTATAGGGGTACTTAGGTAATTTTGCAAAACAGAGGTGCTTTGGAAATTTTGTAAATCAGGGATGTTTTGGTAATTCTGCAAATCAAGGGTCTTCTGGTGATTTCACAATTTGGAGCTATTTTAGTGATTTTACAAATCTAAGGATGTTTTGGTAATTTTCAAACTAAGGGTATTTTGGTTATTTTCAAATCTGGGGTATTTTAGTAATTTTACAAATCTAGGGGTATTTGGTCCCTCTCGGGTTTTAGTTATGAACTTTAGCCCATTAACAAGTCCTTGCGGCTAAAGTGAACAGAACTATGCACCATGTAGGATTCCAAAGAAGAGGAGGTGGGCCACTAGGACCATTTAAGTACCAAGCTCTCCCTAGATCCAATCTTAGACAAGCATATGTCCGTTGCCACACTCTAGCCTAGCGACTTGTCCATAGACATGATTGATTATTACAAGAGTTTTATGTTATTCAAGAGTTTGTCAAACTAGGCCTAGAGTCCATTAAACCCTAACATATATTGCTAAAAATATCATGAGGCCTATTAAGCCCATTTCATATCATATAGCCCATTAAGCCACTTTCATGCTCATATAGCCCCTTAAGCCAATTTCATGCTCATATAAACCCTTAAGCCAATTTCACGTTCATATAACCCATTATGCCCAATTCACATCCTTATGGCCCGTTAGGCCCAAATCTTATTCATATGGCCTACTAGCCCCAAAACAATTCCAGATCACGTAACATGCATGCCTAACTCAGTTCATATAATCAAATCAATCAATTTCATCAAACTTAGCCTCAAGGCCCACCGGGCCCATTTAGCCACTTTCGACTTTTCAGCTTTTCGGCATTGCCGATATCGTGTGTGTAGTGTTTGTACACACCAGGTTACCGCGACGTGCTATTCTATCCTTAGCCTTGAACATACAACCAACCAACCTTCAATCAACCACTCATACTTAATCAAAATATTTACTCAAAAGTCGAAGCCTTACCGTAACCTTGCCGTGTGCCACCGAGTTCTAATAGCCCTTCCTTAGCTACTAATGAGGAGTATCGCCTAGATCTGCACTCATACATACACCATCAAAATCCAAGTGACTCATAATCCACATAAGTCACCCCTATAGATCACACACATATTCGGCCATTCACTTAATCCACAATTGAGTTGAGTACACTTACCCTTGCAAACGATCCTACCACGCTTACGATCTTTGAACCTTATCCTTGTTACCATAGAGTTAACGACAGGTCAGTTAGATAGCCTTTTGGCTTTTAATAAATTGTACAAGAGAGGTTTAACCGTAGACTTACCAAATCTACTTTCGATATTACGGCCTAAATTCGACTTTTGAGATTAGTATGGTGACAGAGACAATTTGGCACCGTTCGGGAGAAGAAGAGGATAGGTGATCGGCTAGAACTAAAGGTGAACAAGAGAAGGAATTTAAGAAGAGAAGGTGTGGGGAATTCGGCTAGAGAGAAAACCAAAATTTTGACAAAGGAATGATGGGTTTTTTTTCGACAAATGGAAGAATTCGACTAAAGGGGAGAAAAAGAAAAGTAATGGAACCTAAGGAACCTATCAAAGGAATTTGGAACCTCCTTTTATAGCCAATAGCCGAATCTTACCTGCCTCCACAGTCTAATTCGGCACCAACTCTTCCCATTCCACATCTCTTAATTTTTCTCCATGATATCTCCCTTATCTCATCCGAAATTCCCTCCTTTATCAGACCAATTCACACACTTCAATGAAAGAGTCCAGATTCTACACAACTCTAGCCGTCCATTATGCAAAATAAACACTCCAAAAACACCTTACCACTACTCGAACCTTGGACCTCTTCACGCCACCTTGTAGCTCCCCTAGTGACGCCACCTTGCTACTGGACCACAAGCCCATCTGCGATCTATTTCTTCTTCATTTATTTAAAAGGCCTACTAACAGAAGTCACAGTTCCCTTGGGCTAAAACCAAAATTTTTCCTATGCCTTTACTTGATCCCAGGACATCTCCAACACTCCTAGACACTCCAAATTCATTAACCCTCAAAGCCTACATGTCAATTGTCTTTTTCTTGGTCACTTAAAAATTTTCTGAGATCTAAAGCCCAAAGCCCAATAGGCCCAATTCTTCTAGGCCCAAATTGAGGGCATTACAGCTACACCATTGACAAAGCTGTTACAGAAAGATGCTAAGTTTGAGTGGTCAGAGAAGTGTCAGAAAAGTTTCGATCAGTTGAAAGCTCTTTTGACCGGAGCTCTAGTGTTAGTTCAGCCTGAATCGGGTAAAGAATTTGTCATTTATAGTGATGCATCTTTGAATGGTTTGGGTTGTGCTTTGATGCAGGATGCCTCGAGACAATTGAAGCCACATGAAAAGAACTGTCAAACACATGATTTGGAACTAGCAGCCATTGTGTTTGCGTTGAATATTTGGCGTCATTATCGGTTTGGTGAGAAATGTCATGTTTATTCTGGTCACAAAAGCTTGAAGTATTTGATGACTCAGATAGATTTGAATTTGAGACAATGCCGATGGTTAGTGCTGTTGAAAGATTACGAGCTAGTGATTGACTACCATCCGGGAAAGGCTAATGTTTTTGTTGATGCTTTAAGTCGAAAGTCATTATTTGTTTTGCGTGCAATGAATGCGCATATGGTTATATTTGATGATGGTTCAATAATAGCTGAATTAAAAGCAAGACCACTGTTTGTTCAACAAATTTGTGATGCCCAGAAAGTTGATAATGATTTGTTAGCAAAGTGAGCTCAGTGTGAAACTAATGTTGAATTAGAATTTCGAGTTGATGAAAATGGCTGTTTGAGGTTCAAAAATTGAATATGTGTTCCGAGGAATTCAGATTTGATTCAAATGATTTTGAATGGAGCTCACAGCAGTGGATTCTCTATTCATCCGGGTAGTACGAAAATGTATTATGATCTGAAACAGTTCTATTGGTGGTTTGGTATGAAACGAGACATATCAGATTTTGTTTCGAAATGCCTAGCCTGTCAGCAAGTGAAAGCCGAGCATCAGGTACCTTCTGGGTTACTTCAGCCAATTATGATACCTGAGTTGAAGTGGGACAGAGTCACGATGGATTTTGTATCCGGTCTACCGTTGACACAGAGCAAGAAAGATGCAATCTGGGTTATTGTGGATAGATTGACTAAATCTGCTCATTTTGTTCCGGTTCGCACTGATTATTCACTTGATAAATTGGCTGAATTATATGTATCACAGATTGTGAGATTACATGGTGTACCTATTTTTATTGATTAGGACAGGGACCCGAGATTCACATCGCGGTTTTGGAAGAAATTGCAAGATGCTTTAGGTACGAAACTACACTTTAGCACAGCTTTTCATCCGTAGACAGATGGTCAGTCCGAACGAATCATTCATATACTTGAAGATATGTTGAGATGTTGCATCCTTGAGTTCGAAGGTACGTGGGAACGATACTTACCTCTGATTGAATTTGCTTACAATAATAGCTTTTAATCTAGTATCAAGATGGCACCCTACTAGGCTTTGTATGGTCGTAAATGTCGTACACCATTATATTGGACCAAGCTCAGTGGAAATAAGATACACGAGGTTGACTTGATCAAAGAAACTGAACAGAAAGTGGTAGTGATCTGTGATAGCTTGAAAGCTGCATCAGATCGTCAAAAGTCATATACAGATTTGAAACGTAAAGATATTGAGTTTCAAATTGGAGATCAAGTGCTTTTGAAAGTTTCACCATGGAAGAAACTACTCAGATTCGCCCGTAAAGGTAAGTTGAGTCCGAGATTCATTGAACCGTATGAGATCACAGAGCGTATCGAGCCGGTTGCTTATAGATTGCAGTTGCCACCTAAGCTAGAAAAGATCCATAATGTATTCCATGTTTCGATGCTTCGTAGTTACCGATCTGATCCTTCACATGTGATTAGTCCGATAGAGGTCGAGATTCAGCCTAATATGACATATGAAGAGGAACCGATTTATATTTTAGCTTGTGAGATAAAAGAATTGAGAAATAAGAAAATTTCGTTGGTCAAAGTATTGTGGCAAAAGCATGGGGTTGAGGAAGCAACTTGGGAGTCAGAGAATACGATGAAAGAACGTTACTGAAACCTATTCACCGGTAAGATTTTCGGGGACCCTAATAAAAAAGTGGTTTCGGGACCACAAATCCAAGTCCAAAAAAATATTATTAAAATTATTATTTTTGATTATTATGTGTGAAATTGTCGGTGTTAAATTTTTGTGACTTCATTTTGTCGTTTAGGTACCCGATTAAATAAAATGACTTAATTGTGTAAAATGTAAAAGTTAGAAATTAAAGTGTAAAGTGGTTATTTGATAGTGGCTTTTTAATATGAGGTCCTTAAAGGGCAATTAGCCCATTTAAAGAGATAGTGAACGATTAAGGTCATAAATATCCTTAATTTAAATGTTAATATTATTTAAGTTAAAAGGTTAATTAGGTAATTTGGTAATAATATAATATAAGTTATAATTAAATAAAAGAAACCAATGTTCATCTTTTTCTTTAAGCTTACCGAAACCAAGAAAAAGAAAAAGAAATAGGAAGCAACTAGGGTTTGGCCTTGTGTTCTTCAAATTAAGGTATGTTAATTGTTCAATTTTTGATAATTTTTACGTTTTCGAGATCGTTGTTAAGTGTACTTCAAAACCCATGTCTCAATTTGTGATTTTGGTGATGATTTTGTGTTTTTCCATTGATGATACCTTGTAGTTTTGATGTTTGATGATGAAATGTGAAATATATGTGTTAGATTAACAAGTTTTGTGTTTGAATTTTTGATGAAATTGAGTAATTTGGACTAAATTGCAAAAAAAAAAAAAATTGAGGGACTAAAATGTGAAATAAATGAAATGTGTAGGTTTGTATGGATACTAGGAATATTCGGCCCTTAAGGAGTGTAGTCAAATTTTGTGTATTTTGTGTTTTGAGCAAAAATGACTAAATTGTAAAAAGTGTGAAATGTTAGGGGCAAAATTGTAATTTTCCCATTTATGTGTTTTAGGCTAAATTTAATAGAATGGTGTTTAAATATGCTTAATTTGAATATGTTTAGGTCAAGAATTAAAGAAATCGGATTTGGATCGAGGAAAGACAAAAGTTATCGAAATAACCATGGATATGTAGTTGTTATGCATCAAAATAAATTATTTGAATTTATATATACTATGCCCGAATGTGGGTATTGTGATTTGGCTAACTTTTGAGCTTGATTCGACCAAGATTCGACATCCGTAAGCCCCGTATGAACCTTAGGAATAGATACGATACATATGTCATGACATAGGATATTCGATATGTGTTATCATGTAAGACCACATCTGGGACGTTGGTATCGACTTGTGTTTATGTGTAAGACCATGTGTGGGACACTGGCATCGTATTTGATTCGTGTAAGACCCTGTCTAGGACTGTGGCATCGACATGTGATTACATGTAAGACCACGTCTGGGACGTTGGCATTGTACGAGCTTCCGACTATCCGCGTATCCTTTTTAATTCCGAATGGTTCAACGGGCATGTGTAAGTGAAAGCTAATGTGATATTTGAACTAAAAGAACTCAGGTACGTATACAATCTGTGTTATGAAATGGAAGGTAAGTTATATGTTTATTTCATTGTACAGAAGTTAATGTGTAAACATGTGAATCGTGTATAAGTTTTTAACTACGTCTATCCGGCCAAAGGGTACATTATTTGAATTTGATATTGAAATTTGAGTAATTACTTGTGATTGTGTATAATTCACTACTTGATATAGCTTTGTATATATGGTTTTGTTAAGTTAATTGATTTTACCTTGCTATTGACTTACTAAGCTTGAATAGCTTACCTTGTGTTTCTTTGCCTATTTCTGTTTTATAGATTTTGGATACATTACGAGCTCGGGGATCGTCAGCAGGACTATCACACTATCGACAGCTTTCTTTGGTATTTTGGCTATGTTAATTATGAATATATGGCATGTATAGCATAGAAAAAGGTTGAATATGAACTAAATACCTACCTATGTATATACATAATAGCCATGCGAAAATGGCTTATCCTTTTTTGATTGATTTGCTATCTTTGATGATGGTTTGTGATAGTTGTTATGAATAGGTTTATTCATATGCATATTTGGTTAAGTCTAGGTTTCATAATAGGTAAGCTTGTGTTATGTTTTAAAATTGGACATATTGAACTTGGTTATGTGGTTGATACTTGTATTTTGGTTATGTTTGTATGATGGATTGATTTAGTTGATATATGAACTTGGACCGAATGTATATGTGGATATTTTGGCTAGGCTAAGTGATGAAGCCGTGGATGTGTTGAATGTGATTAGGTGATATGTAATGCTATACTTATTATGTATTATGTAAAGTTTGATTGATTTATTAAACTAACTATGATCAAATGTGTATTTGTATACTTATATGTATATATATAAATTGAGTGAAGTTACGTGAAATGTATATGAAATAAGTATTAATATGCATGTGAGCTAGTAAGTTGTGAATTGGTTATAATGGTATATATATATGTTCGAATACAACTAGAAAGTATGCGGTTATGTTAATTTTTATGTCTTGAAAGGTTTGGATTTGGAATGCCAATGTTAAAATTGTATGTATGTATTCGGCCATATTGTGAAATGGTAATGGATGACTATTAGTAATACAATTATATTTAGTTTTATGATTATATTTAGTAATACAATTTGTATGTTAAAGAAATGATGAATATATATATCTATAGTTATATTCGAATTTAGTTGTATGGGAGATATTAAGTTTGGCCGAATGTTATACATAATGTGGTTGATGCTATTTGGTTTTAATGATACAATGTTCGAATACCATATATATGTCTTAAAGTGATGTTTATTTATTAATACTTTAATAAAATGATTAGATTAATGATGGTAATTATAAATGATTGATTATGTTATAAATTTGAGATAGGTGTTAGATGTGAAGTAAATTATGTTGGTTTTGTTATTGAGGTATGAAATTTGTATTGACAGAATATGCAATTTACTCTATTTAAATGATTTAAAACATATATGCTAGCCTTGATTTGTATGCTATGTATGTGTACATGAAATGTTAATTAAAAAAAAATAAACCTTTGTTTTGAGTTGTGTTTGTTTTGGTAATGCTCGTAACCCTAGTCCGGCGACGGATACGTGTTAGGGGTGTTACAGACACTGTAAAACAGAGAAACAAATCACACCGTAAGCTTTCAAAGCTTTGTAAGTTCGTAACATACAACATATTGTACATTAATACCATTACATTATACCAAAAACAATCCATCACATAGATTAATTCACAATCACATATACCATACCATCTAAGATAATATGCTCAATTACCTTCCATAAACTCATTAACAATTTCATCAACCACATAGGTTACGAACGTACCTTAGCCAACACTTAGTTATCGATCACATATACTACTCAATGCTTCATATAACATTTTGATCAACTTCCGTCATTTCTTCGATTCAATCTCACACTTAGTGCTCAAATCATAGCCGAAGCTTAATTAACATCGCACGCTTAGTGCATCTATATCATACCGGTCTTAAATCGGTATCGCACACACAGTGCCAACCACAAAGCCGAAGCTTAAATTATCGCGCACACACAGTGCTAATCACCTCGGTCACATTTCCAAATACGCACACACTTAGTGCCATCTAACCCGATTTATCACATAACATTTACAATTCAATAATATCATACTATTCAATTTGATAACATTAAACATAGTTAACTACACGTATTATGTCCGAACTTACCTTGGACGTCGTAATATCGAAATGGACGATTAATCGAGTACTTTGTCTTTGCCTCGATCTCAATCCGAACCTCTCCTTTCTTGGTCTATACACATTCAAATTCAGCCTATTCAATCACTAATTCATTCAATTTAGTCCACACACACATATTTAGGGCATTTTACAAAATAGCCCTCACATTTTCACATTTCAACACTTTAGTCCCTATTTGACAAAATCACAAAATACATCAAATTTCACTTCACCCATGCCTAGCCGAATTCTCTCTATGTTCATACAAGTTCACACATTTTGCCTATTTCTCATTTTATTCCTTCAAAATACTATTCTTTCAATTTACTCCAAATTACTCAAAATCAACAGAACTCCAAAAACAAACTGTGATAATCAAACACATATATTTCATATTTCACTATCAAACATCACAAAACTCATGTATTCATCAATAGCACATTTCAAAAACATCATCAATTCACAAAATTGAAGCATGGGTTTCAAATAGACGAAGCAACGATTACGAAAACATAGAAATTATTAAAAACTGAAGCAAAACTAACCTTGAATCAAGACTTGTAATGGCTGAATATCATGGAAGACTAAAACCCTTTCTCCTTTCTTATTTTCGGTGGAAAGATGAATAGAAAAATGGTCATTTTGATGCTTTGTTTTGTTATAAATTAACTTAATTATCAAATACCAATTTTGCCCTTAATGAAATGTTTATGAAAATTATTTAAACTATGGACATATTTGTCCATCAACCACCCCACTACTAATGGATCAATTGCTTCATAAGGCCTCCTCATTTAAAAGCCACATCAATTCAGTCATTAATCAATTGGAAAGCCACTTAACAATCAGCACACAACATTTACACTTTATGCGATTAAGTCTTTTTTGTAAATTATACACACAATCAATAAAACATTCCCACAGAAATTTCACACAGGCTAAATCACATACTGTAAACACAGAAAATAATATTAAAATATTATTCTGACCTCGGATTTGTGGTCTCGAAACCTCTGTTCTGACTAGTGTTTAAATCGGGCTTTTACAACTCCTCCCCCTAGGGATTTTCGTCCCCGAAAATCTTACCAGTGAATAGGTGTGGATATTGCTCTCTCATAGCATCTTCAGGCTCCCACGTAGCCTCTTCTACTCCGTGTTTGTGCCACAACACTTTCACTAAAGATATTTTCTTATTTCTCAACTCTTTGGTCTCTCATGCCAAAATTCAAATCTGTTCTTCACTTTATGACAAGTCTGACTGAATCTCTACCTCAGTAGGAACAATTACATGAGACGGATCAGATCTGTACTGTCGAAGCATCGATACATGAAACACATTATGAATCTTTTCTAACTCAGGAGGCAACATCAAACTATAAGCAACCGGTCCTATTCATTCAATGATCTCATACGGCCCGATAAACCTCGGACTTAGCTTGCATTTTCAGCCAAATCGAAGTATTTTCTTCCACGGAGACACTTTCTAAAACACTTTGTCACCAAACTCAAATTCGATATCTTTTCGTTTCAAGTCTGCATAAGACTTCTGACCATCTTAAGCCGCTTTCAAACTAACATGAATTACTTTTACTTTCTGCCCAGTCTTTTTTATCAAATCAACCCCGTGAATCTTATTCTCACTCAGCTCAGTCCAATACAATGGAGTTCGGCATTTTCGATCGTAAAGAGCTTCATATGGTGCCATTTTAATGCTAGATTGAAAACTATTGTTGTATGCGAATTCAATCAACGGTACATGCTTTTCCCACGTACTTTGAAATTCGAGAATACAACATCTTAACATATCTTCGAGAACCTGAATGATCCGCTCGGATTGTCCATCCGTTTGCGGGTGAAATGCAGTGCTGAAATGCAATTTTGTGCCTAAAGCCTCTTGCAATTTCTTCAAAAATCACGAAGTAAATCTTGGATCTCTATCAGATACAATACATAGTGGCACCCCGTGCAGTCTCACAATGTCAGCAATATACAATTCAGCCAATATATCGAGTGAATAATTTGTTCTCATCGGAATGAAATGAGCTGATTTCATCAATCTGTCAACTATCACCCAGATTGCATCTTTCTTTCCTGGAGATAAAGGCAATCCCGACACAAAGTCCATCGTGATTCTCTCCCATTTCCACTCAGGAATCATAATCGGTTGTAATAAACCGGATGGAACCTGATGTTCAGCTTTAACTTGCTGACAAACTAGACACTTCAACACAAAGTCAGAGATGTCCCGTTTTATACCATGCCACCAATAAAATTGTTTCAGATCATTATACATTTTTGTACTCCCCGGATGAACAGTCAAACGACTATTGTGACCTTAATTCAAAATCAACTAAATCAACTCTGAATTCTTCGGAACACAAATCCGATCTCGGAATCTCAAACAATCATCACTATCAACTCAAAATTCTGAATCGGAATTCAAATCACATTAAGCTCGCTTAGTCATCATCTCAACATCACTCTTCTGGGCACCACAAATCTGATGTATAAACATCAGCCTCATCTTCAACTCAGCCAAAACCGAATAATCATCACATAGATCTATCTGTGTACTCATAGCTCGCAAAGCACATAATGGCTTTCGACTCAAGGCATCAGCAACAACATTAGCTTTGCCCGGATGATAATCAATTATAAGTTCGTAATCTTTCAACAATTCTAACCATCTCCCTTGTCTCAAATTCAATTCTTTCTGAGTCATCAAATAATTTAAGCTCTTGTGATTGGTATAAATATGACATTTCTCACCAAATAGATAGTGACGCCAAATCTTCATTGCAAACACAATCGCGGCTAATTCAAGGTCGTGCGTCGGATAGTTCTTTTCATGCAGCTTTAATTGCCCCAAAGCATAAGTGATGACTTTTCCTTCTTACATCACCACACAGCCCAAACCATTCAATGATGCATTACTGTAAACTATGAATTCTTTACCAGATTCATGTTGAACTAACACGGGCGCTTCTGACAACAATACTTTTAACTGCTCAAAACTTTTTTGACACTTATTCCGACCACTCAAATTTAACATCTTTCTGAAGCAACTTTGTCAATGGAGTCGCAATCATCGAGAAGCCTTTCACCAACCGTTTATAATATCCCGCTAGTCCCAAAAAACCACGGACTTCTGACACATTTCTCAGAGGCTTCCATTCTAAAATAGATGAGATCTTACTCTAGTCAACACGTATTCCCACAGCGATACAATATGCCTCAGAAATCCAACCTCACACAACCAAAACTCACATTTGCCAAACTTAGCATACAATTGTTTCTCATGTAGAGTCCGTAATACAATTCTTAAATGCTCGGTATGTTGCGTCTCATCACAAGAGTAAATCAGAATATCATCAATGAACACCACAACAAAATGATCCAAATACGGTCTGAATATCTGGTTCATCAAATCCATAAGCACTGCAGGAGCATTTGTTAGTCCAAATGGCATAACTAAGAATTCATAATGTCCGTACCTTGTTCTGAAATCAATCTTCGGTACATCTGATTCTTTAACTCTCAACTGATAGTAGCACTATCATAAATCTATCTTAGAAAACACTGTAGCTCCTTTCAGCTGATCAAACAAATCATCAATACGTGGCAGGGGATATTTATTCTTTATCATCACTTTTTTCAACTGTCAGTAATCAATACACATTCTCATAGTGCCATCTTTCTTTTTCACAAACAACACAAGAGCACCCTAGGGCGAGAAACTTGGTCGTGCAAATCCTCTATCAGTCAACTCTTGAAATTGAGACTTTAACTCTTTCAATTCTATTGGTGCCATTCTATATGCAGCTATTGAAATAGGAGTAGTCCCTGGCACTAATTCAATTCCAAATTCAACTTCTCGTATTGGAGGTAATCCCGATAACTCTTCAGGAAATGCATCTGGAAACTCATAAACCACTGGTACCGATTCAACTTTCTTTTCTGACACCTTTGTATCAATCACATATGCCAGATAAGCTTCCCAACCCTTTCTCACATAGTTCAAAGCTTTTGTCGCAGATACAACAACTGATAACACTTTCAAATCACTAGATTCAATTCAAACCGTCTCACCGTTCTGACTTCTCAATTCAATACTCTTTCATTTACAATTCATAATGGCATTATGCAAAGTGAGCCAATCCATACCCAGAATTATATCAAATTCATCGAATGGAAGCAACATCAAATTAGCCGAAAAGCATATATCCTGAAACCTCAATGGGCAGTTCTTACACAGTTTATCCACCAAGACACACTTGCCTAAGGGGTTCGATACTCTAATCACAATTTCAGTAGACTCAACAGGTAGAGTCTTACTTGATACTAGATTCACACACATATACGAATGAGTAGATCCTGGATCTATCAATGCAATCACATCAGTATCAAATAGAGTAAAAGTACCAGTGATGACATCTGGAGATGGCGCTTCTTCTCATGTGCGTATAGCATAGGCTCGTGCAGGTGCTCTCGGCTCCGATCTCACAACTATATTGGTAGACCCTCTTTGACTTCCACTTACGTTCCCAGTGTTTCTGGGTGGTCTACCCCTAGCCGTCACATTACTCGGCCTCACACTCTGAACATTTTCTTCTTCAGCTAACTTTGGGCAATCTCTAATGAAATGATCTCGTGATCCACATTTGTAGCAAGTTCTATTATTGTACTTGCCCCAACATTCTCCCACATGTCGTCTTCCACACTGTCTACACTCAGGCTTGTTGCTTTTGACACTTCCAACACTTGATTCAGTCAGGAGTTGAGCTTTTGGACCAACACTTTCTCTCGGACGATCTCTACTTGGATATCCAGAAGAAAAATTTGAGCGATTTTTTGCATCTCTAAATCTCTTCATCGATGGTTGAGAGAACTTACTTATTGGTCTTTTTCTTTCATCTCTAGCCTCAGAATCGGCTTTCTTCTTTTCCTTGCTAAGCTCTTCGGCTTTGCAGGCTCGTTCAACCAATACAACAAATTCATTCAAATCAAGTATTCCAACCAATAATTTAATATCTTTGTTCAGTCCTTCAATGAAGTGTTTACACATGGTAGCTTCGATCGAAAAACACTCTCGTGCATACTGGCTTCATGTCACAAATTCCTGCTCGTACTCAGTAACAGACATGCGACCTTGTTTCAACTCGAGGAATTCTTTACGTTTCTAATCAATGAATCGTTGAGTGATATACTTCTTTTTGAATTCAGTTTGAAAGAAATCCCAGGTGATTCTCTCTCTGGAAACCACGAATATCAATGTCTTCCACCAGTT
The DNA here is from genome assembly GCA_005393395.2 of Gossypium australe. NCBI lineage: Eukaryota > Viridiplantae > Streptophyta > Magnoliopsida > Malvales > Malvaceae > Gossypium > Gossypium australe. Next base: position 50,134,953 of record CM016626.1, read on the forward strand.
ATACGCGGTATCCCTCAACAACGAAATAGCACATTAAATACATTCATCAGGAGTCAACGACATCTCGTCGAATACTCGAATTGTATTCTCGAGCCAAAACTCAGCTCGCTCAGCATCATCATCAGCTGTGGCCCTAAACTTTTCAGCCCCTGTAACACCCCAAACCTGGTCTAGACGTTACGACCAGATCTGGTATGTCACATGGAAAGGTTGTAAAAAGGGACTTTGGAATTTAAAGAAAAACCGTAAGTTTGAAATTTGTCGTTTTAGGTGATATTATAAAAACAGTGATTTGTAGTTTTAAGTAAAATTTCCGAGTTGAGTTAATCGAATGTTTGTTATATTTGTTGGGATTTGAGAGAAAGTGGTTGTTTATGTTACGTATGTTTTGAAAACTCCATCTTAACGTTCATGTTAACAGATATGGTAATGTCATATCATAAATAAATAATAATTAAAAAAACAGATATTAACTTAAGAAGGCCTTATTACATAACAATATCCCCAATTAAAATAATTTATAGAAAGAAAATGAGTTTACGAAAAGAAACATTTTATGGCCTCCACGAGTCCGCCTCGGCTCCCAGATCCACGATCCACTGATTACCTGTAGAGTTATTCAGAGGGGTGAGTCACCAAGACTCAGTGTGTAATTCCCCTTATATCACATAAACGGCTTCAAGCCCACAATCGCACATTGGGTCTTAGCCCACTTAAAATGGCATACACAAAATATGAATGTAATGTGTCCCAGCCCAACCTAATAGTCCGTCCTCTACACGCCACCCGTACCAGCCCAACACACAGTGGGGATTTCTACAATCAACCCTCCATCCGCTACACACCTCATATGTGGCACCAAGCCACTGGTGACAGAGTCACTAATTATAACATGTGGGGCCAACCCACTTGTGGTACCAAACCACTAGAGACAATCCTTGATATTCGTATATGTGGGGCCAACCCACTGTGGTACCAAACCACTGGGACAAGTCACAAAATCAACATATATGTACGTGGTGTGAAACCACCATGGTACCAAACCATTGAGACTTAATCACTGAATCTGATTTGTGGGGCCAACCCACTGTGGTACCAAACCACTGTGACAGTCTTTAATAACACTTCCCCTTTCGCATCATATTCCAAACCCATGCATAACATACATACCAAATGAATGCAACATGCTATCAAGCAAAGTAACAGATTACAACATACATTTATATACTCATAAATGGAACGTTAAAGTCACTTACCTGATATCCCCAGCTTTACCCACAAGGGTATTGCGACTGTCTATCTAGTCACTTCAGCTTTTTAGCCCATACAGTTAATAACACAAACTAATAGCAGAGTGTGATATTTACACACCTGATAACGCGTAATACTAGGCTTTTTACGTCAACACTTTCACTAGCAGGGACAATGGCTATTTGCCTATTCCAGGCAGACGTTGGTTCTCTACCACAGCCCGGTGGAAAATCGCGAATCGCCGACACAACTCGCCTCTTCAAGTTTTGAATGGACACTATCGGTACACTCCCCTCCTCAACTTGGCCGTTTCTTGCATCCATGAAAAGACTTGATCAGAGGTTAGAGAGATACGTCGTTGTCTAATATGAAAAAATTGATTAAGGCACTAAAACCAAGAGGGAAAGTCAATCATGGGATATAATAAGATAATCCCTTACCTTGTCTACTAATGATCTGCACTACAACTACTTCACCCTCCACCTGAGATGATTTGTGGAAGAGAGAGGTTCGACCTAACAAACATAGGTAGCCCTTGAATATTCGACTAATCAAAAAGAGACTTGAAGACAAATCAAAGGGTATTGGACGGATTTACCTTGCGTTGGAACATGTGAAGAAAACCCAAGCAGATTCAGCAAAGCGTAATCCTTCACACCCTAGGTCACAATGATCTCGTAGCAGGGTGGAGTCGATTCAATAGACTAAAAGGCTATTCAGCTAAGAGAGAAAGAAAACAAGGCGTCAAAGAAGATGAATTATGGTTTCGGCTTAAGAAGAGAAATAGAGAAGGAAGATGGAATACTAGGAAGTGGTATGGTGTTTTCGGTTGTGAATTTAAAGGGAATGGGAAAAGAGAAAGAAGAGTTTCAGCAAGGCTCAAATGGTTTCGGCTTAAAGGAAAAAGAAGGAGAATGGGAAGAATGCACTAAGGTTCGACTGAAAAATGAAGAAAAGAAATGCACGAATGGTCTTCTCAAATTCGGCCAAAGGTTCAAAGAAGAAAAAAAAATAAAAGTTTGCTAACACTTTCGGCATATAAGGAATAGGAACTCAAAGAGAAAAGAAAAAGAGCTCAAAAGGGTTTTAGCACAAATCGGCACTCCACACTCCCTTAATAACCGAATTCACTCTAAAGAAAACCAAAGAGAAGCCTAAAACCCCAAATGCTTTTCGGCACACCCCTCTCCTAGCACAAAACCAATATTCTTCCCCCTTTCCAACACTCCAGTTTCGGCCAACAACTCAACAAGCCACCACTCCCTTGTTCAGCTCCTACTTTTACTCCCATTCACCCATTTGAAACAGTTGACAAATTCAAATCTCCCCCATCACCTCCTAGCCACTCATTTCAAACTCTTTGACTCCTTCCACCAACCACCCTGAAGAGTCTCATTGGAAGCCACCTCCTTAGCTTCCTGATGCAAAAAGAGAACTTCCAAGTGCTGCCAATGCGACTTGAACTCCTTCCCTCAGCTGCCCCTTTGTTGACGCCACCCTCTTTGCTCTCTAAGTGGCGTCACTTGCCACTCCACCACATCATCATTTTGTGTCAACAAAACACAAGAAAATGCCATTAAGTCCTGCCTCAGCTGGCTCTCCCTAACAGGGCTTAAAAACAAAAATTTTGCCAAGGCCCTGGCTTAACCCCGGGCTTCCCCAGAACCCCCCAAACGCACCAAATCAACATGCAGAACACTCCCAACACACAAACACACACAAAATATAGAACCCCTAATTTAGGATGTTACAATTTTACCCTCCTTAAAGAAGTTTCGGCCCCAAAATTTACCTGATCAAAAGAGGTGAGGGTATTGCTGACGCATAACATCCTCCGGCTTCCACGTAGCTTCCTTTGAACCATGATTCCGCCACAAAACTTTAACCAACAGAACTGTCTTCCTCCTTAATACCTTAGCATCTCGATCTAAGATCTGAATTGGTTCCTCCTCAAAAGATAAATTAGGTCTTACTTCGATCTCTTCAATCGGCACCACGTGAAAGGGATCTGAACGGTGGCGCCTTAACATAGAGACATAAAATGCGTCGTGTATCTGCCTCAGTTCTGGAGGTAGCTCGAGCTGATATGCTACTGGTCCCACACGTTTCAACACACGATACGGCTCGATGAACCTGGGGCTCAAATTACTTTTCCGTCCAAACCTTAAAACCTTTTTCCGCGGCGAAAATTTTAAAAAAGACCTGCTCACCCACTGTAAATTCTATATCCTTGCGCTTTAGGTCAGCATAAGATTTCTGCCTGTCGGAAGCTTCCTTCAACCGAGCTCGAATCAACCTAACCTTTTCCTCTGTTTCCAACACCAATTCTGGACCTAACAACAGTCGCTCGCCTAATTCTGTCCAGCAAGTAGGGGTACGACACTTCCGACCATACAATGCTTCATAGGGTGCCATCTTAATACTGGATTGGTAACTATTGTTGTATGCGAATTCTGCCAACGGTAAAAAGTCCTCCCAACTACCCCTGAAGTCGATAACATAGCCCCACAACATGTCTTCCAAGATCAGAATTACTCTCTCAGACTGACCATCAGTCTGCGGATGAAATGCTGTGCTAAAATCCAACCTTGTACCCAACGCTTGATGCAATGCTTTCCAGAACCGTGACGTAAACCTGGGGTCTCTATCTGATATGATTGACACTGGTACCCCATGCAACCTCACAATCTCTGCTACATACAGCTTGGCTAACTTCTGTAGAGAGTAGTCCACACGAACTGGTATGAAGTGAGCAGACTTCGTCAATCGGTCGACAATTACCCACACTGAATCTTTCCTCGCAGGCGTAAGGGGTAACTCACTAACGAAATCCATCGTTATCCTCTCCCACTTCCAAAGTGGAATCTTTACTGGCTGCAGTAACCCTGATGGCAATTGATGTTTCGCCTTCACCTGCTGACAAGTCAAAACACTTACTCACAAACTCAGTCACCTCTTGCTTCAGTCTCGGCCACCAAAACTGTTCCCGCAGATCCCGATACATCTTACTCCCACCAGGATGCATAGCATATGGACTACTATGCGCTTCCTGCAGAATCTTGTGCCTTAACTCCGCATCCCTTGGCATACAGGCATTTCCACGAAAACACAAAACCTCATCACTGTTTAAACTGAAATCGTCTGTCTCATCCCTTGCCACTATCTGGGCTTAGAGCTCAATGATTCATCTGACAACTGCTTCTTTTTAATCTGGCTGACCCAAGAAGGTTTCACTTGAAGTTCAGCTAGCAAACTTCCATCGTCATATAAGCTGAGGTGAGCAAACATTGCTCTCAAATATGCTACTACCTTACGACTCAAGGCGTCAACTACTACGTTAGCTTTACCCGGGTGGTACTCAATTGAACAGTCGTAATCCTTCAATAATTCAACCCACCTTCGCTGTCTTAAGTTCAACTCCTTCTGGGTAAGGAGGTACTTTAGACTCTTGTGATCAGTGTAGATGATGGACTTCTCCTCATACAGGTAGTGTCTCCAAATATTCAGAGCAAACACTACCGCAGCTAACTCAAGATCATGCGTGGGATAATTCACTTCATGAGGTCTCAACTACTGAGACGCATAAGCTACCACTTTCCCCTCTTCCATCAAAACACATCCTAACCCTATGTGTGACGCGTTGCAGTAGACAACAAACTCCTTCCCCGCTTCAGGCTGAATCAACACTAGTGCCTCAGTCAGAATCTTCTTTAACTTTTCAAAACTTTCCTATTGCTTATTTGACCAAACAAAAGGTACCCCTTTCCGTAACAACTTAGTTAGCGGTACAGCAATTAACGAAAATCCATCCACAAACCTTCTGTAGTATCCAGCTAAACCAAGAAAACTTCGAATTTCTGCCACAGTCCTAGGCGGTTTCCAATCCAACACGGCTTCAATTTTCCAGGGATCCACCCTAATTCTCTCTTCAGAAACAACATGTCCCAAAAAGGCAACTTCTTTCAACCAAAATTCGCACTTGCTGAATTTGGCATACAGTTGCTTTTCTCGCAAAATCTGCAGAACCACCCTAAGATACGAATCATGCTCCTCTTCCGTCCTTGAATAAACAAGAATATCGTCTATAAATACTACGACAAATCGATCCAGATATGGTTGGAAGACTCGGTTCATCATATCCATAAACACAGCTGGTGCATTCGTCAATCCGAACGGCATCACCAAGAACTCGTAATGACCATATCGAGTTTGATAAGCTGTCTTTTGAATGTCTGCCTCTTTAACCTTAAGCTGATGGTAACCCGATCTCAAGTCTATCTTTGAGAAGACCGAAGCTCCTCACAACTGATCGAACAAATCGTCTATCCTCTGCAACAGATACTTATTCCTAATTATCAACTTGTTCAACTGGCGGTAGTCAATACACATACGCATCGACCCATCTTTCTTCCTAACAAACAGCACCGGAGCTCCCCACGAAGATACACTTGGTCGAATAAATCCCCTATCCAATAGTTCCTGAATCTGGGCTTTAAGTTCTACCAACTCCTTCGGTGCCATTCTATACGGAGAAATGGACACTGGCGCTATTCCCAGAAGAAAATCAATACCGAACTCTGCCTCACGATCTGGAGGTAACCCTGGTAGCTCTTCTAGAAAAACATCAGGAAACTCCTTCACTGTTCTAACATCTCCTACCGACAACTCCTTGGCTTCCAATGCACTGACAAAAGTTAAGAAAGCCTCGCACCTTTTTCTCACCATCCTTTCAGCCTTAAGGGCAGACACCACATTGGACAGATAATTTCGTTTTTCGCCCAACACATGCACATCATTAACCTCGGGCATCTTCAACACCATGCACTTCGCAGCACAGTCGAAATTTGCTCGATACTTCACCAACCAGTCCATGCCTAAGATCAAATCGAACTCGCCGAACGGCAGTTCCATCAAATCAGCCAAAAAACTACCCCTTGAACTTCTAAAGGCACTTACCTAAAGAGTTTATTCACCACTACAGATTGTCCTAAAGGGCTAAGTACAGTTATCTCCCTAGAAGCAATCTCAAAGTTTAAGTTCAGAGTTCCCGACACAGTACTAGCAACATAAGAATGTGTTGACCCAATATCAATCAATGCAGTAAAAGGCAGTCCAAAAATTAAGAACGTACCAGTTAAGACGTCCCGTGCGTCACCCTCCTCTCGACATCTGACCGCATAAACCAACCCAGGCTGTCTTGCATCTGTGTTCCCAGCACCTCTACCTGGTGCTCCACACCCTCGGCCAAAACTATTTCCTCCTCTAGCAGGACCAAGACCCCTCTGTGGTTACTGACCACCTCTACCCGGCTGAAATAATTCTGACCCACTGGTCGCGCTCTGCCCAACTCTTGTGGACAATCTCTTACCCGATGATCCGTAGACCCACACCTGAAACATCCTCTATTATTCGTCCAACACTCACCCGAATGAAATTTACCGCATCTAGCACAACTCTGAGGCCGACTATCAACAACAGGTCTCGCAACACGACTTGGCACATCCAACCTAGGCCTCTTCTGAAAACCCCCAGCTGACCCCGACGATCCAAAATTCATTTTATTTCTACCTCTATCCCTCTCTTGATTCTGCTTTTCGGACCACTTCACCTCCTCGGCTATCTTAGCCTTTTCCACTAAAACAACAAATTCTCTTTCTCGTTGCGGAGCTATCAGCACTCGTAACTCATCCCTCAGACCATCCTCAAACCAAACACAACGCTCATGGTTTGTGGCAACAATACCCCGGGCATAACGGCTAAGACGTAAAAATTCTGCCTCATACTCGGCCACCAACTTATTCCCCTGAACCAAATTTAGAAATGCCTTACGTTGCACATCCACATAACTTTCCAATATATTTCCCCTGGAATGTTGTCTTGAAGAAATCCCAGCTAATACGGTCAGCCACTGTGCCATCCCTGACCGTGAGCCACCACTGATACGCCTCGTCCCAAAGAAGAGACACAACTCCTTTCAACTTCTCCTTCACCGTAAAGTCAAGATCATCCATAATACGCTCAACTGCTTCTAGCCAATACTCAGCTACATTAGGAGCTACACTAGAAACGCCCCTAAACATTTCTGCTCCATTGGCTTGGAGTCATTTAGACACAGATTTCTGAGCCCCTGATCCATGCTCACTCCAGCAACTCTATCCAACACACGTAATATCACCTCAGACACAGCATCGTCTTCACCTGTTTGATCCTGAAAATCTGCTTCCGCAACTGGCGGTGCTGGCACATCATTTTCCGACCCATGTCCTGATTCCAAGGGTTCAGACCCAACACTCCGGCCTCTACCACGACCGCGCACAACACGTCCACGTCCCCTAGTACTCATGGCTACTAATATGACTTAATCTGATTAAGAGTTTTATGAATTAGTAGTTTCTTTCACTGTTTATTACCGAACAACCTTATGAAAAATAGCATTAAAAAGTAATTCTCGCATATTCATATCTATACCTAGAGGTTTCAGTCTCTAAAGTTTGGATCTCTTAATACTAGTAATCATAGCACAACATAATTATTTCATGCAAAAACAACCAATGATTAGAACACTTACGGCGCGGATTGGGTGCCGGTAGACTTTATAAAACAACTTTATAAAATGTTATTGGACCCATTTCACAGCCGAGTTTTGCAACCTAGCTCTGATACCAAAATTGTAACACCCCAAACCCGGTCTAAACGTTATGACCAGATCTGGTATGTCACAGGGAAAGGTTGTAAAAAGGGACTTTGGAATTTAAAGAAAAACCATAAGTTTGAATTTTGTCATTTTAGGTGATATTATAAAAATAGTGATTTGTAGTTTTAAGAAAAATTTCCGAGTTGAGTTAATCGAATGTTTGTTATCTTTGTTGGCATTTGAGAGAAAACGGTTGTTTATGTTACGTATGTTTTGGAAACTCTATCTTAACTTTCATGTTAACATATATGGTAATGTCATATCATAAATAAATAATAATTTTAAAAAACAGATATTAACTTAAGAAGGCCTTATTACATAACCTCCCCAATTAAAATAATTTATAGAAAGGAAACAAGTTTACGAAAAGAAACATTTTATGGCCTCCACGAGTCTGCCTCAGCTCCCAGATCCATGATCTACTGATTACCTGCAGAGTTAAGCAGAGGGGTGAGTCACCAAGACTCAGTGTGTAATTCCCCTTATATCACATAAACGGCATCAAGCCCACAATCGCACATTGGGCCTTAGCCCATTTAAAATGGCATACGCAAAATATGAATGTAATGTGTCCCAGCCCAACCTAATAGTCCGTCCGCTGCACGAAACCCTTACCAGCCCATCACACCGTGGGGATTTCTACAATCAACCCTCCATCCGCTGCACACCTCATATGTGGCACCAAGCCACTGGTGACAGAGTCACTAATTATAACTCGTGGGGCCAACCCACTTGTGGTACCAAACCACTGGTGACAATCCCTGATAATCGTATATGTAGGGCCAACCCACTGTGGTACCAAACCACTTGGACAAGTCACAGAATCAACATATATGTACGTGGTGTCAAACCACTGTGGTACCAAACCACTGAGACTTAGTCACTGAATCTAATATGTGGGGCCAACCCACTGTGGTACCAAACCACTGTGACAGTCTTTAATAACACTTCCCCTTTCGCATCATATTCCAAACCCATGCATAACATACATATCAAATGAATGCAACATGCTATCAAGCAAAGTAACAGATTACAGCATACATTTATATACTCATAAATGAAACGTTAAAGTCACTTACCTAGTATCCCCAGCTTTACTCATAAGGGTATTGCCACGGCTACCAAACACACCCATATGTCCCGGCCGTGCCAAAACAAGGCATGCATACTGACTTATCCACACAGCCACCAGACACGCCCGTGTGCCATGGTCGTGTGAAATTAAACTAACTACTGACTTGTTCGCACGACCACCAGGCATGCTCGTGTGCCACGGCCATGTATGCAAAATAGGCCATTTTCAAGGCCAATTTGCCACCCACACAAGGGTCATCCCTTCAAGCACAAAGCAATGCCAATTCTTGCTTCAAACTGCATCCAAACATACCATTTCATGCACCAGTTAACCACCAACTATACCATCTATATTAATACTCAATTTCATCTCACATTGGTTCACCCAAAGTACCAAAATTCATATCTCAAACACATAGACCATCATTATATAAACCTTACCACCATTCATATTTTATCCATCATTCTCATCAACCAATTCAAACATACTATATATACCATTTCTATTTCCACTATTTCATACCTGATTTATCATATTCTTACTCTATCTATATGTACCAACATCATTAAATTTCCAAGCCATATCACATGGCATAGACCAAACATCTCAAAATATATCAACTAGCCTATACATGCCATATACCAACTATATACATCTTTCAAAAGTACCCAAAGTAGATAGCTGATAGTGTGATGGAGATTCTGACAATTCCCAGATCCAAGCTAGCTTTACTGACACTGTAAAATAGAGAAACAAATCACACAGTAAGCTTTCAAAGCTTAGTAAGTTCGAAACATAACACATATTGTTCACTAATACCATTACATTATACCAAAAACAATCCTTCACATAGATTAATTCACAATCACATATACCATACCATCCAAGCTAATATGCTCAATTACCTTCCATAAACTCATTTACAATTTCATCAACCACATATGTTACGAACGTACCTTAGCCAACACTTAGTTATCAATCACATATACTACTCAATGCTCCATATAACATTTCGATCAACTTCCGTTATTTCTTCAATTCAATCGCACACTTAGTGCTCAAATCATAGCCGAAGCTTAATTAACATCGCACACACAGTGCCAACCACAAAGCCGAAGCTTATATTATCTCACACACACAGTGCTAATCACCTCGGTCACATTTCTAAATACGCACACACTTAGTGCCATCTAACTCGATTTATCACATAACATTTACAATTCAATAATATCATACTATTCATTTCATAACATTAAACATAGTTAACTACACATATTATGTCCGAACTACCTCGGACGTCTTAATACCGAAACGGTCGATTAATCGAGTACTTTGTCTTTGCCTCGATCTCGATCAGAACCTCTCCTTTCTTGGTCTATACACATTCAAATTCAGCCTATTCAATCATCAATTCATTCAATTTAGTCCACACACACATATTTAAGGCATTTTACAAAATAGCTCTCACATTTTCACATTTCGACACTTTAGTCCCTATTTCACAAAATCACAAAATACATCAAATTTCACTTCACCCATGCCTAGCCGAACTCTCTCTATGTTCATACAAGTCCACACATTTCCCCTATTTCTCATTTTAGTCCTTCAAAATACTATTCTTTCAATTTACTCCAAATTACTCAAAATCAACAAAACTTCAAAAACAAACTATGATAATCAAACACATATCTTTCATATTTCACTATCAAACACCACAAAACTCATGTGTTCATCAATAGCACATTTCAAAAACATCATCAATTCACAAAATTGACGCATGGGTTTTTGAAATAGACGAAGCAACGATTATGAAAACGTAGAAATTATAAAAAATCGAAGCAAAACTAATCTCGAATCAAGACTTGTAATGGCCAAATATCATGGAAGACTAAAACCCTTTCTCCTTTCTTATTTTTGGTGGAAAGATGAATAGAAAAATGGCCATTTTGATGCTTTGTTTTGTTATAAATTAACTTAATTATCAAATACCAATTTTGCCCTTAATGAAATGTTTATAAAAATCATTTAAACTATGGACATATTTGTCCATCAACCACCCTATTACTAAATAATGGATCAATTGCTTCATAAGGCCTCCTCATTTAAAAGCCACACCAATTCGGTCTTTAATCAATTGGAAAGCCACTTAACAATTAGCACACAACATTTACACTTTATGCGATTAAGTCCTTTTTGTAAATTATACACACAATCGATAAAATCTTCACAAAGAAATTTCACACAGGCTAAATCACATACTGTAAACATAGAAAATAATATTAAAATATTATTCTGACCTCGAATTTGTGGTCTCAAAAGCACTGTTCTGACTAGGGTCTAAATCGGGCTGTTATAGTGATATCTCCCGACTCTGACGAAAATTATTTTACAAATAAACAGAGATTGTTTCCAACCGAGCTAATTCAGATACTGTTGAAAGTAATACTCACGTGCCCGAGTAAAAATGTTACTTATGATGAAATGAGACTTGTAAAGGTATGAAATAAATGTTTTATAGTGAACATGTTAATGGTACATGTTAAGTGATATGTGTGTATTTATGAAAGTTAAATTTTGAGGCTTACAATCTCCACCTCCTTACCAATACAGTTTTATACTATGAAATTTGCAAGATTCATATGGATTGAGTTCATGAATGTTGAACTAAAGGGTTCAAAGGCTGAATGATTGATAATGTAGTCAAAATTGAGAATGGGTTAATAAGTAAAGACGGTATTAAAAGAGATATCAGAATTTTCTAAAGATTATTCTGAATATATGATGTCATTGTTAAGGAAGAAGTTATTCATGAGTAATTGACTTATCTAGATATGATAATTACAAAATGGACTAGCCAAAAATTCTTCTGAATTGATTCTTTCAGTGAACTAAATAATGTAAGATTATTGATGACTTTATTGGTCAGTGGAATAGTGATAAAATTGAAAAGATATTTTAATATAGCTGTTATAATTGAGTATATTACAACAATTTCTTCTGGGTACTCTTGATACGAACTCGTTTCGTGAATGATCCGAGTTGTTTGATGCCCAATCGTGAATTTGAGTAGAAATGATTTGTTTTGAAATGAACTAAGTTTTAAACAAAGAAAAGGCTGATGAATAAAAGAAATGGGTTTAAAATAAGGTAAAAAATGGTTAAACAAAGATAACAGATAATTTGACTAAGGCCGAAAAAGAACCAACAACATTGAAATTCAAACATTGAAAACTCTTCTCGAGACATGATTAATTAATGACAAGAAAAAATGTTAAAAACAAAAATAGAAAATACATACCTCACCACAAAATGTCACAAATCACTCGAAAAGAAAAATAAAGAATGTTCACTCACACTTGTGTTTCGCTCTTTTTACAAGCTTTTTCTAACACTCTAATACACTCACACACTCTTTGCCTTTTTCCACTTGACCTCGCTCTTTAAGTTCTTAAGAAACTATTTAAACTTAAAAAGCAGTTGTTGTGGGTCGGCTTGCAAGTTTGATGTTTGAGTTTGGTAGGGAATATTGTAGGACAAAGGTAGTCTTGAAACAAGAAATGAAGAAGATTGAGTGTGTCCGAATGGTAGGATGTTGATTGGGTGTTTCTGGACAGCAAGCAGAATTTCAACTCAGCAACAAGAACTTGAACACTTTTTTTTTTTCAATTACAAAATGCTAATTTTCAATAAACTCTTGGAATTTATGAATTTTTTTGATTTTTTTATCGAATCTACATTACCTTTGTGCCGAGAACGTCGATTCTTACTCCAATTCCACTAGCTCTGATACCAAATGTAACATCCCAAAATTGGGCCTAGTAGGATTGGGCCCAATGGGCCTTAGGCGTTGGAGTGTTTAAAATTTTGAGAACAAGAGAATGGCATTATTGTAAATTGGACTTATTAGTGAAGTGAATTTGGAAGGTTACGAGGTTTCTATGAAGTCTCGGGTTTAATTGGGCCTTAGGAAAAATTTGGTATTTTAGCACTTTAAAGAGATGGTAAGTAGCTTCAAGACTTATAGAAATAAATTAGTAATGTGCTTGCATAAATGAGCTATTGGTAAAGAGGTTATGGCATCAAGTGAAGTACCTTGAGGGAAGAGGTTCAAATCCCATTGTGTGCAAATTTTTGACTAATATTTTTGCACTCTTTCATTAAGTGTCCGCCAAGAGGTATATATGGCAAGTTGGACTTCTTTGTTTTTGGTAAGGTGGCTAAGGAAAGAAGGAAAGGTTGAGGTTGGGGAAATGAATCAAAAGAAAAAGGCAAGTAAGGGGAACATATGGCTTATTTCATGGAGATTGTTTTGGAAAGTTTGGGTGGCCAAACTTTTGACCATTTGGGGCATGAATGTGGACGGTTTTAGGGCTAAAGGGTGATAGCCAAATTTTGTTAGTGTTTTGGTAAGGCTTTAGTGTTAGTTTTGGGGAAATTCCATTAGCATCGAGTGTGTCTTTTTTTTTTCTCAAAAAAATTATATTCTCTTGGCTAAAATTGTCATTGGCAATTGGTAAAAGTTTTGGGTACTGTTTGGCCAAAATTTCTTTATGCAACTTTGTGACATTTTCTCTTCTCTCCAAATTTCCTTCTTGCCGAATCTTCAACTTTGAGTGTGCATATTCTCTTCTTTCTTTCTTCTTGTTGCCGAATGTACACCAACAATTGAGACCAAAATTTTTTCTTTCATCTTTCTTGAAAACCAAGCTAGTGAACCGTTCCTCTTCTTCTCCCTTCTTTTCTTTTTCACAAAAACCTCCAAGTATCTCTTCTATTCTAATCCTTTTCACCATAGACGAATATTGTGCCCATTATTCCTCCATAGCCAAAACCTTTCATTTCTTCATTAATCTTTCTTTTTCATTTGAGTTGTCACTCACCCCTTGATCAATCGGTAAATGCTCTTTTCAACTTTTTATTTTCTTTCTCTTATGACCGAATCTATACTTCGGTTTTTGGATGGTCATTTTAACCGAGACCATCATTTTATTCTACCCTCTCAAATGAGATCATTTTCTCTTTTTCGTAGGGTTTTATGTGGGAGACCGTGTATTGTTCTAGCCGAAGTCAAAAGGTGGAAATTGGATCCAATATTGATAAGGTAAAGGGGTTCATTTTGGATTTTTCGTTATATCTCTATTTGGATATGTTACAAATTGAATTGAAGTTTTGACTAATTGATTATGTTTTAGGGACAAAATCACTCGATATATTCTATTTGCAAATCCTTCAAATATAGTGGGTCAACAACTTTATGGAATCCTAATCAAGGTGTGTAATCCCGTGCTTTAATCCCGTACTTTCCAAATACATGTTTGAAATGGTGTGTAATCTCACATCTCTCTGAAAGTTTGTATGATATGTTTTGTGATTCGGTCAAAATATCGAGGAAAACCAGAAACCGGCATCCGTAATCACTCGGGCGTGCGTGTGATCATTGTGGTAATCATATTTTGTAATAAAATAGTTTTGGTTAATAGCAGTGACGTGATTTGGAAAAATCACGAAAAATAGGAGAAGGGAATTAATAAGTGAATAAGATATCAAATGAAAGCCTACTGTGTCTTTTTATGTGAAAGAAACAAAGAAAGAAAAGAAAATCTATATTCTGTGATATTTCAATTTTAGTGAGACTGGATCTAAATGACTTCGTAGTCCCCTTATCTGTCTTGGAAAAATCGTATAAAATTTTAAAAAGTGAATTATGAGTTATAGTTTATATGTACAGATTCCTTAGTGAGTCTATTTTCAATAGAAACAAGTGGGAGCAACATATGAAAACTGTATAATGAGATATTTGAATTTTGGGTAAGAGAGGTTAGAATCGTTGGATAGTGAAACAAGGGAAACTTTAAGAAATAAACTGCACTGAATTATTAGGCCACAAATTCTAGAAAAATTATACTAAGAAGATATATGAGTCTAGTTTCAAGGAAAATTTACGGATCTAGATTTCGAGTTTTCTAATCCGAGTTATGGTCAATTTAGTCAGTATGACGCAGATGGACAGTTTCAAATTTTACGCCCCAAATTAGTAGTTAAGACTAGGTTGCGAAATTATCATAATTGTAACATCCTAAAAATTTGAGTATCATCTTGTTACTTGTGTTAGCTCGGGTAAGATTGTTTGTGTGCTTAGCATAGTCTTGTGAAGGTTTGGATTTATTTACGAAGTTAGAATAATTTTTAGTTTGAAGAATTTAGTGAAGTGGATTAGGAGATCCTGAAACTTAAGTTAATTTAAGTGTCTAAATTTAGCACATGAGGAGTTAGTGGCATGATGGTTATGGTGCATGAAGGGTTGCTTGAGGGAAGTGGTTCGAGTAGCATGGAATACATTTTGAAGACTTTATTTTTATGCACCTTACATTAAGTGTCGGTCAAACTATACATATGGTAAGTTGGACTTTAAATTTTATGGCAAGTTGAATAATAGATTAGGAAAGCTTGTATTTTGGGATAAGAATCTTATGGATTAAGGAAGGATAAGGGGACAAAAGGCTTGAATGTTGGAGTGTTGTTTTGGAAACTCTTCTATGGCCATTAGTCCATGAATGTGGACGGCATGGGTGGCTAGGGGGGTTGGCCGAATGTTGTTAGGAATTTGGGGGGGATTAGTTGGTCAATTCTTAGCATTTTGTGCATCTTTTGCATTTTTTTCTTTTCCTCTCCAAAATCTTCCTCCTTAGCTGAATGTGTCTTGGACATTAGGTGCAATTTTGTTTTTGTTTTGGCTTTCATCCTTGAACCAAATTCTAATTGCTTTCTCTCATTTCCCTTTTGAAACCGAAACCACCATAGTGCTTGGCTGAACCTCTCTTGTTGACAACTTTGTTTTCCATTCTTTTCATACTTGTTCAAAACCCACATTTCTTTTTACTTTCTCTTGGCCGAATCTTCCTTCTCCCCAATTCTCTTTTCTTTCTTCCACTTTTGTTCAAAGCCAAAAGCATCCCTCTCCCATTCTATTTTCTTCTTTCATTTTCTTCTTTCTTCTATTTCCGAATCCTCCTTCTGCTATTTTCACTTTTATTTTCCTTTCTTTTTCTCCACTATAGCCGAATCTTTTTCTCTCTTCTGGTGTTATCTTGGCCGAATATCATCAAGGGTAGATTTTCTTTGGGTTCACCTATAATCGGTTTTGAAGATAGGTAAGTGTCTTGGCCGAATTTCCTTATTCCTTCTCTCTTTTCTATGTTGTTTTTCTTGAGGGCAAAGGACGAATTTTTGGGCATTTTTTGTAAGGTTCTAACTATTCATAGGAATTTATTTCTTCTAGACTCTTCGGGACTTTGGAAGCAATCGATTTAACCCTATTCTCTAGCAATCGAAGATGGTAAGTCAAGTGGTAAGGATTCATGTTTGTTCATCATTCTTTAAGTGGTTGAAAAACCGAAGGCTTTTGAGACTAAGGTTTGTTGGTGTGGCCGAATGGCCTTGTTAATAGTTTTGTGGTTTGGCCGAATGTAGGACAAGGAGATCTAGTGTGGTAGATCGGGTCTGCGGGATTTAGAGTTTTCGCTAGTAACAGGTGTGTAACTTACACACTTTATAACTTGGTAATATATTAATAACTTGATCATGTTTTAAAGCCGAAAACTGTGAAAATCTCGATATGATACCATAAGGGTATGAGCAAGGATTCTGTTAAGTCCATTTTGATATGTTTTGCTATATGATGCTTATTACCATGATATGTGATATATTTCTATATGATTCATAATAAAGCATGATGGCATGATTTGCATAATAATTGCATTGGTATGGGTGATATGAGAGGAGGGAGAAGGATTTGATATCCGTGTCTTTGGGACACCAGAGGTTTGGCACCTCCAGTGGTTTGGTACCACAAGATTATTTCGTGTCTTTGGGACAACAGAGGGTTGGCACCTCATAGCGACTCGTCCTAGTGGCTTAGTACCACAGTGGGTTGGCCCCATATTTGATATTACGGGATTGTCGCCAGTGATTTGGTATCACACGTGGGTTGGCCCCACAACTTGATTATTTGTGACTTTGGGTCACCAGTGGTTCGGCACCACATTATTGGATATCGTGACTTTGGGTCACCAGTGGTTTGGCACCACCAGTGGTTTGGTACCACACGGGGTAGAAAAGGAGTTATGGATGGCTAGGTTGGGTGCATTATATATATATTGCTTGGTTATGAATTGTGTAAGAATGTTGCATTAACCGGGGGAAGGATTTATGCACTGAGTCTTGGTGACTCACCTTCTCCCTTATCTTTTCAGGTGAATCATAGATTGCGGATGAGAAGCCGGATGAACTCGAGGAGGCCATGCAATAAAATTCGGTTTTACATGAACTTCGATTTGGGTACTTTATTTTATTTTAATTTGGTTTTAGTCTTTATTTGAATTTGTAATAAGGCCTCTTTATTTATATGCTTTGGACTTGTTTTAAACATGGCTAAATAAATATCATGGTTGATTTAATAATTGAGCCCAAAGTTTTCTAAACTATAAAAACGCAACAGTTTTCAAAATCTTACCATCGGGTAATATAAATCGTTTGATAGTAAAATTACAACTCAAGTGTTTTCGACATCTTAAATGATTTCCAAATTGAAGTTTCTACACTAAAATGCAAACGCTTTTCAAAGTAATAATTCGGGTTTTTCTTAAAATGGCATAAATGTTTTCTAACCTATGGATTGACAACTAAGTTTTAAAGTTTTATTTATGGAATTTCAAAGTAAATTATCAGTTTTTAACTTATTATACACATGATTTCTTCAAACATAGAGCAACAAAGAGTTTTTCACTATAATTTAATCGGTAACACAATTCTCTTCAAAACGTTTTCCTCTGTGGCATGCCAGATTCAGTCGTGGTGTATTGACCGGGTTTAGGGTGTTACAATAATACCCTTAGAGGGTAAATTATCGAAATACCCCTGGGTTGCGAGATTACTGAATTACCCTTAGCGGGTACGATTGTCAAATTACAAAAATGCCCTTACGGGCTGAGTGACGAAAATGCCCTTATGGGCCGAATTATGGAAATGCCCCTAACGGGCCGATTTGCAAAGTGTTAATGGGCCGAATTGTTATATTGCCTTAATGGGTTGATTTGTTATATTGCTTAATGGGCCGATTTGATAAATTGCCTTAAAGGGCCGAATTGAAATGTGTTAATGGGCCGTTTTGATAGATTGCTTAATGGGCCGATTTGGTAAGATTGCTATATGGGCCGATTTGATAATATTGCTATATGGGCCGATTTGATAATTTGCTATATGGGTCGACTTGATAATTTGTTATATGGGCCGAACTTTTGTCTGAATTAATTAATGATTGTGGTTTATATTTGTGAATATCGTGATTTACTATGTATGTTGCATATACATAATTTAGCATGGGATGGGAAAAATGTTGAAGAGAAGTTATTCTGGTGGCTCTGCCACAAATTCTGATTTTGGTGGCTCTGCCACAAATTTGTATAGTGGCTATGCCACGTATATTCTGTTATTCTGGTGGCTCTGCCACAAATATCATAAATGGCCACTGGCCTGCGAATTATTGAATTAAATGGCTTAATGCCTGCATTTGGTGTGTTGGCGTGGTGGGTTGACTGATGATCCCCACAGATGTGTTGGTTGGTACGGGTGGTGTGTTGCGGATGGATTATTAGGATTGGTTTGGGAATTGCATTTCATATACATGATATAATTGATACATTATTATGTAAAAATGGGCTTAGGCCCAAAGTATTGCTAAATGGGCTCAAGCCCAAGATTATGCTTTATGGGCTCAGCCCAAGTCTTTTCTAAATGTGTTCCGACCTAGTGGATGATGGTAAGGGGATTATGCACTGAGTTCTTGTAACTCACCCCCCTTTTTCTCTTACTCCCTGTAGGTAATGCTCAGTGACGTGGACTTGGGCCATGGATGACTCGGGTGGAGGCCATACTTCAGAATTGGTTCTAACTTTATTAAATTTCCTTTTTCGTTTTTTTCGTTGCTTTTACTATTCGGGTTTTAAAGTTGTAATAAGGCCTCTGGGATATTTTATTTGGTTTTATGTTTAGCTGTACTTATTATTTTTCTACATTATTTTAAATGGGGATTTTTTCTAAAATCATAAATAACGGTTTTCCAAAAATTGATTAACAAATGATTTTCATAACTAACTTTTACAAATGATTTAACTCAGAAATTCTCTTTCAAATTATCGACGACATTTTTAAAAGTCACGGTTAAAGTTCACTACCTCGATTTTCGACTCATCAATCAACCCCTCAAAAATACTTGAATTTTATCTATGTTTCCGCAATGTTTTCAAAATGTTTTAGCAACTCTATTTCCAAACGTCATATTTTCGTAAATTGTTTATTTCAAATATGTTTTCGCAACCAAAAAGGTTTTTAAAGATAATTACGTTTTCAAGTAGATAACAATTGCTTAAGTCTTTTGGGTTTTAACAAAGAGGTTGTAATTCACAAACAAGTTTTTAACAATCGCAAAGATGGTTTTGAAAAAAAAAAACACTTCCACGTGACACCCAGATTCGGGCCTAACTTCTAGGTCGGGTTTGGGGTGTTACACCAAATGATACGAACTCATTTCGTGAATGATTCGAGTTGTTTGATGCCCAATCGTGAATTTGAGCAGAAATGATTCGTTTTGAAATGAACTAAGTTTTAAATAAAGAACAGGCTGATGAATGAAAGAAATGGGTTTAAAATAAGGTAACAAAATGGTTAAACAAAGATAACGGATAATTTGACTAAGGCAAAAAAAAAATCCAACAATATTGGATTGTTGACCAGAATCTCAAATGGTCCTTAGGTGATTTACGGTTTAGGGAAAACAGCAAAGGATAAACCTTGACCCACTATCAATTAGTAATAGGAACCAAAGGTATACGAACGCCACACTCAAAAGTGATAAGTTCGACAAACAATGGAAAGGATAGACGCCACAAGCTATGCTTGATAAGTCAGATAAGTTCCAAAAGAACAAAGAGAATTAGATAACTCACAAATCTCAAATTTAGCATAAATTCAGCAAAAGTCCCCTACAATAGGCTGAATACAACTATTTCTAGTGCTATAAAAGGCCTAATCAAATGGTCCCTTTTATTCAGCTTAATGAGCTAATAATGAGTTGAAATAAAGTTTACAAACTTTTGAAATTCTAGGCCTAAGTAACTCCTTCCATCAATATGATTTAATTCTTTAATTCAGCTGATTCAATTCACTTGAATGCTTTAGGTTTCATACTTGAGCATCCAAGGTGTTTAAGAAAAACTTTTGACAGTCGAATGGACACCAACAGCTTTTAATGGAATTTAAGCTCATGGAGTGACCATTTAACAACAATCAGTTATGAAACAAGAAAAGGCTGCTCCCAATTTTAAGGAAGTGTAATGCTCTCCTTTTAATTGATATTATAGCTCCTTTTAATGATGTATAATGCCCCATTTGTATGTAACTGATTTCTACTTGAAAAGTCACTTTAACAGCCCTTGAATGTAACGGTTTCCAGCTAAAAAGACACCTGCAATCAAACACATTACAACAAACATATTAATCACATTTAAACTCATATTAAACACAAAACACATTAAACAATTAACTTGAATAAATAAACTTGAAACTTATGCATCAATAAATTATTCCAACAACTAGATTAATTAAGAGAAGCATAATTAAATAACTTAAAACTTATGCATCAATAAATCATTCTAGCAACTAGGTTAATTAAGAGAAACATATATTAAATAAAGTTCAACAATAACACAATTGTTTAAACTAAGATGACTTGAATAAAGTCTAGGAACTCATTTATCAATCTAAGATGAGTTTAATTAAAAAAAAACAAATTCAACTTGCAATAAATTGTAAGTGACGCCTATTGGGCTAGTCCAAGTTCATTTTGCACTTCAGGCCCTCGAGCTAGGTCAGCGAGTTCTGTCGAAACATGATGCGACTAGGTTCGCATCAACTCTATAAGTTCTGTTATTCTCAAAGTCATATGAAATTGTGCATGTTAAGATGCAATGTTTATCATATTGAAAGACTAGTAAATTATGATAGATGGAATTACTATAAGTCTGGTTAATTCATGAGTGGTATTGCTCATACTTGGGCTTTCTAATTCATCATGATTGATATAAGATTTGATGATAAGGTTCATGTGATGTTATTTTCTACTTCTACTGATTGAAGCCCTAAATTGCGAATGTGCAAATTATATTATCTTTATCATAGTTATTTCTACTGAGTAAGCGTGATATTACTCTTCTAAATTTACTCTGAGATATCATCAATCTCTTTATTATGTAAACATGGGTTACTTGTGAAAGATTTTCTTTGATCGGAGGTAATTACATTCATTATTATTATAAATATTAACTCAATCATGATGTGTGGTGATAGAGATAACAAATTATAGAAATGGTATTACTGCAATGGTTATTATTGGGGCCACTTTCGGTTTTCCCTCTTTTAAGTTAAGGTGCACTATTGATGTTGAAGTGTTGCTTTGTCTATACAGCTGAAATGTCAGTCATACTATTGCACAATGGTTTAAAATATATCTGATGATTGTGGCTTTGGAAACAATCAAAGCTTCATTGCTAATAATTGAAATTGCTACATTGATGACCCAATTATTACGGAAAAGATGTAAGATTTAAATGGAATGACAAATGTTAGTAAAACTTTGATCAGTTGGAAGCCCTGATGACCGAAGCATCAATTTTGGTTTAGTCTGAATTGGGTAAGGAATTTATTATTACAGTGATACATCATTGAATAGATGAAACTGTGTTTTGATGAAGAAAGGTAAAGTAATGGTCTATACTTCCCGCCAGATAAAGCTATAGGAAAAGAATTTCCTGGTATATGATCATGAATTGACAATTATTGTGTTTGCACTGAGAATTTGGTAATAGTATTTGTATGGTGAAAATATCATATATGTATTGATCATAAAATTTTAAAGCACCCGATGGAATAGAAAGATTTGAATTTGACACAGAGTAGATGGTTTGAATTATTGAAAGACCCTGATTTGATAATTGATTATCATTCAGGAAAAGTAAATATAGTTGCTGATATTTTAAGTTGAAAATTATTTGTTTGCATTATGAACAATAAATACTCGATTGCTATTGTCTAATGAAAGAATAATTTTAGCTGAGCTTAAAGCTAAGTTGATGTTTCTACAATAGTTCTGTGAAGCCCAATAAAGTGATAATTAGTTGTAAGTTAAATGGGTACTGGATGAAATAATTATTGAATCAAGATAGCAGATTTGAATATGGTGATTGTCTGTTATTCTGAGATAGAGCTTGTGTATTGAATAACGTAGAATTTTTACATAAAATTTTACATGAATTATCACAGTGGTACTATGTCTATTTATCTGGGAAATGATAAAATGCACAAAGATTTGAAAACGATGTACTAGTAAACCGGAATGAAATATGGTATTTCTGAATCTATATTTAAATGCTGGATGTATCAGTGAGATAAAGATGATACTTTCAAGATGGTTAGTCAGTGAAAATACCTAAATGGAAATGGGACAAAGATACTATGAATTTTATATCAGGATTATTCCTGTCTATGAAAAAGAAAGATGCTATTTGAGTAATTGTTTATTGTTTGACGAAGCCTGTACGTTTTATTCTGGCATGAATGGATTTCTCACTTGATAGATTGCTTGAATTATTCGTTTTTGAGATTTTCAAATTATATGATGTGCTAGCTTTTGTTTTTTCTGATAGAGATCTACAGTTTATATTCCGATTTTGAAACAAGTTACAGGAAACTCTGGGTATACAATTACATTTTAGCACCGTATTCCATTCTCAGACAGATGACAAATCTGAACATATGATTTAGATTTTTGAAGATATGTTTTGGTGTTGTATTGTAGAATTCAAACGCAATTTAAAAAGAAATATTTGTCATTAGTTGAATTTGTATATAGTAACAGTTAACAGTCAAGTATAAAATTTTACCAGATGAGATTTTATATGGTCACAAGTGTAAAACTCCGGTGTCTTGGACTAAGTTATATGGGAAAGATACATGTAGTTGGTTTGATTTGTTGAAATCGAAGAAAAATGAAATGGATTCGAAACAGTCTAAAAGCAGTATTTGATCGTCTGAAATCCGAAGTGAATCTAAAAATGAAAAGAAATAGAGTTTCAGATTGGCGAAAAAATATTTTTGAAAGTTTTGTCATGGAAGAAAGTTCCCCGGTTTGGCCGTAAAGGCAAATCAGGCCCGTGGTCTATCGGGTCATATAAAATTATGGAAAAGAATTAGACCTGCTGTGTATTGATTGGTATTATTATCAGAGATCTACAGAATTCACAATGTTTTTATGATTATATGTGTTATGATAATATCGATTAGACCCATCATCTGTTATTGCTTTTATAAATGTTAAATTCAGCCTGACACGACTTACAGTGAGAGATTGATTGAAATTCTAGCACTTGAAGAGAAAAACTGAGAAATAAAAAGGTAGCTTTAATAAAAGTTTTCTGACAATGACATGATATAGAGGGAGCTACCTAGGATCAGGAGGAAACTATGAGAAAGTAATATTTGAATCTCGTTACTGGTAAAATTTTCGAGGACGAAAATTCCTTAAGGGGGAAGAGTTGTAACAACCCAATTTTGGTGAAATCAGAACAGTGGTTTTGGGACCACAAATCCAAGCTGAAAATAAAATTTATTTTTATTTTATTATATGGATCGTATTATGTTAGAAAATTCATGTGAAAATTTTGATACGGAAATTTTACCGATTACGTGTTTAATTACGGGAAGGACTAAATTGCATAAAATGAAAAAGTTGAATTCTAGTAGCTATAAGGATAAAATAGATACGAAATTCAAAACTAGAGGTCCTTATATGGTAATTAGACCATTAAAGAGAAGTATGTAGATATTTTGGTATGACTGATCCATAGAAAAATAAAAAAAAAAGGCTAAGGACTAAATTGGAAAGATGAAAAGTTATTAAATGACAATTTAATTAAATGAAAAAGAAAATAATTTCATATCATCTTCCCCTAATATTTCCATGGAAACCCTAGGAGAGAGGAAGAAGACTTATCAAGCTTATTTGGGAAAGTAATCAAGCCCCGTTTTTAATAATTTTGATATTTTTGAAATCGTGATAGCTTAATCTATCTCTTTGGGGGATCAATTTGTAAAGTTATCAAAGTATGGAAAATGAGTTATGGATGTATATGCCGAAAATTAGAAATTTATGGTAGAAAATGAAAGGTTGTTGATATATAAACAACTTTTACAAAGTGATTTTTGATGAAAACATGATTTAGGGACTAAAATGTAAAGTTGTAAAATTGAAGAAAAATGCTGAATTTTTATGAATACATGTGCTGTAAATTTTGTCATGGGATTTTGGTTAGGCTTGGAATAGGGAGCAAATTGCACAAGTTTCATTTTCCGAGCCTAGGGACGAAATGGAAATTTATGAAAAAGTTAGGGGCAAAATGGTAATTTTACCTTGGATGTAAATTGAGTCCAAATGTATATGAGATGTGTGAATTTGATGTTAAATTTACTCGTATAGATCCAGACAGACCAAATTCGGAGTTAGAACAAGGAAAAGAGGAAAATGTCGGATTAGTAGATGTTTGTACACGACCCTTTGTCGAGGTAAGTTCGTGTAACTAAATTGTGTTTATTTGCATGCTTGCATTGATTGTGTTTATGTAAATTGTGTAAATTTCATGAATATGTGAAACGAGTACATATTTGATCTAGCTTGATAAATAAAAATGTTTAAATTAAATTATAATTCCCGATAGATAATAAAGGATAAACGATGGAAATGTTAATTTTATGCTTGGAATGTGATCATTTGAATTATATGGATGTTATAGGTGTACAAAATAATCACATACCGGAAAATTATTGGAAATGTTAAATCTCGTTTGAATAAATGAAAATTGATGGATAAATGTAATTGTCGAAATGAATGAGGTCATGCATTTGTTGCAGAATGGATTAGGCTCGAACGAGCGATCCTAATGACTTCATTACAGAAAGGATTTAGCTCAGACGGGTAATCTTGATATAAGTCTTCTTGAGCATATTTTATGGATTGTATTTAGCCTGGACGGGTAATCTAGGTCAAGCTCTCTAGAGCATATGTCATAAAAAGGATTTAGCCTGGACTAGTAATCATGTTGTATACATGTGTGGCTCGAGACTGTACTCTCTGAAATTGTACCTTATGGGTACTATTGGACATGAATTGACAGATTCTAATTTGTACATCTTGAGTGTACTGCCTATGTATCCATCAATGTTTCAGAAAAATTCAACGGGTAAAAGTTCTTGACAGGAGAAGATATGAGTAAGAAACGATTTATTATACATATCAGCCTAAAATACATGAAATTGACGATACGTGATAACTGATATATGGAGATATGAAATGATAATATTTTATATGGAATTTATTTGATGAGTATGTACATCCTTGATTATAGATACACCTTGAGTGTATTAATCGTGACCTTGATATTCCGAGTAATATGGGTAAAGTTCTTATATGAAATGATATGAGCTCGAGATGAACTATTATGAAATTATACTTGTAGTATAAAGAGATGATATATACATGCCAAATGAATACATGTTTTGGAAAGCATATGTGCATGGAAACTTTATTCTTGTTGAACCCATATATGTTTTGATGTTATTATGAAGTATATGACAAACAAGGGAAATGAGGACATGTGTAGGGCTTGAGGTCAAATTGATTGAATATGCCTTACATAGTTACCTCAGAATAAAATGAATGCTAAGTTAAGTACCATGTTATACGAACTTACTAAGCATTTTATGTTTACTTCGTTTTATTTCCCTATTTTGGAGTAAATCGAAAGCTCGTTGGATTGGAAGCTCCGCGGAGATCACTCACACTATCCATGGGCCCATGTCAGTACAATATGGTAAATCAATTATGGTTGTAATGGCATGTATAGGTTATATTGGCCATATTGGCATGTAAATGTAAATGATGCTTGTATTCTAGGCATTGGAATGGTTAGTAATGGTTTGTTTTGATATATTTGTAATGTCATACTATGGTAGCTACATATGTGTTAAGTAGTTGATCAAATTATGCCTAACATATGGACTAAACCAAGGCAAGGTTATGAACATGTATGCATGTAATGGTATGCTATGTTGAATGATAGAGTTTGCTTAATTTGAATGCTTGAAATGGTTAGCATTTGGATGTGAGTTTAAGTGCAGGTCATTGGTGTGATTTTGGGTGAGAAATGAAGTTAGAAATAGCTTTATTTTGTCCACATGGGCAGACACACGGGCATGTGTCTAAACCGCATGTGACACACGGCCTGGTACATGGGGGTGTGGTTAGGCCGTGTGTCCCCTGCACCTTAAATTTGAGAAAAACAGAATGCTTAGAATTGAGCACACAGGAAAAGACACGGGCGTGTGTCTCAGCCGTGTGGGAGACACGGCCTTGAACACAGGCGTGTGTCTTGGCCGTTTGAATCCTACACCTAATTTCGAAAGATTTAATTAACCACACGGCCTAGCACACGGGCATGTGGCATTGCCGTGTGCACAAGTCAGAGAGTTACACGGGGTCGAACACGGCCTGCATCACGAGCGTGTCCCTTGGACCACACGGGCATGGAAGCCCTGCACCTTGGAAAAATTTTGAAATTTCGTGAAAAACTCCTAGAGTTTTTGATTAAGTCCCAACTCAATTCTAATTCTCGTATTGGGCCTCGAGGGTCCATTTAAGGGACGTTACGAATGATCTCGATTGATGTATAGTAACTTACATGAAATATTTGTAAAAGTTCTGAAAGTTTCGATAATGCCGCGTAACTCTGTTCCAGCGACGGATACGGGTTAAGGGTGTTACAGCATTATCGAAGCATAACTTCAAGAATCTAAATTACTCGCTCAGACTGACATCGTTTTGGGGGTAAAATGCAGTGCTAAAATGCAACCGCGTACCCAGAGCTTCTTGTAACTTTCTCCAAAATCTCGATGTAAATCATAGATCTTTATCCGAAATAATGGAGACCAGCACTTCGTGTCATCTGACAATCTCAGAAACATTTTACTTAGCTAATCTGTCAAGTGAGAAATCTATACGTACCGGAAAAAAATGTGCAAACTTCGTTAAACGATCAACAATAACCCATATAGCATCTTTCTTTTTTGGATACAGGGGTAACCCCGATACGAAATCCATAATAACTCTATCCTATTTCTACTCCAGTATCATCATTGGCTGTAATAGTCCTAAAGGTACCTGATGTTTAGCTTTAACTTGCTGACATATCAAACATCTGGATACAAAGTCAAAAATCTCGCGTTTCATTCTCGGCCACCAGTATATCTGTCTCAAATCACTGTGCATTTTATTGCTCCCCAGATGAACAGACAAGCTACCACTATGAGCTTGGTGCAAAAATTTCTGTATAATCTCTGAATTCTTTGGTACACAAACTGTAACAGCTCGTTTTTTGGTCAAATTGGAACAGTGGTTTCGGGACCACAAATTTAAAGTCATGATATTTATTTTATTATTTTAATAATGTAACACCCCAAACTCGGTCCATTCGCTATTACCGAATTTGAAATGCCACTGCGGAAAACGTTTGAAAAAAACTTTTGACTTAGAGTTAAAAAAAACATAAAAATTTGTTGTCTTTACTAAAACATTGTGTAATTAAAGTTCCAAATAAAATTAAGTTGTTTAAAATAAAACATTTTCAAATAATAATATAATCGACAATCCAACTTAAAACATAATAAAAGTCCTTAAATACTCAAAGTGGACCTTATTACAATAAATAACCTTTCATAAATAAAATGTGTAAATCAAATAAAATATCTTCTGCATGGGCCACCTCGTATCCACTCTAACCCGGTCCAAGCTTTATGCATCACCTGAAAGGTTTGATAAAAAATTTGGGTGAGTCAAACAGACTCAGTGCATAGTTATTTCACATGTCTCCACATATATGGGCTTGGCCCATATCCACACAGTCCATACACGTAAATCATGCAATTATGAAGCCCAACCCAACCTAATGTCCATCCGTCACACTTACCTTGGCAGACCCCCTGCCCAAGGCCGTGGCTAATCCACCGATCAACCAAGTGATCCACATATCTTACCTTGGCAGACATGCTACACAAGGCCGTGGCTAAGCCACCGATCACATAAGTGATCCCTCATATCAATATCCACGAGGTGACTCGAGGTTATCCTCAATCCACGGTGATGCACACAGCTATCATCCACCGAGATGTGGCACCTAGCCAACACCTCCCTTGATGAAGCACATAGCTAACATCAAGCGCCAATGTAGCACAAGGCTAACATTAGACCACGTACATAAAGTACACCCTTTCCTTCGATAGTCACATCCCAAGTCCCATGCATATATGTGTATCATGGCAACATATCACTTGAACAATTATGCATCACATGCCATCACATTTCATATATTCATCAATGATCATTTAATATCGTAAATCACTGACCTGAGTATTCGATCACCCACCACCGGTATTCACAATCTTAGCCCTTAATTCGGCTACCATTAACATCATATCACATATACATAAATATAACACATACACACAATCAAGAGACAGTGCGATAACTACGCACCTTTTTGGTACAATCTACTCAATCCCGAGACCCACGTCTAAACGATTTGCACCCTTGCGATTGTTGAACTCTTTCCTACACAACCTAAGTCAGAATCGGCTAATATAATACCAAAATGGCCTATGGCCGAGAACTACATTTCACTTACCTCGCTTATCTAAATCTCGAATCACTACTGGTCTTATGAAGTTGTCGAAATCCCTGAGTGAAACCATATTAGAATCGGCTTAAAGCATAATCTATGAAAAAAAATGGCCCCCTCGGCCGAACACCACATCACTTACCTTGGCCTATCGTTTACTTGAAGAGACTCAAAGAGAAAAGATTCGGCTTAGCAAACAATGGAAGAAAAATCAAGAAAGATGGGGAAGAAAGAGGTTCGGCCAAAAAGAAAGGAAAAGAAAGATATTGTTTTGAACAAATAGGAGGTGAAAGAAAAAGAGATATGGGAGAAAGAGATTCGGCCAAACACCTAGTTTGCCGAAAAAGAGAAGAGCATAAAGTGCTAAATGTGGTTTCGGTTTCAAAAGAGAAATGAGAGAAAGCAAATAGAATTTGGTTCAAACAAAAATGAGAGCTAAAACAAAAACAAAATTGCACCTAAAGTCCAAGGTACATTCGGCTAAGGAAGAAAATTTTGGAGAGGAAAAGAAGAAATGCCAAATGGTGCACAAAATGCTAAAATTGGCCAACCAATTCCCCCCAACTTCCAATCAACATTCGGTCACCCCCTAGCCACACATGCCATCCACATTCATGGACTAATGGCCTTAGAATAGTTTCCAAAACACTCTCCATCATCCAAGCCCTTTGTCCCCCCATCCTTCCATAAATCTTAAGATTCTTATCCCAAAATACAAGCTTTTCTAAACTAATATTCAACTTGACATAAAAATTGAAAGTCCAACCTACCATAATTAGAGCTTGGCTGATAGTTAATGTTAGGATACATAAAAATAAAGTCTTCCAAATGCAACCCATGCTACTCGAACCTCTGCCCTCAAGCAATCACTCATGCATCTTAACCACCTTGCCACTAACTCCTCTTGTGCTAGAATTTAACACTTAAATTAACTTAAGTGTCAGGTTCAACTAATCCACTTCACTAAATATACAATACTAAGAATTATTCTAGCTTCCTAAATAAAATCAAGCCTTCACAAGACTATGCTAAGCACACAAACAATACTACCCGAGCTAACACAAGTAGCCAACAAATACTCAAATTTTTCCTAAAACCCAATTAAACTCGAGAATGCATAAAAACCTCATAACCTTCCAAATCCACTTAACTAATAAATCAAATTTTGCAAAAACACCATTCTCATATTCTTAAAGATTTTAAACACTCCTAAGCCCAAGCCCAATCGGCCAAATCCTACTAGGCCCAATTTCGGGATGTTACAGTTCTACCCTCCTTAAAGAAATTTCGTCCTCGAAATTTCCAACTAACTAATAGTCGTACATCCTATCTCGCCACACTACGCTCTTGCTGCGCACTCTGATCTTAAAGAACTATCATACTTACCAGGCACATTCTCTAATTTCACAATCAGGGTTTCATACACTTCACTAGCAACATAAGAACAAGCTGATTCTACAACGAACAGGCAATAAAAGATATTCCAGAAATAAGAAACTTACCCGTTGTCACATCTGGCACATCACTATCCTCGCGACGGCCAACTGCATAAACCAACCTTGGCTGCCTTGCATCTGAACCTTCAGCACCTCCGCTCAGTGCTCCACGACCTCGGCCAGAACCATTTCCTCCATGGTTCGGACCACGACCCCTCGTCGCTTGTTGACTACTCCTACCTGGCTGCTCATAACCCTGGCCTACTGTCTGAGCCCTACTCGGATCCTGAGGACAGCCTTTAATCAAATGAGACTTGGACTTACACCTAAAACATTCTCGTTCTTGATTCCAACACTAGCCAAAATGATACCTTCCACACCGAGCACACGGACGGTCCAGATTTCCAGTAGCTGGCTTAGTAGCACGAACAGAATTCTCCATCCTTGGTCTTTTCTGAAAGCTCTCAGACGATTTTGACGGTCCAAAACTCCTCTTATCTCGGTTCCTATCCTTATCTCTGTTCTGCCTCACCGAGTCCTTAATTCCTTCGGCCACCTTAGCCTTCTCCACCAATACGGTAAACTCCCACTCTTGATGTGGAGCTATCGACAACCTCAGGTGATCCCTTAATCCGTCCTCAAACCGGACACACCGCTCATGTTCCGTAGCCACTACTCCTCGAGCATACCGGCTCAGCCTCAGAAATTCAGCTTCGTACTCCGCTACGGACTTGTTCCCTTGAACCAGCCCTAGAAAAGCCTTCCTTTGTGCATCAATATAATGGGTACTAATATACTTCTTCTAGTAAGCCGCCTTAACGTATTCCCAAGTGAGATCCTCAGTCGTAGCACTATCCCGAACTATGAGCCACCACTGAGACACCTTGTCGCGAAGCAGCGCCACCATTCCTTTCACTTTCTCCTCAGCGGTCAGATCCAATTCATTCATAATTCGCTCAGTTGCCTCCAACCAATACTCAGCAGTACTGGGTGCCACTCCAGATACGCCACGGAACACCTCAGCTCCATTGGCTCGGAGTCGCTCGGGTACGGACTTCCTAGCTCTCATATTTCCACCGGCTTCAGCCACCATCTCAAGAACTCACAGCATCGCCTGCGATACAGCATCATCCCCCATCTGATCTTGCTGCTCAACACCAAAAGCTGCTGGTGGTGGTGGCGGTGGTACCTCATTCTCAGATCCTTAACCCGACCTAACGGGTTCCGATACAGCCATTCTGCCTCTACCGCATCCACGACGACCACGTCCCCTAGAACTCATTTCTAACGTCGTGATTTAATCTGATTAAGGAGTTTTATGCATTAGTACTTTTGTTCCACTGATTACCCCATGGACAGTTTTATGAAAAGAAGTTTTCAGAAGTAGCTCTTTCGATCAATCAAAGTTTCAGTTCAAGTTCACTATTCTAATTTAGAGAATCACATTCACATTCATCCACAACATTCAACACATCATTATGGGCATTTCTGACCATTTCCGACCCAGGGGTAATTTCGTCATTTTTCCTACAAGGGTATTTTCGTAATAAATCAAAGTCAATTTGAAAATCTTTACAAATCAAAGGCATTCCAAAATATACAAATCTCGAGATTATTTTGAAAATTCTACCAAATCAATGATATTGCAGAAATTTCAGAAATCGGGGTTATTTTGGTAATTTTGGAAGTCAGGGGCATTTTAGTAAATTTTCCCAAATCAGGGTATCTTACTATTTTGTAAAATAGGAGTTTTTTTGGTATTTTTTTAAAGTAAGAATGTTTTTACAGAAGTCGTGGATAGTATGGTAATTTTATAAACCAAGGGCATTTTGGTAATTTTACACCCAGGGGTATTTGGGTAATTTTGTAAATCGGAAATATTTCGAAAAATTTTCCAAGTATAAAATGGTTTTACAAATCAAAGGAGTAATTTTGAAAACTTAAGGTTTTTATAAAACAGTATGGCTAGTCCCTTTCGGGTTTTAATTATCGAGTTTAGCCCGTGAATAAGTCCTCTTGGTTAGGGTGAACCGTTACTACGCACCAGGCAGGATTCGAGTGGAGAGGAGGTGAGTCGCTAGGACTGCTTAAATACCAAGCTCTTACCGAATCCACTCCTAGACATGCGCACAATGGTTGCCACACCTTAACTCGGCGACTTACTTCACAGGTTTGTTTAATTAGGCACTTAAGTCTTATGCAATTCTGTGTTGGAGTAGACTAGTCCTAGGGTTCAATAGCTCCTAGTTCACTAATCTACGAGCCCCAAATAAGCCCATAATATATAAATCACTTCAATAGTCAGAGGTACTTACCTGGTTGACTTCAGGTCGGAGATATAGGTGCCATGCCAGAATAACCTGAAAAATTTTATGAAAGCCCAAATCATTGAAAAGCCCATAAAAAAAATGTTCTTGGGCCCAAAACCCTCAAAGTCGAGTTTTGAACCGGGCTCTGATACCACGGCAGAAAATGTTTGAAAAAAAACTTTTGACTTAGAGTTAAAAAAAACATAAAAATTTGTTGTCTTTACTAAAACATTGTGTAATTAAAGTTCCAAATAAAATTAAGTTGTTTAAAATAAAACATTTTCAAATAATAATATAATCGACAATCCAACTCAAAACATAATAAAAGTCCTTAAATACTTAAAGTGGCCCTTATTACAATAAATAACCTTTCATAAATAAAATGTGTAAATCAAATAAAGTATCTTCTGCATGGGCCACCTCGTATCCACTCCAACCCGGTCCAAGCTTTATGCATCACCTGAAAGGTTTGATAAAAAATTTGGGTGAGTCAAACAGACTCAATGCATAGTTATTTCACATGTCTCCACACATATGGGCTTGGCCCATATCCACACAGTCCATACACGTAAATCATGCACTTATGAAGCCCAACCCAACCTAATGTCCATCCGTCACACCTACCTTGGCAGAACCCCTGCCCAAGGCCGTGGCTAATCCACCGATCAACCAAGTGATCCACATATCTTACCTTGGCAGACCTGTTGCACAACGCCGTGGCTAAGCCACCGATCACATAAGTGATCCCTCATATCAATATCCACGAGGTGACTCGAGGTCATCCTCAATCCACGGTGATGCACACAGCTATCATCCGCCGAGATGTGGCACCTAGCCAACACCTCCCTTGATGAAGCACATAGCTAACATCAAGCGCCAATGTAGCACAAGGCTAACATTAGACCACGTACATAAAGTACACCCTTTCCTTCGATAGTCACATCCCAAGTCCCATGCATATATGTGTATCATGGCAACATATCACTTGAACAATTATGCATCACATGCCATCACATTTCATATATTCATCAATGATCATTTAATATCGTAAATCACTGACCTGAGTATTCGATCACCCACCACCGGTATTCACAATCTTAGCCCTTAATTCGGCTACCATTAACATCATATCACATATACATAAATATAACACATACACACAATCAAGAGACAGTGCGATAACTACGCACCTTTTTGGTACAATCTACTCAATCCCGAGACCCACGTCTAAACGATTTGCACCCTTGCGATTGTTGAACTCTTTCCTACACAACCTAAGTCAGAATCGGCTAATATAATACCAAAATGGCCTATGGCCGAGAACTACATTTCACTTACCTCGCTTATATAAATCCCGAATCACCACTGGTCTTATGAAGTTGTCGAAATCACTGAGTGAAACCATATTAGAATCGGCTTAAAGCATAATCTATGAAAAAAATGGCCCCCTCGGCCGAACACCACATCACTTACCTTGGCCTATCGTTTACTTGAAGAGACTCAAAGAGAAAAGATTCGGCTTAGCAAACAATGGATGAAAAATCAAGAAAGATGGGGAAGAAAGAGGTTCGGCCAAAAAGAAAGGAAAAGAAAGATATTGTTTTGAACAAATAGGAGGTGAAAGAAAAAGAGATATGGGAGAAAGAGATTCGGCCAAACACCTAGTTTGCCGAAAAAGAGAAGAGCATAAAGTGCTAAATGTGGTTTCGGTTTCAAAAGAGAAATGAGAGAAAGCAAATAGAATTTGGTTCAAACAAAAATGTGAGCTAAAACAAAAACAAAATTGCACCTAAAGTCCAAGGTACATTCGGCTAAGGAAGAAAATTTTGGAGAGGAAAAGAAGAAATGCCAAATGATGCACAAAATGCTAAAATTGGCCAACCAATTCCCCCAACTTCCTATCAACATTCGGCCACCCTCCTAGCCACACATGCCGTCCATATTCATGGACTAATGGCCTTAGAATAGTTTCCAAAACACTCCCCATCATCCAAGCCCTTTGTCCCCTCATCCTTCCATAAATCTTAAGATTCTTATCCCAAAATACAAGCTTTCCTAAACTAATGTTCAACTTGCCATAAAAATTGAAAGTCCAACCTACCATAATTAGAGCTTGGCCGACACTTAATGTTAGGATACATAAAAATAAAGTCTTCCAAATGCAACCCATGCTACTCGAACCTCTTCCCTCAAGCAATCACTCATGCATCTTAACCACCTTGCCACTAACTCCTCTTGTACTAGAATTTAACACTTAAATTAACTTAAGTGTCAGGTTCACCTAATCCACTTCACTAAATATACAATACTAAGAATTATTCTAGCTTCCTAAATAAAATCAAGCCTTCACAAGACTATGCTAAGCACACAAACAATACTACCCGAGCTAACACAAGTAGCCAACAAATACTCAATTTTTTCCTAAAACCCAATTAAACCCGAGAATTCATAGAAACCTCATAACCTTCCAAATCCACTTAACTAATAAATCCAATTTTGCAAAAATACGATTCTCATATTCTTGAGGATTTTAAACACTCCTAAGCCCAAGCCCAATCGGCCAAATCCTACTAGGCCCAATTTCAGGATGTTACAAATAAGGTCTACAGCATGATAGATTAATGACATGAAAGTTCTGTAAAGTAATTTTACCGTTTAAATGTTTAATTCGGTAAAAAGAACTAAATCGCGTAAAGCGTAAAAATTGAGTTCTATTAGATAAAGGTTTCAAATAGCTATAGAACCTTAAAGTTAAGGTCCTTATGTTGTAATTATCCCATTATATTAGTAAGTGGAAAATTATGGACTAGTAATAAGTGATTTTTATGAACATTAATAAAGGTTAATTTAGTAATTAAACAATTTAAATGATAATTCATAAAATAAAAAGGCCATTTAATTTATTTCTCATCTTCTTAACTTATTATTAAGAAAAAAAATAATCCATGGATGAGCTTCAAGGTTCGGCCGCCTATTGTCCAAACATGTAAGTCTGTTTTTGCTCGATTTTTATTGATTTCTATGTTTTTGTGATCATTGCTTCGTAATCTAGCTAGCGCGTACCTCCGATTTCAAAAATATTAAAGTATTTGAATGTTGTCATGGTTGAATGCATGAGTTTGTGGCCTACTGGCAAGGTGGCGTGTTGTGCAACTACGAGGTCTGAGGTTCAAGTCCTGGGTTGCGCAATGGGTATTTATTTTGCTGCTTGAGCTGTGTAGGTAGTGGAGTTGGACTGAAACACAGCTAAAGGGAATTTGAATGGAGTTTGAACTGGTCATGGACAGGTTCAAGGAGGGAATTTAGGAGAGATTTAGGGGAGGAAAAGTGGAATTTGAAGCGTAGTAGAGTTGTGCAGGAATTGCATAGTGGGTACACAGGAATTTTCGGCTGAGCTGCTATTCTCTCACATTTTCGGTTTTGTATATTTTTTTCTTTTGCGTTTTGGTTCTTTATGCCGTGAGTGCCAGAAATTCACTTTTGTTGCCTTTTCTCTCTGCTTCTTGTATTGGCTTCTCCCTTGTTCACTTTTTTTTTATTTAGCTTCATTCCTCACTCTCTACTTTCTTCGGCTTTCTTAGTGTTCCCTTCTACATTGCTGGTCAAATTCTCTTATAGTCGAATTTCTCTCTCTGCATTCGATTAAGGGGTGTGATTGTACCATCTCGTGTGTTCAGGTTTAGGGGGTGCCTTGTGTAGACCGATTACTTATATCTACCATTCTTAGCTCTATGTTCGATTTTTGGCCAAGAATCTTGAAATCAACCTTCGTCAACAGTTTAAGCGGGCTAAAGTCACCCTCGTTCAAACAAGGTTTGGTGTGCTCGTGGATCAAAACACGTTTTGTAATCAGGTGTAACAGTATACCATAATTGATAACCGACTAAAAAGCTGAAAGAGTGTGTGTACACACACACTGAATAGACTGCAAATCGACAAAAGCCGAAAAGCCGAAAAATACGACATTTGAGGCGACATGGGCGTGTGGTCACTCGTATGGTAGACTAAACCCACGAAATATGGATGCCTGACTATAGAGGCTGCCATGAGCGTTCTCATGGGTTTGAGGCCGATCTGGGCCACGTTGGGCCGAAATGGGCCGTGTGGACCCGATGGGCTCGTGGGCTCTACATAGATAAATTCCTCCAAAATGTGGTAAATACTGGACTGGGCTGTATAGTTCGTATAACTGTGGTTATTTATGGGCTAGATGGGCCACACGAGCGTGTGGGCCCACTTAGGTCGCATGATGGGCCTTGGGCCTATAGTCACCGTTATGACTGTTAAGGTTGCATGAGTTGCTAGAGGGGACTGTGGACCTATTGATGGGTCGGTAAGTGTACCTAGACCTCAGAAGGGTAAAATGACCGTAATACCCCTGTAGGGTAAAATGACCGTAATGCCCCGTAAGGTAAAATGACCGTAATGCCCCGTAGGGTAAAATGACCATAATGTCCCTGTAGGGTAAAATAACTGTAATGCCCTGGTAGTGTAAAATGACCGTAATACCCTTGTAGGGTAAAATGACTATTTTGCCCCTCGAGGGTAAATGATTGATTTGTTTGTGATTTAAATGACTGATTTGTCTGTGATTTGTATGACTGATTCTGAGCATGGCATTCTACATACACGACATACTGCATGGGGTTGGGATACTGTTATGGAGGAAGTATACTGTACTGGTGGCTCGGCCATATATACTGTTACTGGCAGCTTTGTTGCGTTATTGTTACTGGAAGTTCTGCTGCTTTATTATTACTAGCAGCTATGCTGCGATATTGGTGTGCTGACTGGGTGGGTCGATTTTATCCCCACATGGTGTGTTGGTTGGTACGGGTGGTGTGTTGGCTAGATTGGGGTGGGTTGCATATTTGCACCGTATTGGTACTGTATTGGGCTTAGACCCACACTGTTACTGAAATGGGCTATGGCCCACACTGCACTATTACTGAATAGGGCCAAGGCCTAGACTGTTACTACATATATTGTTACTGATTGACTGATAGGGGATTACACACTGAGTTTTCGTAAACTCACCCTTTCTTTTAACAGTACAGGTAATCCCTAGCCTTAGACGATTTGGAGCCACGAGGGACTCAGAGGTTGCCACATGACCGCATCAGCTTTCGTTTTTAGCTTTTGATTTATAAGTAACTAAATTTGGGTATTTTTATGCAATAAGGCCTCTTTAAAGTTATAAACTTTAAATTGGCGTTTTTATTTCTTTAGTTTGATACAAACAGCTAGTTGTAGGAAAAGACTGGTTTTCAAAAGGTAACTGCTTTCAAAGACACCACGTTCTCGCAACATTTTCTAAAAAACTTCCGCAATAAATGAGATTTTGAAAATTAGTAACGGTTTAAAAGTGATTAGATTTTAATGATGAACGCTTTGGAAATGAACAACCCGTTTTGGAATTACCGTTTAATAACAAAATGATTAATTGATTTTGAGGATTTCAACGACACAAGTTTTACGCTAAACACCTCAATGTGACACCGCCAGATTCGGCCATAACGTCTAGGCCGGGTTTGGGGTGTTACATATCTTGTTAATCGATGATGAAAAATAAATCATTGTTGTTAAATGTACAAGTTTTGTAAAGTGAATTTTGGTAAAAATGTCAATTTTGGATTAAATTGTGAAATATGAAAATTTAGTGGTTGAATTTTAAAATAAATGAAAAATATGGGCTGATATGAGAATGGGTAATATTCAGCCAGCATGAAATTGTATTACATTGAATGAATTGTGATTTTATGTGATAAGGACTAAATTACAAAAATTTGAAATAATAGGGGCAAAAATGTAATTTTACCAAAATGTGTAAATTGTGCTAAATTGAATGAAATGACGATTAAATGAGTAAATTTTGATAATATATAGATCAAGATAAGCTGAGATCGGGTTTAGATCGAGGAAAAGGAAAAGTGGACAAATAGTCGATAATTTCCATCTGAGCAACTCGAGGTAAGTTCGTATAATTAGAATCAAACTTTTAAATTCTTGTAATTATTTGAAATGAATGTATGTAATTGAGTAATTGATCTACTTGAAATTCAAATGCCTTATTGATGTAGTCTGATGGTTACCGAGTCCCGTTTGAATAGTAGGAATTCGTAGGATACGAGTGACATGTCACTAGGGTTACTATTTAGGTTGAGATCCTGCATGTGTTGCAGACTTACCGCAGCTTGTATGAGCTTACTGATGTATCGGCTTGTAAGAGCTTACTGTTCTCAGCTCGTAAGAGCTTACAGTTTTTAGCTCGTAAGAGATTACCGTTTCAGCTCAATAGAGCTTACTGTCCATCAGCTCAGGAAGAGCTTACTAATCATTGCTCGAAAGAGTAGAAATAATAATGAATTAATAGATTACTTATTTATATACGTGATGTATATCACCCAAGTATCCCTTGAAATTCTAGTAGGTTCAACGGGCATAAATTATGTTATTGGTTATGTGATAAAACTATGTGTTATACGGATGAATTACTGTTTATACGGATGAATTATTGTTATTACAGATGAATTATTGTTTATACGGATTAATTACTGATATTACGAATGAATTATTGTTTATATAGATGAGTTATTGATATTGAATGAATTATTGATCATGAATTTGATATGATACCATGTATTGAGTACTAAATTGAGTTAATGGATGAATATACGCACTTATGTGACTAACTTGTTAATAACTGCTTGCGTTTAGGCATTTGATAATTGAATTGGGTACACCTTATTTATTGTCTTGATCATGTCTAAATGGCATGTCTAATTCTAAATTATATGAGCTTACTAAGCTATAAAGCTTGCTCTATTTCTTTTCCGTGTTTTATAGAGGTTCGGTAGCTCATTCGATTCGGATAAGTTAGAGTTACGCATCACACTATCCAGTTGCTAATTGGTACATTTGAACCTATATATATATATATATATATATATATATGTAAATATGGCATGTATAGGCTAGTTATAAAGATGATAGTTATGGTTACTTGAGATAGTGATTTTGGTACATGTTGTGGTATAAATTAAAGCCATGTGATTTGGCTTAATTTGGTATAATGTTTTGGTTGTGTATAAGTATTCGAATATGGTATGTTTTGGCAAGTAGTAGACTGAATGGGATGATGCAAATATTGTCTTGATATGTAGTAAGCATATGAATGGAAAATGCATGGTATTAATTAGGTATTTGAGTACTATGTTAAGTTGGTATAATATGTGTATGAAATATTATGGATTGGCTGCTTATTGAGTTATAAAATTTTGCATCTTATACTTATGCAGGTATGTAAAAATAGGTTGGCAAAATAGTTTTGCAAATAGCCTATTTTTGTCCACATAGGCAGAGACACGGGCGTGTGTCTCGGCCGTGTGTGACACACGGTCATGTTACACGGCAGTGTGTCCCCTGGTGTTGATATTAAAATGAAGTCAATATGCTCCACACAGTCTCACACACAGGCGTGTGACCGGCCGTGTGGTATAAGTCAGTATACCCCTTAATTGGCACACTGCCTAGCGCACGAGCATGTGACTTGGCCATGTTGCATAAGTCAGTATACCCTATAGGATTGGCACGGCCTAGCACACGGACTGGCACACGGGCATGTGTTGCCACTTCGAAGGGTACACGGGCTAGACACACTGGTGTGTGGATGGCCGTGTGACCCAAGTCAGTATGTACCCCCTGTTTGCACACGGGCGTGTGTCTGCTGTTTGAAGCAAAATTTGCTAAGTTTCGTGAAAGTTTTATAAGTTATTGGTTAGGTCCTGAACCGCTATTAAAGCATGTTTAAGGCCTCGTAGGCTATTATTAGGGACAAATTGATTGAGATTGAATGATAATTGTATGATTTGATTGGATGCATGAGAAAAGTACGGTTATTTGTGTTATAAGTCCGATAATGCTCCGTAACCCTATTCTGGCGTTGAATACGAGTGAGGGGTGTTACATTTATTGGTATCAAAGCTACGGTTTAGTCGATTCTAGGACTAGCATAGCATATGTGAGTCTAGCTATACATGCCATATAGAACTTGTGATAGTGTGATATCTCCCGTCTCTAACGAAAATTGTTTTAAATAGACATATATGCTTTCAAACCGAGCTAATTCTGATAGTTCAAAAAGTGGTACTCAAATATTTGTGTGAAAATGTATTTATGATGAGTTGGAATTCATAAAGGTATGAATAAAAGTTCATGATATTATGTTATTGATAAATGTTATGTTATGTTTATATATATGTGAGAGTTAAATTTGAGGCTTTACGACCCTCACCCCCTTATCAGTATAGTGTTACAATGAAATCCGTAAGATTTAGACTGAATAAACTCACAAGTGTGGAATTACGGAGTTTCATGATTGAAGTATTAATACTGTGGTCAGATAAGAGAATGAGTCAACAGTAAAGACAGTACTAGAAGAGATATCGGATCGTTTTGAAGGATATTTGGATTATGCAAAGTCGCTATTAAAGAAGGAGTTGACTTCGATGAAACAAAATATCTAGGTATGATATCTATAGAATGGATTAATTAGAAGTTCTACTTAATAGATTTCTGTTAGTGATGGGATAAAGAGGAATCAATAATGACAGAATTAGACAGTTGAATAATATTTGAATTATAAAGATATCTGAGTACAGCAGTATAGTTGAATAGCTTATAATGATCTTTTTTAGGTATTATATGTGATCAATTATTCTCAGAGGTATATGTGGCTATTTATTTTCAAATGAAACTCTTATCGTATGAGAACGCTAGCTAAACATATTGATAGACGAAAGTATTGTTGGTCTGTTTGGGTTATGATCGGCATTACTCTATCTTTCCCTGATATTCTATTCCATTGTGTTGATAGAAAAGTCGACGGTAAAATCTATATAATGCTAGTATTCTGTTTCTACTGGTTATTATTTTGTTGAATATACATGAAGATTATATTTCTTCTATCACAGTTGATTTCAGTGCTTATGAGTGATGCTTTCTTCTGGAATTTCTCTGGGATATCATTGAAATCTTTATCATTCTATATGGGTTGTAATCTTCAGAAATTCTGTAACACCCCTAACCCAAAACCGTCGCCAGAATAGGGTTAAGAAGCATTACCAGACAATAGATTATTTACAACCCAATTACGACACAAAGTCAATCATCATCATAATACATCAAACATAAACAAATAGTCCCTTATTAAGAAGTATAAGGCCTTAAACACATGTTAGGGA
Source organism: Gossypium australe (assembly GCA_005393395.2). NCBI lineage: Eukaryota > Viridiplantae > Streptophyta > Magnoliopsida > Malvales > Malvaceae > Gossypium > Gossypium australe. Next base: position 50,176,795 of record CM016626.1, read on the forward strand.
GGGGTCGGGACTAAACCAAAACACGAAAAGAAACTTCTTAGAAATTTAAAACTTTTCTAGGTTTCAGGGGATACACGCCCATGTGGGTAGGCCGTGTGCCTCCCACGGCTGCAAGACACACCCATGTGTCCTCCCTGTGGTCGAAACTGACTTAGCTCCCACGGCCACCAAACACACCGGTGTACTTTGGCGTGGTCGATCCTGTTGGAAACAACACGGCTACCAGGCACGTCCGTGTGCCATGGCCGTGTGCTCTTAGGCCATATACTGACTTACGCCCACGGTCACCAGGCACGCCCGTGTGCCACCAACGTGTGGCAAAAATAGGCCATTTGCAAGGCCAAAATGCCACCCACATGGGTCAATCCTACAAGCACATTTGAGCATCTTTATACACACAATTTGGCAACTAATTTCATGTCCTATACTCATCATATCATCACATATAATCTCAACTCTAAGCATGCCATTTAACACAACCAAATTACATGTAAATCTAGGTATAAATCATCCATAACCTCACTAAATCACTAAGGCATTAATTCATCATTAGACTCACCATTTATAAGCTAATTCATTACCATCATGCTATATCAAAATATGAACCAAATACCATATTCTCTCATGCACGTTACCAACATTTAGCTAGCCATATCACATGGCTATTTTCACATCTCAAATATGAGTCCAAACAACTAACCTATACATGCCATTTTCAACTATGTACATCTTTCTAAAAGTACAAAAATAGAATGCCGATAGTATGATTGAGATGCTGACGATTCCTGGATCCGAGCTAGCTTTACTGACACTGCAAAGCAGAGAAACAAATCACACAGTAAGCTTTATAAAGCTTAGTAAGTTCATAACATAAAACATTAAACTAAAACAACCATCATATAGATCAATTCTCTCCTAGTCATACCTTATCATCCATAGCTAAAATTATTCATTCGTCCATTCATAGCTTTATCTATAAACTCATCAACCACAAAGGTTAAACACATACCTTAGCTAACACATAGTTATTCAATTTCCAAGCTACTCAATGCTTGATATTACAAATCAATCATCCACTGATATTCTTTCAATTTAACTGCACACTCAGTGCCATATACATGGTCGATACATATTAGTCATCGCACACTTAGTGCCTAATCTTTCAACTGACTGATCTCAGTATCGCACACACAGTGCCACGTCAAATAACCGAAGCTTTCATAATATTGCACACACAGTGCTATTCATCTCGGTCACATTTCTGAATACGCACACTTAGTGCCACATAACTCAAGCTATCATATAGCATTCTCATTCCAATAATATCATACCAAATCATTTCGTAACATTAAACATAGCTAAATACATGTATTATGTCCAAACTTACCTCGGACGTCGGACTATCGATACGGTCGATTAATCGAGCACTTTATCTTTGCCTCGATCTCGATCCAAACCTTTCCTCCATTGGTCTAGTCACATTCAAATTCAATCCATTTAATTACCAAATCATTCATTTTAGTCCACACACATATTTAGGGCATTTTACAAAATTGCCCTCACATTTTCACATTTCGACACTTTAGTCCCTAATTCATAAAATCATCAAATTCACATAATTTCACTTGGTTCAAACCTAGCCGAATTCTCCCCATGCTTATAGAAAACAACACATTCCATTTATTTCACATTCTAGTCCTTCAAAATGCTATTTTCACAATTTAGCCCTAATTAGCTAAATTCATCAAAAATTCAAGAACAACACATGTTCATTAAACACATATCTTTCATTTAACACCAACACTCATCACAAAGCTCACCATTTCATCAATGACACATTTCATAAATATCATCAATTCACAAAATTTGAGCATGGGTTTTGTAAAGCACAAAGCAACAGTTACAAAAACGTAAAAATTATCAAAAACTGAGCTCAAACATACCTTGAATCAAGCTTAACCCTAGCCGAAATTTTCAAAGCTTTTCTTCCTTCCTTTCTTTTGTGTTTTTCGGTTAACAAAGATGAATATGTTCATCTTATTTTAACCTTTTGTTTGTATAAAAATTATATTATTAATCCATTTACAAAAATAGCCTTCCATTACACATATAAAACAAATTATCATTATGGTTATCATGTCATTTAACCCTCCACTATCTTAAAAATGGGTTATTAACAACACAAGGCCTCCTCCTTAAAAAATCCAACAACAAATAAGTATATAACAATCAGCACACAACTTTTTTACACTTTATGGAATTAAGTCCTTTCTCACAATTTGACACACAGTCACTAAAATTATCATACAGAAATTTCACATAGGCTAAATCATATACTATTCACATAGAAAATATTATTAAAATATTCTTACGACCTCAGATTTGTGGTCTCGAAACCACTATTCCAACTAAGGTCTAAACCAGGCTGTTACAACTCTCCCCCCTTTAGGGATTTTCGTCCCCAAAAATCTTTCCAGTGAATAGGTGTGGATATTGCTCTCTCATAACGTTTTTAGATTCCCATGTAGCCTCTTCAACCCCTTGTTTGTGCCGTAACACTTTCACAAAGGAAATTCTTTTTTTTCTCAATTCTTTAATCTCTCTCACCAAAATTCGGATCAGTTCTTCACTATACGACAAGTCTGAATGAATCTCAACCTCAGTAGGAGCAATCAGATGAGACGGGTCTGATCTGTACCGCCGTAACATCGACACATGAAAGACGTTATGAATCTTTTGTAACTCAGATGGTAATCATAATCTATAAGCAACCGGACAAATCGTTCAATAATCTCATATGGTCCGATGAACCTCGGACTCAGCTTGCCCTTTCAGCCAAATCGAAGTATTTTCTTCCACGGAGACACTTTCATCCTTTCATTTCAAATCTGCATAAGACTTCTGACGATCTGAGGCTGCTTTCAAATTGACACGAATTACCTTCACTTTATGTTCAGTCTCTTTTATCAGATCAACCCTGTGAATCTTATTCTCACTCAGTTCAGTCCAATACAATGGAGTTCGACACTTTCGACCATAAAGAGCCTCATATGGTGCCATTTTAATACTAGATTGAAAACTGTTGTTATACACAAACTCAATCAATGATAAATGCTTTTCCCACGTACTTTCAAATTCAAGTATGCAACATCTCAGCATGTCTTCGAGGATCTGAATGATTCGCTCGGATTGACCATCCGTTTGTGCCTAAAGCATCTTGTAATTTCTTCCAAAATCGCGAGGTAAATCTCAGATCTCTGTCAGACACTATATATAATGGTACTCCGTGCAATCTCACAATTTCATTGATATGCAGTTTAGCTAACTTATCTAAAGAATAATCAGTTCTCACCGGAATGAAATGAGCTGATTTCGCCAATCTGTCCACTATCACCCAGATTGCATCTTTCTTACTCGGAGATAAGGGCAAACCCAACACAAAGTCCATCGTAATTCTCTCCCACTTCCACTCAGGAATCATAATCGGTTGTAACAAACTAGACGGAACTTGATGTTCAGCTTTAACTTGCTGACAAACTAAACACTTCGACACGAAGTCAGAAATGTCTCTTTTCATGCCATGCCACCAATAGAACTGTTTCAAATCATTATACATCTTTGTACTCCCCGGATGCACGGTCAAATGACTATTGTGAGCTTCATTCAAAATCATTGAGATTAACTCTGAATTTTTCAGAATGCAAATCCAGTCTTTATATCTCAAACAATCATCACAACCAACTCGATATTCTGATTCAGCATTCAATTCACCTTGAGTTTGTTTAGCCATCATTTCAACATCATTTTTCTGAGCATCACAAATCTGCTGTATAAACATCAGCTTTACTTTCAATTTAGCTAAAACCGTACTATCATCACACAGATCTATCTGATTACTCATAGCTCGCAAAGCATATAACAATTTTCGACTCAAGGCATCAGCTACAGCATTAGCTTTACACGGGTGGTAATCTATCACAAGTTCGTAGTCTTTAAACAATTCTAACCATCTTCTCTATCGCAAATTCAAATCTTTCTGAGTCATCAAATACTTTAAACTCTTATGATCAGTATAAATATGACATTTCTCACCAAATAAGTAGTGACGCAAAATCTTTAACGCAAACACAATCGCAGCTAACTCAAGGTCATGCATCAGATAATTCTTTTCATGCGGTTTTAACTATCTCGAGGCGTAAGAAATGACTTTCCCTTCTTGCATCAGCACACATCCCAAACCATTCAATGATGCATCAATGTAAACTATGAACTCTTTGCCTGATTCAGGTTGAATCAAAACTGGTGTTTCCGTTAACAACACTTTCAACTGCTCAAAACTCTGCTGGCACTTTTCTGACCACTCAAATCTAACATCTTTCTGTAACAACTTCATCAACGGAGTCGCAATCATAGAGAAACCTTTCACAAATCGTCTATAATATCCCGCTAGTCCCAGAAAACTACGGACTTCAGACACATTTCTCGGAGGCTTCCACTCCAAAATAGCAGAGATTTTACTCGGATCAACTCTCATTCCCGCAGCTGATACAATATGTCTTAGAAATCCAACCTCACGCAACCAAAATTCACATTTACTAAACTTGGCATATAACTGTTTCTCATGTAGAGTTTGTAGCACGATTCTCAAATGCTCAGCATGTTGCGTCTCATCACACAAATAGATTAAAATATCATCAATGAACACTACTACAAAGCGATCCAAATACTGTCTGAAAATCTGATTCATCAGATCCATAAACACTGTAGGAGCATTTGTTAGTCCGAAAGGCATCACTAAGAATTCGTAATGTTCGTACCTCGTTCTGAAAGTAGTTTTTGGCACATTGGCTTCCTTAACTCTCAACTGATAGTAACCTGATCTCAAGTCTATCTTTGAAAGCACTGTAGTTCCCTTCAACTGATCAAACAAATCATCAATACGGGGCAACGAATATTTATTCTTTATCGTCACTTTGTTAAATTGTCGATAATCAATACACATTCTCATAGTTCCATCTTTCTTTTTCACAAATAACACAGGAGCTCCCCAGGGTGAGAAACTCGGTCGTGGAAATCCTCTATTGGTTAATTCTTGCAACTGAGATTTCAACTCTTTCAATTCGGTTGGAGCCATTCTGTATGCAGCTATTGAAATAGGAGCAGTTCTCGGCATTAACTCAATACCAAATTCCACTTCTCGAATTGGAGGTAATCCCGACAGTTCTTCCTGAAACACATCTAAAAACTCACATACCACAGGCACTGATTCAATTTTCTTTTTCGACACTTTTGTATCAATCACATACGCTAAATAAGCTTCACAACCTTTTCTCACATAATTCATAGCTTCCATCACATATACAACAGCTGGTAATCCTTTCATATCATTGGATTCAATTCGAACTATCTCACCATTCCGACTCTTCAACTAAATACTCTTTCTTTTACAATTCACGTTGGCATTATGCAGAGTAAGCCAATCCATACCCAGAATTATGTCAAATTCATCAAATGGTAGCAACATCAAATTGACCGAAAAACATATATCACGAAACATCAATGGGCAACTCTTGCACACCTTATCCACCAAAACACACTTGCCTAAGGGGTTCGATACTCTAATCACAAATTCAGTAGACTCAACAGGTAGAGTCTTATTCAATACTAAATTCATACACACATAGGAATGAGTTGATCCTAGATCTATCAATGCAATGACATCAGTATCAAATAAAGTAAAAGTACCGGTGATAATGTCTGGAGATGATGCTTCCTCTCGTGCACGTATAGCATAGGCTCGAGCAGGTGCTCTCACTTCTGACCTCACAGCTGTATCAGTTGTCTCTCACTGACTTTCGCTCACATTTCTGGTGTTTCTGGGTGGTCTACCTCTAACTGTCACATTACTCGGTCTTTCATTCTGAACATTTTCTTCTTCGACCATCTTTGGACAATCTCGAATAAAATGATCTCGGGATCCACACTTATAGCATGTTCTATTGTTATACTTACCTCAACACTCTCCCACATGTCGTCTCCCACATTGTCTACACTCGAGCTTGTTACTCTTAACACTGCCAACACTTGATTCTTTTGGAGCTTGAATTCGTAAACCAATACTTTGTCTCGAACAATCTCTACTTGGATGTCCAAACAAAGCATTTGAACGATTGCTTGCATCTCTATATCTCTTTGTATAAGGTTGAGAAAAATTTATTCATCGATCTCTTTCTTTCATCTCTAGCCTCAGAATCAGCTTTCTTCTTTTTCTTTACTGAGTTCCTCGGCTTTGCATGCTTTTTCAACTAATACAACAAATTCGTTTATAACGAGTATCCCAACCAACAACTTAATGTCTTCATTCAATCCCTCTATGAAACGTTTGCACATAGTAGCTTCGGTCAAAACACAGTCTCTCGCGTATTGACTCAATCTTACGAATTCCCGCTCGTACTCAGTAACAGACAAACGACCTTGTTTCAATTCTAGAAACTCTTTACGTTTCTGATCAATGAAGCATTGACTGATATACTTCTTTCTGAACTCGGCTTGAAAGAAGTCCCAAGTGATTCTTTCTCTCAGAACCACAGATATCAATGTTTTCCACCAATTATAAGTCGTGTCTCTCAACAAGGAAACTGCACACTTAATGCACTCATCAAAATTCAACTACAACTCATCGAATACTCTAATTGTATTCTCAACCCAAAACTCAGCTCGCTCAGCATCGTCATCAGATGTGGCCCTAAACTCCTCGGCCCCATACTTGTGAATCTTGTCTACAGGTGGTTTATTCAATCTGATCGGATCTACAACTTGCTGCACAACAGGTACTTGTGGGCGTGGAGGTTGTGGAGTAGCCGGATTCGTTCGAACGAACTCTGTAAACCACTCGTACATCATTCGAAAGAAGGCTTGCTTAGCCTCTCCTCCCTCACCACTATCATTCGCCCTAGATGTGGCCGGTACTGTCCCTTGAGTGAAAGCAGGCGCATTGCTCTCTGCATCGTCAGCAACTGCTCGATCAGGATCCATTACTATATGAAATCACATTTTCAACTGTCAAAATTCATCACACTATCGCAACTTCATAATATGGCATGTATAGCTAGACTCACACGTGCTACATTAGTCTAAGAATCGACTAAACCGTAGCTCTGATACCAATAAAATGTAACACCCCTAACCCAAAACTGTCGCCGGAATAGGGCTAAAAGGAATTACCGGGCAATAGGATTATTTACAACCTAATTATGACACAAAGTCAATCATCATCATAATACATCAAACATAAACAAATAGTCCTTTATTAAGGAGTATAAGGCCTTAAACACATGTTAGGGAGGGGTCGGGACTAAGCCAAAACACAAACAGAAACTTCTCTGAAATTTAAAACTTTTCTAGGTTTCAGGGGATACACGCCCGTGTGGGTAGGCCGTGTGCCTCCCACAGCTGCTAGACACACCCGCGTGTCCTCCCCGTGGTCGAAACTAACTTAGCTCCCACGACCACCAAGCACGCCCGTGTACTTTGGCCATGGTTGATCCTGTTGAAAACAACACGGCTACCAGGCACGTCCGTGTGCCATGGTCGTGTGCTCTTAGGCCATATACTGACTTACGCCCACGGTCACCAAGCACGCCCGTGTGCCACCACCGTGTGGCAAAAATAGGCCATTTGCAAGGCCAAAATGCCACCCACATAGGTCAATCCTACAAGCACATTTAAGCATCTTTATACACACAATTTCGCAACTAATTTCATGTCCAATAATCATCATATCATCACATATAATCTCATCTCTAAGCATGCCATTTAACACAACCAAATTACATGTAAATCTAGGTATAAATCATCCATAACCTTACTAAATCACTAAGGCATTAATTCATCATTGAACTCACCATTTATAAGCTAATTCATTACCATCCTGCTATATCAAAATATGCACCAAATACCATATTCTCTCATGCACATTACCAACATTTAGCTAGCCATATCACATGGCTATTTACACATCTCAGGTATTAGTCCAAACAACTAACCTATACATGCCATATTTCAACTATGTACATCTTTCCAAAAGTACCAAAATAGAATGCCGATAGTGTGATTGAGATGCTGACTATTCCCGGATCCAAGCTAGCTTTACTGACACTGCAAAGCAGAGAAACAAATTACACAGTAAGCTTTATAAAGCTTAGTAAGTTTGGAACAAAAAACATTAAACTAAAACAACCATCACATAGATCAATTCTCTCTTAATCATACCATATCATCCATAGCTAAAAGTATTCATTCATCCATACATAGCTTTATCTATAAACTCATCAACCACAAAGGTTCAACACATACCTTAGCTAACACATAGTTATTCAATTTCCAAGCTACTCAATGCTTGATATTACAAATCGATCACCCTCTGATATTCGTTCAATTTAACTGCACACTCTGTGCCATATACATGGTCGATACATATTAGTCATCGCACACTTAGTGCCTAATCTTTTAACTGACTTATCTCGGTATCCCACACACAGTGCCACGTCAAATAACCGAAGCTTTCATAACATCGCACACACAGTGCTATTCATCTCGGTCACATTTCCGAATACGCACACTTAGTGCCACATAACTCAAGCTATCATATAGCATTCTCATTCCAATAATATCATACCAAATCATTTCATAACATTAAACATAGCTAAATACATGTATTATGTCCGACCTTACCTCGGACGTCGGACTATCAATACGGTCGATTAACTGAGCACTTTATCTTTGCCTCGATCTCGATCCGAACCTTTCCTCCCTTGGTCTATACACATTCAAATTCAATCCATTTAATTACCACATCATTCATTTTAGTCCACACACACATTTAGGGCATTTTACAAAATAGCCCTCACATTTTCACATTTTGACACTTTAGTCCCTAATTCATAAAATCATCAAGTTCACATAATTTCACTTGGTTCAAACCTAGCCGAATTCTCACCATGCTTATACAAACCCACACATTCCATTTATTTCGCATTCTAGTCCTTCAAAATGCTATTTTCACAATTTAGCCCTAATTAGCTAAATTCATAAAAAAATCAAGAACAACACATGTTCATTAAACACATATCTTTCATTGAACACCAACACTCATCACAAAGCTCACCATTTCATCAATGGCACATTTCATAAACATCATCAATTCAGAAAATTTGAGCATGGGTTTTGTAAAGCACAAAGCAACGGTTACAAAAATGTAAAAATTATCAAAAACCGAGCTCAAACATACCTTGAATCAAGCTTAACCCTAGCTGAAATTTTCAAAGCTTTTCTTCCTTCCTTTATTTTGTGTTTTTCGGTTAATAAAGATGAATATGTTCATCTTATTTTAACCTTTTGTTTGTATAAAAATTATATTATTAACCCATTTACAAAAATAGCCTTCCATTACACATATAAAACAAATTATCATCATTTTTATCATGTCATTTAACCCTCCACTATCTTAAAAATGGGTTATTAACAACACAAGGCCTCCTCCTTAAAAAAACAACAACAAATAAGTATATAACAATCAGCACACAACATTTTTACACTTTATGCAATTAAGTCCTTTCTCACAATTTGACACACTGTCAATAAAATTATCATACAAAAATTTCACATCGACTAAATCATATACTATTTACACAGAAAATATTATTAAAATATTCTTACGACCTCAGATTTGTGGTCTCGAAACCACTGTTCTGACTAAGGTCTAAACCGGGCTGTTACAAATTCTATATAATTCCATACTTTGAGATTTCGCTACTTGGTTTTATTATGACTCTAAATGATTATCTGCAAGAGATTCTTTTGACGGAGATGAATATATCTGTTATAATTATTGTAACGCCCAGAATTTTGGGCCTAAAAGAAATGGGCTTCGCATGCCAGAGGAATTGGAATTCAGTTGTGCATGTGAATAACCTAAAAGTATGTATGCTTTGGTGGTTAAGGGTCCTGAGAAGTATTGAAGAAGTCTTGGGTTCAAACCCGGGCTTTAGGAAAATTTTGGTTTTAGGTGAATAAATCCCTAGATGTAAGTGAGTAGGCTTTAAGAATATTGTTGGGGAAATCATGACACAAGGAAGCTTGTGGCCTAGTTGTTGTGGCGTCATTAAGGTTGTAGGGGAGCCTGGGTTCAAGTCTTGGCTCTTGCAGAATTTTTAAATTCTGCTCTTAAAAGAATCTAGACACTCGCACATAGGCTTTATAAATATTTGCGCATGTTTTAAGTCACAGAAGGGCTTGTGGTCTAGTGGCAAGGTGGCATGTGGAGTAACCTTGAGGTATGAGGTTCGAGTGTTGGCACAGCATAGTGGGGTATTTACTTTGCAGTTGGGATGGCTGAAGTTTGTGTTGAATTAGAACTCTGATGGATGAGGTTGTTGTGGAGAGAATCGTGGAGTAGATTGTGGAGAGATTAAAAGAGCGATTTATGGAGGAAAAATAGGAATTTGAATGGGAAGAGAAGTGTGTGCCGATTTGGTCTCTAGTCTTTGGGGAGTTCGGTTTTGGTAGAGGCAAAATTAAGCATTTTTCCTAGTAAGCCGTTGGGTTCGTATGGTGTAGTCGTACAGTTTGCTGAATTCTTTTAGTGCAACCTTGGGTTTTCTTTTGTTGGGAGATTTGTGCAATTGAGGTTTCTTTCCCTTTTTACCGAATTTTACTTCTCTGTCTCTCTACTGAATCATTTTTGTATCTTTCTCTCTACCCTTTTCTCTGCGTTGGCAAATACACCTTCCTCTTCTTTTTCTCCAATATTCTGTCGGTTCTTCTTTCAATAACTAAATCTCCCTTTGTTTTTTTTTCTTCTCTTCTTTTCGTTTTCTTTACTTGGTCGAATGCATTATCTTCTCTTTTCCCAAATTCTCTTTCCCTTTCTTTAGTCTGTTTCAGTCCGTATCTGTTATCACCCCTTTTCTGTGGGAAGCTAGCAGAATACTACATTCTTTTCACCTTTACTTTCGTCATTGATTCAGCAACTATCCTCTGGCATTCAGTCGAAATCTCATTTCCTGACGTTGAGTTCAAGTAAGGGGTTTCTCAAGTGGGTAGAGGCGTTCAAAACTTCATGTTGCCAATCGATCGTATAGTTGGGGTAAGTTGATCTGTTGGCCGATTGCCGTATGATGTTGGTATTGGGATTTTAAGTCATATTCTAGAAATAGTTTTGTTTAATAAGACTCATTGCTTATGCAGATATTCATTGAGGGGTCTGTAATCCTCTTTCGTCGGCGATCTAAGTAGGTTCAAACCACGCTCGTTCAAGCAAGGTGTTGGTAGGTAATCTTTTGAATGGGTTTCGATTAATGGCTCTTTCAATTCATGTGTTAATGTTATAAACGAAGTTACTATTATGATAAGTTCGACATTCGAGGGTTTTTGCGCTATTCCGAAAAACGGTGTGTAACCACATTCTTTTTCATCGTAGATTGACAAAATGCCAAAAAGCCGAAATACCGACGAATGATGCCACACGAGCGTACCATCGCACGTATGGTGGTTTGAGCCCACAAATATGGGCGTAAGATGGTTGAGGCCACCATGAGCATTCTCATGGGCTTAGGTCGTTATGGGCTGTGTCGGCCCAATGGGCCTATGGGCCCCACATGGATTAAATTTGCATATTGTGGTAAATGTTAGACCGAGCTGTGTAGTCCACATGGCTAGGGTCGTTTTTGGGCAATGGGCCAGTGGGCCCACTGGGCTGGTGGCCCCACACATATAAAATGCATGTTTTATAGTTTCGATTGGTTTGGACTGTGTTGTTCATATAGCCGAGGCTATCTCTGGGCTAATTGGGCCACACGTGCGTGTGGGCCTACTTGAGCCGAGTAATGGGCCTTAGGCCCATTTATCCCGTTGTGATTGTTTAGGTTACTTAAGTTGCTCGAGGCGACGGTGGACCTTCTGTTGGGTTGTTGAGATCCCCAGTTTGCAAAATTACCAAAGATCCCCCAGTTCGCAAAATTACCGAAATACCCCCGATTTGCAAAATTACCAAAATACCCTCAGTTTGTAAAATTACTAAAATACCCCCAGTTTGCAAAATTACTGAAATACTCCCAGTTTATAAAATTACCAAAATACCACCAATTTGCAAAATTACCAAAATACCCTCGATTTATAAAATTACCGAAATACCCCCAGTTTGCAAAATTACTAAAATACCCCAAGTTTGCAAAAGTACTGAAATACCCTCAGTTTGAAAAATTACTAAAATACCCTCGATTTACAAAATTGCTAAAATACTGCTATTTTTTAAAATTACCAAAATACCCCTGTAGGGTAGGATTGTCGAAATACCCGTATAGGGTAAAATTACTATTTCGCCCTTGTGGGTAAATGACTGACTTAGACTATGAGTTTGACTAACTTGACTGTGGGCGTGTGACCGATATGCTGTTAATATTTGTTCCAATGACTGTTACTGAGCATGGCCATTTTGCATACACGTGTAATGATTGAGCATGACATACACGACATATTGCATGAGGTTGGGACATTGATACAGAGGAAGTTCTGATAGGGTCGCACGGGTCGCATGACGACTGTGGATCCAGTATTAATCTGTTAAGGTCGCACGAGTCGCATGAGACGACTGTGGACCGACGAACGGCTTAAAGCCGCGTAATCTGATTATGGCTCTGTGCCAACCTAAATATGGCTTTGTGCCACCTTGATTATGGCTTTGCGCCAATCGTATTTACCCATGGCTATGTGCCTAACATATATATCGATGACTCTATGTCGATCATATTTACTATCGCTGATGGATATGTGCCAAACATATTACAGTTATTGATAGTTTTGTGTCAATTATAATACCGCTACTGAAGGCTTAGAGCCGCATATATATATATATATATATATATATACTAGCAGCTTTGCCGCGATTATGGTTAGGGCCGTAACCGGGGCTAACTTTGGTGTGCTGGCTGGGTGGGTCGATTTTATCCCCACGTAAGTGTAGGGTTGGTACGGGTGGTGTGTCGGCTAGATCGGGGTGGGATGTATCCTCATACTATTGCATATCTGTTTATGAGATCTATCACTGTACTGGGCTTAGGCCCACTTATTCTGTTTTGGGTTTGGGCTAGGCCAATTAATTTTGTTATGGGCTGTGACCCAAATGATATTGTAGTGGGCTTTGGCCCACGTATGCCTTGATCTGGACTGTACTGTTACGGTTAAAGGGCTTTGGCCCATACTATTTTGGTTTCTGTTTCTGTACACTGACTGTTCTATAGTAAGGGGATTACACACTGAGTTTTTGTAAACTCACCCGGTTTTTAACTGTGCAGGTAATCCCCAGCCTTAGATGGATCGGTGCTGTGAGGGACTTGGAGAAGGCCACACACTGCTTATGTTTTCCCTTTTGATTGATTACATTCAAGTATTTTGATTTGGGTTGTAATAAGGCCTCTTTAAGTTTCTAGATTTTAACTTTGGGTTTTTATTTATGTTTGAATTATATCCGTTAGAAGTAAATCACGGTTTTCTAAAATGCTAATAATTTTTAAAACAACACTACGTTTTCACTACATTTTTGGAATGGTTTCGCGACTTAATCTTTTTCGTAGATAGATTACTCTCAAAATTAGCTTCCGTGATTAAAAAAATATTTTGGGAATAAAATTAATAATTTTTTTTCTTAATGTACCACGTTTTAAAAATAAACTAACGTAACTGGGATTTTATTTAATCTTTCTTTAAGAAGGGTTTTCAATGAAAACATGGTTTTCGAAAAACACTTCAATATGACATGCCAAATTGGGGCCTAACTTCTAGGTCGGGTTTGGGGTGTTACAATTATAATTTCTGGTTTAATCATGTGAGTACAATGGTATTGTCATCAGACTTATAGAGGTTATGTTTCTGCATTTATTTCTGTTGAAACCATATTTGATTTTCTTTTGTGTTCAAAATGCATTATTAACAGCTGATATAGTATCTATTTATACGGTTGAGATGTTAGTCTTATTATGGCATTATGATTTTTTTTTATCTGATGGAGAATTGACATCAGCAAACACATAAACGATGGAAGATCAAGTTCAAATTTGTATAATAGTTATCATTTTTAGGTAAATCTTGATATATGTCAATGAGTAAAGACGAAATGTTATGTCATATTCGAGTTATGCAGTTTTTAAGAAGATCTTTGACTAGTATTTTGGAGAAATTGTGATAAATTGTATGTCTGAGTTATCTTGACAGTAAGAAGAAAGGTTTTCTTTGAAAAGTTATTGTTTGACAACCAAGATTGATATAGTTGTTTAGTTCGATTGGGTTATTAGTTTGAAAGGCTAATTGAGTTATATGTGTTTGAGTTTATCCTTGGGTCCGAAAATAAATTTGGTGCGTTCACAGGTAAATAGATGGATAGTTTGAATGAAGAATTCATATTTTAGAAGACATGATACAGAATTATATCTATTGGAACAGTTCTATTTGAGAAATATTATTGTAAAATAAGGTTGTTTCGATTGTTGAAGTTTTCATTTGTGTGAAGTTTGATTTAGTTTAGTATATGTTAATAAAGTTTTAAACAGTTGAAAACACTATTAACTGAAGCATCAGTTTTGGTTCAACCTGAATTGGGTAAAGAGTTTATGATTTTCATTCATGCATCATTCAATAGTTTGGAGTGTGTTTTAGTACAAGAATGTATAGTGATGGCTTATGCTTCCATACAGATAAAGTTGCATGAAAAGAGTTATTCGGCATGCGAATTAGAGATGGTTGACATTGTAATTGCATTGAATAGTTAGCAACGTTAATTGTTGGTGAATAATGTAACCTAATTGATGACTGTAATAGTTTAAAATATTTGATGTTACAGAGAGTTTGGGACAGCAAAGATGGCTTGAATTGTCGAAAAATTTTGAGTCAGTAATTGGTTATCATCCTGGACAAACAATTATAGTCACGGATATTTTTAACAAGAAATCTTTGTGTGCCTTACAAGCGATGAATACGCGTTTGATCTTATCAGATGATGGATAGATATTAGCTGAGTTAAAAGCTAAATTGATGTTTATTCCTTGATTTTGTGAAGCTCAAAACTGTATCAGTGAATTGCAAGTTAAAAGAGTTCAACATGAATTGACTTCTGTTTTAAAGCTTCAGATTGGAACCGATGATTATTTGTTATTTCGAGACAGAGTGCGTGTACCGAGAAATCCAGAGATTATACAACAATTGTTATATCTAGCTCACAGTGGTAATTATCTGTTCATTCGGGGAATACTAAGATGTAATATAATCTGAGACAGTTTTACTAGTGAATGGGTATAAAATGTGATACTTCAGACTTGTATCCAAATGTCTGATTTATCAATAGGTTAAAGCTGATTATCAAGTACCTTGGGGACTTTTATAGTCTGTGTCATTATCTGAGTGGAGATGAAACAAAATTTCGTTGGATTTTGTAAAAGGAAGATGTTATCTCAACTATTATTGATTGTTGAAGAAGTCTGTACATTTTATCTCAGTACATATAATTTCTCTCTTGATAAACTAGCTAAGTTATACATTTATGAAATTGTCAATTTTTACAGAATGCTAGTCTCCATTATTCTGGATAGAGATCTAAGGTTTATATTGTGTTTCTAAAGAAAACTACTGTAAACTTTGCGTATGAGGTTGCATTGTAACACTGCATTTCATTCTCCAACTGATGGATAATATGAGAAAGTGATTCAGATTCTCAAAGATACGATTTGTTACTGTATTTTAGAATGTGAAAGCAATTAAGAAAGACAATTACTGTTGGTTGAGTTGAGCATATTAATAGTTATCATATGGGTAAAAAGATGGTATTGTATGAAGTATTGTATGATTGCAATTACCAAACTTCGTTGTTATTGGATCGAGCTTTTTAAGAAAAAGAATCACGGGATTGATTTCAACGGAGAAATTAAAGAGAAAGTGAAAGTAATTCGTAACAGTTAGAAAGCAATTTCAAATTGACAGAAAACATATGCAGATTTGATACGTAAAAGCATTAAATTTCAGTTAGCGAACTGAGTGTTTGTGAAAGTATTGCTGTGAGAATATAATTTCTCGAATTAGCCATAAAAAGAAGTTGAGTTTGTGATTCATCGGGTTGTATAAGATTATTGTGAAAATAAAGCCAGTGGTTTATTCAACTTATATTATTATCAGAACTTGAGGAGATCCATAATGTGTTTCTTATGTCTATGATGCGATGATTCAGATAAGACCCTTTGTATATAATATCAATTTCAGATGTTGAAATTTAGCTTGATATGATGTATAGCGAAGGACAAATCAGAATCTTAGCTCGTGAGATTAAAGAGTTGAGATATCCGAGGCTATGTGAGAAATTGTTAAGGTTATAAGAAAGCAAATCTCTAATTTATTCTCTGATAAGATTTTCGGGGACAAAAATCTCTAAGGGGGGAGGTTGTAACAGCCCATTTTTGGGTCAAATTGAAACAGTGGTTTCGGGACCACAAATCCAAAGTACAAATATTTATTTTATTATTTTAATAAGGTCTACAACATGATAGATTAATTACGTGAAAGTTTCGTAAATAAATTTTACCGTTTAAATGCTTAATTCGGTAAAAAGGACTAAATCGCATAAAGCTTAAAAATTGAGTTCTATTAGCTAAAGGTGTCAAATAGCTATAGAACCTTAAATTTAATGTCATTATGTTGTAGTTATCCCATTATATTAGTAAGTGGAAAATTATGGACTAGTAATAAGTGATTTTTGTGAACATTAATAAAGGTTAATTTAGTAATTAAATATTTTAAATGACAATTCATAAAACAAAAAGGCCATTTAATTTATTTCTCATCTTCTTAACCGATTATTAAGAAAGAAAAGAAGCCATGGATGAGCTTCAACGTTCGGCCACCTATTGTCCAAGCATGTAAGTCTGTTTTTGCTCGGTTTTTAATGATTTCTATGTTTTTGTGATCGTTGCTTCGTAATCTAGCTAGCCCGTACCTCCAATTTCAAAACTATTAAAGTATTTGAATGTTGCCATGGTTGAATGCATGAGTATTTTGTTAGTTGATGATGGAAAATAAATCACTTTTGTCAGATGTACAAGTTTTGTAAAGTGAATTTTGAATTAAATTGTGAAATATGAAAATTTAGTGGTTGAATTTTAAAATAAATGAAAAATATGGGTTGATATGAAAATGGGTAATATTCGGCCAGCATGAATTTGTATTAAATTGAATGAATTGTGATTTTATGTGATAAGGACTAAATTGCAAAGATGTGAAATAATAGGGGCAAAAATGTAATTTTGACAAAATGTGTAAATTGTGCTAAATTGAATGAAATGACAATTAAATAAGTAAATTTTGATAATATATAGATCAAGATAAGCCGAGATCGGGTTTAGATCGAAGAAAAGAAAAAGTCGACGAATAGTTGATAATTTCCATTTGAGTAACTCGAGGTACGTTCATATAATTAGAATCGAACTTTTAAATTCTTGTAATTACTTGAAATGAATGTATGTAATTGAGTAATTGATCTACTTGAAATTCAAATGCCTTATTGATGTAGTTTGATGGTTACTGAGTCCCGTTTGAACCATAGGAATTCATAGGATATGAGTGACATGTCACTAGGGTTACTGTTTAGGTTGAGAGCCTGCATGTGTTGTGGACTCACCGCAGCTCGTATGAGCTTACCCGATATATCAGCTCTAAGTGTAATATCCTGAAATAGGGGTTGCGCGTTTGGAGAATAACTCAAGTGTTAGTGGGCCTCAAGAGTGGTTTGGATGTGTTTTAGGAGTTCCTAAAACTCTAAGATTGAAATGGGATACTTTAGAAAATTTTGGAAATTTGAGGGTTAAAAGAGGAAAATAGGCAAGGAGGCCTTAAGAATAAATTTTGGAAGGCTTTGGCATAGGAAATGCCCTGGTAAAGTGGCTTCCGTGTGCCACTTAAGGCTTGGGAGTGACGCCACACTCAGGTCAGAGGTTCGAGTCTTGGGCGCGGCATAAGTGTTTTATTTTGCAAAATAAAGCTGCTTTGAAGGAGGCTTGAAAATAATTGGTGGCGGGGTTATGTCATCAACGCACCAGTAGCAAAGTGGTTGGGGCGCTAGCAGCAAGAGAGAGAGCTTCGCGAGGACTTGCATTCGAGTCGCGCTGGAAGCGCAGGGTGAGTTTTTATTTTTGGGTTCTTAGCGCTAGAGTAAAGGGAAGCTAACGGAGAAGGGCTTAAATAATAATCGTGATGGGTTTATGTCATGAAATTCAAAGTGGCCGAGTGGCTAAGGACATTGCTGGAGAGCTACGACTAGGAGGACTCGCGTTCGAGTCCTGGGGGTCGCACTTGAGGCGTTCTATTTTTACTTTTAGCGCTAAAGCATAAGGAGCCAGCGAAGGATAGTTTAAAAGAATTTCAACGCGTTTAATTGCATGAAATGCGCAAAGGGTCGAGTGGTAGAAGGCTTGGAGATGCTTCCTCAGGTCTCGGGTTCGAGACCTGGGAGCAGCAAGGCATAGGTTTTTCTGTTTTTGTGCCAGCGTGGGAAAGGGCTGCATGGCCCATGCACGCATGCAGCATAAGGAGCTACTGCTTGTTTTATTTTATTTTATTTATGTATATTGGGAGTATGGGGCATTATTCTTTTATTTTTATTGTTTCTATTATTTATTTTATTTGTGAAGAAAGAGAATAAGTGATGGGGTAATGGTTTTATTATTATTATATTATGTATAGGAAATGATGAGGTATGGGTTATATTTTGCTAGTTTATTATAGGTATGGTGATGGGAGAAAGATTAAACAATAGTAATTGATGTTTGAAATTAGCAAAAGGGAGAGCATGATCGTTGGAAGCTTGAGAGAGGTATGGCCGGCCTTGAATTGCAAAAACATGGCCGAATGAAGCATTTTGGGGGTGAGCATGGTCGGCTTGGATGTTGCAAAAGCATGGCCGAATTCTTGATTTTTGGTTTTTCCTTTCTTTGCTTTTGATGCATAGCCGAGTGAAGCATCTTTCTAAGGGCTATCTTGGTCGATTTTCTTGTAGCAAAGGAGGTGCCAAATTCTTTTGTGAAGTGTCTAGCTTGCTGCCGAATGCTATTTGGTCTCTCTCTCTCTATCTTTTTGACATAAGCCAAATCCTCTATGTTGTTTCATAGCCGAATCTCAAGAGAGCTTCATTCTTCTTCTTTTGTTACAAGTTTGAGAAGCTAGAGAGTATTTCGGCTAGCAAAAGTTTCTTTCATTGTTGTTAGCCGTATGTTTTATTACAATTTGAACCATAGCCTCTTTCTTCACTCTTTTTCTCTCCATTATTAGTGCCGAAACACCTTAGCCGAATCTTGATTGAAAGTGCTATCGACTATGTGTTTGTGATCTCTTCGATCGTTTTGGTAAGTAAGTTCTCTCCTAGCAATCGGTTTGGATTTCTTTCCATTAAAGTACCAAAATCAATGGTTAAACCTTGATTTCTAAGGAGGGCCGAATGTGCATTAAGCTTTTATAAGTATTCTTTTGTGTAGCTAGTGTTAAGGAGCATCAAAGGAGTCTTCGGGGTTCGACTATTCAAGGTAAATGATAAGTATAATATTCGGCCAAGGGCCTTTGTTCATGTATTAGCCGATTCTAGCAATGTTTTAGTAGTAATTTCGATAACTTCGGGAGCTAATCGACAGAAACACGTGGTGTTTCGGATCGAAATAAGCTAGGTAAAAGATTCATGGCATTCGGCCTAAGGCCATATTATTGGTACTAAGTGTGACCGATTTTGGTTATGTGTTCTAGGGGCAAATCGATAGAAGTAGCAGAAGCTTTCGAGATTTTAGATTTTGTTAGATTCAATAGATCAGGATCTCGCTATAGTCAGGTGCGTAGTTATCGCACTGTTTTCTTGCTTGTTATATGTGTTGTATGTGTTATTTCATGTAAATATATATATGTTGTGCATGTTAGCCTAAATAAGGGCTAAGAGTGTGGATACCCAAGGTGGGTGATTGAATAATCAGGTTAGTGGTTCTGGTATTAAACTTTCAGTGATATGCGTTATTAAATGATTATAGATGAATCTATAAAAATGTGATGGCATGTGATGTATGTCTGTTTCGAGTAATATGTTGCTATATATATATATATATAAGCATGGGTTGAGTTTCATAATTGCAAATTCATGTGTATGGACTGTGTGGATATGGGCCAAGCCCATATGTGAGGACATGTGTATTAACTATGCACTGAGTCTTGGTGACTCACCCAATCTTTATTAAACCTTTCAGTTGGCACATAAAGCTTGGACCGGGTTGGAGCGGATACAAAGGTGGCCATGCAAAAGCGGATTTTCAAGCAAAGGAATCTCTTGTTTAATGAATTAAGTATCTATATTTTCAGTGTTTTGATTAAGTGTGTATTGTAAGAAGGCCCACTAAAGTATTTTAGTTCTTTTATTAAGTATCTTTATTATTATGCTCTATTATGGATGGACAATTTAAAATGCTTATTGCAAATGATTTTATTTTCTTGAGTATGTATAATAAAGTTTTAAATCCCGTGTTTTCATAATAATTTAGTTTTTACTTAGAATATTTCAAGTCACGAAAATGTTTTATTGAACTCAGCAAATTTTCAACGGTTTTACTCTTAAGTAAGGGTATTTTTCGAACGTGTTCCGCAGTGACATTTCAAATTCGGTCGGAATGAATTGGGCCGGGTTTGGGATGTTACACTAAGAGTTTACAATTCTCAGCTCATGGTGAAAAATGACACAAAAGGAGTTGTGGTCTAGTGGCAAATGGTGCCACATAGGAAACAAGGGAATGACGCCACACAAGGAAGCAAGGGGTCTGAGGTTCAAGTCTTGGTGCTTGCATTTCATTTTGATTTCTTTTTTTAAATGAACTTAGACTTTGGCCATAGACTTATATTTAGTTGCGCATGTTTTAAGACAACAAGGAGCTAGTTGGTAAAGTGGTTAGCGGCGTGGATTATGTTACAAGGGAGCTTGAGTTCGAATCCCATTGCAAGCAAAGAAAAGGGATATTTATTTTGCTAAGTTGGGACGGCCAGAGTTTGTGTTGGAATTAAACTCTGCTGAAGGAGGGATCCCACATCAGGAAGCTAGCAAGAGGGTAGGTAAGAAGCTGACTTTAAATAGAGCAATCTATGATGAGAGTAATGATACCTGGGTTGGCGTTTGGGCATAGGATTGTTCGGAGCGCGGATCAACTCCAGATTCCTATCAGGTGTGTATTTCACACTACTCTATCTGTAGAGCGGCAAATGCCGAAATGCAAGTCACACGGCGATGGTAGCCACACGAGCGTGCAAGCGCACGTGTGGGAGCTTCAACGCGATAGTTGAGGCCATGATGAGTGTTCTTGTGGGTTAGGCTGCTTTGTGCCAAGTGGGCCCATTGGGCCCTTTGGCCCATATAAATAAATTGTATGATTATATAGTAGATATTGAACTGGTCTATGTGAATCTCATATCTGTGGCTAGATTTGGGCTAAATGGGCCACACGAGCGTGTCGGCTCATTTGGGTCGAGAATTGACCCTAGGCTCATTCGCATCGTTATCTCTATTTAGAATACCTTGGTTTGCAAAATTACTAAAATACCCTTGGCTTACAAAATTACTGAAATACCCTCGACTTGTAAAATTACCGAAATACCCCCAATTTGCAAAATTACTGAAATGCCCCTAGTTTATGAAATTATAGAAATACCCTCGATTTGTAAAAGTACCGAAATACCCTCAGTTTGCAAAATTACTGAAATACCCCCAGTTTGCAAAATTATTGAAATCCCCCAGTTTATGAAATTACCAAAATACCCTTGATTTGCAAAATTACCAAAATACACTCAGTTTGTGAAATTACCGAAATACCCCTGGGTTGAAAAATTACCAAAATACCCCTGGTTTCTGAAATAACCAAAATACCCTTGGATTGCGAAATTACTAAAATACCCTCTATGGGTAAAGTTACCGAAATACCCTTACGAGGCGAAATGATCGTTTTACCCCTAACTGATTAAATGACCGTTGTACCCTCGGGGTAGTACTAGTGTTGTATGTGTTAATTGTATGATTAATTATGTTTGAGATGCACTACATACATGGATTAGTTATGAGTAGAATTACTGAAGTACCCCTGAAGGGTAGGATTACCAAGATATCCTTATAGGGTAAAATGATTATTTTGCCCTTGTAGGTAAATGACTGATTTAGACTGTGAATTTGATTGATTTGACTGTGATTGTATAACTATGAGTTTAACTGACTTGATTGTGGGCGTGTGACTGATA
Source organism: Gossypium australe (assembly GCA_005393395.2). Classification (NCBI taxonomy): domain Eukaryota; kingdom Viridiplantae; phylum Streptophyta; class Magnoliopsida; order Malvales; family Malvaceae; genus Gossypium; species Gossypium australe. The sequence continues at coordinate 50,199,133 of CM016626.1, forward strand.
TGCTGTTAATATATGTTTAGATGACTGTTACTGAGCATGGCCATTTTGCATACATGTGTAATGATTGAGCATGACATACACGACATATTGCATGGGGTTAGGATTTGTATTTTGGAGGAAGTACTGTACTGGTGGCTATGCCATGTTTTACTGATTTAGTGGCTTCGCCACGTATACTGATTGTAGCGGCTCAACCACGTATGCTGTTACTGGCAGCTTTGCTGCGTTGATATTAGCAGCTCAGCTGCGCTCTTGGTGTGTAGGGCTGGGTGGGTTGACTTGGTCCCCACATGGTGTGTAGGGTTGGTACGGGTGGTGTGTTAGCTGGACTGGGTTGGGATGCATCCTCATACTGTTGCATATATGTTTATGAGATCTGTCACTGTACTGGGCTTAGGCCACTTGTTCTATTATTGGTTTGGGCTAGGCCCAATTGATACTGTTATGGGCTATGACCCAAATAATTTCGTAGTGGACTTTGACCTATGTCTGCTCTAATATGTACTGTACTGTGACGTTGAAAGGGCTTCGGCCCAGACTGTTTAGGCTTCTGCTTCTGTATACTGACTGTTACTCTGGTAAGGGGATTACACACTGAGTTTTCATAAACTCACCCCGTTTTTAACTGTGCAGGTAATCCTCAGCCTTAGACGGATCGGAGCTGCGAGGGACTCGGAGGTGACCACACGTCCGATTGGCTTTAAAGTACACGTCCTATTTTTAACTTAGTTTAATTTGTTGGGTTATAAATTTTGTAATAAGGCCTTAAGATTTCTGAACTTTAAGTTTTGGGATTTTATTGATTGTTTTATAATTACTAGAAGTAGAACACGATTTATCGAAAATAACTACTGCTTTTCAAAATATCACGTTCCGCAACTGTTTTAAATTAAGCTTTCCGTAACGATTAAGGTTTTAAAGATAATAATGTTTTCCAAGAATGATTTCTAATAAACCACGTTTTGAAAATAAGCAAGCAAAATCTGAGGTTTTGAATAGCAAAAAGTTTTGAAGTTGTAAGAAGGGTTTCTAATGAAAGCATGGTTTTCGAAAAACTCTTCAATGTGACCGTGTTTGGGGTGTTACATAGGCTAGTTATAAAGATGATAGTTATGGTTACTTGAGATAGTGATTTTGGTACATGTTATTGTATAAAGTAAAGCCCTGTGATTTGGTTTAATTTGGTATAATGTTTTGGTTGTGTATAAGTATTCAAATATGGTATTTTTTTGGCAAGTAGTAGATGGAATGGGATTATGCAAATACTGTCTTGATATGTAATAAGTGATCGTGTATCAGAGTCTTAAAAATTTATAAAAAGAATGATCGAGCTTAGAAACAAACTGTGACAAAGACTTGAGGCAAGTGCACCTATCAAACAGTAGTATAGCTTAGTTACAAGACCGGATTGTCGAACCCAAAGGAACCAAAAGTCCTAATACTAACTTTCTTTTTATTATTTAGCCTAAGAATTAAAGGAATTTTATCTAATCTAAAATTAACTAACAACTAAGCTAAAGATGCAAAGACAAAGAGAATGAATTGGGGAAAATAACTTTGGGAAAAACCAATTGATTAAGACAATACCCGAGGAAAAATCCACCTAGACTTCACTTGTTATCTAACTCTGAACCAGATGATTTATTCACTTGACTTGATCTGTAGGATTCCCTAATGTATATTAATCCCTCTCTCAAGGCAACTAATGACTAAGCCAAGGTTGATTAATTGAAATCTCTTTCTAATTAAAACCACTAAAATTGCATTAACTCGATCTATAGACTCCCATATTAGGTTTGACCCTAATCCGGCAGATTTTCGTCACCCTATCTCTAGGCGCGCGAGCAAGTCCACTCAACTATACTGGATCTACTCTTAGGCAGGGTCTATTCCTCCTCTACCTAAGCACATTAGTACTTGAATCAATATCCTGGAAATATCAACACAAGAATTAAGAACACATAGTTAAGAATAAATAAAGTATTTATCATGTAGTTCAGCAAACGATAACAAGATTCATCTAGGTTTCATCCTCCTTAGGTATATGAGGGTTTAGTTCATAATCATAAAAGAATACATCTCAGAAGAAAAGATAAAATAAAACATAAGAAAACCCTAAAACCCGCTGAAGGAATTGAAGAGGGATCCTCCGTCTTGAGTATGACTCCGGATTCTTGAGATGAATCAACTAGCTTTCTTCGAGTCAATTCCACAATTTTGGCCTCTCTGGCTCGGCTCCTTAGCCTAGCTTGACGCCTAGCTGGACGCCTCCTGAAGGTTGGTCTCTAGGGTGTTTATATAGGCTTTTGGAATGGCTTTCTTTGCCTCTAAGTACCTAATCTGACTGAAACTCTTGTTTCTCACGTCAGGGACACGCCCATGGCACACGCCCGTGTGAATCGTGTCCAGGCCGTGTTCGAGTTTGTTGATGAGGCACGGCCGTGTGGTCTTGGGCCCAGCCCGTGTTGATTTCATGTTATGGCCCATTTGCACCGTTTTGGGCCTATTTCTCGTTCTTTTCATCCTTCGGCACTTTTCTGAATGTAAAACATGAAAACAAAAGATTAAGAGCACCAAATTACACAATTCAGGCTTAAATCACCCAAAAGTATGCTAAATGTGGGATTAAAATATGTTCATGTTACGATTTATCAAATACCCCCACACTTAAGCATTTGCTTGTCCTCAAGAAAAATTCTCAACTCATAATTAAAATGAACTTCCTCGATTCATAATATTTATCAATAGTGTTTCATCATAATTCAAAGATAATTCATACATGGATAATTCAACTCAAAGAGTTCTTAAAGATTCAAACAATCTAAGTCATACATTTGTGTAGCATGAAAACATAGGTGTTTCCCCTCATCTAAATAATTACCTCTGATTCAAAGTTGACAAGGGTTGACATCCTCACTAAAGATTCACTCAAATCACTCGAAGTGTTTAAGGTTCAAGAAAAAGCAATCATAAGTCGAACATGAAAAGTTAATCCCATAGGCTTGCATGAAAATCAAATCTCCACCACTATAATATGAGATGATACACAAATCAAAAGGTCTTTAAAAGGGTTGTAATGGGGTTTGGGTAAAAGGTGTTAATAAAGGCTGAATTAGAGGGTTAGAATCGAGACTGACCTGACAAATTACCTAACTAGAAACAACGAACCGATAATGAATAATTACATTAATTGAATACTTGTAATACCAATACTAACAATACGAGCTTCTTGTTTAATCAATTGGAATTTAACTGTTTGAAGCTCATAGAACATAGAACTAATAATGAATATACTTTGATTTTTTTTAAGAACAAATCACAAATACATAATAAAGGATGAATAAGGATCATAGTTTAGGCAACTGATCAAATCAAATCTCGATATGAGGGTAGTCAAGAGGAATGGTGATAACAAATACAAAGGGTTTTGGGTTAATATTAGTGGGTGAGTCAATAAATAGGGTTGTTAGGATTAAAAGGGGTTCACTAGGGGTTAATTAAGAAGGTAGGCTTTTAATGGAGTAAGTGGGTTAATTCCTAGGTGCCTTTATCATCTCTGTATATCAAATCAAAGGTGTGGTCTCGACATGTATAATCGATGCATGTTCTAGAATAACAAATCAATGTTGACACACTCATAATCAATAAAGTGAGCAAGAAAAAGAATATATGCTCTACAAGGCTCAAAATCTCACAAAAATTATGGATATTTGATGTCAACCTCGTAAATTTCAAACTTCAAGGTAACATTCAGATTCAGGTAGACGACCTAGAAAAATTTTTAAGTTCTGAAAAATAGACTTATCATGCTTGATTCTCTAGTATCTTTAAAATTTAATCATCAATGCATAGTTAACTATGACTTAATCCAAAACACATCAATAAAAATCATAAATCAGGGGAGATTTCATTCTAATCATAATATGAGAAACTTACTTCAGAAACAAGATATAATTTAGGGATTTTCAAATAATACTATAGTTAACCCCCCCACACTTAAGATGTATATTGTCCTCAATGTACAAAGATAGATAATAGCAAAATAAAAAATCATAAGATAGGGAGAGAAGTGAAACTTCCTGAATTTTGGATGGAGTCAATGAGAAGAAACCGGATAGGATTGGGCGGAGGTGAATGTAGGGGAGCGCCTTGAACCGTTTGAATTTGATTTCTCGAAGCAGCCGGCCTGATGTTATTGTATCCTAAACTAAATCTAAATGGCATGAAGAATAAGCAGAAAATAATAAAAATAAAAATAAAAATAAATAATGGAAAATGAAAGAAGAAAGACAACTGGCAAAGAAAAAGGAAGAAGAGGGGTTTAAATAGAGACGCAGCCCGTATTTTGGAAAAACAATTGTCCTGTTGCCACACGTCTATGCCCACGCCCTTTTACCTACCTGTGGTGCCCACACGGCCGTGTGCAATGCCGTGTAAGTATGGAAAACCTGCGCCTAAACATGAAATTAAGTAAAACTAAACTAATTAGTAGGGTTAGTGCTCAGGTTGCCTCCCGAGAAGCGCTCGTTTAAAGTCTTGAGCTAGACTTACCTCTCATTCGCATAATCATGGTGGTTTGAGGAGGTGAAAATCCTTTCTCATGCGATCAATTCGGTTATTGATATATAGTTCAAGTCGAGTAGTGTTTACCTTAAAGGTGCTGATTTTAGGAATAGTTACCTTGACTGTTCCATCTGGGAAGATTTTGAGTACCTGATCTCCTATCTTAAGTTGGGTTGTCCCATCATTAAGTTTGTCGTGGAGTTGCCTCATTTTTGCTTCGCGTGTTTTTAGTTTCTCTTTGAAGTGTGTCTTCCACTCGTATAGTTCATCGATCCAAAGCCTTCGTTCCTCATGAATTTCTTCTTTATCGACACGAGGTCTAGGATCTGGCGTCTACGAAAGAGCTTCAAGAAACGGTAAGTTAATATGATATTTATTTGGAAGTTTAAGAGACTTACCAAATGGTTCCTCTGTGTGGTCTTTCTTTATCGTATTGGGGTATGGCACACGGGGTTGGTACTCTGTAATTGTCGGTTTTGGTATATCATAGCTCACCTCAACCTTACCTTTATCTGCCACGTTTTCTTGCCTTGGTTCTAGTTCATTTAACCCTTCATTATCGTAAATAGTTGTGGCTTGAACTTGCTTTTTAGGGTTAGTTTCAGTGTTGCTTGGAAAGCTTCCTTGTGGTAATTCTGAGATCAGCTTAGCAAGTTTACCTAATTGATTCTCGATCTCTTGAAGCGATGCTTGCTGATTTTTGAACATTGTTTCATTGTTTTGAAAATGGGTTTCTGACTTTGTGATAAATTTTGTTAGCATCTCCTCGAGGTTCGACTTTTTCTCTTGTGGATAGGGTTGTTGATGAAAACCTGGAGGCAGTTGCGATCTTTGATTACCTTAACCACCCCACGAGAAATTGGAATTGTTCCTCCAACCTGCATTATAAGTGTTACTATAAAAATTATTTTGATGTCTAGAATAGTTACCCATATAGTTAACTTGTTCGTTCTCTGTGCTAGGGTTGTAGGATATATATTCTGTGTTATTCATCCCCTCTCCATTTGTATCGCACTGCATCACTGGATGTACCTGTGATGAACTACACAAACCGTACATTATCTTACTTAAAAGCTCTACCTGGTTTGATAGCATGGTTACTGCGTCAAGGTTGAAGACATTGGCGGCTTTAGTTGGCTTTGTCCTCATAACTTGCCACTGATAGTTATTTAGTGCCATCTCCTCTATAAACTACAAATACCTGTCAAAAGTAAATAAAAGAAAAATTAGCAAAGTAAAAAAAAAGAATAGAAATAAATTGCAATAAAATGGCTAAAGTAATAAAAATTAGCTTTCTTAATATTTTGGTTCCCCGGCAACGGCGCCAAAAACTTGATCGTGTGTCAGAGTCTTAAAAATTTATAAAAAGAATGATCGAGCCTAGAAACTAACTGTGACAATGACTCGACACAAGTGCACCTATCGGTAAGACCGGATTGTCGAACCCAAAGGAACTAAAAGTACTAATACTAACTTTCTTTTTATTATTTAGCATAAGAATTAAAAGAATTTTTATCTAATCTAAAATTAACTAACAATTAAGCTAAAGATGCAAAGACAAAGAGAATGAATTGGGGAAAATAACTTTGGGAAAAACCAATTGATTAAGACAATACCCGAGGAAGAATCCACCTAGAATTCACTTGTTATCTAACTCTGAACCAGACGATTTATTCACTTGAATTGATCCGTAGGATTCCCTAATGTATATTAATCCCTCTTTTGAGGCAACTAACGTCTAACCCTCGGTTGGTTAATTGAAATCTCTTTCTAATTAAAACCCCTAGAATTGTATTAATTTGATCTATGGACTCCCATATTAGGTTCGACCCTAATCCGGTAGATTTTCGTCACCCTATCTCTAGGCGCGCGAACAACTCCGCTCAACTATGTTGGATCTACTCTTAGGCAGGGTCTATTCCTCCTCTACCTAAGCACATCAATACTTGAATCAATATCCCGAAAATATCAACACAAGAATTAAGAACACATAGTTAAGAGAAAATCAAGTATTTATCATGTAGTTCAGCAAACGATAACAAGATTCATCTAGGTTTCATCCCCCTCAGGTATCTGAGGGTTTAGTTCATAATCATAAAAGAATACATCTCAGAAGAAAAGATAAAACAAAACATAAGAAAACCCTAAAACCCTCTGAAGGAATTGAAGAGGGATCCTCCGTCTTGAGTATGACTCCGGCTTCTTGAGATGAATCAACTGGCTTTCTTCGAGTAAGTTCCACAATTCTGGCCTCTCTGGCTCGGCTTCTTAGCCTAGCTGGACGCCTAGCTTGATGCCCCCTGAAGGTTGGCCTCTAGGGTGTTTCTATAGGCTTTTGCAATGGCTTTCTTTGCCTCTAAGTACCCTAATCTGACTGAAACTCTTCTTTCTCACGTCAAGGACACGCCCATGGCACACGCCTGTGTGAATTGTGGCCAGGCCATGTTCGAGTCTGTTGAAGAGGCACGGCTGTGTGGTCTTGGGCCCAGGCTGTGTTGAATTTGTGTTATGGCCCATTTACACTGTTTTGGGCCCATTTCTAGTTTTTTTCATCCTTCGGTGCTTTCCTTAATATAAAACATGAAAACAAAGGATTAAGAGCACCAAATTACACAATTCAAGGCTTAAATCACCCAAAAGTATGCTAAATGTGGGATTAAAATATGTTCATATTACGGTTTATCAGTAAGCATATGAATGGAAAATGTATAGTATTAATTAGGTATTTGAGTACTATGTTAAGTTGGTATAATATGTGTATGAAATATTATGGATTGATTGCCTATTGGGTTATAAAATGTTGCAATTTATGCTTTTTCAGGTATGTAAAAATAGGTTGGCAAAATGGTTTTGCAAATAGCCTATTTTTGTCCAAATGGGCAGAGACACAGGCGTGTGTCTCGGTTGTGTGTGACACACGGTCATGTTATACGGCCACGTGTCCCCTGGTGTTGATATTAAAATGAAGTTAGTATGCTCCACACGGCCTCACACACGGGCCTGTGAGCAGTTGTTTGGTATAAATCAGTATACCTCCTAATTGGTACACGGCTTAGCACACGGGCGTGTGACTTTGTTGTGTTGCATAAGCCAGTATACCCTACAGGATTGGAACGGCCTAGCACACGGCCTGCAACACGGGCGTGTGTGGCCAATTCGAAGGGCACATGGGCTAGACACACGGTCGTGTGGTTGGCCGTTTTACCCAAGTTAGTATGTACCCCCTGTTTTCACACAGCCTATGACACGGGTGTGTCTGGTCGCCGTGTGAAACACACAGCCTGCCCACACTTGTGTGTGTCCCCTGGTTGAAGCAAAATTTGCTAAGTTCTGTGAAAGTTTTATAAGTTATCAGTTTAGTCTTGAACTGCTATTAAAGCATGTTTAAGGCCTCTAGGCTATTATAAGGGACAAATTGGTTGAGATTGAGTATGAATTGATTGGATGCATTAGAAAAGTACGGTTATTTGTGTTATAAGTCTGATAATGCCCCGAGACCCTATTTTGGTGTTGAATACTGGTGACGGGTGTTACACAAACTCTATCTCTGAATAACAAACAATCATCGGACCCTAACCGAAAACCTGAATGAGACATCGACTCACATTATTCTTGTAGCTCGTAACTCATTATCACATCTCTGATCTTCACAGATCTACTATAGAAACATCGATTTAGCTTTCAACTCAGTTAAGATTGAGCCATCATCAGATAATGACAATTAGGTATTCATCGCTCGCCAAGCAAACAAAGACATTCTAATCAGAGCATCTGCAACTACCTTTGCTTTTCCCGGATGATAATCAACGAGTAACTCATAATCTTTCAACAGTTCTAGCCATCTACGCTGTATCAGATTCAGATCTTTCTATAGCATCAGGTACTTTAAAATCTTGTGATCAATAAATATGTGACATTTTTCATCGAACAAATGGTGTTGCCAAATTTTCAACGCAAACACAATATCTGCCAACTCTAAGTCATGTGTCTGATAGTTTTCTCGTGTGACTTTAACTATCTGGAAGCATAAACTATCATTTTGCCTTTTTGCATTAAAACACAACCTAAACCATTCAATGATGCATCGTTGAAAATCACAAATTCTTCACCTGATTCAGGCTGAACCAGAACTGGTGCTTCGGTCAATAATGCTCTCAATTGGTTAATACTTTGCTGACATTTATTGGACCATTCAAACTTCACATCTTTCTGTAATAACCGCGTCATCAGTGTTGCTATCATCGAGAACCCTTTTACAAATCTCTGATAATACCCAGCTTATCCCAAAAAACTTCTGACTTAGGATACGTTTCTCGGTGGTTTCTAGTCAACAACCGCTGAAATTTTACTCAGATCAACTCTGATGCCTTCAGCTGATACTGTGTGTCCCAGAAAACCAACTCCTCAGAGCCAAAACCCACATTTATTGAATTTAGCAAAGAATTGTTTATCTCACAAAGTTTGCAACACAATTCTCAAGTGCTCGACATGCTCAGACTCATCTCAGGAATATATCAGAATATCATCAATAAATACCACAACAAATCTATCTAAATACAGTCTGAAGATTTTGTTCATCAAATCCATAAAAACCACAGGTGCATTATTTAAACCAAATGGCATCACAAGAAATTCATAGTGTCCGTACCTGATTCTAAATGCAATTTTTGGCACATTCGAATCTTTCACTCGTAGCTGATAATAGCCAGAACAAAGATCAATCTTCGAGAACACTGTGGCACCTTTCAACTGGTCAAACAAATCGTCAATGCGAGGTAGTGGATATTTGTTCTTAATTGTAACTTTTTGAGCTAACGGTAGTCAATGCATAATCTCATCAATCCGTCCTTTTTCTTAATGAATAGAACCGGTGCACCCCAAGATGAAAAACTAGGTCGAGCAAAACCCTTATCAATCAACTCTTGCAACTGTGCTTCCAACTCTTTTAACTCTGTAGGAGCCATTCTGTAAGGTGCTATTGATATCTTTGTTGTTCCTGGTACAAGTTCTATAGCAAATTTGACCTTTTTGACTGGCAGTAATCCAAGTAACTCCTCTAGAAACACATCGAAATACTTGCAAACCACTAGCACTGATTCAAGCTTTGATTCAGACACTTTAGTATCCAATACATATGCAAGGAAAGCATTGCAACCTTTTCTCACATATTTATATGTTGACATAGCTGATATCACAATAGGCAACCCACTCAGATTATCTGATTCAATACGAAGCGTCTCACCATTCTGATATTTTAATATGATAAGCTTTCGTCTCTAGTTTACAACAGCGTCATGTAGAGTTAGCCAATTCATACCCAGAATCACATTGAATTCATTAAATGGTAATAGCATCAAATCAGCCAGAAAACTGTAACCCCGAATCATCAAAGGACAATTCTTGCAAACTTATCAACTAGTACATACTAGCCTAGGGGGTTCGATACTTTAACCACAAATTTAGTGGACTCAACAAGTAAATTTTTACTAGACACTAAATTTGTACATACATATGAATAGGTCGATCTGAGATCAATCAAAGCAGTTACATCAGTATCATAAAGAGAGAAAGTACCGGTAATAACATCTGGCGTAGAAGCATCCTCGTGTGCACGAATACCATAGGCCCTAACTGGTGCTCGTGCCTCGGATCTCATAGTAGAGTCTTTCGTCACACCACGGCTGCCACTCACATTTCTGGGATTACGAGGTGGTCTACCTCCCGCAACTGTGTTACTCGACCTTGAAGTCTGGGCTTTCACTTTCTCAGATTTCTCAAGACAATCTATAAGATAATGATCAAAAGAACCACATCTAAAACACGCATTGCTCTTCATTAGACACTCACCATAATGTGGCCTGTTACAGTGCTTGCACTTGGGTTTGGTGTTTCTAACACTACCCACACTCGCTGCAGATGTAGCCTGGGGTTTAGGACTGGAGCGTCTGGTATCTCTATCTCTATTAGAATGTCCCACAGAAGCAATAGGACGGTAGTGATGTTCTTTAGATTTCTTCAATGCTAACTGATATGACTTTCCCGTTAATCTCTTTCTCAAATCTTTAGCTTCAAATTCAGCGTGCCTTTTCTCTTTACTCAACTCTTCGGCTTTATGTGCCTGATCAACCAATACAACAAATTCTTTCAACTAAAGGATCCCGACTAATAGCTTTGTATCTTCATTTAGTCCATCTTCAAACCATTTACACATTGTAGTATTGGTCAGAATGCACTCTCGAGCATATTTACTCAATCAAACAAATTCTCACTCGTATTTTGATACGGTCATGCAGCCCTGGTTGAACTCTAGAAATTCCTTACATTTCTGATCCAGAAACCTCTGACTGATGTATTTCTTACGGAACTCAGTCTGAAAGAATTCCCAAGTTGTCCTTTCCCTCGGCACTACAGAAGTCAATGTATTCCACCACTAGTAAGCTGAATATTTTAGTAGAGATACTGCACACTTCACACATTCAGTCGGTGAACAGGATAACTGGTTAAAAACCCTGATGGTATTCTCTAACCAGAATTCAGCTCTCTTGAGATAATCTTCAGTAGTAGCTCAAAATTCTTAAGCCCTATACTTACGAATCTTATCAACATAAGGCTTACTAAGTTGGATTAGTTTCGTACCTTGAGGAATAACGGGAACTGGTTGGGGAACAGGAGGGGGTGGAGGTTGTCGAGCAAGCGAGTTCATTCGTACAAACTCGGTTAACCACTCATTCATCATCTGGAAGAAGGCTTCCTTTGCCTCTCCTCCCCGACCCTCAGATACGGGCCTCGTACCACTCAATGCTACTCTGTGAATAGAGACTTGACTGTTACTCTCTACTTCATCAGAATCAGCTCGTTTGGATGTCATTGCTATATAAAAACATGTTTTAAAACGGTCAGAACATATCACACTATCACAGGTTATATAATGGCATGTATAGCTAGACTCATATACGTTACATTCAGTCTAAGAATCAACTAAATCGTAGCTCTGATACCAATAAATGTAATAACTTTAACCCGAATTCGTCGCTGAAACAAGGTTACAAAGCATTATTGGAGATTACAAATCAAACAAACAAAAAATATGAACATTTTATATAATACAGTATTCATGTCAAAAACCAATCAATTCATACATATTGTCCCTTATACGAGCCCTCGAGGTCCAAAATACGCATTAGAAACAAATCTAGGTCAAATCAGAAACTCAAAAAATATTTTAGAAACATTTAAAAATTTCAAAGCTGCAGGGAGTCACACGACTGTATGGCCAGGCCGTGTGACTCACACGGCCAAGAGACACACCCGTGTCTTAGGCCATGTAGGCATTTGAAATAGGGACACACGGTCATGTCCCATCCCATGTCCATACCCTGTAACTCGCTGACTTGTGCCACCTGGCAAAGCCACACGCCCGTGTGCTAGGTCGTGTGGACACATGCCCGTGTGCTAGGCTGTGTGGACACACGCCCGTGTGGATGAAAATAGGCCATTTTACAAGCCATTTTTTCTCCCGCAAATTAGCATTCACCTACACCCAAAAATGTACAAAAACACAAGCTATAATCAAGCATCCAAAACAAGTAAAATCAAGCCTTAAACCTGTAGTATATTTACATACAACCAATATGCCCTTAGGTACCTCAAATGACAATATGCAAACATGTATAATCATGTACACCATTAAATCAAATAAGCCAATAATATACTGAGCCATTTTGCATCATTTCCTAACAATCTACTTACCATCCAAAACATACCATTTGGTGCCAATTTACCATAATAAAGCACCAACTTTTCTTAAGTTACAAGACATATAACATATACACATTCAACTACTAATTCATATTTCATTATTCCATCACAAATCAATATGTTCATCTATCATATAAGGAAACTTATATATATACCAAAACAAGCCATTATATCATTAAGATTCCAAAAAACAAAAAACTCAACCACTTCCAAAAACCAAACATATAACTAATATTAGCCCAAAATAACCTATACATGCCATTATAACCAAAATGTAACCAACTAAAAGTACCAAAAGAGCTGATGGATAGTGTGAATAACTATAAAACACGGAAAATAACACAGAGTAAGCATTTAAGCTTAGTAAGTGCTTATAACATAGAATTTAACTTACCATTAAACCACAATTTAGGTAAGTAAACATAGCATATCCCAACCAATTTGGCCAAAAGCCTAAACACATGTTCACCAACACATTAGCCATGTAAATCACATATAAAATCCAATACACATGGATGACTTCAACAAGTAATCACATTTCATATACATGTATTATTCATTTCATATATCAATGTATCATGTAACATCACTTTCATGTATTTCATGTAAATACCAGTAATAGTTCATATCAAACTCATATAATCTCATAACATAACTGTGCCCGTTGAACCATTTAGAATATCGTTGGATACGTGGGTAGTACACACGAGGTGTACTGAACTATAATCCATCAATTCTTGTACATGTATGCTCTTACGAGCTGTAAATGGTAAGCTCCTCCGAGATGAATAACGATAAGCTCATACGAGTTGGGTATCGGTAAGCTCATATGAGCTAAAATCAATAACCCTAATGTCATGTCATTTGAATCCTACAAATTCTTAAGATTCAAACAGGACTCGGTAATCATCGTACGTCATCGGATATGCAATCGACATTCATATATGATGGTAATGCAAATAGCATACATCTAATCCAATCAAAGCATACAATTACACAATTTAATTACACGAACTTACCTTGACGACTGTACGTAGATACGGAGGCGACTAATCCGAGATTCTCTTTGCCTTGATCTCCGTATGAGATCTGACAAGATCTATACAAATCAATTTAACTCAATTGAATATAATTCATATTCAATTTTGTCCAACACATATTTTTGGCAAAATTACCATTTTGCCCCTATACTTTTAATTCTTTGCATTTTAGTCCCTACGCTAGGAAAATAAAATTCATTTAATTTTATTCCTACCCAACCCTAGCCGAATTATATAGATTCTAATTGTTGCCCATATTTTTCATAAATTCACAAATTTACCACATAATATCTTCTATTTTTCATCTTAGTTCCTATTTGCCAATTTCACTAAAAATTCCTTTACGAAAGTTGTTTTTCTATAAACAACTATTTATTTTCTATCATCAAACTTCAAAACCCTAATATGTTCATCAATGGAAAAACAAAAATACTTTAACAGTTTCACAAATTAATCCCCAGGCTAGCTAGATTAAGTTACAACAATCTCGAAAACATAGAAATTATCAAAAACGGGACAAAAATCACTTACCTATTGAAAAATTAGGGTTGGCCGAAACAAGATTCTTCCATGGCTATTCTAATCCTCCATTTTCGGTTTAAGTAAGAAATAAAGGAGAAAGCTTTAATTTGGTTTTATTTATTTTATCTTTATTAACTAATTTACTTAATTAAACTTTCAATAATTGAAAATTTACTCAATATGCCAAGCCAACATCCTCCACTATCTCATTAATGGGCTATTTACCATATAAGGACTTCCACATTAAATTTCTATAGCTATTTAATACCTTTAGCTATTAGAACCCAACTTTTGTACTTTATGCAATTTAGTCCTTTTTATCAAATTGAGCATGTAAACAATAAAATTTATTAATCAATTTTTTATACTGTATTTCTATCATACTGTAAACCATAAAATAATAATAAAATAAATTTTTTGACCTTGGATTTGTGGTCCCAAAACCATTTTCTGATTTCACTAAAAACGGGCTATTACACTCTTCAACCGCTTGGACTACACAAATCTCGATATTATCATAACAAAAATGATCCAACCTACTTAAGGAAGTTTTCTTATTTGCACTTTAATTATTTTTTGTTAAAGGCAATGTATGTTCTAAAGTGTGGGGGGAAGAACATATGATTAGTTTGTGTGTTTTTAATTTTTTAATTATTTATTGTCTTTTAAAAAATTATTATTGTTGCATATGGATTATATTAATACTAGGAATAGTGGTTGAAGATAATAACGCATGTAATGGTTCTTGTCAAGAATGGAATTTTTTATTGAGGTAAGATAAATTGATTATTTTTTTAGGGAAATTGATTAGGTTACCTAGTTAAATTGAAAATGTAACACCCTAAATTAAGGCTTAGGAGTTTTAGGGGTATTTTAGGAATTTTGGCCTATATGCGCTCAGAATTTTGTAGGGTTGGTACTTGATGGTGTTTTCGACTTTAACTGTCAAATCAATTTTTGAAAAAGTGTTCTAGAAACCCTTAGTTTTGAAAAAGGACTAATTTGTAACAAATTCAAAATAGTAGCCATTTATGCTGTAACACCCCTTACCCGTGTTCAATGCCGGAACAGGTTACGAGGCATTACCGGACTTACATCGCAAGTAAACATACAAATCGAGTTATAATTTTGCGTCCAAATTAAAACCATTCATAATCAATCATAAAGTCCCTAATACGAGCATACGAAGCCCAAAACATGCTTTAGTAGTGGTTCGGGACTAAACCGAGCATTTAGGAAATTTTTACAAAACTTAGAAATTTTTTGTTAGAAACAGGGGTCACATGCCCGTGTGGTTCTGGGACACGCCCGTATGGGCAGGTCGTGTGGTCACACATGCCCGTGTCCCTAACCCGTGTAACTCTCTATTTGTAACTCATGAACAAATTGAAGTCACACGGCCAAGTCACACACCCGTTTGCTAGGCCATGTGGGAAATTTAATTTTCATGATTTTTCATAAAATAGGTGCAGACTTCACACGCCCGGGACACACTCCCGTGCCTGAGGCCGTGTCCCTCACACGGCCGAGACGCACGCCCATGTCTCTGCCCGTGCGCTCAATTATGATCATTCTGTTTCTCAAAATTAAGGTGCACGGGACACACAGCCGGAACACATGCCCGTGGGGCAGACCGTGTGTCACACACGGCCTAGACACGCGCTCGTCTGTCTACCCGTGTGGACAAAAAATAAGGCTATTTACCAAGCCTTTTTCTACCCTCATTTACACCTACACTTACACTAATTCAATGACACAATTCATAGCATACTTAGGCAGCCAAAACATCCACAACCAAGGTACTAACATTACATCCACATGCTAACATCTAACATGCTTTAATATCATAATTTACCAAACACAAACATATCACAAGCACATCCAGTTTAACCAAGATAAGCCATCTTTCAAGGCCTCATACAAAATAAAACACTTATCAATTACAAATTAATACCTTTGGCCAAATCATAATGACACATATAACAAAATGACCAAGTCCCTATACATGCCATAACTCAAAATATTGACATTTCAATGGTACCCAAAATAATGGTTGATAGTGTGAATGGATCTCTGACGATCTCCAATCCTGAGATAGCTTCGTGACTTTATAAGATAAGGGAAAGAAAGGGGGTAAGCTATAAAGCTTAGTAAGTTCATATGCAGATAATAAACAACATTAATTATACATTTGTCATATAAATAACTTAACATATACTAACATAAATGTCATTAAAATTTCATGAGCATAACTTACTCCATCACATTCCTACCATTAGTTCATCATATACTGAATCCATTTCCATTGAGTTTTTCTTACATACATGTACCAACTCGTAACATAATCACATATTTTCTCATCTTTGACATACCCGTTGAACCACTTGGAATACTATCGGATATACAGAAAGACTTGAACATAAGTGCCACATATGTTGCCAATGCTACCACAAATCTCATAATACATATAGGCTCACGCTCGAGCTATCCACAGGTCTGCTCACACAAGTTGTCAGTCGAGACGTAGCTACACGATGCTGCTCAAACAAGCTGTCAGGTATCTGCAACATATGCTAGTATACCCAGCCACCGGTAGGACGTACGGGACCAGCACCTGGGTCACATAATCACTTAATCACATAATCACATAGGTTCCTAGTGACATGTGACTTGTATCCTAATCTATTCCTAAAGTTCAACTGGGATTTTCTCGCTTGTCAAAGCCTCGTCAATTACACCCATAGAGTCAATCATACAATTTATGCATCATCAAAACATTATAAATACAATTATAACGTTGCATTATTAACATACAAACTTACCTCGGTACAAAAATAGTGAAAATGAACCTAATCGTCAAACACTTTGTTTTTCCCCTAATCTAGGTCCAAACTTCATTTTTCTTGATCTATAATAGCAAATTTAACTCATTTAATACTCACATTATTCAATCCAGTCCAAAAATCACATTATGGCAAAATTACATTTTTGCCCCTAACTTTTCAACATTTTACACTTTAGTCCCTAGGCTCGTAAAATGAAATATAGTCAATTTCTTCAAAACCCAAACATAGCCGAACCATTTTCATGCTCATAAAAGCCTGCATTTTTCATTAAATCACACTTCTACGACTTGACTTTACAACTTTTACAAATAGGTCCTTTTTAGGCATTTTCATCCAATAACCACTTAGAAAAAAGTTGTTTATCTAACATCAACATACATTTCCTACCATTAAACATCAAAATACAAAAATCTAACATGGGTAAAATTTTAGACTTTGACATCTTTTCAAATTTGTCCTTGAAATAGCTAGATTAGGTTGCAAGGATCTCAAAAACATAAAAAGCATTAAAAACGGGGCTAGAACAGACTTACAATCGAGCTTGGAAGATGAACAAACCCTAGCTATGGTCTCCCTTGAAATTTTGGCACTAAGGGACTCAATTGAAGAAGATGACATCTTTGTATTTGTTTTATTTTGTCTTTATTTACCAAATGACCAAAATGCCCTTAATGCCTAACATCAAAATTTCACCTAACCATGTTCATTTTTGTCCATACTAAAATATAATTGTCTACTTACCATTTAAGGACCTCCATTTTAAAATTTCATAGCAATTAGACACCTCTAACTTCTAGAACACACATTTTGCACCTTTTGCAATATAGTCCTTTAAACTAAATTGAGTGCCCAAACATCAAAATTTTTAAACAAAATTTTCACTAAATCATTCCATAAAACTATAGACCATAAAAATATAATAAAAATAATTTTTACTGTGTCAGATTTGTGGTCCCGAAACCACTATTCTGACTAGACCCAAAATTGGGCTGTTACATATGTTGCAGTTTTACCATTTTGTAAAATTGAAGATATTTCTTCCCCGTCGACATGTTCTTCATGTCTGTTTCCTTTTTTTCAAACTTGTGCCGCCCCTTGCCATATCCTTAGTTATTCCATTGATTTTTTGAGTTCCAAACTACAATACATTGACTTCCTATCATTCTGAAGTCATCTACCATAAAAAAGCCCCAAGAAAAACAACCAAAACTCCATAGGTTTCACTATATTCGTCAAATGTAGGTTTTCTGGATTTTCGTCAAAACTCATTCATTCCTTCAAAAGGTAATCATTCATAAATATATTGGTTTTTAATGTTATTTAGATTCTAAAACTGAATTATTAGCCCTCAAATCGCATTTTTTAAATAAAAGTAAAAAATAAACCATTAATGGCGGATTTTAGGATTTTGAGTCAAAACTTGGTTTCAAAGTATTTTTCAACTTGTTTTAGCATGATTAGAAGTTTTTTAAACTTATCTTGAAATTTCGTTAATTATGTCTCATGTTTTAATGATTTTTTTTTTGAAAATTGCCTAAAAGATGTCGACATTATCTTTGTGGAGAGAAGTGTGTTATCTACACTTATCATAAGAGTCTTAAGTACCTCATCACCCAAAAGGAGTTAAATTTAAGGAAAAGGCATTGTATTGAGCTTTTAAAGGATTATGATTATGTGATAGACTATCATCCTGGCAAGACTAATGTAGTTGTTGATGCTTTAAGTAGGAAGTCGATGACGGAGTTAAGAGCTATATTTGCACGCTTGAGTTTAGCTAGTGATGGTGGTTTATGTGTTGAACTTTAACTAAGGCTAACCTTGTCACAACCAATTAAGGAGAAGCAGCCTTTAGATGGAGAATTATTGAAGAAAATTTAACAGGTTGAGCAATGTGTTAAGGTAGACTTTGATGCTGCTAGAGGTGGTATCTTGAATTTTTAAGAAAGGTTGTGTGTGCTGCAAGATGCGGAGTTAAGGCAAGCGATTCTTATTGAGGTGCATAGTAGTCCTTATGCCATGCATCCCGGAAGTGGAAAAATGTATCATGATCTTAGGGAAGTTTATTGGTAGCTTGGTTTAAAGCGCGATGTTACGAATTTTGTGACTCAATGTTTGGGTTGTCAAAAGGTGAAAGCTGAACATCAATTTCCTTAGGGTTTGTTGCCACCTATTACAATTCCTGAATGGAAGTGGGAAAGAATTACTATAGATTTTTTTGTGGGTTTGCTATTGACCCCTTCAAGGAAAGTTAGGTATGGGTTATAGTTGTTCAGCTTTCGAAGAGTGTGCATTTCTTAGCGGTGTGAACCGATTATTCATTGCAGAAGTTAGTGGAGTTGTACATTACTGAGATTTTTCGTCTTCATGGGGTTCCAGTTTCGATTATTTCGGATAGGGATCCAAGGTTTACTTCAAGGTTTTAGAGGAGTTTACAAGAAGCTTTGGGATCAAACCTTACTTCCAGTACGGCTTATCACCCCAAACTGATGGCCAGTCTAAAAGGGTAATTCAAGTTCTAGAAGACATGTTGCGAAGTTGTGTGATTGAGTTCAGTGGTAGTTGGGAGGGATATCTGCCCTTAAAAGACTTCGCTTACAACAACAATCTTTAAGCAAGTTGTAGCGCCCCAAAAATCCCGAAACCCTAATTTTTGAGCATTGAAGTTAGTATGTATGTGTGTAGCACTTAGAATATTAATTTTAAGGTATTATAGGGATTATTTGAAGCCTTAGTGATAGGGGAGACCATAAGGAAAATTTTATTTTTCTTGCTTTAGTGGACCCTAGTCTCAGGCTTTAGGCCTCTTAAGCAGGTTAAAAGGAAAATTGGACACAAGTGGGCTTGTGGCCCAATGGCAAGATGGCGTCACTTGGGGGCTACAATGTGGCGTGAAGAGGTCCAAGGTTCTAGTAGTGGTAAGGTCTTCTAGGAGTGTTTATTTTGCATAGTGGACGGCCAGAGTTGTGGGGGATTAGAACTCTTTCGTTGGAGTGTTTGACTTGGTCTTGTGAGCTGATAGAGGAGGAAAATTCGGATGAGATGGAGGGATTATCAAAGAGAAAAGTAAGGAGATAAGGAGTGTGGAAGTGATGGGTGATCGTGTGTCAGTCTTAAAAATTTATAAAAAGAATGATCGAGCCTAGAAACTAACTGTGACAACGACTTGATTGTCGAACAGTAGTATAGCTTAGCGGCAAGACTGAATTGTCGAACCCAAAGGAACCAAAAGTACTAATACTAACTTTCTTTTTATTATTTAGCCTAAGAATTAAAGGAATTTTTATCTAATCTAAAATTAACTAACAACTAAGCTAAAGATGCAAAGACAAAGAGAATGAATTGGGGAAAATAACTTTGGGAAAAACCAATATATTAAGACAATACCCGAGGAAGAATCCACCTAGACTTCACTTGTTATCTAACTCTGAATCAGACGATTTATTCACTTGACTTGATCCGTAGGATTCCCTAATGTATATTAATCCCTCTCTCAAGGCAAGTAACGTCTAACCCTAGGTTCATTAATTGAAATCTCTTTCTAATTAAAACCCCTAGAATTGCATTAACTCGATCTATGGACTCCCATATTAGGTTTGACCCTAATCCGGTAGATTTTCGTCACCCTATCTCTAGGCGCGCGAGCAACCCCGCTCAACTATGCTGGATCTACTTTTAGGTAGGGTCTATTCCTCCTCTACCTAAGCACATCAGTACTTGAACCAATATCCCAGAAATATCACCACAAGAATTAAGAACACATAGTTAAGAACAAATCAAGTATTTATCATATAGTTCAGCAAATCATAACAAGATTCATCTAGGTTTCATCCCCCTCAAGTATCTGAGGGTTTAGCTCATAATCGTAAAAGAATACATCTCAAAAAAAAGATAAAACAAAACATAAGAAAACCCTAAAACCCTCTGAAGGAATTGAAGGAGAGATCCTCTGTCTTGAGTATAACTATGGCTTCTTGAGATAAATCAACTGGCTTTCTTCAAGTAAATTCCACAATTCTGGCTTCTCTGGCTCGGCTCCTTGGCCTAGCTGGACGCCTTCTGAAGGTTGGCCTCTAGGGTGTTTATATAGGCTTTTGGAATGGCTTTCTTTGCCTCTAAGTACCCTAATCCGATTGAAACTCTTCTTTCTAACGTCAGGGACATGCCCATGTGAATCATGGCCTGGCCGTGTTCGAGACTATTGATGAGGCACGGCTGTGTGGTCTTGGGCCCAGGCCGTGTTGATTTCATGATATGGCCCATTTACTCCGTTTTGGGCTCGTTTCTCGTTCTTTTCATCTTTCGGTGCTCTTCTGAGTATAAAACATGAAAACAAAGGATTAAGAGCACCAAATTGCACAATTCAAGGCTTAAATCATCCAAAAGTATGCTAAACGTGGGATTAAAATATGTTCATATTACAGTTTATCAAATACCCCCACACTTAAGCATTTGCTTGTCCTCAAGCAAAATTCTCAACTCACAATTAAAACGAACATTCATCAATAATGTTTCATCATAATTCAAATATAATTCATACATTGATAATTTAACTCAAAGGGTCCTAAAGATTCAAACAATCAAAGTCATTGATCGTTTCAAAATCAGAGCTTTAAATATTTATAAAAGAATGATCAAACCTGGAGACTAACTCTGACAACGATTAAAGGCAAGTGTACCTATCGAACAGTAGTATAGCTTAGGCAAGACCGGATTATCGAACCCAAAGGAACTAAAAGTACTAATACTGACTTTCTTCTTATTATTTAGCCTTAAAATTAGAATGAAGATTGCTTTAAACTAAATTGTCGAAGACTTAAACTAAGGACACAAAGACAAGAAGAACGAATTGGAAAATAACTTTGAAGAAAAACTCAGTTGATTGCGACGATACCTTCGGGAAGAATCCACCTAGACTTCACTTATTATCTAACCCCAAATTATATGATTTCTTTACTTAGCTTGATCCGTGAGACTCCCTAACCTATATTAAACCCTCTCTCGAGGCGAATAACGTCTAACCCTAGGTTAATTAGTGGAACTCTCGTTCGCTTATAATAATCCCTTAGAATAGCAGTAAATCGATCAATGGACTCCCATATTGGGTTTCACCCTAATCCGGCAAAATCTCGTAACCCTATCTCTAGGCATTCGATCAACTCCGCTTAATTATGTTAGATCTACTCTTAGGCAGGGTCTATTTCTCCTCCGCCTAAGCACATTAGTTTTGGATTAAGCAACATAATTAAGAACAAACCAAGTAATTATCATATAACTTAAAAATCAAATAACAAAATCCATCTAGGTTTCATCCCCTTCAGGTATCTGAGGGGTTTAGTTCATAATGAATAAACAAAACATCGCAAGAGAAAAGATAAAAAAAAAACATAAGAAAACCCTAAAACCCCCTGAAGGAATTGAAGGAGAATTCCACCGTCTCGAGTATAATTATGGCTTCTTGGGATGATCAACTAGCTATCCTCGCGTTATTCCCTAACTCTGACCTTCTTGGCTTGGCTCCTTGGCCTAGCTTTCGATGCCTTTCAAAGGTGGTACTTGGGGGATATATATAGGCTGTTGGAATGCGATTATTTCTCCCTAAGTATCCTTTTCCGACTAAAATTGCTCTTTCCAGCGACAGAGGCACGGCCATGGCACATGCCCGTGTGGATCGAGACCTGACCGTGTTCGGATTTCTAACTTGAGGCACGGCCGTGTGTGACGGAGTTGAGGCCGTGCTCTAGGTGTTCATCGAGGCACGGCCGTGTGGAATTTGGGCCAGGCCGTGTTAATTTCGTGCTCAGGCCCATTTACTCTGTTTTGGGCCCGTTTTGTGTTCTTTTCATCCTCGGGTGCTTTCCTGGGTATAAGACATGAAAAGAAAGGATTACAAGCACCTTTTTATATAAAACAAGGAATAAATCATCCAAAAGCATATTAAATGTGGGACTAAAATATGTTACTTTTACGGTTTATCAGTCATACATTTATAGCACAAAAACATAGGCGTTTCCCTTTACCTAAATAATTACCTTTGATTTAGAATTGACAAGAGTTGACATCCTCACTATAGATTCACTGAAATCACTCAAAGTGTTTAAGGTTCAAAATTAAGCACTCAAAAGTCGAACATGAAAAGTTAATCCCATAAGCTTGCCTGAAAATCAAATCTCCACCACTGTAAAATGAGATGACACATAGATCAAAAGGTCTTTAAAAAGCGTGTGTGGATAAAGGCTGAATTAGAAGGTTAGAATCGAGATTGAATTAACAATTTACCTAACTAGAAAAATGAGCTAATCCTAAATAATTACATTAATTGAAAACTAATAATACGAGTTTTTTCTTCAAGATTTGAAATTTAAACATGCAAGCTCACTTAGTAAAACTAATAATGAATATACTTCGTTTTTTTTTAGGAACAAATCAAGTAATAATGGATGAATTCAACTACTGGAATAAAATAATTAGGAAACTGATCAATTCAAATCTCGATATAAGGGTAGTCAAAAGGAATGGTGATAACAAGTACAAAGGGTTTTGGGTTAATATTAGCTGGTGAGTCGATAAAAATGGTTGTTAGGATCAAAAGGGGTTCACTAGGGGTTAATTATGAAGGTAGGCTTTTAGTGGAGTGAGTGGGTTAAATCCTAGGTGCCTTTATCATCTCTGTATATCAAATCAAAGGTGTGGTCTCAACATATATAATTGAAGCAAGTTCTAGAATAACAAATCAATGTTGACACACTCATAACAAAAGTGAGCACGAAAGAATGTATGCTCTAAAAGGTTCAAAATCTCACAAGAATTATGGGTTTTTGATATCAATCTTATGAATTTCAAACTTCAAGGTAATAATTAGATTTAGGTAGACAACCTAACAAAATTTTAATTTTTGAAAATAGACTCATGCTTGATTCTCTAGTCTTCTAAAGTTTAAATCATCACTACACAATTATCAATGATTTAATCCAAAACATATCAAAGAAAATCATAGATCATAGGAAATTTCATTCTCATAATAATGATTTTAATTTTTGAGAAAATCACTTAAAGATTTGAGAATAATGCAGAAAGTTAAGCACTTTCTTGAAATAAATATTCACCCCCCACACTTAAGATGTACATTGCCCTCAATGTACAAAGATATATATGAAATTTAAGAGAAAGGGAGAGGTGAAACTTCCTAAATGTGGATGGTTTCCTTGAGTTGGGAGTCCCATGACAAATGTGATGACTAGGTATAAGTGATGTTTTTCCTTGAGTGGTAAATTTAATCTATTTAATCTGCGAAGTCATCAATTAAATTTTAGGGAATGGATGTTGTTATGGAAACTTAGAGTTAGACAGCCAGTGATAAAGTGATATCAATAATACTAATGAAACTTTCAAGTCTTTAGACAGTAAACTAAAATAGAAGCGAAATAAAAATGAAAATAAAAGTAGAAATAAAGATAGAAATAAAAATGAAAATAAAAAGAAAATGACTCAGAGGTCCTTTGCATCAGCTGGGTCGGGAGGTGGTGGTGGCGATGAGATATGAAGATACTGACATATCTGGTGGAGGGTGGTGTCGATATGGTCGAAGAGATGAAAGCATTGCTGCTCAAATCGTGTTAAGCGCTCAGATATGTCCTAAATAGAAGCTGTCGCATGGAATGGGCGATGGCTCGGTGGTGGGGCTTTCTGTGGTGGGGGGACATCGTCAGGATTGTCCTCAGGGTCCTCCTCGTTGGTGATAGGTGCTAGCCGATATTGGGGAGGATCGCTCCCACATCGACATTGAATCATC
The DNA here is from genome assembly GCA_005393395.2 of Gossypium australe. Lineage (NCBI taxonomy): Eukaryota > Viridiplantae > Streptophyta > Magnoliopsida > Malvales > Malvaceae > Gossypium > Gossypium australe. The sequence continues at coordinate 50,223,651 of CM016626.1, forward strand.
CTCATGTGTAGCATCGTCTGAATGCCTTGCGGGAACATATGACCTATCAGTGTGAGTGAGGAGATCTGGGCGTCGGTGTTGAGGAGCCCGAAATATCGAGCCAAGCGTGTGATGTAGGGACCCATAGATATGACTCTTCTCCTATGTTGCTCCGTTAGATGTTGAATAGCGTGAGCTATGAAATAGGCTAGGTCAAAAACGTGCCCGTTCACCATGCACCATAGGAAGTAGGCGTTATGAGTATTGACGACGACGGTGCTCTCTCATCGACCTATAAGTGTATGAGCTAAAATAGCGTGTACGTACCTCAGGGATGGGACAAGAGCCGTCGCCTTGGAGCGACTGGGGTCATAACTGCCTTTGTTAGGGGTTATATTGTACCAACATCTCGTGGAGGTGTTATGGATATGGTGATGAAGCTCCGAGAGATCATTATCCTCTATGAATTCGTCGGTATAGAGTCCCAATGCGGCCCCGAATTGCGGTACATTCAGTTCTCGTATAATGCCTCCGAGAAGGAATTGGATTACTGGGGTCATTGTGGTGCGTCATCACCGTCTGAAAGTGGAATGTAGAACAGAGGTCCAAAGTGAACTCTAGATATGTGGGCTCGATGATTCTGAAGAATTGGTCCCGAGGATTGGTAGTCAAGAGAGACGTTGGACCTGCTCCAAAGCGGTCCAATCAATACATCTCCCTGTGTCGAGGGTGTAATATCCAGGATTTAGGGGTTATGCGTTTTAGCTCATATCTATGTAGCGGTGTGCTTGTGTGCTGTTTGTATGTGTTTTGGGGGCTTCGGGAACCTTGGGGTATAGGTAGGAGCCTTAGGAAAATGTTTGACTTTAAGCTGATAGGGGAGGAGCTAGGAGCGCTAGGCCTTAAGGAATTTAGGGTGTGGACTATGACACAAGAACTCAGTTGGTAAAGTGGCAAGGGAGGCGCCACTTAGAGCACAGGAGAGTGACGCCTCAGGGGTTGAGAAGGGACCTAGGTTCGAGCACCAAGGGGAGCATTTTAGAGGTTCTTTTTGCGTCAAGGAGAGTGAAGAGTTGGACGGCACAGGGACTCTGAATGGATGAGTGATAGACTTGGTCAATGCATTTGAAAATTTGGCTAAGAAGGAAGATAAGTGTTGACTCATTCAAACTCTTTTGAATGAGAGGAGAAGAGAAGAATTAGGAGAAAAATGTGGGAGAGGGAGAGAAGGGAAGAGGTGGCCGAATGGGGGACTCTGAGAGGGTGCATAATCCGTTTGGGGGAGGCTATGTGTGCCGAAAGCCTAATGTCATCAAAGTGCCAAATCGGTCACTTTCTTTTAGCCAAAACTCAGTTTCTTTCTCTCCTAGTTCTCACTCTTTTCTTTCATAATCAAAACCACAGTGAAAACGACCCTTTTCTCACTTGGTAGACCTTGGCCGAAACTTCAAAAGACCATTAAGGTCACTTGCCTCTCATCTTTCATCTCTCAACTTGTTTTCTTTTAAGCCGAATCTAGTTTCCCCTCCCTAACTTTCTTCCTTGTTTTCTCTTGTGATAGCCGAAACCTCTCTTTCATTCTCACCATTGTCGCAACTCTTAAAATCCCAAACTTCTCTCCATTCTTTTGTTGGAAGCCGAATACACCTATTACTCTAGCCAAAAACCCTTAAGCTTTCATCTTTTCATCTTACCCTGGTTCCATCATCTTTTTATCTCTCTCAATTGAGTTTCTTCCCAAAATCCCCTATAAGCCGAATCTTTATTTGAGTTTCACCATCATACCTTTCTCTTTTGGATTCATCAAAATCGAATAGTACTCTAGCCGAATTCTTCATCTATCGTTCGTAGTCTCTTTTGGTGCATCGACTCTCAAGGGTGGTTGTAAAACCGAATCGGGCTAGTTGCGTGGTAAGGATTTCTTTTTAGACTGATTTCCTTTTATTTTTCCTTCTTGGTCTGTCGAAATCAATGGCTCTAATCCCCTATATCTCTTTGGCTGAAACTATGAAGGTGCGTTCCGGGATTTATTGTAGTCGACGTTAGAGGAGATCTCTCGGGATTTGGCTATTCGAGGTAAGTAAGATATAATATTCGGCCAAGGGTCATATCTTTTATGTGTTAGCCGATTCTAACCATAATGTTATAGGAAGGGGTTCGACAAAGGTAAAGGAGGAGTCTTCGGGATTCGGATCTATTTTGGTGAGGGTGTCAGTGAGGTCGAGAGTGTCGTTCTCCGTGTTCTCAGGTGTGTAACCCCACACTAACTCCCGATAGATTAATAATAATAGTGTTAAATAAGTGTTAACAAGGTTATGAATAAACATGGCTAAGGGTACCATTCAATGGTACAGTGTATTCAGGTACGTTACCCCTTAACACTCGATTAATAATGTTTATAAACATTGGTATGAAAAAGTGAGTAATTTCGTTATGGCCTTGGGGTAAGGTATATTGCATGATATTTGCATGTTTTGTATGATGCATGGGCATATGGGTGATAATGATAAAGGGGAAGTGTTCCAGTGGTTTTACCATATTAATCCGGTGGCTTATGTCACAATATTATGTATCCGGTGACTTTGTCACATTATCTGGTGGCTATGCTACGTTATAAGGGCGATGTGCAGTTGACTACAGTGACTGCCTTCGAGGGTGTGTAGCGGATGGAGGGTCGATTTAGTAATCCCCACGGTGTGATTGGCAGGTACGGGTGGTGTGTAGAGGTTGGATATTTAGGTGGGTTTGGGTTGCATTTTCATTTTATATATATGTGACTTGATATGCTATGATAAGTATGCTATATTATGGGCCTATGGCTGAATATGACTAAAGATGGGCTTTGCCGAAACATTTGAGATTATGGCTGTAATCGATTGGGACTTTGTGTTGGCTGTTACACATAGAGTCTGTTTACTCACCCTTCGTGGGCTAACATTTTGCAGGTGACACTTAGTGCTATGGACTGGGTCAGCGAGGACTATGTGGTGGCCATGCTCAGCGTTTTCGGGTTTCCGTATGGTTGAACTTTGCGTTATCTTTAGCATACTATTTTAATTTTTCATTTTAAATTTTTATTCTCATACGATCAACAACAATCAAGTAATTAAACATTTTTCCCAAGCAACTCCAAACGTTTTATCACCTAATCAACTTACGGTTTTTAACTTAAAAAGCTCTGAAATCGGGCATTTCTTTTAATTTATGAAATATGAAGGAAACGTTTTAATGAAATACAAACTTGGATGACAAATTGGTTTTCAACTCGTTTAAATTTCAAACTTGATTTAGTACTCGACTTATTTTACTAGAACATGAAACAAAACTAAGTTAAGTTTTTCTGAAGTAACATGTCAGATCCGGTCGAGGCTCGTGGGCCGGGTTTGGGGTGTTTTAGAGGGGTCGTGCGCAAAGTATCTTATAAAGATCCTCTTGTGCCCCTGGAAGAAATCGTAAGAATGGGTTGCGCACTTTGATGGATGCTTTGGCTGATGACGAATCGGGTCCCTTTCGTTTTTTGGTACTCGGGACTGCGGTTTTCTTGCCTCGAGATGATGACATTATTTTCCTGGAAATAACATATATGCAATGATTCAAGTAGTGTTTCTATCCAAGACATGTCACATGCAGTTAAGAACTCAACAATGTCAATGATATAACAAGGACACAAATCACAATAAGAATAGTCTAATATTTTGCATAAATATGAATCGTTATTAAATAATGACTAAATTAATCTAATAGTAAGTATAACTAATTTTTGAACAATAATCAATAAACTAGATAAAAACTAACTAAGATTCTAATGATAAATTAGTTCTAAGAAATGTAAAAATGGGGGGTAACCGATGGAGTTACTGGAGAGAAGCGGTGCAGTTGGGAGGAGCATGGGCGCTGAAGGGCGATACATGGGCGTGTGCTGCAAAACAAATGGGGTACACGGCTGTGTCGCATCTGTGGATGGGTGTATATCTTGTCGGCATGGGCGTGGGCTGGTTTCCTATGTGTATGTGGCCAAGAGAAGGAGCTAAGGGGTATGGAGAGTTAAGGGAGAGGAGGATTTTGTTGGTGTTTGGAAATGCGGTGATGGTTTCAGAGAGAAAAACTACTAGGGTTTGAAATGAGGGGGAATTTGGGGAAGATGGGCTTGGTGGTCTTTAAATAGGGAGTGGGGCACACGGTCAGCGGCCATGCCCGTGTTCTCTTTTTCAGCCCATGTTTCTCGAGAATTTTAAATTCAGGTGCATTTATGTAGTATCATATGCCCGTGTCAATTTTTTTACGCCCATGTCAATTTTTTCTACCCTCGTGCTTCGTAAGTCAGTGTCGTCCATGGTCCTAAGGCACGGGCGTGCCTTATGCCCGTGTGTGGTTACTTAGTGTTCACCACGAGTTGGATGCATGAGCGTGTCGAACGCTCGTGTCGATTACTCAGTATCGGCCATGATTGAGCCGCCCAGCCGTGTCTTTTAGTCGGAGCCCGTGTCTTGGGAAAATTTTTATCCTGTTTCTGCACGATTGCTGCCACGCCCGTGTACTCATTCGTCGTGTCCACAAGGCCACGGCCACGGCCGTGTGTAAGGACGTGTGGTACTTAAACCCTTCGCTTAATAAAGTGGTTAGTTTTCTGTTAGGTGCTACGAATCGGAAATATAACTTTTGTGAGGTTAGTGCTCGTTTAAAGTCTTAAGCTAGACTTACCCTGTTTTCATTTCTAAATGAAGGTTCACGGAGCCGAAGCTCCTCTCTCAAATCCCTAAAATTGTCTCCATTATAAATTTTCAGTCGCTGACCATTTACCTTGAATGTGCCACGAGATGGATGAGTTACCTTGATTGTGCCATAGGGAAAAATAGTTTTGATTACGAATGGACCTGACCATCTTGATTTCAGCTTCCCAAGAACAATTTGAGCCTTGAATTGTATAGCAGAACTAAGTCTCCTACTTCGAATTGCTTTGACTGCTTTAAACGAGCATGATGACGTCGCTTTGTCGCCTCCTTATATAATTGTGAGTTCTCATAGGCCTCAGCTCGCCATTCATCTAGCTCGTTCAACTGCATCATCCTCTTTTCACCTGCGGTTTTAAGATCGTAATTCAGGAGTTTTATAGCCCAGAAAGCTTTGTGCTCTAACTCAAATGGTAGATGACAACTTTTTCCGTAGACAAGTTTGTACGAGGACGTTCCTAAGGGAGTTTTAAACGCTGTTCTATAGGTCCATAAAGCATCGTCTACTCTTAATGCCCAATCTTTTCTGTTTGATTCAACCGTTTTCCATAGGATGTGCTTAAGCTCTCGATTCGCTACTTCCACTTGCCCACTGGTTTGAAGGTGATAAGGGGTAGCTATCCTGTGGTGTACTCCATATTTTTCGAAGACCTTATCAAATTGAGTATTACAAAAATGAGTACCCGTATCACTAATAATTGCTCTGGGTGTTTCAAATAGAGAGAACAGTTTCTTAAGAAACTTCACTACTACTCTAGCATCGTTAGTAGGTAAGGCTTCAGCTTCTACCCATCTTGACATGTAATCTACTGCTACTAAGATGTGTTTATTTTCGAATGAACTAGGAAATGGATCCATAAAATCAATACCCTATATGTCGAATATTTTACATGATAGCATATATGTTTGAGGCATTTCATCGCGTTTAGAGATATTACATGTTCTTTGGCATTTATCACATGAAACGACATACCTGTTGGCATATTTAAACAGAGTGGGCCAATAAAAACCTGATTTGAGCATTTTGTGTGATGTCTTAATCCCGCTGTAATGTCCTCCTGAAGGTCCTGAATGGCAATGTTCTAAAATTTTGCTTGCTTCTGCTTTTGTAACACATATTCGGATTACTTGATCTGCACATATACGGAAAAGAAAAGGATCTTTCCGAAAATAGTTTTTCGCGTCAGCAAAGAATCGCTTCTTTTGATGATGTGTTAACCTTTTTGGATGAATGTTAGCAGCTAAATAATTCGCAATATCTGCAAACCAAGGTACCTCAAACTTGGTTATAGAAAAGAATTGTTCTTCAGGAAAGGAGTCGTTTATCTCACTCTCATCTAGTTCTTCGATATGTGTATTTCCAAGCCTAGAAAGGTGATCTGCTGCAAGATTTTCAGCTCCCTTCTTATCTCGAATTTTCAAATCAAATTCCTGTAAGAGTAAGACCCATCGTATGGGTCGAGGTTTTGCATCGGGTTTATTTAAAAGATAACGAAGAGCTGAATGGTCAGTGTAAATGACAACTTTAGATAATTTCAAATACTGTCTAAATTTGTTAAATGCAAAAACTATAGCTAGCAATTCTTTTCCTGTAGTGGTGTAGTTTTCTTGTGCGGGCGTCAATGTTCTGCTAGCATAATAAATTGGCTGAAAATGCTTGTCTCTTCGCTGTCCCAAAACTGCACCTACTGCAAAATCACTCGCATCACACATTAGTTCAAAGGGTAGATTCCAATCATGTGCAATTATAATCGGAGCATTTATTAATTTATCTTTGAAGATATTAAATGCATCTAAACACTCTTGATCAAAATTGAAAGGTACATCTTTTTCTAGTAATTTTGTCAAAGGCTTAGCTATTTTAGAGAAATCTTTAATGAATCTTCTATAAAATCCAGCATGTCCTAAAAAACATCTAATAGCCTTAACTGAACTAGGAGGAGGTAATTTTTCTATAGTTTCAAACTTTGCTTTTTCTACCTCAATCCCTTTACTAGAAATCTTATGTCCTAACACAATCCCTTCTCGAACCATAAAGTGGCATTTTTCCCAATTTAAAACAAGGTTCGTTTCCTCACATCTCATCAGAACTCGCTTTAAATTTTTAAGGCAAAGATGAAAAGAATTACCGAATATCGAAAAGTCATCCATAAATATCTCCATAATGTCTTCCACAAGTTCGTCAAAGATGGCCAGCATGCAGCGCTGAAAAGTAGCAGGAGAATTACACAATCCAAAAGGCATTCTACGATAAGCAAATGTACCGTATGGACATGAAAATGTTGTCTTTTCTTGATCCTCAAGAGCTATTAGGATTTGGAAGTATCCGGAGAGTCCGTCCAAGAAGCAGTAGTACATATGCCAGATAATCTTTCTAATATTTGATCGATAAAGGGAAAAGGAAAGTGATCTTTTTCTGGTGGCATCATTCAGCTTTCTGTAGTCAATACAGACTCTCCAACCTGTGACTGTTCTTGTAGGAATCAATTCATTCTTTTCGTTAGCTACAACAGTCATGCCTCCTTTCTTTGGAACTACCTGCACAGGACTTACCCAAGTACTGTCAGGAATAGGATAAATTATTCCTGCATCTAGAAGTTTAATTCCCTCAGCCTTAACTTCTTTCACGTTGGGGTTCAAACGTCTCTGAGGTTGCACACATGGTTTATACTCATCTTCCATTAGAATTTTGTGGGTGTAAAACGATGGGCTTATTCCTTTAATGTCAGAGATTTTCCAGACTATGGCTTTTTTGTGTTCCCTCAGTACCTGTAGTAACTCATCTTTCTCTTTGGGTTCCAGTTCTGAAGAGATAATTACCGGTAGCATAGAGTTATCCCCAAGGAATGCATATTCTAAGTGTTTTGGTAACTGTTTTAATTCTAATTTGGGCGGCTCATCAATAGAGGGTTTTTGCTTTAGTTCACCGTTGATTTCAATACCCTCTTCTTTTGTCTGTCTAGAAGAAGATGTACTAGAATTCAATTCATCAATATCATCACCTATCCCCTCTCCTTGTGTAAGACATAGTTCCATCGTGTCATTTTGCATGATTTCCTGCAAAAAATCTTGAATAATGTGATCAGTGGCATCAACAAAGTAACAGGAATCATCTTGTTCTCTAGAATATGACATAGCATTGTAAATATGGAAAATAATTTCCTCATTGCCTACCCTTAGCGCAAGTTTACCATCAGCAATATCAATGACAGCCCTAACAGTAGCTAAAAAGGGTCGTCCCAAAATTAAAGGCACCTCTACGTCCTCATTCATGTCAAGCACAACAAAATCAACAGGAAATATAAATTTATCAACTTTTACTAGAATATCATAGACAATTCCCCTAGGATATTTAACAGATCTATCAGCTAACTGAATACTCATCCTAGTGGGTTTAGGTTCCCCGAGGCCAAGTTGCTTAAACATTCTATAAGGCATTAAATTAATACTGGCACCTAGATCAGCAAGTGCTTTCTCTATGTTCAAACTACCAATTAAATAGGGAATAGTGAAGCTTGCTGGATCTTTCAATTTGGTTGGCAGCTTGTTTTGGAGGATGGCTGAACATTCTTCATTAAGTTCTACTATTGATATCTCTTTAAACTTCGTTTTATTTGTTAGAGGCTCTTTTAGGAATTTTGCATATGTCGGCATCTGTGAAATAGCTTCAACAAAAGGTAAGTTAATATGTAACTGTTTAAAAAGTTCAAGAAATTTACCGTATTGTGCGTCTAAGCGATCTTTCCTCAACTTTGTCGGATATGGGATGGATGGCTTAAATTCTTCACGTGCCAGTGTTACTTTCTCGATTTCCTTATTTTTTTCATTATCAGTTTCTTGTGGTATCTTCTTTTTCGCTTCAATCAATTCCTTCCCACTCCTTAATGTTAATGCCTTCACTTGCTCTTGAGGTTGTTCTGATGTGATCTTGGTAAGTTGTCTTAATTGGTTCTTGATTCCTTGAATCGGTGCTTGTTGATTTTTAAGAATTGTCTCGATGTTTTGGAAACTTGTTTCTGACACTGCTATGAAATTTGTCAGCATCTTCTCAAGGTTCGGCTTCTTTTCCTGTGGGTAAGGCTACTGTTGGAAGTTTTGAGGGGGTTGTTGTCTCTGATTTCCTTGACCGCCCCATGAAAAATTGGGGTGGTTCCTCCAACCTGGATTGTAAGTATTACTATAAAGGTTATTTTGAGATTTGAAATTGTTACCCATATAGTGAACTTGCTCATTTTCAGCGCTCGGATTTTAAGATGGATAGTCTGTGTTGTTCATCCCTCCTCCATTCGTGTCGCACTGCTTAACTGGATGTACCTGCAAAGAACCACATAAACCATCAACCTTTTTATTTAACATGTCTACCTAATTTGATAGCATGGATACTGCGTCGAGGTTGAAAACACTGGCTGCTTTTGTTGTCTTTGTCCTTGTGACTTGCCACTGATAGTTATTCAGTGACATCTCTTCAATGAATTCATAGGCAGCCTCATGTGTTTTATTATTCAATGTTCCGCCGGCGGCTAAATCGATCAATTGCCTCGTTGAAGGGTTTACCCCGTTGAAAAAAGTTTGGACATGTAGCCACAAGGGTAATCCATGGTGTGGACATCTTCTCAATAGATCTTTGTATCTCTCCCATGCGTCGTAAAATGTCTCTAAATCCATCTACATAAAAGAAGAGATATTATTCCTCAACTTGGCTGTTTTAGTCAGCGAAAAATATTTCAATAAAAATTTTTCGGTCATCTGATCCCGTGTAGTGATTGATCCTCATGGAAGAGAATGCAACCACTGTTTGGCTTTATTTCTGAAAGAAAAGGGAAATAACCAAAGACGGATGGCATCATCAGAAACGCCATTTATTTTGAAGGTATCAAAGAATTCCAGAAAATTCGCTAGGTGTGTGTTAGGATCCTCAACCTGCAAACCATCAAACTGAACAAACTGTTGTATCATCTGTATAGTGTTAGGTTTTAGTTCAAAATTATTTTCAGCAATAGTAGGCCTAACAATACTTGACACAATTCCTGTTAATTTAGGTTTAGCATAATCATACATAGTTCGAGGAGCATGATGTTTGGCTGCTTCTAGAGGTAGGGGATTATTCTCAGCCATCTCTTCGGTGGTATTGATTTCGACTTCTTGCTCTTCTTCTATGTAGTTTAAGCTTCACCTTATTTCTCTACGATTTCTATGAACATTACCTTCAATATCACTCTCGTAAAGTAGGGTCCTGTCGGCTTCCTTCTAGTCATAAACTAGAGGTACCTGCCAGAAGAAAAGAAGAAAAGTGAGAAAAGTAATAATTTTAATTGTAAAAATAAAATAATATAATATGGCTAAGGTAATAAAAATTAAGCGTTCTTAATATTTCAGTTCCCCAACAACGGCGCCAAAAACTTGATCGTGTGTCAGAGTCTTAAGAATTTATAAAAAGAATGACCGAGCCTAGAAACTAACCGTGATAAATGAGTTGAGGCAAGTGCACCTATCGAACAGTAGTATAGCTTAGCGGCAAGACTGGATTGTCGAACCCAAAGGAACCAAAAGTACTAATACTAACTTTCTTTTTATTATTTAGCCTAAGAATTAAAGGAATTTTTATCTAATCAAAAATTAACTAACAACTAAGCTAAAGATGCAAAGACAAAGAGAATGAATTGGGGAAAATAACTTTGGGAAAAACCAATTGATTAAGACAATACCCGAGGAAGAATCCACCTAGACTTCACTTGTTATCTAACTATGAACCAGATGATTTATTCACTTGACTTGATCCGTAGGATTCCCTAATGTATATTAATCCCTTTCTCGAGGCAACTAACGTCTAAGCCTAGGTTGATTAATTGAAATCTCTTTCTAATTAAAACCCCTAGAATTGCATTAGCTCGATCTATGGACTCCCATATTAGGTTTGACCCTAATCCGGCAGATTTTTGTCACCCTATGTCTAGGCGCGCGAGCAATTCCGCTAACTATGCTGGATCTACTCTTAGGCAGGGTCTATTCCTCCTCCACCTAAGCACAACAGTACTTGAATCAATATTCCAGAAATATCAACACTAGAATTAAGAACACATAGTTAAGAACAAATCAAGTATTTATCATATAGTTCTGCAAACGATAACAAGATTTACCTAGGTTTCATCCCCCTCAAGTATATGAGGGTTTAGTTCATAATCATAAAAGAATACATCTCAAAAGCAAAGATAAAACAAAACATAAGAAAACCCTAAAACCCCCTGAAGGAATTGAAGGAGAGATCCTCTGTCTTGAGTATAACTCCGGCTTCTTAAGATGAATCAACTGGATTTTTTCGAGTAAATTCCACAATTCTGGCTTCTCTGGCTCGGCTCCTTGGCCTAGCTGGACGCCTCCTGAAGGTTGGCCTCTAGGGTGTTTATATAGGCTTTTGGAATGACTTTCTTTGCCTCTAAGTACCCTAATTCGACTAAAACTCTTCTTTCTAACGCCAGGGAAACGCCCATGGCACACGCCTGTGTGAATCGTGGCTAGGCCCTGTTCGAGACTATTGATGAGGCACGGCCATGTGGTCTTAGGCCCAAGTTGTGTTGATTTCATGATATGGCCCATTTACTCTATTTTGGGCTCGTTTCTCGTTCTTTTCATCCTTCGATGCTCTTCTGAGTATAAAACATGAAAACAAAAGATTAAGAGCACCAAATTACATAATTCAAGGCTTAAATAATCCAGAAGTATGCTAAATATGAGATTAAAATATGTTCATAATACCGTTTATCAATGGGGCCAAATGGGACTCTAGAGGAAGGGAGTTTCGGCTGTTGGCTATAAGAGGAGGGTGTCGAATCCCTTTCTGAGGTTCTTGGAATTTTGTTTTTCTCCCCCGTAGCCGAATTCTTCCAATTGTCGAAGAAAACCCCCATTACTCCTTTGCCGAAAGTTTGGTTTCCTCTCTAGCCAAATTCCCCATACCTTCTCTTCTTAAAGTCCTTCTCTTGTCCACCTTTAGTTCTAGACGATCACTTTTCCTCTTCTTCTCCTTAGTGGTGCCGAATTTTCTCTGTCACCATACTAATTTCAAAAGCCAAATTTAAGCTGCAAGAACAAAGGAGGATTTCGATAAGTGCTTAGTTGATCTTTTTAGTGAGTTTTGATAAAAGCTGAAGGGCTATCTAACCCCTCCTTGTCGTTAACTTTGTATTAACAAGGGTAAGGTTCAACAATCACAAACGTGGTAGGTAAGGATCGTTCGCAAGAGGTAAGTGCACTCGTCCCGATGGTGGTTTAGTAAATGGTCGAATGTATTATGGCTCATAGGGGCGACTTATGTGGAATATGGGTCACTTGATTTTGAGGATATATTTTTGGGTGCAGATCTAGAGGATAATCGCAAATAGTAGCTAAGGAAAGGCTACTAGGACGTGTGTGTAACACCCCGAATTTAGGCCTAGTAGATTTGGGCCTATTGGGTTGTAACTCCCTAAAAATCCCAAAACTATAATTTCTATGCATTTAAGTTGGTATGTATGTGTAGCACTTAGAATATTAATTTTAAGGTATTATCGGGATAATTTGCATTCTTAGAGATAGGGGAGACCATAGGAAAATAATTAATTTTATTGCTTTAGTGGACCCTAGTATCAGGCAATAGGCCTCTTAAGTAGAGTAGGAGCAAATAGGACACAAAGGGGCTTGTGGTCCAGTGGAAAGTGGCGTCATTTGGGAGCTATGAGGTGGCGTGTGTGAAAGCTGAAAGGGTCCAAGGTTCGAGCAGGAGGAGTGCATTTTGGAGTGTTTTATTTTGCATAGGTGGACGGCAAGTGGTGTGTTGGTTTGGTACTCTTGCCGTGGAGAGTTTGAAGTAAGCAGGACTGATGGATGTGGAGGAGTTTTCAGATAAGATTATGTTATTATCGGAGAGAAAAGTTAGGAGATGGGGAGTAAGGATATCATGGTGCTGAATGGGACTCTAAGGGAGGGGAGTGTTCGGCCCGTGGCTTTAAAAGGAGAGGGGGTCGAATGCTTTAAAGGTTCTTTGAGCAGTCTCTAGTTTTTATTCTCCCCCTCAAACGGTTTCTCCCTTTTTGCCGAATTTTCACTAAGTCAAATTCCCTTCATTGCCGAATTTGCTATATCCTTCTTTGCCGAATCTCTACTCTTGTCGAACCCTTGTTGTTGTTCCTTCACCTCAATCGATTGTTATCTACTCTTAGTCATGTTGGAAGTCGAATCTTGTTCAGTAGATATCTAAGTCGCAGGATCAAAGGAGAATTTCAGTAAGTGCTTAGTTGAACTTTTTAGTGTGTTTTGTTAAAAGCCGAAGGGCTATCTAACCCCTCCTTCTCATTAAATTGTATTAACAAGGGTAAGGCTCAACAATCGCAAGCGTGGTAAGTAAGGATTACTAAGAAGGTGGTAACTGTTCTCAACTTAGTCATGGTTTAGTAAATGGCCGAATCTAATGTGGCTCATAGGGGTGACTTGTGTGCAATATGGGTCACTTGGTTTTGATGATATAGGTGTTTGGGTGCTGATCTAGAGGATAGTCGCAAATAGTAGCAAAAGAAGGGCTACTAGAACGTGAGGCACACTGTAAGGGTACGGTGAGGTTTTGGTTTTTGATAAGTATGTGTTAAAGCTTTGCGTAATCGCTAGTAATGTCAATTGTAGGTTTGTGACTAAAGGTTTGTGACTAAAGGGTACAAACACTAGACACACGATATCGGCATCGCTGAAAAGCCGAAAAGCCGAAAGTGGCTAAATGGGCATGCCGAATTTTGGGGGCCCAAAACGAAAATGGTTGACATGTGAGCATGAATAATGAATTGGCATGAATGATTGTATGATTGGATCGTAATTGAGCCCAATGGGCTGTATGACATGAATTGGGCTTTATGAGGACGTAGGCAAGTATGCTAGGGTTAATGGACTTTAGGCCTATTCTGAACAATTCTGAAATTTCATAAGACTTAATCTAATTAAACATGTCCATGAACAAGTCACTAGGTTAGAGTGTGGCAATGGACATACGCATGTCTAGGATTGGATCTAGGGAGAGCTTGGTACTTAAGCAGTCCTAGTGGCCCACCTCTTCTTCACTAGAATCCTACCTGATGCGTAGTGTCTGTTCACTTTAGCCGCGAGGACTTGTCGATGGGCCAAAGTTCATAACTAAAACCTGAGAGTGACCAAAAACCCCTAGATTTGTAAAATTACTAAAAACCCCTAGATTTGTAAAATTACCAAAAACCCCTAGATTTGTAAAATCACTAAAATAGCCCTAAATTATGAAATTACCGAGATAACCTTATCTTGCCAAATTACCAAAATACCCCTATAGGGTAGAATTACGAAAATACCCTTGGGTAGTGAAATGATGAAAATACCTCTATGTCACGAATATGAGTTTGTGGATGTTACTTGTAACGACCCGAATTTGGGCCTAGTAGAATTGGGCCCATTGGGCCTTAGGCGTGGGAGCGTTTAAAATTTTTGAGAACATGAGAACGACATTTATGCAAGTTGGACCTATTAGGTGATGATTTTGGAAGGTTAGGGGGCTTCCATGAAGTCCCGAGATCAAACTTGGGCTTTAGGAAAATTTTGGTTTTAAGTGAATAAAACCCTAGGAGTTAGTAAGTAGGCTTTAAGAATAAAATGTGGAGAAAAATCACACAAAAAGGGGTTGCGGTCTAGTGGCAAATGGTGCCACATAAGAGACAAGGGAATGACGCCACAAGGAAGCAAGGGGTCTAAGGTTCAAGTCTTGGTGCTTGTATTTTGATTTTCTTTTTAAGTGACCTTGGACTTTGGCCCATAGATTTATATTTAGCTGCGCATGATATTAGACACAAGAGGAGCTGGTGGCTTAGTGGCAAGTGGCGTGAATTGGCTAATGGGAGAGCCTGCGTTCGAATCTCATGACAAGCAAGGGAGTATTTATTTTGCGGATTGGATGGCCAGAGTTTGTGTTGGATTTAAACTCTACTGAAGAAGGGATCCTACATCGGAAAGCTAGCAAGAGGGAAGGTAAGAAGCTGGCTATATATAGAGCTGTTTATGAGGAGAGGAAGCATATCTTGGTGGACGTTTGGGCATAGGAGCATTGGGAGTGCGAATTAGCTTCAAACTCCCATCAGGTGTGTATTTTACCCTACTCTAGCTGTAAAGTGGCAAATGTCGAAATGCAGGTCACACGACGATGGTAGCCACACGAGTGTGCGAGCGCACGTGTGGGAGCTTCGACGCAATAGTCGAGGCCACCATGAGTATATTCTTGTGGGCCGATGTTGTTTGGGCCACGAACGGGGCCAAGTGGGCCCAATGGGCCCGTGGGCCCATATAAATAAGTTGTATGATTGTGTAGTAGATGTTGGATTAGACTATGTGAATCTCATATCTGTGGCTAGATTTGGGCTAAATGGGCCACACGAGCGTGTGGGCTCATTTGGGTCGAGAATGGGCCTTAGGCCCATTCGCATCATTATCTCTATTTAGAATGCTTGAGCCGCTCGAGGCAACTGTAGACCTTCTGAGGGGTTGACAAAATTACTAAAATACCCTTGGGTTGCAAAATTACTGAAATACCCTTTGGTTGCAAAATTACTAAAATACCTTGGGTTACGAAATTACTAAAATACCCTTGTGTTGTGAAATTACTGAAATACCCTTGGGTTGCGAAATTACTGAAATACCCCTGGATTGTGAAATTACCTAAATAACCTCAGTGGGTAGAATGATCATAATACCCTTTATTGTGGTTGAATATCGTGTGTATGATTTTATTACACTTATGTATGTTGATACGTTGCATTTTATCATGTCGCATGGGGCGGGATAATGACTGAAGAGCAGTGTAGCCTGGTGGCTCTGCCACATACTATTTTAGTGGCTATGCGACATATATATACATAATTATGACTCTGGTGGCTCAGCCACAAATATTCTGTGATTAGCAGCTTGTCTGCAATATTGGTGTGTTTGGCGGGGTGGGTTGATTTGATCCCCACAGGTGTGATTGGCTAGTACGGAGGTGTGTTTGGTTGGATTGGGTTGGGTTGCATTACATTCTTTGCATCCCATCATTGTATTACCATGATTATAGGGCTTAGGCCCAGTTGATGTCTTTTGGGCTCGGGCCCAGTTAATGTCGGTTTAGGGGATTACACACTGAGTTCTTGTAACTCACCCCTTTTCCCTTAACCTTGTAGGTAATTCCCGGCGGTAGAGGATTTGGAGCCGTGGATGACTCGGTGGAGGCCATACATCGGAGACATTGCTCGCAAACTTTAGTAAATTTCCATTTTGCTTCATTTTTAAGATTATTTATTTTGGGTTGATATTTTGTAATAAGGCCATTGGTATATATTTTTTTTCTTTTAACCTTTCAATTATAACTGTTAAACTTATAAAAACGGGGTTTTCATAAAACATTAACAACTGTTTTCTAAAATATCACGTTTTAGCAACTATTCAAGTTTGATTTTCACAACAAAAATTGTTTTTCAAAATAATAACAACTTTATAAAAATGGACATTAAGAAAATCGTGTTTTTACAAACAAACAATGAAACTTGGAGTTTCACAAAGAGATGCAACATTTCATCGATCGCTTAGATTTTCAACTACCTTTTGATGTGACATGCTAGATCTGGCCATAACGTCTAGGCCGGGTTTGGGGTGTTACATTACTCATGTGTTTGATGCATTCATATGATATTTTGCTTAGGATGCATATTTGTGGGGATTATGGTACGGAGAAAGATTTAAGGATCGCATAGTCGCTTGACGACCAAGGATCCACTGGAGGCTTTAAGCCCATTATATGATTAGCAGCTTTGCTGCAACGCTGAGTAGTGTCCCTGTGAGTGCTACCTTTGGTGTGTAAATGATGGATGGGTTGATTTAGAAATCCCCACAGGTGTGTAATACTTGGAAGGGAAATGGTGTGTGTAGCGGATGGATTTTTCTGAAGGGTTTTGTATTATCTTGTTGGTATATGATACGATATGATATGATATGAGGTCATTATGGGCTAAGGCCCAGGACCACTGATTTTGATAGGGCTTAGGCCCAATATGAATATTTGTATGTGATTTAATTGCCAAGGGTTGTACACACTGAGTTTCGAAACTCACACCCTTTTATTTGATGTTTCAGGTGATCCTGAATAGACGACTCGGCATGGGAGAGGACTCGGAGATGGCCACACTACACGCTGATCAGATGTTTTCAATCTGTTCAAATGAATTTATTTTAAATACTTTGTTTTTCATTAAATTGTAATAAGGCCATGAATCTCCTAATTGACTTTAGATTTTGGGTTTTATTATTATTGTTTCAACTATCCAATTAATAAACTTAAATAAAATTTCTAAAGTTAACATGGTTTTCGAAATAAACATATGAATGTTTTCCTAAAATATGGGCTTTTCATCTTAACACGATACAAGGGTTTTGGGCTGTTGGGCCTTAAATGGTTAATTAGTAAAATCATTTTGAAGTGTGCCTTTAATGTGACATTCCAAATTCGGGCCTAAGCTCTAGGCCGGGTTTGGGGTGTTACATTTAGTGGTATCAGAGCCCGGTTGTAAAGCTCGTGCTGTGAAATGGGCCTTAGATTTTGGGTTTTAAAAGGTTTTACAGGATTCTTGAAGTATGGTTCACCGAGCCCTCGACGTCGAGCCAAGTAAGTTTTCTGTACTACATTTGTTTGAATTACGGAACTATAGAGATAATGGGCTACTTAAAATAGGCTTTTAGAGACTAAAGCCCGTACGAAACTTAAGCCTATAGTGGATTCTTTACCGCGTAATAACTTTAAAAAAAACATGTTATTCGCATAAAACATGTGCCCTAAACAAGTGGAACTATGTACTAATTTCATAAAATTTTTAATTCAGAAATATGCAACGATGAGCGCTAGAAGAGGTGCAAGAGGCCGCGGCAGAGGCCGTGGAAATGTTAGGGCAGGGTCGTCCGAGCCAGGCCGTATGCCCAGCATTGGAGTAGGGGAGGCTCCGGCCTCACTAGTAGCTGAAAGGGTAGCATATGAATGGGCTGCCGCTACGGAAGATGCCGTATCGTAGGCCATGTTAAGGATCTTAGAAAGGGTCGTTGGGCCCAATAATGGTACGGGGAGTTGAGGGTCGATTGTGGAGCGACTCTGAGCTAATGGGGCTGATATTTTCAAAGGAGTAGCGGGGGTGGCCCCGATTGTGGCAGAGTATTGGTTGGAACCTACTAAAAGAATAATGGACGACCTAGATTGCACGGCTGAACAAAAGTTGAAAGGAGCAATATCCCTACTTAAGGAAGAAGCCTATCAGTGGTGGTTGACCGTAAAAGAGGGCAACCAACCGGAGCATATCACTTTGGAGTTCTACAAATCGGCATTTTAAAGGAAATACATTGGAGCGGCATATGTGGATGCACGAAGGAAGGAGTTTTTGAGTCTGACTCAGGGAGATAAGCCAGTAGCAGAGTACGAGGCTGAGTTTTTGCATCTCAGTCGATATGCCAAGGGGATAGTAGCAACAGAGTATGAAAGATGCATACGGTTCGAGGATGGATTAAGGGATAGCCTTAGGGTACTGATAGCTCCACAGAGGGAGCGCGATTTTGCGGTTTTGGTGGAGAGAGCAAAAATACCAGAGGAGGTAAAGAGCATGGAGCGCCACAATCGAGAGAAAGAGAAGGGTAAGAACAAGCGAAATGTGGAACCTACGTGAGTAAAACAGAGGCCCATGAGGAGAGCCAAAGTGAATGGGCCGGTTAGAGTTGTGGCCCTGTTGCTACTGTTAATAACGGAATACCACTTTGTGCTGAATATGGGAGAAGGCATTCGGACGAATGTTGGAGGAGGATGGGAGCATGTTTGGGCTGTGGATCGATGAAGCATAGGGTTAGGCAGTGCCCGAGAAGGCTAGATCAGGAGCTAGTCGATGGTAGAGGTAATTTTTAGCCTCAGAGGGTTGGTCAACAACCACTAAGGGCCGTGGACAATCCAGGGGCAATAATGGTAATGAACGTGGTCGTTGAGCACCAGGTAGAGGTGCAGGTTATGCTGAGGTGAGCCAGCCAGCTTCGGTCTATGCAGCACGTCGCCAAGGGGACGAAGACGCTCCAGATACGAATAATGGTCCGTACCCTACCGTAGTATACTGAGTGTTTATTTTTAGAATTATAGTGCATAGCGAAAGCGTAGTGGTAAGACTTGGGTAGTACAATTGATATTTAGTTGGAAATTTCGAGGACAAAATTTCTTTAAGGAGGGTAGAATTGTAATGCCCCAAATTTGAGCCTAGTAGATTTGGGCCTATTGGGTTGTAACGCCCCAAAAATCTCGAAACTCTAATTTCTATGCATTTAAGTTAGTATGTATGTGTAGCACTTAGAATATTAATTTTAAGGTATTATCGGGATAATTTGCAGCCTTAGAGATAGGGGAGACCATAGGAAAAAAATTATTTTTCTTGCTTTATTGGACCCTAGTCTCAGGCATTAGGCCTCTTAAGTAGAGTAAGAGAAAATAGGACACAAAGGGGCTTGTGGTCCAGTGGAAAGTGGCGTCACCTGGGAACTATGAGGTGGCATGTGTGAAAGCTGAAGAGGTCCAAGTTTCGAGCAAGAGGAGTGCATTTTGGAGTGTTTTATTTTGCATAGGTGGACGACAAGAGTTGTGTTGGTTTGGTACTCTTGCCGTGGAGAGTTTGAAGTAAGAATGATTAATGGATGTGGAGGAGTTTTCAAATAAGATTAAGGTATTATCGGAGAGAAAAGTTAGGAGGTGGGGAGAGTAAGGATACGATGGTGTCGAATGGGACTCTAAGGAAGGGGAGTATTCAGCCTGTGGTTTTAAAAGGAGAGGGGGATGAATGCTTGAAAGGTTTTTTGAGCATTCTCTAGTTTTTATTCTCCCTCTCAAACGCTTTCTCCCTTTTTGCTGAATTTTTGCTAAGTCAAATTCCCTTCATTGCTGAATTTACTATCATCCTTCTTTTGCCAAATCTCTACTCTTGCCTAACCCTTGTTGTTGTTCCTCCACCTCAATCGATTGTTATCTACTCTTAGTCATGTTGGAAGCCAAATCTTGTTTAGTAGATATCTAAGCCGCAGGATCAAAGGAGAATTTTGGTAAGTGATTAGTTGAACTTTTTAGTT
The DNA here is from genome assembly GCA_005393395.2 of Gossypium australe. Classification (NCBI taxonomy): domain Eukaryota; kingdom Viridiplantae; phylum Streptophyta; class Magnoliopsida; order Malvales; family Malvaceae; genus Gossypium; species Gossypium australe. Next base: position 50,243,504 of record CM016626.1, read on the forward strand.
TGTTTTGTTAAAAGCCGAAGGGCTATCTAACCCCTCCTTGTTGTTAACTTGTATTAACAAGGGTAAGGCTCAACAATCGCAAGCGTGGTAGGTAAGGATTGCTAAGAATGTGGTAATTGTTCTCAACTCAATCATGGTTTAGTAAATGGCAGAATCTAATGTGGCTCATAGGGGTGACTTGTGTGCAATATGGGTCACTTGGTTTTGACGATATAGGTGTTTGGGTGCAGATCTAGAGGATAGTCGCAAATAGTAGCAAAGGAAGGGCTACTAGAATGTGAGGCACATGGTAAGGGTACGGTGAGGATTCAGTGTTTGATAAGTATGTGTTAAAGCTTTGGTTAATCGCTAGTAATGTTGATTATAGGTTCGTGACTAAAGGGTTTGCAGCACGCGAGGTTACCAAGGTGTGTACAAACACTACACACACGATATCGACAACGCCAAAAAGCCAAAAAGCCGAATGTGGCTAAATGGTCCTGTCGAACTTTGGGGGCCCAAAATGAAAATGGTTGATATATGAGCATGAATAATGAATTGGCATGAATTATTGTATGATTGGATCGTAATTGAGCCCAATGGGTTATATGACATGAAATGGGCTTTTTGAGGACGTAGGCAAGTATGCCAGGGTTAATGGACTTTAGGCCTAGTTTGAACAACTCTGAAATTTCATAAGATTTAATCTAATTAAACATGTCCATGAACAAGTCATTGGGTTAGAGTGTGGCAACGGACATACGCATGTCTAGGATTGGATCTAGGGAGAGCTTGGTACTTAAGCGGTCCTAGTGCCCACCTCCTCTTCTCTGGAATCCTACCTGGTTCGTAGTGTCTGTTCGCTTTAGCCACGAGGACTTGTTGATGGGCCAAAGTTCATAACTAAAACCCGAGAGGGAGCAAAAACCCCTAGATTTGTAAAATTACTAAAAACCCCTAGATTTGTAAAATTACCAAAAACCCCTAGATTTGTAAAATCACTAAAATAGCCCCAAATTGTGAAATTACCGAGATACCCCTATCTTGCCAAATACCAAAATACCCCTGTAGGGTAGAATTATGAAAATACCCCTGGGTAGTGAAATGACGAAAATACCCCTATGTGACGAATATGAGTTTGTGGATTTTACTCATGTGTTTGATGTATTCATATGATATTCTACTTAGGATGCATATGGATGGGGATTATGGTATGGAGGAAGATTTGAGGATCGCATGGTCGCTTGACGACCATGGATCCACCGGAGGCTTCAGGCCCATTATATGATTAGCAGCTTTGCTGCAAGATTGAGTAGTTTCGCTGTGAGTGCTACCTTTGGTGTGTAGAGGATTGATAGGTTGATTTAGAAATCCCCACAGGTGTGTAATGGTTGGAAGGGAAATGGTGTGTGTAGCGGATGGATTTTTTGGAAGGGTTTTGCATTATCTTGTTGGTGTATGATACGATATGATATGATATGAGGTCATTATGGGCTACGGCCCAGGACCACTGATTTTGATCGGGCTTAGGCCCAATGTGAATATTTATATGTGATTTAATTGCCAAGGGTTGTACACACTAGGTTTCGAAACTCACACCCTTCTATTTGATGTTTCAGGTGATCCTAAATAGATGGCTCGGCGTGGGAGAGGACTCGGAGATGGCTACACCACAAGCTGATCAGATGTTTTCAATCTGTTCAAATGAATTTATTTTCAATACTTTGTTTTTCATTAAATTGTAATAAGGCCATGTATCTCCTAATTGACTTTAGATTTTGGGTTTTATTATTATTATTTCAACTATCCAGATAACTTAAATAAAATTTCTAAAGTTAACATGGTTTTCGAAATAAACATATGAATGTTTTCCTAAAATATGGGCTTTTCATCTTAACACGATACAAGGGTTTTGGGCTTTTGGGCCTTAAAAGCTTAATTAGTAAAATCGTTTTGAAGTGTGCCTTTAATGTGACATTCCGGATTTGGGCCTAACTTCTAGGCCGGGTTTGGGGTGTTACAGTGTGGCACATGTTAAGGTTACGGTGAGGTTTCGGTTTCTGATAAAGTGTACATTAAGTTATGATTAATCGTTAGGTGTTGTCAATTGTAGGTTCATGATTAAGGGGTTTGCAGCATGCATGGTTACCAGGTGTGTACAAATACTATGCCCACACGAATCCGGCAATGCCGAAAAGCCGAAAAGCCAAAAGCGGCTAAATGGACCTGGTGGGCCTGAGGCTAAGTTTGATGAAATGGATTAATTTGAGTATATGAATCGGGTTAGGCATGCATGTACATGATCTGGATTTGTTTTGGGCCTAATGGGCCATATGATTGAGATTTGGGCCTAGTGGGCCATAAGAATGTGATATGGCCATTATGGGTTATATGAACGTGAAATGGGTTGATGGGCTTTATAGGGACGTAGACTAGTGTCTGTTCACTTTAGCCGCAAGGACTTGTTAATGGGCCAAAGTTCATAACTAAAACCCGAGAGGGACCAAATACCCCTAGGTTTGTACAATTACTAAAATACCCCTGATTTGTAAAAATTACCAAAATACCCTTAGTTTGAAAATTACCAAAACATCCTTAGATTTATAAAATCACTAAAATAGCCCCGAATTGTGAAATTACTAGAATACCCTTGGTTTGTAGAATTACCAAAACATCACTGATTTACAAAATTCCCAAGGTACCTCTGTTTTGCAAAATTACCTAAATACCCTGTAGAGTATATTTACAGAAATAACCTTGGGTTGTGAAATGATGAAAATACCCTATGTGATGAGTATGAGTTTTGTGGATGTTACTCATGTGCATGTTGCATTCATATGATATTCTATTTAGTATGCATATGGGTGGGAATTATGGTACGGAGGAAGATTTGAGGATCGCATAGTCGCTTGATGACCCTGGATCCACCAGAGGCTTTAAGCCCATTATATGATTAGCAGCTTTGCTGCAACGTTGAGTAGTGCCACTGTGAGTGCTACCTTTGGTGTGTACAGGATGGGTGGGTCGATTTAGAAATCCCCATAGCTGTGTAGGGTTGGAAGGGAAGTGGTGTGTGTAGTGGATGGATTTTTGGGGAGGGTTTTGCATTACCTTGTTTTGCATATGATATGATATGATGTGATGTGATATGCGGTCATCGTGGGCCAAGGCCCAAGACCATCGATTTTGATAGGGCTTTGGCCCAATGTGAATATTTGTATGTTGATTTGATTGCCAAGGGTTGTACACACTGAGTTTTGAAACTCACACCCTTTATTTAATGCTTCAGGTGATCCTCAATAGACGACTCGACGTGGGAAGGGACTCGGAGATGGCCACACTACGAGAAGTTTAAATTTTGTTTTTTTCTGGTTTTTGTTTCAAAAAAAAAACATGGTTTTTAATTGCTTATTTTAGTTGGATGTAATAAGGCCTTGTACTCCGATTTGACTTTAGATTTTGGGTTGTTGTTTTCATCTGTTTTCTTAAATATTAAGCCTAAGTAAATTTCGTATGTTTTAAACTTGGTTTCTGAAGTACTTAAAACTATAAAAATGGGTTTTTATTATTACTTAACAAGTCTCAAGGATGAAAGGGCTTTTGGGCCTTAAATTGTTAATTTGCAAAATCATTTTGAATTGTGCCTTTAATATGACATTCCGGATTCGGGCCTAACTTCTAGGCCGGGTTTGGGGTGTTACACAAGTATTCATATGGCACCTTTTGAAGCATTATATGGTAGGAAGTGTAGAACTCCTTCATGTTGGATAGAATTAGACGAGAGGTGAATTACTGGGCCATATTTAGTTCGTGAGACTGAGGAGGAGGTAAAAATATTTTTTGACCATTGGAAAGTAGCATCAAACAGGCAAAAAGCTTATGCGGATTTGAAACGTTGAGATATTAAGTTTCAAGTTGGTGATAAGGTATTTTTGAAGGGTTCACCGTGGAAGAAAGTTTTGAGATTTGATAGGAAGGGTAAGTTAAGTTGAAGACACATTTGACCTTATGAAGTTGTTGAGAAGATAGGTCTGATACCTTATTGTCTCAAGTTGCCACCAGAGCTTGAAAGAATTCATGATGTTTTCCATGTGTCTATGTTAAGGAAGTATCATTTTGATTCGTCGCATTTAGTTCCGGTTGAGGAAACTGACTTCTGTGATGATATTTCTTATGTTGAAGAACCAATTGAGATTTTAGATTATGAAGTGAAAGTGTTGCAAAACAAAAGAGTCCCTTGGTTAAAGTTTAGTGGCGCAACCAGAAAGTGGAAGAGGCTACTTGGGAAATTGAGGAAATGATGAGATGCCAATATCCTTATTTGTTTCGCTCAGGTAATTTTGAGGACAAAATTCTTTTTAGAGGGGGATAATTGTAACACCCCAAAATAGGGCCTAGGAGTTTTAGGGGTATTTTAGGAATTTTGGCCTATATGCGTTCGAAATTTAGTAGGGTTGGTACTTGATAGTGTTTTCAGCTATGGCACCTTAATTGTCAAATCAATTTTTGAAAAAGTGTTCTAGAAATCCTTAATCTTGAAAAAATAATTTATTTGTAACAAAGTCTAAATAGTAGGACATTTATGTTGTAGTTTTACCATTTTGTAAAATTGAACCTATTTCTTCCCCATCAACATGTTTTTCATGTATGTTTCTTTTTCTTTCAAACTTGTGCCGCCCCTTGCTATAACCTTAGCTAGTCCATTGATTTTTTAGTTCCAACATACAGTACATTGATTTCTTATTCTTAAGTCATCTACCATAAAAAAGCCCAAGAAAAACACCCAAAACTCCATAGATTTCACCATCTTCTTCAAACGTGGGTTTTCTAAATTTTCGTCAAAACTTGTTCATCCCTTCAACAGAGGTAATCATTCATGAATCCATTGGTTTTAATGTTATTTATCTTCTAAAACTGAATTATTAGCCCTCGAATTGCATATTTTAAATAAAAGCCAAAAATTGAACCATTAATGGTGGATTTCTAAATTTCGAGTCAAAACCTGGTTTCAAAGTGTTTTTCAACTTGTTTTAGCATGATTAGAAGATTTTTAAACTTATCTTGAAATTTTGTTAATCATGTCTCATGTTTTAATGAATTTTTTGAAAATTGCCTAAAAGATGTTGAAAAATGTCAATAACATGAATTAAGGAGATTTGTCTTGTTTGAAGGTTGTGAATTAGGTGTAGATGATTAAGAAGATGAACAGAACTGATTTAAGCAAAAAGGTTGAGTATAGATCGAGATATTAGTATATAAAGTTTGTTATGCTAATAGTTTAAGTCACATAAGAGCTTAGCTTAAAGCATGTATTTTAGTTGGTTTGAGTGGATTCTTGGTTGATATTTGACTATGGTTATTGTATGATTCATGTATGTAAAGCTTCAGATTTGTTAGAGCTTGCTATGAGCTAGGGAAGTGTTAGTTGAGCTTTCGGTTTTCGACAAAAGCATAAAGTGGTGAGTGTATAGAATTACTACTCGTAAACATGAGTCATGTGTTGTTGGGAAATTAGATGTAGCCTAAACCCCTACTCTAAATTCCAAGTCTAATTTTTCTTGAACCATACTAGTCTTGTGGTTATGTGGTTATTTAATATGAATGATATGTGATATGTGGATATGGTGCTTATTGTGTAAAGTTAAATCATATGCACGTAATAAATGTGTAAGATGCATTGTAATAGTCCGGTTTAGACCCTAGTTGGAACAGTGGTTTCGGGACCACAAATCTAAGTTAGAATAATATTTTAATATTATTTCCTTGCCTATGATACGTAATTAAGCATGTGTGAAAGTCTCGCATGAAAATTTGTATGTTTGTGCGCTTAATTTGAGCAAAGGTCTAAGTCGCATAAAAGGGTAAAAGTGGCCTTCTATTTGAATAACTACTGAATTGTTATTGTCTTTATTATGAGAAGTCCTTAATAGGCAAATAGCCCATTAATAAAGAAAGTGGGTGGCAATGGTCAAGACTAGCCTTATATCATTTGTTATATGCATTTTATGTTAAAAGTTAGTTTTGTAATTTAATAATTATGTTTATTATAACAAAACAAAGCATGAAATGACTATCATCCTCTTCATGTTCCACCAAATTTAAAAAGAAAAAGAAAGGGTTTAAGCTTCCATGATATTCGGCCATATCTGAGCTCAATTCAAGGTATGTTTTTGATTTGTTTTTGATAATTTCTACGTTTTTGTAACCGTTGCTTTGTATACTTCAAAACCCATGCCTCAATTTTGTGAATTGATGATGTTTTTGAAATGAGCCCTTGACGAATTCATGAGTTTATGATGTTTGAGGATGAAATATGAAAGATATGTGTTTGATTAACATAGTTTGTCTTTGAGTTTTTGGTGATTTTGAGTAATTTGGATGTAATTGAGAAAATGAAATTTTGAAGGATTAAATTGTGAAATAAATGAAATGTATGGACTATAATGAGGCATGTAAGAATTCGTCTAAGCATGGGTACAAGTGAATTTGGTGTATTTTGTGATTTTGTGAAATAATGACTAAAATGCCAAAATGTGAAAATTTGAGGGCTAATTTGCAAATTGCCCTAAATATGTGTTTTAGGATTGAATTGAATGTTTTGGTGAATAAAAGGGTTAAATTTGAATATGTATAGATCAAGAACCGAAGAAAACGGATTTAGATCGAGGGAAGTCGAAAGCTATTGAATAGCCGTTTAACTCTGTCCTTCCCGTACGAGGTAAGTCGATATACAAATAATGTATTTGATTTGAGCTATTTATGCATTTATGAAATTTAGATAGCTATGAATAATGCTCGAGATATAATGTATATGAAATTCGTGGATATATCTGTAACACCTCTAACCCGTATCCGTCGCCGAATTAGGTTTACGAGGTATTACTAGAAGAATACAACTTTCGTATAATCACATAATCACATAGATCTTATTCGCAATTATTTATATATTAAACTTTTGTTAACTAAACATATGAATCATACTTCAGAGTTCAATCTAATTTCATTTCAAACATATATCATATTTACATGTCAATGCACATATCTCAAAGACATACCAAATATCTTATAATACATATATATATATATATATATATATATATATATATATATAAATCATGAGTTTATTAGACAAAACCATATGAGGCATTAAATATGGATAATATGAGCAAACTTACATATCATATTTATTAAAGACTAACATACCTATTTCGATTACAAGATCATTCACAAATAATCATATTATTATTCTATCATGCAAATCATCATTTATAGTTATGATTAATAAACTCAAAGTACACCTAGGTCATTAGCATACTAGCATGTATAGTAGCATTTCAAATTGTCTTTGCTCAACTAATTCATTTCATTAGCCATTTTGACATATGCGCATATAAATATATATGTTTGTATATATAATATCAATTAACATATAAACAACCGAAACCAATTTCTCATTCAAATTATAGCATAACCACAACTTCATGTAAAATTAAATCATGGCCAAATGCACATATACCATAACCGAATTATCAAAACCAAACACTCAAACATTTAATTAATAACTTGTAATATCAAGTTTAAACCAAAGCGTCAAGCCATTTTCGCAAGGTACCATGATTATTGTTCTTTAACTTTTGACTAAATAAAAGACTAAATAATTCAAGTACATCACTCACATACATATATACCATGAAATGAACTTTCAAATTAAATTTATAGCAAGTCTGAAATCCACGACATTAATACCATGACCAACATTACCAAATCATACTCAAACATAGAAACATAGCCATTTTCGCATGGCATATATATATATATATATACATATCATTCGAACACAACCCAAGAGACATAGCCTATACATGCCATAAGTTCAAAAGAGATACAACCTATAGAATACCAAAGTTAGGTGATAGTGCGGTTGACTTTGATGTAGATCCCCGAGCACGAACTAGCCTTCAAAATCTATAAAATAGTCAAATGAACACAGACGGTAAGCTAGCTTAGCTTAGTAAGTTATAAGCAATTGAAAAGAATGGAGTTGAACATTTCATAAGTTAAATCAAACTAACATGATTGTCAACAACCTCATAGCTGTAGGTTTAAATGTATATATCTATCAACTTACCATTCAATAATTACCATGTTTGGTAATTTCAAAACCAAACATTCATACGTTCCTTTTTAGAAATCATATAAAACTAGACATCATTATTACATACAAAAACATACTTGAAAGCTCATAATCACATAACATATCTCAAATTTCATAAGTTGACATAACTTACCATATTAATACTAACCTTCCCAACTTTCATGAATCACATACCTGTTTATTCCATTATGTTTAACACATTTTGCTAGTTGTTATCTTTAGAGCATTCGCAAACCCGCACACTTAGTGCAAATTCATGTAACGTATTGCACACTTAGTGCCGTTAGTTGATAAAACGCACACATAGTGCAAATCCCTTGTGATGTGTCGCACATTTAGTGCCATTACATTATATTCTGCACACATAGTGCCCAACGACCGATTTCGCACACACAGTGCTCGGTATCTTGATTCGCACACTTAATGCTTTATTCGAACCTGTTACTCACTTCATTAAACATGTATACATATTTATAATATAGGTCGTTTCATTCCCAAATCATCTTCACATCGGCAATCCCAACAATTTGCACACATACATCTCATTCGATCACTTTCATTCTTAAGTCAACATCTCCCATAACTACTTTATCAAATAAGTAGACATTTCATTCAATTAAACCCATCATCCCCTATTATTATATTCGGCCATACCATATATTTCATATTTAATTCTATTAAAACATATACTTTATTATGAACAAAAATTCAATATAGTCTAATTGCTTAAAAACTTACCTCGGAAATCGACGGATTAGGGTTTGCCGGCTATTCGTTCAACTTCGCCTTTCCCTGATCCAATCCCGCTTCATTTTGTTTTTGATCTAAAAAATTTCAAATTAAGCTCATTCAAACATATTTTCATTCAATTTAATCCAAAAGCACATAATTATGCAAATTACCATTTTACACCTGATATTTACAATTTTTACAATTTAGTCCTTATTGCACAAAACATAAAATACACAAAATTTGCACACACTCCTTTAGGGTCGAATGTTCATAGCTATTATACTAACTCATACATTTCATTTATTTCACATTTTGACCCTTCACATTTCAATTTTCACAATTTAATCCTAATTACTCAAATTCATCAAAATTTCCAATTCAAAACATGTTAATTCAAAGCATATCCTTAATATTTTACCAATAAACATTACAAAACACAAGAATTCATCAATGGCCGAATATCAAACATGCATCAAATTTAAAAATTCTAACATGGGTTGAATAGTATTCAAAGCAACGATCTCAAAAACGTAAAACTTATCAAAAACCAAACTAACCACATACCTTAATTTAAGCTTAATGATGGCCGAACCAAGCTTTGTGTATTTCTTTCTTCTGTTGCATGCATTCGGTCAAGAGAAAAAGATAAAAAAATGTTTTCATTTTATGTTTTATTATCATATATATTAACTTATTGTTTAAGAACTATTATAACCTTTCTTTATAATTTAACAAACATTATAATATAAGGTTATTTACGTACATGGCCGGCCACTAACTTTAAGATGGTCTTTTTGCATTTACAAAGCTTCCAATTCAAAAGACATCCACAATTTGGTCCTAACACATTAAACCATCAAGTTTTAACTTTACGGGATTAAGCCCATTTTAATAATTCGGTACTCAAACGGTAAAATTAAATCACCAAAATTTCACACATAGCAATTCACGCATAAATGACTTGAAAAATAATATTTTAAAATTTGTTTGACTCGGATTTGTGGTCCCGAAACCACAGTTCCGATTAGGGCTAAAATCAGACTATTACAACTCTCCCCCCGAAAATCTTACCAATGAATAAATGTGGGTAGCGTTTTTTCATTGATTCCTCGAGTTCCCAAGTTGCTTCCCCAACACCGTGCTTATGCCACATTACTTTAACCTATGAGATTTTCTTATTTCGTAACTCTTTCACTTCACGAGCTATGATACAAATCGGTTCTTCCTCATAAGTCAGGTCGGGCTGAATCTCAATCCCTGATGGGCTAATCACATGAGAAGGATCAGATCTGTATCGTTGAAGCATCGATACATGAAACACATTGGGAATCTTGTCTAACTTAGATGGCAACATAAGTTTGTACATAATTGGCCCAATACGCTCAATAACTTTGTACAGCCCAATAAATCTCGGACTCAGCTTTCCTTTACGACCAAATCTAAGTATCTTTTTCCACGGCGAGACTTTCAAAAATACTCGGTCACCCACCTGAAACTTTATATCTTTACGTTTCAAGTCCGCATATGACTTTTGACGATCTGACTCGGCTTTTAAACTTTCTCGGATCACTTTTACTTTCTGTTCAATCTCTTTAATTAAATCGACCCCGTACAATATAAAGCTTCGTAAGGTGCCATTTTGATACTCGATTGAAAGTTGTTATTGTGCGCAAATTCAATCAAAGGCAAGTATCATTCCCACGTACCCTCAAACTTAAGAACGTAACATCTCAACATGTCCTCAAGTATTTGAATAACACGTTCGGATTGACCATCTGACTGAGGGTGAAAAGCAGTACTGAAGTGCAATTTAATACCTAGAGCATCTTGCAGTTTCTTCCAAAACCGCGATGTAACCTCGAATCTCTATCTGAAACAATAGAAATAGGTACTCCGTGCAATCGTAGGATCTGAGATATGTACAACTCAGCTAACTTATCAAGTGAGAAATCCGTATGTACCGGAATAAAATAGGCCGATTTCATCAATCTATCTACAATAACCTAGATTGCATCTTTCTTGCTCGGTGTTAAAGGTAATCCAGATAGAAAATCCATCATTATTCGATCCCACTTCCACTCAGGTATCATAATCGGCTGAAGTAATCCCGATGGCACCTGATGCTCAGCTTTCACTTGTTGACATATTAAACATTTCGACACATATTTTGAAATATCTCGTTTCATACCATGCCACCAATAATGCTGTCTCAAGTCATTATACATCTTCGTACTACCCAGGTGAATTGATAATCTACAATTATGAGCTTCATCACAAATTATTTGAATCAACTCAGGATGTATTCCAAGTCTGAGGAGGAACATGATGAGCATCTCCGGATAGTGTTGCAAGTGTTAAGAGAGAATAAGCTCTATGCCAAATTCAGCAAGTGTGAATTTTGGCTTAAGGAAGTTGCGTTCTTAGGACATGTGGTGTCTGCAGAAGGAATAAGGGTGGATCCTAGGAAGATTGAGGCGGTGCTAGATTGGAAACCACCTAAGTCGGTGGCTGAGGTTCGTAGTTTCTTGGGATTGGCACTCTACTACAGAAGGTTTGTAGAAGGATTCTCATCGATAGCCGCACCTTTGACAAAGTTGTTGAGGAAGGAAGTACCTTTCGTGTGGACGGATAAGCAACAGGAGAGTTTTGAGAAGCTTAAGAAAGTTTTGACTGAAGCTCCAGTTTTGATTCAACCGGAGGCAGGGAAGGATTTTGTGGTGTATTGTGACGCTTCTCATACCGGATTAGGGTGTGTTCTAATGCAAGACGGGAAAGTAGTCGCTTATGCGTATCGACAATTAAGGCCACACGAGGTTAACTACCCGACTCATGATTTGGAATTGGCGGCAGTGGTCTTTGCTCTTAAGGTGTGGAGGCACTATCTTTATGGAGAAAAGTCAGTGATCTATACAGACCACAAGAGTCTTAAGTATCTGTTGACTCAGAAGGAGTTGAACCTGAGACAGCGAAGGTGGGTTGAATTATTGAAGGATTACGATTGTTCAATAGAGTATCATCCGGGCAAGGCGAATGTAGTGGCAGATGCCCTAAGTCGAAAGGTTGTGTCGGATCTGAAGGCGATGTTTGCACATCTAAGCTTGTATGATGATGTAAGTCTGCTAGCAGAGTTACAAGTTAAGCCGACGTGGTTGAATGAAGTGAAGGAGAGACAGTTGGTTAGTGATGATCTAAGTACTAAGCTACGGCAAGTGCAGAATGAGGAGTTGGAAGATTACGGTATTAATGATGAGGGAGTATTGTGCTTCAAGGGTAAGGTCTGTATGCCGAAGAATGAGGAGTTAAGGCGGAGAATTCTTCAGGAATTGCATAGTAGCCCTTATGCTATGCACCCTGGAGGTAGTAAGTTGTATAGAGATTTAAGGGAACAGTTTTGGTGGCCTGGACTTAAGCGGGAAGTTACAGAGTTTGTAGGGAAGTGCTTAACGTGTCAACAAGTTAAGGCTGAACACCAAGTTCCGTCAGGATTGCTTCAACCAATTAGGATTCCGCAGTGGAAGTGGGAGAGAATCACCATGGACTTCGTTAGTGGGCTTCCCCTTACGCCTACTAAGAATGACTCGGTATGGGTGATAGTGGATCGATTGACAAAATCCGTGCATTTCATTCCAGTGCGGGTCGACTATTCTTTGCAGAAGTTGGGAAGATTGTATGTGGCGAAAATTGTAAAGTTGCACGGAGTGCCGGTGTCAATTATTTAGGATAGGGATCCAAGGTTTACTTCTCGATTTTGGAAAGCACTACATCAAGCTTTAGGCACCAGATTGGATTTCACTACGGCTTTTCATCCACAGTCAGACAGTCAGTCTGAACGAGTAATCCAAGTGTTAGAGGATATGCTGCGAGGTTGTGTGATAGACTTCAGAGGAAGTTGGGAAGAATATTTGCCTTTAGCGGAATTTGCTTACAATAACAACTATCAAGCTAGTATTCAGATGGCACCGTATGAAGCGCTGTATAGACCGAAGTGTCGCACTCCTACGTGTTGGACGGAATTAGGGGAACGTCGAGTTTTGGGTCCAGAGATTGTGGTAGAATCCGAGGAGAAGGTTGAGGTAATTCGGGCACGGTTGAAGGAGGCATCTGATAGGCAAAAGTCGTATGCGGATCTCAAACGGAAAGAAATAGAATTTGATGTGGGAGATCAAGTGTTTCATAAAGTGTCGCCTTGGAAGAAGGTAATGAGATTTGGTTGCAAAGGGAAGTTAAGTCCAAGGTTTATAGGACCTTATCGGGTATTGAAGCGAGTTGGACCAGTGGCATATCAGTTAGAGTTGCCACCGGAGTTGAAGCAGATGCATGACGTATTCCATGTTTCCATGCTACGTCGTTATAGATCGGATCCATCTCATGTAGTACCGGTTGAAGAGGTGGAGCTAAGACTAGATATTTCTTACGAGGAGAAGCCGATTCAGATTTTGGAACGAGATGTGAAAGTGTTACGGAGGAAGTCAGTTCCTCTAGTGAAAGTGTTATGGCGTAATCATGGATCGGAAGAAGCTTCATGGGAGCCGGAAGAAACAATGCGACAATAATACCCTCACTTATTTCAGCCAGGTAATTTCGAGGACAAAATTATTTTAAGGGGGTAGAACTGTAATATCCCGGATTTATGGCTTATGCATTATTGCTTAATTATATGAAGTAGCATGCTTTTGAACGTTATGAATGTGTTTTGTGAATTCTGTGAACCTTAGAATGTAGGAAAGCGCCTTAGAAAATATTAAGATTTAAGTTTAAAGGAGAAAGCTAAGCCTGATAGGCCTTAAGAAAATATCTGAGGGAAATAAGACATAAGAACCAGCTTGGTAAAGTGGCTGCAAGGCGCCACTTAAATCCCAGGTAAGTGACGCCATATGCAGGGTGTAAGGGGCTTAAGTTCGAGTCACAAGGGAAGCGAATAGGAATTTTATTTTTGCTGCAAGAATGAGCAGTAGTGGACGGCACTAAGGCACTAAAGGGATGAGCTTTAGTTGGGATTAAAGTCTTTTAAAAATTTCGGCTAATTAGTAGATAAATGATGATGTATTTTAGATTATTTTTTTTTAGGGATAAAAGAGAGGAAAAATAGGAGAAAAGGAAGGGATGAGATAGGGGGAAGGAGAGTTGGCCGAACAAGGGGAGCTAGGGGTGATATTTTCGGCCAATGGAGGAGAGCAAGGCCATTTACCTTCTTTTCTTTCCAATTAAGCCTCTGTCGAATTCTCTCTGCCAACCATTCTCTTTTCTTTTTGATTATCCTAAAAGCCGAATCCTCCTTGTCACCATTGCCGAATTTCTCAACTTCTTCTTCTTTCCTTTTCTCTCACAAGCCGAAGATTTCATCTCTATTTGGAGCCATAGCCGAATTTTTCCTAGTGATCATCAAAAGCCGAAACCTGTGATCAACATTTAGTCTATAGTCGAATCCCTCAGTGGTGTCAAGCAGGTGTGCAGTCGACTACATTATTAAGGGTAAGGATCCAACTGTTGTCGTTTTATTTCTTTTCTTAAAGCCGAAATCAAGATTCTAATGCCATTTATGTCTCTTGACCGAAACTACAAAGGGATCTTTCGGGATTTGTCCATTGTCGACTACAAGGGAGAAGGGATCTTTCGAGACTTTTAAGATCTAAGGTAAGCAATGGATGATATTCGGCCATAGGCCATTATATTGTGTTTAAGTGATTAGAGCCGAATCTAACCTATAGCTATAGGGATCTCGACATCATCAAGAGCAAGTAGCACTTTTCGGGACTTAAAATCACAAGGTAAGTGAATGTGCATATTCGGCCATATTTGTTATTATGCTAGCCGAATCTGACTATGGTTATTTAGGGCTAGTCGACAGTGGTATACAAGGATTTCGGGATTTAGATCCACAAGGTAAGTACATGTGACATTCGGCCAAGGCCATATTTTAGTAGTAGTGCCTAACCGATTTTAACTGTGGGTATTAGGAAGGAGTGCAATCGGTTTTGGTAGATTTTCGGGATTCCAGTGAAAGCGTTAAGTATACCAGGTGTGTAGCCCTACCCTAAGTCTTAATAGATTTATGGTATTGTTTTTATGCATGTGTTAATAAGAAAGTGATAGATGTGGCTAAGGTACCATGTAATGGTACAAAGTACTCAGGTACGTTTACCTACTCCTATTATGAGTATAATATGATCTGTTATGGCACAAATGTGAATGTTGATAAGAATGTGAAATAAAGAATAAGGCATGTTTATTGCATGATTTGTATGACATGGGGCATATGGGTGATATGTTAAGGGGAAGTGATCTGGTGGTTCATACCACAATAATCTGAATGTGGTGACTCATGTCACAAAATATTATCTGGTGGCTATGCCACAATATATATAAGGGCGATGAGCACGTCGACTGCAGCGACTGCCTTCGATGGTGTGTAGCGGATGGAGGGTCGACTTAGTAGTCCCCAGGGTGTGATGGTTGGTACGAGTGATGTGTAGCGGATGGTATCTAGGCTTGGGTTCTGGTTTGCATCATTAAAGTTAATTGCTATATGTATATGAATGACTTGATATGCTATAAACTGTTGGGACTTAGTGTTGGTTGTTACACATTGAGTCTGTTTGACTCACCCCGTTGTGGGATATTTTTCAGGTGACGCTCAGTGATGGACCGGGTCGGCAGGAGCTTAGTGGTGGCCATGCTCAGCACGAAATTTATTTGGACTTCCTATTTTATTTAAGTGCTTTAAATTTATTTTGGGACAGAGAAGATGGTTAGAGCTGTTGAAAGATTATGAGCTTGTGATAGATTATCACCCGAGTAAAGCAAATGTCGTTGCTGAGGCATTGTGTCAGAAGTCACTGGTTGCATAACATGCTATGAATGCTCATTTAGATATGTCTGATGATGGTTCAGTGTTAGCTAAATTGAAAGCGAAACCGTTTAGCTAAATTGAAAGCGAAACCGTTGTTTTTACAACAAATATGTGATGCTCAGAAAGTTGATAATGAAATGTTAGCGAAACGAGCTCAGTGTGATTCGAACTCTGATTCTGAATTTCGAGTTGATGTTGATGATTGCTTGAGGTTCCGAGATCGAAATGTGTTCCGAGAAACCCAGAGTTGATTTAATTAATTTTGAGTGAAGCTCATAATAGTCGTTTATATGTTCATCCGGGAAGTACAAAGATGGATCATGATTTGAAACAATATTATTGGTGGTCCGGTATGAAAAGAGATATTTCGGACTTTGTTTCAAAATGTTTAATTTGTCAGCAAGTTAAAGCTAAACATCGGGCTCCGTCTGGTTTGATACAACCGGTTCTGATTCCTGTGTGTAAATAGGATAGAATAGCAATGGATTTTGTTTCTGGTTTGCCATTTACTCCGAGAAAGAAATATGTGATTTGGGTTGTAGTTGATCGATTGACGAAACCTACCCATTTTATTCTGGTACGATCTGATTACTCACTTGATAGATTAGCTGAGCTTTACATTTTTGAGATTGTCAGATTGCATGGATTGCCATTGTCCATTGTGTCAGACAGAGATCCGAGATTTACATCACGGTTCTAGAAGAAATAGCAGTAAGCTTTAGGCACGAAATTCCATTTCAATACAGCTTTTCACCCGCAAACGGATGGTCAATAAGAGCGAATCATTCAGATTCTCGAGGACATGTTAAGATGTTGCATTCTTGAGTTTGTTGGTTCGCGGGAACAATATTTGCCCATGATTGAATTTGCTTATAATAATAGTTTTCAATCGAGTATCAAAATGGCACCTTATGAAGCTTTGTACAGATGCAAATGTTGAACACCTCTGTATTGGACTGAGCTCAGTGAAAATAAGATACACGGGGTTGATCTGATAAAAGACGTTGAGCAGAAAGTGAAACCAATCCGTGACAGTCTGAAAGCAGCGTCTGATAGTCAGAAGTCCGATGCGGACTTGAAACGAAAAGATATTGAATTTGAGATCGGTGACAAAGTGTTCTTGAAAGTATCTCCGTGGAAGAAAGTACTCAGATTTGGTCACAAAGGCAAATTGAGTTCGAGGTTCATATAGCCATATGAGATCATCTAGCGTGTTGGACCTGTTACTTACAGATTGTTGTTGCCCTCCGAGCTGGAAAAGATACATAATGTGTTTCATGTGTCAATGCTTCATCGATACATATCCGATCCATCACATGTGATCCCTCCGTTTGAGATTGAAATTCGATCTGATATTACGTATGAGGAAGAACCAATCCGTATCTTAGCTTGTGAAGTGAAAGAGTTGAGAAATAAGAAAAATTCGTTAGTGAAAGTGCTGTAGCATTAACACGGACTGGAAGAGGCTACGTGGGAGCCTGAAAATACAATAAGACAACAATATCCGAATCTGTTTAACTGTAAGATTTTCAATGATGAAAATCCTTAAGGGGGGAGAATTGTAACAGTCCGGTTTAGACCCTAGTCAGAACAGTGGTTTCGGGACCATAAATCCGATTTAGAATAAAACGGATTTAGATCGATGGAAGTCAAAAGTTATTGAATAGCCGTTTAACTCCGTTCTTCCCGTACGAGGAAAGTCGATATACAAATAATGTATTTGATTTGAGCTATTTATGCATTTATGAAATTTAGATGGCTATGAATAATGCTTGAGATATATTGTATATGAAATTCGTGGATATATCAACAAGTTATAACTGTCCGAGAAGTCCCGCACGAGCCTAGGAATAGATAGGATTGCATATGTCATGACATAGGTGTCTGATATTTGATATCATGTAAGACCATGTCTAGGACATTGGCATTGATTCGAGATTTTGTGTAAGACCATGTTTGGGACATAGGCTTCGATATGAGATTTACGTGTAAGACCATGTCTGGGACATTGGCATCGTATTGATTCGTGTAAGACCCTGTCTGAGACAGTGGCATCGATATTTGGTTACATGTAAGATCAGATCTGGGAAGTTCGTATTGTACTACTATTCTGAGCACTCTGGGTATCCTATTTAGTTTCGAGTGGTTCAACGGGCAAGTCTGAGAAACGAATGACTATGTGATTTGTATATCTATTTCAGGTACGTTTGATATATACACATTGTGTGTATAAAAAGGTAAGTATATTCATGAACTTACCTAGATGAGTTATGTATTTAGATTTGAGAAAGTAAAATGTGTTACATGAATGGACAAGCTATGATCCAATAAAGTATATGGTGATACGAAAGATTGAAAGATGAATGGCTAAGTGAATGTGCCAAGAAGAATTATGGCTATGCAATTGAGCTATTAGTGAATCCATATTGATTATATGTTTTGAATGCTTATATACTAAGTTTATTTATATATGGCTTACTAAGCTTTTGGAAAGATTACTCTGTGTGTGGGTTTACTCTATTTTATAGGTCTTCAAAGCTACGAAAGGCTCAGGAAACGTCAAGGATTGTCACCACACTATCAAACTTAACTTTGGTACTTTTGAATGTGTATATAGCTAAATATGGCATGTATAAGCTAGTAGTTTTGGAGTATGTTGAGACGTGTACATAGCCATGTGATATGGCTAGTTTAATGGTTGTGTAATGAATGAAAAGCATGCTTTATGATAACGATTTTGGTATGATTTCATGTCTAAGAAATGGTCAAGATTGTTGGTAAGCCTATTGATGCATTATGAGCACATATGTTTGATCAATGATATGGTTATATGAATGGTAGGATGTGTGTAACGACCCAAACCCGGCCCAAACGCTACGACCGAATTTGGTTTGTTACGGAGAAAACATTTTGAAACCTTTTAAAACAGATTCCAGTTTTCGATAAAAGATAGCATCTTGTTAAAAACAGCTGAGGTGTATAAAACCCATACTTTGATTTATTTCGAAAATATTTATTAAGTCAAGTTATTAGATATATATTTTAGATGTACCCGATGGTACTTTAAAACCTTTACGATTGTTTTGGAAAACAGGTGAACTCACTTTTATAACAAAAAGTTTAAAACAATTATTCAAGCATATAACGATAATAAAGTAATCATAGGAGGCCTTATTACAACCCAATTAAGATCAAACCAACAATAAATAAAATTTAAATAAAATATAAAAGAACCGAAATTCAAAGTCTATTAAATTAAAATCCCACTGCATGGCCACCTCAAGTCCATCCGGCTCCATATCCGCGATCTACGTGTCAGCTGAAAATGTAAAGAAGAAGGTGAGTCACCAAGACTCAGTATGTAACCCTTCCCCCGGTTTAAAGCCACATCATACGCAAATTATAACAATTAACATGCATCAAATCATATACCCAACCTAACCATCCGTATCACCTTTCTCTACCCCGTGTGGTACCAAACCACTAGTGGTGCCAAACCACTGGTGACTTAAAGTCACAGATGTGATGCCAAATCACTGGAGGAACCAAACCTCTGGTGTCCGAAGACACGAATCGATTGATGGGGCCAACGCATCGTGTGATGCCAAATCACTGGCGTCGATCCCGTATTATCATCTGTGGGGCCAACCCACTGTGGTGCTAAGCCACTGGGACAAGACGCTATGAAGTGCCAAACCTCTGAAGGTACCAAACCTCTGGTGACCGTAGTCACAGTGTGTTACCAAAACACTGGTGTCTGTCGACACAATCATCACTGCCCCCTCCTCTCATCAACCCATGTCAAGCAGTTATAAACAGAACATACATTTATCACAGGCATCAAATAAGCCATGCTTCCCAAAAGCATTATTATCAATCTCTTTCTGACAGAGACTTACCGGGATCCTCGCTTGTACCGTTAAGGTACTAATTCCATATCTACATAAAGCAGATTTACACACAACATGCATTTAATACACTTTATTAATTATTATAAATGTGTATGTACACACCTGATGTCGATGAGAAGTCTAAATCCCGAAAAGAGGAGCCGGCCACCTAAGATCTACTTGTCCCTATATTCGGCCAAATACATAGATTAGCATTATGGCCTATTCGGCCAACCCAAATAATTTAAAGGGGTCCTCTTTTGTACCCGAATCCTTACCTAACCACTTTGAATACTAACTTCAGCACCCGAATCGCGAATCTGGCTCAGAACTACAATCGATCAGTTAATATTACTCATAATCAAAGTTTTCGGCTTTTTAATCACTTAAAGAATAATCTATTAAAAGTAAACCCTCTATCACCACTTACCACAACCGAATGCTAAAGATTAGGGGCTTGGGTCGACTGTTTCAAGATCTTGGGGTACCTAGTAGAGATCGATTACCAAAAGCATTTAGAAGCCTTGTTAACCATTGCCAAAATCGGCACTTACCCCCCTAATAGAAATCGACAAAGACTCAGAGGAGAAAGAAAATGGCATTCGGGTAACCGATTGGAGACGAGTTTAGAGAAGATTACCCTTGCTTGATATTCGGCCAAAGAGGAAAATAATGGGGAGGGGGTAGAGTTTCGGCTAGAGAGAAAATAATGAGAGAAAAGGGTGTTTAGAGTTTTGGCAACAAGGAGTGGATGTTCGGCCAGCAAAGAAATAAAAGAAAAGGGGAATTGAAGATGGGGATTCAGCAAAGAGAAGTAGAGAGAGCTTCTGGTTTTGATAGAGGTTGAAAAGGGAGTGAAAAAGATTTGAAAGATGGAATATGGAGAAGAGGGAAATTCGGCTATTGCCAAAAAGAAAATAAAAGATGAATGGATGCCTTGAAGAAGAATTCGGCACCCCCCCTTTTTCCTAGTCTCCCTTGCCGTCCACTCTCTTTGAACAAAGAATTCAAAATTCGGCAAATACCCAAAACAATTCTAGGCCACTCATTTGAATTAACTCAAATTGATTTGAATTAACCCCAAATAATCAATTAATAATCTCTTTAATAATCCAAATAATATCTCTTAATAATCCAAATAATACCCTTATTTATCTTCTATTATCTAATTATCCAAATAAATAATTAAAAGAGATTAAAGAGAGAAAAACTCTCCCTCTTATTGCCGTCCCACTTAAAAGCAAAAAGGGAATTTTGTGACTCGAACCAAGGCTCTCCCTTGCTCACAGTGGCGTCACATGTAGCTCCCAAGTGGCCCTCCTTTTGCCACTTATCCTAGGCTCATTTTATGACAATAAATCCCTTATTTATTCTTGTAACCCCTACCGCTAAGGCTCCTTACCTTTAAAGTTCCCAAATAAAATTTTCTACTAAACTGAGCCTACTCAAGACCTTTAATTAAGTCTTATTACACCACAATCAATACCATAACAATTCAAACATAAGGGAAATCATTTAATCACAATTAGCCCCAGTTTCAGGATGTTACAATGTGGATGTATCATACTTGGTTTAATTGTGAATTGGTTGAGTTATATAGCTTATAAGATGGTATACTAGAAGTGAGATCGAATTGGGCTGATATGATGAACATTTTGGTGTGTTTTGGTTGCTAATGATGCATGGAAAGATGTCTAATTGTGCTTGTAGGGATGACCCATAGTGTGGGTGGCATTTTGGCCTTGAAAATGGCCTATAATTCCCCACACGGTTGAGCACACGGGCGTGTAGCTCGACCGTGTCCCTCGTGGTTGTAATTCAAAACAAGTCAGGATCGACCACGGGCTGGACACACGGGCGTGTGACTGGCCGTGTGGTGCAAGTCAGGATCGACCATGGGTGAGGCACACGGGTGTGTCCACGGCCGTGTAGTGCAAGTCAGGATCCCTGTATTGACACGGCTTAGACACACGGGTGTGTCTCAGGCCGTGGGTGGCACATGGCCTGCCCACACGGGCGTGTGACCTCTGTAACTTTGAAAATTTCTTAAATTTCAGAGAATTTTTGTATGTGTTCCGTTTAGTCCTAGCCCTATTCTAATGCATGCTTAAGGTCTTGTTGACCTATTTAAGGGACGCTTTGATTGCATTGGACGAACTATAATATGAAATATCCGTAAAAGTTTTTGATTGTCCGGTAATGCCTCTTTACCCTAAATCGGCGATGGTTACGGGTTAAGGGTGTTACATACATGATATAAGACTATGCTAGTTTTTTTGCAAAAGATGCTAATATGCAGTGTTAGTGCTTAGTTAGTTAGTAAGTAATATGTGATGCTTTTCAGATATTTTGGCCTTGTGATCTCAGAACCATTGGATATAGTTGGCATGCCATATGGTTGTGAGTACTCACTTATATGTATAGAGGTTTTGGGCATTGAGGCCCTAGAACATGTTTGGTGGAATAACGGAATGTGAGCTAAGCTCCATCCAACGGGACATGTGAGGGGAAATAATGAGAGTGCTAGCTATACACTTCACTTTTTGGACATGTTTGACTCTACGAGTCTATGTTGTGCAAGGAGATCCGTGTATCCAATGTGTGATGATAAAGCTCACTACATGTTTCAAAATCCAAGTGTCATCTTATCGTATTTCAAATAATTGTGTGGAATATGTATTATGCTTGAATGATTATGTATATGTGCTATGAGAATGATCTTTTAGACTAAGCATGATTTAATATTATATGATGCTAGACCTAAGAATGTGGTACTTGTGAGTAAATGTCTGGTTGTGTTGCATGATGATATGTTTATGTTATAGAAATTATTGCATTCACTAAGTTGTTAAAGCTCATCCCCTCATTTCAACATATGCAGATTACTGACGTCGCAGTGTAGTTTCCAAGGGAGTGATCAAAGGAAGTCTGGTTATTCTTCGTAGGTGCTTAATTATTTTTATTTGTTTTGGGGTAATAGGTAATGTAGTAGGTTTGTTATAATTACATTGATTTCTGAATAATAGATTTGGTTTATAAGAACATTGTGTTATTACTATTATTTAGGACTATAAACATTGATGTCGGCATGACGACAATTGTTCGGACTCGTTTTTGGTATTTTATATTGTTGATTAGGTCATATGAACAATTATTTAACTTAATACTTGATGCATGTAGTTTAGGAACTATTTGAGATGAATTATTTGCTTTCCTATACTGCATTTTTATCTCTAGTAGCAGAGGTATCGATATTAGGCTTCAAAAATTGATACCTTTGTGAATTAAAATGTACAGGAAATAGAATAGAGATTTGGTATTGATCCCTTTGCTCGAGTATCGATACTCGGGGAAGAAATATCAATACTTCGTTTGGTGGTATCGATAATTTTGGACAGTTGGGTTTTTAATCCAGAAACAGTATGCTCAATTGGTATCATTTATCCAAGTGGTATCGATACTACTTAAGGAAATTATCAATACTTGTATGTCAATATCGATACCTACAGACATTTTTATGAAATTTTGTGAAATAGCCCTTAAATATGATTCTGACTGCATGTATGATCGAATAACGAATGATTTGCATATAACATTGTTAAAGTAACTATTGGTGTAACAGCCCGGTTTTAGCTAAATCGAAACAGTTGTTTCAGAACAACAAATCCGATGTCGAAAAATTATTTTAATATTCTTTCGGTATTTACAGCATGTTATTTGATATGTGTGAAAAATTCGTGAGCTAATTTTATCGATTGGTTGGTTAATTTGATAAAAAGAATTAAATCGCGTAAAATGCAAAAGTTGCATTCTACTTGTTAAAGGTGTTTAATTGCTATGATTTAATAAATCAAAGGTCCTTATGTTCTAAATATACCATTGGTTGTTTAAGTAGACATTAATGGACATGAAATGGATGATATAAATGTTTTATTATTAAGGTTAGTTTGATAATTCATGAAATAAGGTTAATGTAATAAAACCAAAATAAAATCACCATCTTTTAATTCTTCACCACCGGATTTAGAACAAAAACCTAGCTAGTTTAAAGCTTGAAATTTCGGCAACTTCTTTTGGCTATTAAGGTATGATTTTAGCTCAGTTTTTGATGATTTCTATGTTTTTGTAATCGTTTCAGCTTAATCTAGCTAGCCCGTACCTTTAATTTCAAAACTGTTAAAGATTTTGAGAGTTGCCATTGTTGAATCTATATGTTCTTTGATGTTTAATTTTGAAATATGAAAGCTTGAGGATAGTTTTACATGTTCTGTTAAGTGATTTTTGATGAAAATGCATAATAGGATTAAATTGTTTAATGTGCAAATTGTGTGGTTGAAATGTGAAATAAATGAAAGTTTTGGACTGCTAGGGACCTATATATAATTCGGCCAAGCATAGGTTTTGTTGAATTGTGTGAATTTTTTTGTATTTGTGAAATAGGGACTAAATTGATTAAATGCAAAAGTTTAAGGGCTAATATGTAAAAATGCCCAAATGATTTTTTTAGATTAACTTAATGAGTAGATGAATAAATAAGTTAATTTTGAATTCATATAGATCAAGAAAGAAAGAATTCAGATTTAGATCAGGGAAAAGCAAGGTTATCGAGTAGTCGACCCGATCCGTCAATTTCGAATACGAGCTAAGTTTGTATGTGATGATTACATTATAAATGTATGTTAAAATGCTTTAATATTGCATAAATTGTTAAAACGGGATTATGGATAATGTATGAATTGTGAAAATGACTTTACGGATGCATTCGATGATAGAAACGAAAAGTGTGAAAGCCCGGTTGAACCATAAGAATAGTTTTGGATACTATTGACAACCATAAGAATAGTTTTGGATACTATTGACATGTCAATAAGTGATATGTTGAGTTGGCTTCGGGCCATGATATTAGCACTTCGGGTGCGTATTTTACTGATTTGGCTTCGGGCCATGCATATCAGATGATTTGGCTTTGGGCCATGATAATATTTCTTTAGATAAGTTACCTTGATTTGGCTACGGGCCATGGTATAGGTACTTATCGTACGAGACTCCTGAGTATCCGATTTCTATTTTGAATGGTTCAACGGATAAATGAGTGATGTGGTTGAGAAAGAGGTTAGTATGAGGCGATACAGGTATGTACAGAACCTATTCGAGTATTAAATAGTGAAAGTTCGATGAGTTTGTAAAAGGTTTGTAGTTAATGTCTATATGGTTTTATCATGTGTAATTGGTTGATTTGCATTTATTCGATGAAATAAGTTATTCACATACGAGCTTACTAAGCTATGAAGCTTACCTCGTGTTATTCTGCTATGTTTTATAGTGAATCAAGGCTAGCTCGAATCTGGGAGTCGTCGAGAACATCATCGCACTATCAAACATCTAAGTTGGTACTTTTGGATTATACATTTATGGTATATGGCATGTATAGGCTAGATGTGGTATTTTGGTTGTGATCATAGCCATGAGATTTGACTTGTAAATGATGTTAATATTGATGTGTGTTTGGCTATTAGAAATGGCTTGTAAATGTATATGTTTTGGTTTGTATATATATAGCCATGAGTGATGGCTTATTTTGGTTTGTTTTGGCATGGTTGTAACCAAGACATTATGTAAGTTATAATGGTTATGTGAATTATGGTAAACGAACTATATTGTTTGATATTGTTTTGGCATGTATTTGGCTAAGTAAATGGTAGTGATTTGAGAATTGGAGTAGATGAAATTATAATGGTATGAATTGTGCATTTGGTTGATGATTTTGGCTACATAATTGTATGATGAAATGGTACCATTTTGCCTTGTCTTGGTACATTGAAGTTGGGTGGGAAATTGGCATTGCAAATGACCTATTTTTGTCCACACGGGCGTGTGTCTCAGCCGTGTGTGATACACGGTCATGTTACACAGCTGTGTGTCCCCTGGTGTTGTAATTGACTTAAAGTTAGTATGCTGCACACGGTCTCACATACGGGCGTGTGACTGGCCGTGTGGTACAAGTCAGTATACCCCCTAGTTGGCATACGACCTAGCACACGGGCGTGTGGCTTGGCCGAGTTGCATAAGTCAGTATACCCTACAGGTTTGGCACGACCTAGCACACGGCCTGGCACACGAGCGTGTGGTTGGCTGTGTGACCCAAGTCAGTATGTATGCCCTGTTTCCACACGGCCTAAGACACGGGCGTGTCTGGAGCCGTGTGAGGCACACGCTCTGCTCACACAGGCATGTAACCCCTGTATGGTTGAAATTTTTCTAAGTTTCCAAAAATTTTCATATGTTATCGGTTTATTCCTGAACCACTTCTAAAGCATGTTTAAGGCCTTGTAGGCCCTTATAAGGGACAATGTAATTGTGTTGAATGATTTATGAGAATGAATGCTTTATGTTTGATAAATGTATGCTATATGTTGTGAATTGGTCGGTAATACCTCGTAACCCTACTCTGGCGACGGATACAGGTTAGGGGTGTTACAATTGGGACGTAATGAAACTTGTTCATCTTAATAAAAGATTATCGATTTGCTTGAATCTAGCTTCCTTTTTCATGAACATGAGACGAGACGGTGGTGTGGCATCCCGTACTCGGGCCTGGCAACCAGGCCGGATATAGGGTGTTTAACATAATTCATTAGGAGTACCTAAGTAAAAATGTTTGAATATGTTATATGAGATATATGTATTATAATCAGTCATAGAGACATGAATGCTTAAATTTATTATTATTCATTTGATTTAATTCGAAGCATGAAAGAAATTTTGTGCGGTGGGATGCTTAGGGATGACCTAAAGCATTGTTTAATTAGACAATTCTCAAATGACCATACATTAATGCTATGAATCCTTAGTCCTCTTATTTAAGCCTAATAACTCTTATTTTATGAACCAACAAAATTGAAACTCAAAGATCACACATTAAACATGAACTCTCCCCTAACCTTGGTCCTTTAATACATTACGAAATAGACGTCAAGCCATAGATATTGAGGGTTTAGGTAGATGCATCATGGTGGTTTAAAAAAAAGAGCGAAAACGAAAGAAATCATGTTATAGGTCGAGAAAAAAATGTGTGAAAAAGAAAAATAATCTAGAAAAAGTCAAAATAAGTGGAAAAAGTATCGAACAAAAGCACGTAACTAAGAAAAGAGTAAAAATTTAAGTGACAAAACAAAGTCACAAAAGTGAGAAAACAAAGTAATCAATGCACCAAATGTAACATCCCTATCCCGTGTCCGTTGCCGGATTAGGGTTAAGAGCGTTACTTGATAGATCGAAAACTTAATCAGACAATTCATCAAGTATCACATCGAATACGAACATAATGTCCCTTATTGCGGTTAACGAGACCTTAAGCATGCTTAGAAATAGGGTCGGGACTCAACCGGGACACATACAGAAATTCTCAGTAATTTAAAACTTTTCAAAGATTCAGGGGTTACACGCCAGTGTAGGCAGGCCGTGTGCCTCCCACGACTGCTAGACACCCCCATGTGTCTACCCCGTGGTCGAAAATGAGTTTACTCCACGGCCACCAAGCGCACCCGTGTACTCTGGCTGTGGTCGATCCTGTCAAAATCACAAGGCTACCAGGCACGTCCGTGTGCCAAGACTGTGTACTCTTAGCTAGCTACTGACTTAACCCCACGGTCACTAGGCATGCCCGTGTGCCACAACCGTGTGACATTATAGACCATTTGCAAGGCCAAAATGTGACCCAAAAAGGGTCAAACTTATAGCCAATTTACCAAGACATCTAATGCATATTTGGCAACCAAGAACATACCAAATTAGCCATTCAATCAATACATTCAAATCCAATCTCATTCATAACAAATCCACAAGACTGGAACTTATATAATCATAAACATTATTCATCCATACTTATCCAAAAACTTAACCATTTCATGTACTTCATCCATACCAAAGTATGCATCATATAACACATTCATTTAATGCATATCTTCAACTCATATCTAGCAAAATCACATGGCTAAGTTCATATAGCAAACTTATACCAAATACTAGCCTATACATGTCATATCTAGCTATATACATTTCCAAAATGTACCAAAACAAGTTGAGTAGTGTGATGACGATCCACTATGGTCCCCGAGCCTACGGTAGCTTTGACGACCTATAAAACAGAGAAAACACACACACAGAGTAAGCTTTCAAAAGCTTAGTAAGTCATAAGCTTTCAAAAGCTTAGTAAGTCATAAGCTTTCAAAAGCTTAGTAAGCCATATACAAATAAGCTTAGCATATAAGCATTCAAAACATATAATTAATATAAGTTCACTAATAGCTCAATTGCATAATCATAATTCTTCTTGGCACATTTACTTAGTACATTCATTCTTCAATCCCGCATTTCACTACATATTTTATTAGCTCATAGATTTTCTATTCATATACACACTTACATTCTCATATTCGAATACATAATTCACTTAGGTAAGTTTAAGAAGATACTTTTTATACACACAAAATGTACTTACCAAATGTACCTAAAGCAAATGTACAAATCACATATTCATTCATTTCTCGGATTTGCTCATTGAACAGTTCGGAATCTAATAGGATACACAGAGTGCCCGTAATAGTTATACAATGCCAACGTCCCAGACGTGGTCTTAAATGTAATCAGATATCAATGCCACTGTCCCAGATAGGGTCTTACACGTAATCAAATATCGATGCCACTGTCCCAGACAGGGCCTTACACGTAATCAGATATCGATGCCACTGTCCTAGACAGGGTCTTACACGTAATCAGATATCAATGCCACTGTCCCAGACAGGGTCTTACACGAATTAATATGATGCTAATGTCCCGGACATGGTCTTACACGTAATCAGATATCAATGCCAACGTCCCAGATGTGGTCTTACACGAAATCTCAAATCAACGCCAACGTCCCAGACGTGGTCTTACATGATAAAGCAGAACAGATACCTGTAACACCCCAAACCCGGTCAACACACCACGACCGAATCTGGTATGTCACAGGAGGAAACGATTTCTAAGAAAATAGTTTGTAGATTTAAGTTTTGAAAGAAGGGGTCATTATTTAAAACGAGTTGTTTGATTTAGTAAAAAAAAAAATGGTTTGGAAAGTTGTGTGTTGTTTCTTATTTTAAGAAAGCCGTTGGTTTTGATTGGAAATCCGAAATAGTCTTAATCTAGTTGCCAAACCGTTTCCAATTGGGTGTTTAGGAAAACCGAGTTATCCTATTGATACTACTTGTTTGTCGTTACCCGATGGTAAAGTTTTGGAAAAACCCTATAAGTTGTGGATTTAGAAAACACTCATTTAAAAGGTTATTTAGGCATGCCATTTTGTTTAACTTATACAAACATTTCCGTGATAATTTAAGCAAATAGATAAACTTCAAAGTGAATGTTAATGGCCTTATTACAACCCGAAAACCAAATTTAAAGTATGTGAAACCAAAATAAAAGTAAAGCAAAATCCAGAACATAATTTAATCAAACCCAAAGCAATGAGCATGGCCACCTCGAGTCTGTCCCGACTCAACATCTGCGATCTACGAGTCACCTGAAATTTGTAAAGGAAGGGGTGAGTCACCGAGACAGTGCATAAATCCCCATCCCAAAAATATAACCCCTACACAGATCATAAATCAATATGTATGCCATGCAACCTAAAACCTAACCATCCGAAACTTCTGTATCTACCCCATGTGGTCAACACCACTGGTGACCGGAGTCACAAATCATATACGTGTGGTCAACACCACTGGTGACCGAAGTCACAAATAATAATCATGTGGTCAACACCACTGGTGACCGGAGTCGCAAATAATATGGTAGGGCCAACCCACCTTGTGGTCAACACCATTGGTGACAATCCCATATCACTATGTGGGGCCAACCCACGGTGGTATCAAACCACAGGGACGAGTCACAAAATAGATATATGTGGTCAACACCACTAGTGACCAAAGTCACAAATAATAGATGTGGTCAACACCACTGGTGGTCAAAACCACAAGACTTAGTCACAATAATATATGTAAAGCGGGGCCAACCCACTGTGTGGTCAACACCATTGGTGACAGTCTAAATCATCCTTCCCCCTCCTCTCAGCATACCCACATCAATGGACATACTTTTCATGGCATAGATATTATGTGAAACATACAAGGATATCATATCATACTTATGCAACTTAACCGAGGCATTTAATATTAACCAAAACAGAGTGGACTTACCCAGAGTCCTCGCTTATACCCATAAGGGTAGACATCGTAAAACCCCCGTTTTATGCCATTATTCCAGCATTTAACACATCACATAACAAAATCATATTAACCTACGAAGTGTATAAGAGTTACACACCTGATTACTCGTAATACGACACTATCTACGCTAATGCTGTCGTCAATCGACACCACCACGATCTGCCTACTCTCCTGCTCAGATACTGGTCCACACCCAAGTGGCCAATCACGAACCGCAGACACTACTCTCTTTTTGAACTTAGGGGCTGGGGCCTCAGATCTGACCCCTCCTAATGTTCGGCTGGTAACAGGATCCATAACACCTTATCACTAAATCAGGTTAACGAAGTGAAACCAATCATAAGAAACTAAATCCCGAAATAAAATCCCTTACCTGAATCGACCACTCCTGAAGCCTTTAGAATTGATCCACAAACCCAACGAAACACGAATATCTCCACTGGAAATGACACCCCCTTCCAATTCAGCCAAACATGCACTATTAATCAAATAACCATTCGGCTTTGATCAAGAAATCCTGAAAAGAAGGTAACGATTCAAGAGAACGCCACTTGCCTTAACGTAAACGATCACCTTCTCAACTTAGAGAATTCGGCACTAGCACTGAAGAGAAGAAATTCGGCAAGGCTTGCTATGAGTTAAGATTTCGGCTTCCACAGAGACTAAGGGAAAACGCAAAGAGATAGAAGAATATGGACAAGGGATATTCTGCTATGGTCAAAAGAAAAGAAGAATAGATGTTAATAGAGAGGGAGGGTGATGGTTTCGGCTTAAGTACAAGATGAGAGAAAAAGAAAGAAGCTCTTGGTGTTTTCGACACAATGAGAGGGATTGAGAGAAGAGATGAAGTTAAAAGAAACAAATATGAAGAAAGGTTTGGGAGGACATTCGGCCAAAGGTATTTTGAAAAGAGAAAGAAAAAGAACCAAAATGCAAGAGTGTGCAATTGATAGAGAGATTTCGGCACCCAAAGAGAATGGAAGAAGACTAAAGTCAAAGTGAAAATGAAACTCACACCAACATGCCGAAAATCATACCCCAAAACCCAATTTTGGCACACCACCTACTACTCTCCAAAACCGAAATGCCCACCAAAACTCCCTTCAACTTTCGGCTAACAACTCCCCCCAACTCAATCCTCTCCTTTCCTCCTTATTTTCCTCTCATCCACTCATTCAAACCCATTTGAATGAGTCAAATTCCTACATTTTCTCTCCTCCACTCATTTTGAATATGTTGACTCAATCCATACTCATCCATCAGAGTCCCTCCTGAGCACACCTTCTCCCTGATTCTGGCGTCAAAAAGAATTAGCAGAGAGGGGAATTCTGCTGCTCGAACCCAGGCTCTCCCCCCTGCATATGGTGTCATCTCCCTTGTGCTTAAGTGGCTCCTCCTTGCCACTTTTCCAATTGATTCCTTGTGTGATAACTCGCTACCAAATATACTTAACCCCTAGCTCTATTAGCTCTCCTTCCAAGCGTTCGAAACAAAAATTTCTATTATGACTCTGGCCTATCCAAAGCTCGAGCCTAGACTCTAAAGTAGTCCAAACTAACACACCTACCATACAATACACATGCAAACACACAAAATTGCAACGACCCCGATTTAAGGATGTTACAATACCTATGCCATGACATAGCTAATCCTATATATTCCTAGGTTCGTACGGGACTTCTCGGACTTTTTCACTATTTCGACCTTGTCTTGAAATTCATGTACATAGCATCTCATAAGCATTCATTATCATCGATAGTCATATGAATATGCACAATTCAATACAATTACATTTATTTTCAATATGACTTACCTCGGATTCAATTTAACGGAAATGGAAACGACTACTCGGTTACTTTCGCTTTCCCGCGATCTACCTCCATTTTTCTCGGTTCTTGATCTATACATATTGAAATTTAACACTTTTATTCACCAAACCATTCAATTCAATCAAAGAACACACATTTAGGGCAATTTGCAATTTAGCCCTCACATTTTCACATTTGAACAATTTAGTCCATATTTCATAAAATCACAAAATACCCATAATTTCAAGTTACCCATGCCTAACCGAATTTTCACATGCTTCATACTAGTCCATATATTCCACTTATTTCATAATTTAGTCATTCAAAATTTCATTTTCTCAATTTAATCCAAAATACTCAAATTCACTAGAAATTCAAAGACAAAATATATTAATCTAACACATATCTTTCATTTTTTTCACCATCAAACATCACAAAACTCATGTATTCATTAATAACACATTTCAAAAATATTATCATTTCACAAAATTGAAGCATGGGTTTTGAAGTATACAAGGCAACGATTGCAAAAACGTAGAAATTATCAAAAACCAAACAAAAACACATACCCAATTATGCATAGACCATGGCCGAATGTAACAAGCTTTTCTTCTTTTCTTTCTTTTGTGTTTTCAGTGATAGTTGGATGAACAATCCACTATCATGCTTATTTTGTTTTATTATATATGCTTTAATACATATTTTACTTATTTAACCTTATAATAAACATATAAAACTTATATAATTCAATGCTCTAACCGTCCATACCGTTATTCAAAGGTTATATTGCAACTTAAGGATTTCATTTTAATAAAGACATGACACTTAAGTGCTTTTAACTTATAGCATGCTAATTTAGCATCTTTCACAATTAAGTCTTTTTATCAAATTAAGCACACAAACAAACAAATTAATTCACGAAACTTTAAAACATGCTTAATCATATACTACAGACACAGAAAATAATATTAAAATATTTTACTGACCCAGATTTGTTGTCCCAAAACCACTGTTTCGACTAGGGTATAAACCAAACTGTTACACCAAAACTCGTTAAACCTGACCATAGTTGCTAGTATTAGTTTGTATCTTTCTACATGGAAAGGTAAGGTAGGTGAGAGAGGGAGACAAAAAGGAGTGAGCTTGGATGGGACATTAAGGGGGAAGAGAGGGAACAGTTTCATGTGCCTAACTATTTCTAGTTTTTGAACCATTTTGAGCCATATTTTTCTTTGAACTCATACTGTCCTAAACCTCAGAATGTTACAAGCCTAGTAGACCAATGTGACTTAAGAATTCTATATGGATTATCTCTTAGAATTGCTAACAATTTTATTTAATGAATATTTTTTATCCACATGATTGTGTTTGTTACATATCTGTTTGAGTTATGTTAATGGTGATATTGTTAAACATTTGGTCATGAAAATTATTTCTAATTTGTTAGTAATGTAACTTTGAAAACTAATACTGATTTACTTTACAAAATTTCAAGGCATCGAACTATCAAGATTAAGTTATATGTGCGATAAGAATTGTTATACCTTTAATATTTGACAATCATGTTCTTAGTAGTAGTAAAATCCAAGGGACGTCTTATTATTGCACGCTATGTGTCTAACTTGGTTTTCTTGAGGACAAGCAAAAAGTTAAGTGTAGGGGAGCTTAGGTGCGAGGTTCTTATTTATATCCATCTTCACTAACTTTCACTTGTTTAAAGAAAGAAATTAAGTCATTTTCGTATGCATTTCTTTCCAATATATGTGTTTTGGTTGCTTGATGACAAGCAACAAGATAAGTGTGGGGGTGTGATCTACCATGAATTACACTATTATTTATACCCTTTTATACATAACTTTAGCTTGTTTGATAGCTAAATCAAAGCATCTTAGTATATAATTAGGTTTTCATACTTAAAGTAGTAATTTATGTTTTTAGTAGTTTTTATTACATTTTATATATCTAAATAAGGTTACATGGTATTGTAGATCAATTCAGGTGCTTAAGATGCTTATTTAGGTCAAAACTGATGCTTATGTCCCGACACCAAGATATTGATGTCTCAATGTCGAAGAAAAAAGCTAAAAACAAGTTTTAGAGCAAAACTGCCCTCGATGTCATGACACAGCCCTTCTATGTTGCGACATCAGACTCTAATGTTACAACGTTACAGGCTTGTGCTATAACCAAGGCCTTGTATAGCCAAAAAATTCCCTCACGTTTTCACAATGTTTTGGAGGGAATTTAGATGTATTTATCCTAATCGAACTCTTAGGACTTCAAGGATAATTTAGGCACTTTAATATTCCAAGTTGAGCATATATAAAGGCCATTATAATTAGGTTAAACATACAAATTTAGGGTTTTCTTTCATTCCTAGTTTTTTCTTAGGTTATTTTATGTTCTTATAATGAAAAGATCCTATTCCAAAGTGAGACTTCCACGATGGGAGATTGTTACGAAACCACGCTTTCATCGATAAATCCATGAGCATCTCTTTTCCTTATCCTCTTCTTTATATTTCTTTCTTTAACATTGTTAGATGAATGTTTGTGTAAAGATTAGAATCAATTTGCGCTTTCTAAATATTTTTATGTTTCAATTACTGTAACTTAATTAATTGATTGAATGATAGAGTTTCTTAGCGAATCAACTGTTCGGGAGAGAATGAACTTAAACCCTAGGAAGTCATTTAGGTTGGAATTAACCCAAAATTAGTATGGTCTATCAATGAAAACCTTAACCCCGAACTGGTCTAGACTGTGAAGCCGGAAGATAAGTAGTTCTTGTTGACTCGATATTCTAGTGGAAGATCGTAAGATCCTGCAAGGGTATCGACTAGTTCATTGATTAGAACTCTACATCAATAAGTAATTAGGTAAAACAATTGGATCTAGGCCAAAAGGAACTCTCGTAGTCAAAACAAGGAATTGGAAAAGCTGATACAAGAATCTAGGAGTAGATTTAGGTTTAGTTTAATTTATTTAATTTATTATTATAATCGTCTTGCTTATTGATCAACACTACTAATTCGTGGCTCGAGTAGATTATTAATTATTTTTGGTAATTGGCTTAATAGTAGCTTTCCCTAAACTACAATCCATTGGGTATTATCTTCAGAATACTTAACAAGTGTTTCATTATAAAGAAACTATATTACAACCTGAACCGTCTACTTGCGAACACCGCCTCTAAGCTATACTTTTAGTTGCAGTATTCACACTTTGGACATTGGTATGTCTGAAGGCGGTCAGTTATACTCTGTACGACTCAAAACTTTATCTATAATAATTCAATTCAATCTTATCAAATTCAAATACACATCCCAACTCAATTTGTAACACCCCATGTAATATCCTGAAAATGGGCTTGTGCATTTATGCTTAATTATATGAAATGGCATGCTTGAGTATGTTGTGAATGTGTATTTGTGAACTTTAGAAAATAGGAGAGTGCCTTAGGAAATATTGAGATTTAAGTTTAAAAGAAGGAACTAAAGCAAGGTGGCCTTAAAAGAAATTGTATGTGAAATATGACACACAAATAGGCTTGGTTAAGTGGTTGCAAGGCGCCACTTAAAGCCCATGCAAGTGATGCCACATGCATGTGCAAATGGGCCAAGGTTCGAATCACCAAGGAAGCAAAATAAGGGATTTTATTTTGCATGTTGTGTCAGCAGAGAGGAGCAGCAAGGGACGGCATTGAGGCTAAATTTTAGGAGCTTTAATCCTTTTATTTTTAGAGATAAAAGGTGATAAATTAATTAAGATAAGGGAAAGTTATGGATTATTTTTATGAAGAGATGAAGAGAAAAGCAAGGGATTTGATAGTGTTGGCCGAATAGGGGAGTCTAAAGGTGATATTTTCGGCTAAGGAAGGGAGTAAGGCCATTATTCTTTTCTCTTTTGAATCTCTGCCGAATTCTCTAGGCAAATTCTCTCTTTTTCTTTTGTTTGACAAAATCAAAAATCCTCTTCAATTCTTTCTTTCTTTTCTCCTCTAGCCGATTCTTTCTAAGCCTCATATCCCTCTCTTCTCATTCTTGTAAAAGCCGAATACTCCTCTACCCTGTTGGTGTCGACTTGATCATCAAAGCCAGAGCCGAATCTCTCTGTTTCAGTCTAGGATATTCGACTGAGTTGGTAAGAATCTCTCTTAGCCGAACCTTTGATTCTTTTCTTGCTCTAACTGTCGAGAAATCAAAGCACTAATCCCTCATATTGTTCTTTGGCCGAAACTATGAAGGAAGTTTCGGGATTAAGGTGTTGTCAACTTCAGAAGAAGGATCTTTCGGGATTTTTAAGATTCAAGGTAAGATGATATTCATCCATAGGCCATTTTTAATGTGTTTAAATGTTAGAAATTGATCTAACATGTATCCATAGGTATTTCGATAGACACCTAAGGCAAGGGATACTTTTCGGGATTTAAAATCGTAACGTGAGTACATATGTACATTCGGCCAAGGCCTATTTAGAGACTTAGATCTATATTTTACCTATTCAAGAGCCGAAAAACTAACCTGTAGAGTGATTTGGTGGCTAGCCGATTTCAAAGGGTGAACATCACAAGTTTCGGGAATTGATTAGGAGGCAAATCGGCAACAAGGTAAGTTGATTTCGACAATCCTATTGGGATTTGGTCTTATAGCCAAATAGGCTTTTTCCTAAAATGCTAAGCGTTGACCGAATATAGGAATTAAGGATCTAAAGTGTAGACCAGGAATTTCGGGATTTCAATAAATTCGCTAAGTATATCAGGTGTGTACCCCACACTAACTCTTAATAAGATGTATGGCTATATTTTGATATATGTGTTTATAAGAATGTGAATGTGGCTAAGGTACCCTGTGATGCTACAAAGTACTTAGGTACGTTTTCCTACTCCTACTAGGATTATAACATGATTTGTTATGGCACATATGTGAATCTATAAGAATGTGAATAGAGAACATGGCATGATAATGCATGATTTGTATGACATGGGCATATGGGTGATTATGAAAGGGGAAGTGAATGTGGTGACTTATGTCACGATATAAGAATGTGGTGACTTCGGTCACATTATCTGAAAGTGGTGTCTCATGACACAATATTTTATATGGTGGTTATGCCACGACTTTTATAAGGGCGATGAGCACGTCGACTGCAGCGACTGCCTTCGGTGGTGTGTAGCGGATGGAGGGTTGACTTAGTAGTCCCCATGGTGTGCAGGTTGGTACGGGTGATGTGTAGCGGTTGGTAACTAGGCCTGGGTTCGGGAATGCATCATTTATTGTGAATTATGATATGTATATCTATATGATTTGATATGCCTGAATCTGTTTGGACTTAGTGTTTGTGTACACATTGAGTCTGTTTGACTCACCCCGTTGAGGGAACATTTTTCAGGTGATGATCAGTAATGGGTCGGGTTGGCAGGAGCTTAGTGGTGGCCATGCTCAGCAAGGAATTTTATTATCTGAATATTTTATTTTATTTTAAGTACATTAAATTTATTTTGGGTTTGTTTATTTGATGTATTAAGGCCATAGTACGAACTATTTTATGCATGCATGTCATTTATTTTCTTATCATACAAATTTTTTGTCAAATTAAAGACTAAGCAAATTTTTATAAGAATGAATTCGCAACGTTTTGGCACTTAAAGTAAATGATTTTTATTTAAAGATAAAACCTAAGTTAAGCAAAAATTGACATGGCTTTGTAATTTAAAAGCAAAGTTTTAATAAAACCCTGATTTCAAAAGATTAAATTGGTTTCCAACTTAAGCCCAACCCAATTCGAGTTTTCTCCCCAAAATCACTTAACGTTTTTCAAAGAACAAACGGATTTGAACCAATTTTTCCTAAGGAACATACCAAATCTGGTCGAGGCTCGTGGGCCGGGTTTGGGGTGTTTCACCCCAAAACCCAGCCCATAAGTTTCGATCGAATTTCGGAGGTCACATTTTATGTCTTAATTTTGTAACCAAAACAGAGTAGTAATTTGTAAAAACTGAAACTTCAAACCAAAATTCGCAACATAAAATCTTGGACTTTCACCTTGAATGAGAACCATAGCCAATCATTAAAACCCATGCATGGAATCATTAATTAAATTTGAAACCAAAACCTATTACTTTACGAGTCCAGAATCAAAATGCATACCATAGACCTTATAAAAATTATTACAAACCCAACTGAAAACATATTACCAAACTTCATAAATTTTTAT
The DNA here is from genome assembly GCA_005393395.2 of Gossypium australe. Taxonomy (NCBI): domain Eukaryota; kingdom Viridiplantae; phylum Streptophyta; class Magnoliopsida; order Malvales; family Malvaceae; genus Gossypium; species Gossypium australe. The sequence goes on from CM016626.1 coordinate 50,281,401, forward strand.
TTAAAAACGCAAACTGAAACGGGAACTTCAGGGACCTCCATTTTGCTAAGTCCAACACCTATGCTCGTGGATTGCCTGAAAGAGAAAAAACTAAGGGACTGAGCTAGAAAGCTTAGTGTGAGTCTGAAACAAATGCAAGTAGGCAGTGACAGAACAACCACAAATAAGGAAAAACTAATTAATTGTACAAACTTTTACTAGCAAAATTTCAAAACACAATTAAATAACATATCAGAGTAATGCGTAGCATCAATTATGAAATAGCAGAATTAGTGTGAAAATTTTTTGGATCATCATGTACAAACATTTACATATACCAAAGTTTTCATAGCATAAACATATTTCCAATCTATACAAATATCAGAGCTACACCTTATGAATATTTATTAATAAATTATTCTAATAGTATTACGCCAATCGTAACAATAATCAGTGCTCCAAACATCTCTATAGAAGCTGAAACATGTAAGAAATCAACCAGGGATTAGAATGAATCAATTTCCAAAAACAGTGCCAAAACTGCAAAAACAGGACCACAGAGCTGTGTGGGAAGGTTCAGACCGTGAGACCAAGATACGCGACCATGTGACTGAGGGACACACCCGTGTGGCTGAGGGACACACTCATGTGACAGGGGTACACGACTGTGTGGGTAGACTGTGGAACTCTCTGACCCCGTGTAAAAAAATACATAATTAAGAAGTAAGAGAGACACGGTTGTGTGGCTGAATGACACGCCGGTGTGAATGAGGCACACGATTGTCTGGCTAAACGACACGCCTATGTGGAATTGATAACTTTCCCTAACAGCAATCACATGCCTATGTGGCTAGCCTTTGCCACACACTCCGAGCCGTGTGACTCAAAAACTTACCAAATTTCTAAGCGGCACAAGTCCGTGTGGCTGCCTTGGTTGTTCATAAACCACCCCAAAATCGGCTATAAGTGATTAAACTCAACACCAAATCATCCCTCAATTACATAAATGCTAGAAACACACCTGACAGATGTTGCAAGGCATTAAGAATTGACGCGTTCACCTTTAGTCTATCGGTAGTCACCCAATTCGATGTCTTATTAAGTGAAGGATAAGAGCACAACAAAACTTGTAGGGCAGTAGTTAACAATGATATTGAAACCCAGAAGGACAAAGAAACAAAGAACAATAGAAAGGAGAAAGCCAAAAATCAAAATTTGAAAATTTAGAGAAAGAGAAACTAAACTAACGTGACAAGGAAAAATGGAGAGAAATTTTAGGGACTTTATAATTTCAAAAACTAAAATAAAATAAAGTTAAATAATTAAAAATAATATTTAACAAAAGACCAATAAGATTTTTTTTCAAAGCTGAAACCAAAACCAAAACAAAATACAATAAAATTAATTCCCACTTAACGCACACAAGAATTCAAACAGAAGACCAAAGAGTAATTTGAAGCCTTACCACTAAACCAGCGGGTTCATTCGTGTTTAAAATGGATAAAGTCACTTAGGGTCCATCTGAACAATTGACCCTAACCCAAAAAACCTTAATTCTTCTAACACAAATTTCGAGGGAGTTACAACTCACCTCCCCTTAAAGAAATTTTGTCCTCGAAATTTCCCACTACCTAATAGTTACTAACTCGCACTGTAACACCCCTTACCCGAAACCCTTGCCGGAATCGAGTACGTGGCATTACTAGACTTGACTATTAACTCGGGGTGTAAGATTTTAAAGCTGTCCAACTGCGTCATGCTGACTAAATCGACCATAACTCGAGTTTCAAAACTCAAAATTTAGATCCGTAAATTTTCCTTGAAACTAGACTCATATAACTTTTCACCATAATTTTTCCAGAATTTTTCATGTGGCCAATTAGTACAGTTTATTCATCAAAGTTACCCTTATTACACTGCTTGACAATTCTGACCTGTCTCTACAAAATACAGTTATCTCATTGCACAAATTTCCTATAATGTTCTTGTTTATACCAATGAAAAATAGAATCATTAAGGGTTCTACACATATAACCATGCTTCTTAATTATTTTTTTACAATTTTTGACAATTTTTCCAAAACAGAACAGTGACTCCCGAATTCATTCAGGGCAGGTCTCACTGAAACTTAATTATCTCATAATATATAAATCTTTTGCCTACCCTGTTTCTTTCATGTAAAAATAGACACAATGAGGTTTAATTTCATATCTCATTCACCTTCTAATTCAATATATCCTATTTTTGGTGATTTTTCTAACTTACATCACTACTGCTACTACAAGCTGTTTTGTTGCATTTTATGAAAGACTAGCTTCTAACCGAACCTACCTACATCCCTAATTCAAGGATTCATTTCGTATACAAACATTTCCTTAACAAAAACGATTATACTTTGATTAAGAATGCATAAACATTGCCATCATGAACCAACATACATATCAAGACACAACAGCGTACTTAACTAAAAATTTAGCCATATTCGCATGGCTATTATATACATGAACCTTAAGATTTCATCAAACAAAGACCAAGTCTTTCCTATACATGCCTTCATTTAAAACCAAAATGAAAGAGTACCCAAAATGTAGATTGATAGTGTGAATGACTTTCCGAACGATCCCGATGAGCTTGTAGCTTGCACCTAATCTATAAAACAGAGGAAACATTTCACATGATAAGCTTGCTAGCTTAGTAAGTCTCAAGCACATATAATTGTAATGAACATACATGTAAACATTTTAAATCTCCAAGCTTATAATATTGAACATAAATATTTCAATATATATATAATACATATATCCGAATACTAGTGACACACTTGATTTAAATATTATCACTATGTTATCATGAACATGTACATTATCAAATCACATAAATATCATATTATATCACAAATTCCAAATCACAAGAACCAACCTTAGGCATTTATCTTCTATATCTACTTATATACATATGCAAAACACTTCTGACTCTTTCACCATTGACCTTTCCATTTTATAACTGAGTTTTTCACTATGACATACATATATATATATATATATAACCCAACTTCACATATAAGTAACGTACATACACATTAATGATAAGTTCAACATTATAAAATAAAGCACTTATGGAATTGTCCATTTCATCACATCGTATTTATTCAAAACGATAAGAAATTTGTTCACTTCATTCCTTACTAACATAGTAGGCTAACTCTTACCCGGGCTTTTAGCACATAGCATTATATGTGACTCACCTCGTTTGATTCTCGGATTTTTTTTTTATTTATAGCAATTCACCGACATTAAGCCTGCTGGACCCGAAGTCTGAAGTTTGAACACCGGCATTAAGCCTGCTAGGCAATAAGCCCGAAATAACTCACCGGCACAAGGCCTGCTAGGCTCGAAGCCTGAATATAACTCACCGGCACAAGGCCTGCTAGGCTCAAAGCCTGAATATAACTCACCAGCACAAGGCCTGCTAGGCTCGAAGCCTGAATATAACTCACCGGCACAAGGCCTGCTAGGCTCGAAGCCTGAATATAACTCACCGGCACAAGGCCTGCTAGGCTCGAAGCCCGAATATCATATCAATAATTCATCAAATCCCCATCTTAACATTCACATTATTACCAATTTATGTACATAAACCACAATCACTTATCATATCACAAGTATTAGTTTTCATTTCAAATTCCAAAACACATTTAGTCCAATATTGGACCTTAACATTTGGCTATCATCTATTTCAATACTCAATTAAATCAAATAATATTATTTAACATGTTCATAATTATTTCTTACATGTACTTAAACTTAAGAACTTACCTCGATAGTTGACCAATTTCGCCTTCCCCCGATCCAAACTCTTTTCTTTTTGTTCTTGATCTAAATAAATTCAAATTAAGCTCATTCATCATCTTAACATTCAATTTAATCCGAAAACATATAATTGAGCAATTTACAATTTATCTTTGATTTGTCTAAATTAATTGGACAGCAAAATACAACATTAACACACAGTATTTAATCAACAATAGCAAGAAACATAATCAATATGTCCTGATTTGTACAGCATAAACACATTAACAATACATCATAGATAAGGCTCTTAAACAACATAAACGACAGTGCATTAGATTAAGTTCAGACACAATTACTCAGCTTAGATTGGGGTAATTTGGACACAATAAACTCCAACCATCGTACACCATTACTTGTAACATTTAACCCTCATAAACTCTTTAAATTTTCACATGTAAACATTTTAAATGGCATTTTCAAACAGCAACATTTTCATTCATTTAGACAACATTATTTGCATTCAATTTACTTATTAATGCAGCATATATTAATTACCAATTACATTCCTCAGCAACTTAATTTGGCATCAATTCAGACATCATTAATTAACATTATTGAAACCGTTTCTCCTATTGTAATTAATTGTCCAACAGCAGCCCAAACAACATAAATATACAGCTATTGAACACCATTTAACCAGCACATTAACTGACACACAGACATAAATTATGCAACATTTACTTTACTTTTATTCTCATCCAACAGCTTCATAAATGGCTGCTTTAACCCTTTAACAATCAAGTTTAGACACCATAAATTGCAACTAAATAAAAATCATTAATTTGGCACATCAAATGGCATTCGGTCATACATCTACAACATTGAATTAGTCTTCTTTTATCATCCCGGCTGCATTAATGATAGCATTAAACACTCCCATTCACAGATTTCAGACATAATAAATACATCAATATTTTTTTTTCATTTCCATCCATACCAGTTGAACCACACAAGAAAGTAAAAAAAAAAAACATTATCAGCAAAAATAATATCAAGGCTCTTGCTACCACATTTAAGAAATTTATGCACTAATAATCCATGCATCTAAGCAATTTAACATTTTCAGCCAAGCTTTACCGTCCATCATCCATTAAAATTTCCTTGAAAAGCAACTATGATCCAGAGAAGAGCTTTGAGAAATTACCAAATCATTTGAAGAATATGCTCCTAGACGAGCTAAAATTAAAATTTATCTCCACATGCAATCGGTTTTGAGGTCTCTCTCTCCCTTCGAAAAACACCAAGGGAAGAAAAGTAGAAAAAAATGAATCCCCTCTCTTTTCTTTTGTTTTCGACGATGAAGAAGATAATGGGATGAATTAACATGTTTTCTTTATTTTATTATTATTATATCACATATATTATAATATAACATGCTTTTTTTTCAACTTAATTATATAATATATAAAACATGTTATCATGAAATTAAGAACCACATGCCGTCCACTACATAATAGTTGGTAAATTTACCACTTAAGTCCACATATAAAAGAGATCAAAACAATTAAACCACTCAATTAATAAAAGGCTACTTTTTACCACTTATGTAATTTGATCCTTTTTCTTAAATTAAACATACAAACAGTCAAATAAATTCACGAAATTTTAACACATGCTCAATCATATATATTTAACACGAAAAATAATATTAAAATATTTTTTTGACTAGAATTCGTGGTCCCGAAACCACATTTCTGATCAGGGCTAAAATCAGGCTGTTACACACACAATTTGCTACCACACTTACGCTGGGCACTTTAATGTCAAACGCACTATCAAAAAAATACCTAACCCTACAATTACGGATCTTACTTACTAACATACGAACATCACTAACAACGAAAAAATTAATCATATCCAAAGTATTACAACACATAAAAAAAGTATCATATATCAATACCTATCTCGACGTTGATTCCAGCTCTCTGATTTTGAGTCTTTTTCGGGGCTTGCCTCTGAACAGGCAGTTGACGAGGACAATCCTTAATTCAATACTCCATAGACCCACACCTAAAACACACTCCAGACATTTTTCGACACTCACCCAAATTGTGCTTACTACAAAACCCACATACCGGAAAATCTGAACCACTACGAGAACAACTTGCATTACTTTTCAAAAATCTAGCCCGCTTTGTAGAACATGGCTCCAACCTTGAAGAACTAGGAGATCTCTTATTCCGAGCTTTACCATGACCCTTACACTCACACTCAGCACATTTACTTTCATTAACCTCCTTAGTCCTCTCCAACATGCTCTTGAAGACCCTCTACAAAACTCCCAACACAAATTGGGTCAATGTGTCAACACCAGCCTTAGAATTATTGCCACCAGTGGCTGGCCTAGCCATGGCGACTACCGGCTCATATGTAGACACACGCTCTGGAGAAATAGAGGACTCATCTGGAGTCCTACTAGGCTAATCATCACGATTTTGTTGACCATCATATCCCATAGCAGTTTTGAGTCTAAATTTAAGGTCTCTACAATTACAGAACAAAAAATTTAAAGATAAATATCTAAACCCTTATAATCCTAATCTTACAGTTTTAGAGTTTCCTTTGGACCAGTATCAGAGTCTCAGACACTTTTCTTGACAAACATAATTTCAAAAAACTGTGGTAAGTTTTTATTGAAAACCCTTTTAAATCCATGCATGGAGACACATTAAAAAACACCAGTTGAGTTTTTACAAACGTAACTCTGATACCACTAAATGTAACACCACAAAACATGACCTAGACGTTTTGACTGTATTTTAGAGGTCACATTTTATGTACTAATTTTGTAACCAAAACAAAGTAGTAATTTGTAAACTGAAACTTCAAACCAAAATTCACAACGTAAACTCTTGGACTTTTAACTTGAATGAAAACCATAGACAATCATTAAAACCTATGCATGGAATCATAAATTTAGTTTGAAACCAAAACCCGCTACTCTATGAGTCCAGAATCAAAACTCATACTATATACCTTACAAAAATTATTACAAACCCAACTAAAAACATATTACAGAACTTCATAAATTTTTATTTAAAAATGCAAACTAAAACGGGAACTTTAGAGACCTCTCTTTTGCTGAGTCTGACACCTATCTTCGTGGATTACTTAAAAGGGAAAAAACTAAAGGAGTGAGATCTAAAATCTCAGTGTGAGTTTAAAACAACTGCAAATAGGCAGTGACAGAACAACCACAACAAAAGCAAAGCTAATTAATCGTACAAACTTTCAATATGAAAATTTCAAAACACAATCAGATAACATACTAGAGTAACGCGTAACATCAAAATGACACTTAACAGATATGCACAATGAGTTCGGATGAAGTGTGGTACAAAATCCCACCTAGCCAACCGCTACACACCAACTCTGAAAATCCCACAAAAACACCAATAAGGGTATACGAAACCCTTTTCCAGCCTCTACACACCAATGTTGGGTTATGGTAGACCCATCCAACCAATACAGACCAATAGTGTGATCATGTGTCATATAATTGTAAAGTAGTCATGTAAAACCCCAAACCCGGCCCAAAAGTTAGGCCAAATCTAGCGTGTAACTTTGAAGTGTTTTTTTCGAAAACCATGTTTTCATTGAAAACTCTCCTTAATATTTAAAAACTAAAGTCTTAGTTTGTGTTCGTTCAATTTCAAAACGCGGTTCATTGAAAAGTTAATTACTTTTAAAAACGTTATTAACTTCGTTAAAAATCCCTTCTTGTTGCGGAAGCTAATCTAAGGTAAAGAAGTTTAAAACGTATGTTTTAAACAAAAAGTAATTAGGTTGAAAACTCGTCTACATCTAACAAATATAAAACGTAACAAAATCCCAAATTCAGAATTAAATCTAGAGAGGCCTTTTTATAGAAATTAAAACCCAAAATGGAATTTTAAACATATATAAAGTCCAAAGCGTAATAGCTGCAGTCGTGTGGTCACCTCCGAGTCCCTCGCAGCACCGATCCTCCTAATGCTGGGGATTACCTGCACAGTTAAATACGTGGTGAGTTTACGAAAACTTAATGTGTAATCCCCTTACTAGAGTAACAGTCAGTATACGGAAATAGAAACCGAAACAGTCTGGGCCAAAGCCTTTTAACAGTAACAGTACAGTCCAGTTCAGAGCATATGTGAGTCAAAGCCCACTACAATATCATTTGGGTAACAGCCCATAATAGAATCAATTGGGCCTAGCCCAAACCAATAACAGAACAAGTGGGCCTAAGCCCAATACAGTGACAGATCTCATAAACAGATATTTCAACAGTATGAGGATGCACCCCACCCCGATCCAGCCAACACACCACCCATACCAACCAACACACCATGTGGAGATAAAATCGACCCACGCAGCCAACACACCAAGCTTAGCACTGGTTGCAGCACTACGTCAATAGAACGGCTCGGCGCCATGGACAGAACGGCTAAAAGCCATAAACATAATGGTTAGAAACCATAATTAGGAGGACACAGAGCCATAATCAGGATGGCAGAAAGCTATCAGTAAATGTAATAAGTTTGGCACATAACCATCAGCGACGGCAATATAATCGGCACACAGCCACGGGTAATTATGATCGACACAGAGACATCAATATATATGTTAGGCACATAGCCACGGGTGAATACGATTGGCATAAAGCCATAATCAAGATGGCATAGAGCCATATTTAGGTTGACACAGAGCCAAAATCAGCTTACGCAATTTTACAAACTGGGGGTATTTCAGTAATTTTACAAATCAAGGGTATTTTGGTAATTTCACAAATTGGGATGTTTCGGTAATTTTGCAAATCAGGGGTATTTCGATAATTTCACAAATTAGGGGCATTTCGGTAATTTCACAAATCGGGGGTATTTCGATAATCTCACAGATCTAGGGTATTTCGATAATTCCGCAAATCAAGCTTATTTCAGTAATTTCACAAATCGATGGTATTTTGATAATTTCACAAAGCGGGGGTATTTCGGTAATTTCACAAATCGAGGGTATTTCGATAATTTCACAATCTGGGGGTATTTTGGTAATTTCACAAATTAGGGGTATTTCGGTAATTTCACAAATCAGGGGTATTTTGGTAATTTCACAAATCGGGGCTTAACGACAAAACAGAAGGTCCACCGTCGCCTTGAGTGACTTAAGTAACCTAAATAGTCCCAACTGTGTAAATGGGCCTAAGGCCCATTACTTGGGCTAGGTGGGCCCACACACTCGTGTGGCCCATTTAGCCCAGAAACAGCCACAGTTATGCAAACGTCACAGTCCAAACAACACTTACCACATCACATACATTTTATTCGTGTGGGCCCACACAGCCCATTTCGACCCAATGACGCCCAGAATAGCCCAAGACCACGAGAGCGCTCGTGGCAGCCTCTACAGACTAACACCCATGTTCGTGGGCTCGGTTCACCACACACATGATCACATGCTCGTATGGCATCATACGCCATATTTCTGGCTTTTCGGCATTTTGCTGATCTACAGCCGTAGCAGTGTAAACAACACATACTTTCGGCTTTGCCAAACTGCACTACGATAGATCTCTGTTAGGTAGTACTAACCACAGATGCAGCTTACAACCCAACTTTTACTTTGCAAACCCATAGAGCCTAATCGGTCTATACCCAAAGAGTAAGATAACAAATTACCTTAATCGGACGATTAGAGAAAAACCTCGACGGTCTTAGCACTCTAGAACTTCTTCGCTCCTCGGATTTGACTAGCCCCCAACGAGCATCATATCGCGCAAGAGAATCAAGAGCATAATTAGAGTCCAAAGGAACAAAAGCATTCGACCTCTAAAGAATTACTAAAAGAGATCAAATTTGAGTGTAAAGGAGAAGGTATAAACACCTACCCTTCAGTCAGGAACACTTGTAGAACCGATTAACAATAACAACAGTGGAGCATAGAAATATTCAACCAATGATAGGGAGAGAAGAAGGTTGGGTACCTGATCGCTGGAATCAAAGTCTTAAAATTTATAAAGAGAATGATCGAACCTGCAAACTAACTCTGACAACGATTAAAGGCAAGTGTACATATCGAACAGTAGTATAGCTTAGGCAAGACCGGATTGTCAAACCCAAAGGAACTAAAAGTACTAATACTAACCTTCTTTTTATTATCTAGCCTAAAATAATTGAAGTTGTTTAAATCTAATCTAACTACTACTAAGTTAAAGATGCAAAGACAAAATGAATGAATTGGGAAATAACCTGAAGAAAGACTCAGTTGATTTAAGACGATGCCCTCAGGAAGAATCCACCTAGACTTCACTTGTTATTTAACCCTGAACCATATGATTTATTCACTTGACTTGATTCGTAGGATTTCCTAAGTTATATTAAACCCTCTCTCGAAGCGAATAATAACTAACCCTAGGTTGATTAATTGAAATCTCGTTCTAATTAAAACCCCTAGAATCGTATTAACTCGATCTATGGATTCCCATATTAGCTTTCACCCTAATCCAGAAAAATCTCGTCACCCTATCTCTATGTGCACGAACGACTCCGCTTTAATTATGCTAGATCTATTCTTAAGTAGGGACTTTTGCTCCTCCACCTAAGAACATCTGACTTGAATCAATATCCCAGAAACATTAACACAAGAATTAAGCGCACATAATTAAGAACAAATCAAGTATTTATCTTATAGTTCAGAAAACAATAACAAGATTCATCTAGGTTTCATCCCCTTCAGGTATCTGAAGGGTTTAGTTCATAACAAATAAAGAAAACATCTCAGAAGAAAAGATAAAACAAAACATAAGAAATCCCTGAAACTCCCTGAAGGAATTGAAGAAGAGATCCGCCGTCTTGAGTAGAATTCTAGCTTCTAGAGATGGATCAACTGGCTATCTTCGAGTGATTCCCACAACTCTGACCTTTTTGGCTTGGCTCCTTGGCCTAGCTAACCGCCCTGGCAAAAGCCCTGGCAGAAGGCTTCTGCCAAACTCCCCCTTTAAGTTTCCCCCTTGGGTGTTTATATAGGCTTTGAGATGCCTTACTTGGTCCCTAAGTATCCTAATTCGAGTAGAATTCCTCCTAGGGTGTTTGAATAGAGTTTGGAATGTGTTTCTTTGCCTCCAAGTATCCTATTCCGAGTAAAACTCCTCTTGGCCACGGCAGGGACACGCCCATGGCACACGCCCGTGTAAACCGTGGCCAGGCCGCGTTCGAGACTGTCGAGTGGGGCACAGCCGTGTGGATTGGGATCAGGCCGTGTTCTAGTAGTTTAATGAGGCACGACCGTGTGGACTTGGGCCCAAGCCGTGCCAATTTCATGAGTTGTCCTGATTTGGTCCGTTTTAGGCCTGTTTTACGTTCTTTTCATCCTTAGGTGCTTTCCTGAGTATAAGACATGAAAAGAAAGGATTAAGAGCACCTTTTTACATAAATCAAGGGATAAATCATCCAAAAGTTTGCTAAATGTGGGATTAAAATATGTTACTACTACGGTTTATCAGTACCTTCGGTCTACCAAGCAGAAGAAAGAAAAGAGGGAAGAAGGAATAGAGGAGGAGCAATCCGCTAGGCTAGAAACCGAAAAGAAAGAATGACATTGCTGGGAAGAAGAAAAGATAAGTATTCGGCCAATCAAGGTGTAAAGGTAGAAAAGGTAAAAGAAGAAGAACATTCGGCAATACCCACCAGTTTTTCCCAAATAGTCAATTTGACAACCCCAATAACAAAAACACAAACAGAAAGTGAACTAATACGACACTTTATGTAAGAGCCCGATTTTGACCCTAATCGGAATGGTGGTTTCGGGACCACAAATTTGAGTCAAAAAATATTTTAATATTATTTTCTATGCTCATTATGTGTGAATTGGTGTGTGTGAAAGTTTAGTATTAAAATTTGATCGTTTTGGTGCTTAATTGTGAAAAAGGGCTTAATCGCATAAAAAGAAAATTTGGTGGTTAAATGTGTAAGTACTGGATTGATGATGTCTTTATAAATTGGAGGTTTAAAGTAGCAAATTGACCATAAAATGGACATAGTGGCTGGTCATGATTTGCATGTAATAGTAGATGGGTTCTCAAATTATTTTATATTGAAAATTTGGTGATATTAATATCATATAATAATATAATAGTAATAAATTTGCCCATTTATGTGTTTTTGGATTAAATTGAATGAAAATATGTTTGAATGAGCTAAATTTGAAATTTATTAGATCAAGAACAAAAAGGATCAAGATTGGATCGAGGAAAAACAAAGATAATTGAATAGTCGAAAAACCTAGTCCGTCGATACTCGAGGTAAGTTTTTAAGCAATTGAGTTGCATTGATTTTATTTATAATGATGTAAATAAATTTAAATGGAAGTAAATATATTTATATAAGGGACATTGCCGAATGTGGTAATGGTTTATGAAATGAATTAGTTGATTCGAAAATGAATATATATGGTTGGAGTTAAGTTCATATGCATATGTATGAATAAGGAACAAGTTTGAGAGATGCACTAATGTGAAAATTTAACTTCCGAGCACTAAGTGTGAGAAAATGGATAATGAGCATTAAGTGTGCGAATTTTAAAACACTGAGCACTAAGTGTGCGAAACCGGTTATTATGCACTAAGTGTGCAAATCTAATTTCTGAGCACTAAGTGTGCGAAATCGGACAAGGAGCACTAAGTGTGCGATTAATTTTTATGTTTTGGATTGAATTTTGGGTAAGTTGATATTATGAGATGATATTAATTGAAATCAAATAAGAGTGACAAATTAGTTTGGACGGAATGTATCAATAAATTTTATAGTTCAATTGATATAGATTGACATGGAGTAATGCTTACAAAATCTCATTGGTTTATACATGAATTTTATATATTGTATTCGGCCATGTGGAAGTTTGTATAAAGAGTTCATTTGATTAGTTTTAAATCTTGAATATGTGATTTATATGGGTTTGAAGTACAAGTATAAGTTTGGTAAGTAATATACATACATGCATGTGAAACCTATTATCGAAGGCTTGGAAGTTCGGCCTTTGGGCTGTGAAATGAGATAGTTTTTGAAAGGTGATATGAACTAAAGTCATGATTATGATTCTTGGTTGCGATTATATTATTTTGACTGTGCTAGTATAATGTTATAATGCATTGTTGTTGTGAAATTGCTTATAACTTACTAAGCTATAATAGCTTACTGTGTGTGTTTATTTGTATGATTTTATAGATTCTGAAGTCTAGTTACAAGCTCGGGATCATCGTCAAAGTCTATCACACTATCAACTAACTTTGGTATTTTTTTTAGTTGAGTTTTTGAAACTATGGCATGTATAGACTAGCTTGTGTTTTGGGTTTGTTTTGAAATTGTAAATATTAAGCCATGCGAAAATGGCTTAAAATTAAACTTATGTTTATGCATTTTCAGTTGTGATATAAGTTTATGTTGGATATTATGTTTCATAGTATAAGTGTGTGATATGCTTGGTATGTAAATTATGTATTCGGCAATGGTATTTAAATCATGTCATTAAGTGTTCAGTATATGTAAATGTTAAAATTGTGGTATTGGACTTGTGGACTAAGTTAGGCTATGAAAATTTGATTAAGGAATGTGTTTTTTTTTTTTTTTTTTTGTATCGGATTGAAATGGCATGCTTGCATGGATAATTTGGTCTAGAAATGATAAATAATGTGTATAAGCATATTCGGCTAAGGCTTGGATTCATAAGGTGTAGCACCCCAAACCCGGCCCATGCGTTATGAGCAGATTTGGCATGTCACACGAGCAAAACATGTTAAACCCTTTTTATTCGTACTAAAAAAAATATTGCTCTGTTAAAATCAAGAAAACAAGTTTGATTTAAAATACTACTAACCTCGAAGATTTTATTGATAAATCGATAAATTTGAACTAATGATCTTACAAAATAGTGAGTTTTGAAAACGACGTTGAAAATTCGAAAGGGAATCCGAGTCTTCTGAAAATAGCGTTAATAGTTCGAGAGAAAATATCCGTGTTAAAAAAATATTTGTAAAAGTTTGTTTTGAAAATTCATTTGTTATTCGATTTTGGAAACCATTATTTAAGTTTTCAGAAAATTCCCTTTTTAAACAATTTAAAAAAAAAATAAAACATCCCAACCATGAAGCAAAATAAAAATAGTCCAGAGGCCTTATTACAACATTTAACCCAAAATAGTAAAGAAATAAAATAAACGAGAAAGAAGTCTAAAGTCCAGATAAACCATTTCTGAAGTATGGCCTCCCTCGATTCATCCATAGCCCAAGTCCATATCATCAAGCATTACCGACAAGGGTTAATAGAAAGGGGGTGAGTTACAAGAACTCAGTGTGAAATCCCATTACCGTTATCCATTGGGTCGGAACCCATTTAGCAATATTTTGGGCCTAAGCCCATTTACAATAACAATAATGTATCAAATATAACATGTGTATGGAATGCAATTCCCAAACCAATCCTAATAATCCATCCGCTACACACCACCCGTACCAACCAACGCACCTGTGGGTGATCTTTAGTCAACCCACCCCGCCAACACACCAAACGTAGGCATTAAGCCATTTATATCAAATTTATGGACAAGCCACCAGATTAACAGAATTTACATGGCATTGCCATATTTAAGATTTGTGGCAGAGCCACCAAATTTATGTAATAGAGCTACCAGAACTTCTCTTCATCATTATCCTATCCCATGCAAATCATGTACTTAATGCATAACCATTTATAACAATTTATTCATATTTTTCTTACAAAAATTATGGCCCATTATAACAATTTATCAAGTTGGCCAATAAAGCAAAATAGCATCTTGGCCCATTTAGCAAAGTATCAGATTGGCCCACTTAGCAAAATATCAGATTGGCCCATTTAACAAAATATCAGATTGGCCCACTTAGCAAAATATCATATTGGCCCATTTAACAAAATATAAGATAGGCCCACTTAGTAAAATATCAGATTGGCCCATTAATCAATATGTCCATTCGACCCATAAGCAATTTCGTATTTCGGCCCTTTAGGGGCATTTCCATGACTCGGCCCGTAAGGGAAATTTCGTAATTCGGTAATTTCGAAATCCAAACTTAACTTCTAAATTGGGCATAATCAATTGAAATTGTCCATCTGGGTCATATTGACTAAACTGACTATAACTCGAGTTAGAAAACCCAAAATCTAAATCCGTAAATTTTCCTTGAAACTAGACTCATATATCTTCTTACTACAATTTTTCCAAAATTTTTGGCTTAACCATTCAGTACAGTTTATTTCTTAAAGTTTCCCTTGTTTCATTGTCCAACGATCCTGACCTCTCTTACCCAAAATTTAAAATCTCACTGTACAGTTTTCATATGTTGCTCCCACTTGTTTCTAATGAAAATAGGCTCACTAAGAAATCTATACATATAAATTATAACCCATAATTCACTTTGTACAATTTTATACGATTTTTCCAAGACATATCAGGGAACCACGAAGTCAATCAGAACCAGTCTCACTAAAATTAAGCTATCTTAGAATATAAAATTCCTTTTCCTTCTCCGTTTCTTCCATATCAAAATAGACACAGTAAGCTTTAATTCGATATCTTATTCACTTTCTAATTTCTTTTCTCCTACTTTTTGTGATTTTTCAAAAACACATCACTGCTTATAATCGAAACTGTTTTATTACAAAATACGATTACCACGACGATCATACGCACGCCCGAGTGATCAAGGATGCCAATTTTCGATTTCCTTTGGTATTTCGACCTAATCACAAAACATATCATACAAAATTTCAGAGAGATGTGAGATTACACACCATTTCAAACATGTATTCGGAAAGTACGGGATTAAAGCACGGGATTACACACCTTGATTAGGATTCCCTAAAGAACCACTCTTCGTTGACCCACTATATCCGAAGGATTCGCAAATAGAATATATCGAGTGATTTCGTCCCTAAAACATAATCGATTAGTCGAAACTTCAATCTGATTTGCAACATAGCCAAATAGAGATATAGCGAAAAATCCAAAATGAACCCCCTTACCTTATCGATATTGGATCCAATTTCCACCGTTTGACTTCGGCTAGAACAATACACGGTCTCCCACTTAAAGCACTACGAAAAGAGTGTGATTAAGACATGAAGAAGTGGAAGATAACACCATTTTCAGTTACGATCATGATTTACAACCGAATAGTGATAAATACTTATTCGGTTAAAAGAGAAAAGAATATGATCATAGAAAATAATTCACTTACCGATTTAATCGAAGAAGGAATGTCACCTCAAACGAGAATGAAATTATGAAGGAGTGATTATGGATTGTGAGTTTTGGCTATGGAAGAAAATGAACAAGAATAGTTTTGGTTATGAGGGTATGGATTAGAGGAAAAAGATAGTAGAGTTGGAGAATTTCGTGAAAAGAAAAGAAAGGTTGAGAAGGGTGCTTATCAAATTTTGGTTTTCAAGAGAAGATGAATGAAAATAGTTTGGTCTCAATGGTTTGGTACCTACGGCAACAAGAAAGAATTGAAGAAAAGAAATGCTCACTAATGGCTTGAAGTTTCGGCAAAGATGAGAAGAAATTTGAGAGAAATGGCATAAAAATGCAAGAAGGAATTTTGACCAACCAAGCACCAAAGTTTCTACCAAAACACTAACAAAAATTCGGCTACCCCTCTTACACCCAAAACCATCCACATTTATGTCCCTAATAGTCAAAGATTTTCCAACCACCCTTTCCATAACACATCCCTTGAAAAAGGCGACATGTTCCCCCTACTTTCCCTTTTCTCTTGATTTCTTTCCTCACATTCATCCTTTCCTATTTTCCTTAGCCATCTTGCCAAAAATAAAAAGTCCACCTTGCCTTATTTACATGCTTGGCCGACACTTAAGGAAAGAGTGCAAAAATAATAGTTAAAGTTTGCACAAAATGGGATTTGAACCTCTTCCCTCAAGGTACTTCACTTGATGCCATAACCTCTTTACCAATAGCTCATTTATGCAAACACATTACTCATTTATTCCTATAAGTCTTGGAGCTACTTACCATCTCTCCTTAAAGTGCTAAAATACCAAAATTTTCCTAAGGCCCAATTAAACCCGAGACTTCATAGAAACCTCGTAACCTTTAAAATTCACTTAACTAATAAGTCTAATTTACAATAATACCATTCTCTTGTTATCAAAATTTTAAACACTCCTACGCCGAAGGCCCATTGGGCACAATCCTACTAGGCCCAATTTTGGGATGTTACAATTCTACCCTCCTTAAAGAAATTTCGTCCTCGAAATTTCCAACCAATTACTAAATGCATCGCTCAAATCACACCACTAAGCTTTCGCTACGCACTCTGATCTTAATAACATTAATGTACTTTTAACATAATCTTGAATCCTCTTTCACACAACCAAACATCTAACCACAGAAGCATGTCGTTATCTACCACTTATACCAAAAATTTTCTTACATTCAATCATTACTTCCAACCAAAACATACTTGACTTGATGGTGATGAAACAATCCTGAGCATTCTCCCGGATGACGCCTTCTACAATAATCGCAAGCCGGAAAGTTTGAACATGCCTTAACACGCTTTACTGAACGAGACTGCGATCCAAAAGAACCACGATCTCCTTTCTTCTTACAGTTCACACTCCCAACTCGAAGTGATTCACCGATTCCTTTAACCTCCTCCAATACTTCCTTGACTATCTAAGTCAGCTTATCAACTCCAGCTCGATCATGAGATCCCGTCTCAGCCACTGGCGATGCCAACACCTCCCTTTCGGAAACATGCCTCGGTGCCGAAGATCTAGCCCTAGCACCTCGGCCTCTACCACGTCTACGTCCACCGCGTCCACGTCTTCGAACGCTCATATTCACTAAGTCGATTTAATTTGATTATAAGTATTATGAATCAATATACTGTTCGATGTTTAGTAAATAATGTCTTATGGAGTATAAGAGTTGAAGTGGTTTTCGTAAAACGTATCCTAAAGTCTCAATCTCTATAGTTTCAGCTCCTAAAGCTAAAAGTTCTAGAGTATTCTATTTTGTAGAATTTTCTTACCACAGTACTAACACAATAATCATAAAATGAAAACACATACTTACTTGACTTGGTGCCGGATACTCATGGTGCCATATGAAACACCCCCAAACCCGGCCCACGAGTCTCGACCAGATCTGGTATGTTCCTCGAGTAAAACGGTTCAAACTTGTTTGTTCTTTGGAAAACTGACTGATTTTGGAGAAAATTTGATTTGGGTTCAAATTGAAAACATCGTTATTTTCAAAGGTTTCGTTTTGTTAAAACTTTATTGTTATATTTCAAAACTATAAGTTACCAGTAAAAGTCGAGTCTTTAGAGTTTACTATTTAGATTGAAAATCATTTGTGTTAGATGTCAAAACTTTTAAGGATTTATTATTTTAGGAAAATTTACTCAGTCCTTGATTTGATAAGAAATTGTATCATACTAAATAATTGAAATGCATGCATAAACAGTTTCATACTAAATGGCCTTATTACATCAAAACAGAACCCAAAATAAATTCAAAGTACTTAAAATAAAAAGTCCAAATAAAATAAATTTCGTGCTGAGCATGGCCACCACTAAGCTCCTGCCGACCCGGTCCATCACTGAGTGTCACCTCAAAAATATCCCACAACGGGGTGAGTCAAACCGACTCAGTGTGTAACAACCAACACTAAGTCCTAACGATTCAGGCATATCAGATCATACATATACATATAGCAATTAAATATAATGATGCAAACCCGAACCCAAACCTAGATACCATCCGCTACACATCACCCGTACCAACCATCACATCGTGGGGACTACTAAGTCGACCCTCCATCCGCTACACACCATCGAAGGCAGTCGCTGCAGACGACGTGCTCATCGCCCTTATATATATTGTGGCATAGCCACCAGATAGTTATTTGTGACATAAGTCACCACATTCAGATTTCGTGACATAAGTCACCACATTCAGATATTGTGGTATAAAACCACCAGATCACTTCCCCTTTTCAAATTCACCCATATGCCCCATGTCATACAAATATGCATAAACCATGTCATATTCCTTATTCACATTCTTATAGTTTCACATATGTGTCATAACAGATCATATTATACTCATAATAGGAGTAGGTAAACGTACCTGAGTACTTTGTACCATTGCATGGT
Source organism: Gossypium australe (assembly GCA_005393395.2). Lineage (NCBI taxonomy): Eukaryota > Viridiplantae > Streptophyta > Magnoliopsida > Malvales > Malvaceae > Gossypium > Gossypium australe. The sequence goes on from CM016626.1 coordinate 50,300,421, forward strand.
ACCCTAGCCATATCTTTCACATTCTTATTACCACATGCATTAAAATAATACCATAAATCTATTAAGACTAAGGGTAGGGTTACACACCTGATTTACTTAACGCTTCACTGAAATCCCGAAAACCCGATCTAATGCTTTAGATCCTTAATTCCTACATTCGGCCAACACTTAGTATTTTAGCAAAAAGCCTATTCGGCTATAAGATCAAATCCCGAAGGATTTATCGCAACCAAAGTCTTACCTTGTTGTCGATTTGATTACTAATCAAATCCCGAAACTCTGTGATATTCCTTCCTTCCAATCGGCCAACACTAGATCATTTAACAGGTTAGTTTCCGGCTTTTGAATAATTAAGAAACAGGTCTAAGTCACCAAATAGGGCCTTGGCCGAATATCACATGCACTTATCTTGTGAATCTTAAATCCCGAAAAGTGCTACTTGACTGTGGTATCTGTCGAAATCACTATGGCCATATGTTAGATCCAATTCTAACATTTAATCACAAATAAATGGCCCTTGGCCTATGATCTTATTCACTTACTTTGGATAACCAAAGCCCAAATAACCTCCCTTAGTAGTCGGCTACACTAAAAATCCCGAAAGATCCTTCAAGTATTCGGCCAAAGACAATAATGGAATTAGTACCTTGATTTCGACAGTCAGTGAAAGAAAGAGAATTGTATTTCGACATAGAAGAGGTTCCTTACCAACTTAATCAAATGTCCTTCCTTGAAGCAAAGAAATTCGACTCTTGCTTAACTGATCCAATCGGCTCCTAAGGGGTAGAGGAGCATTCGGCTATGGCCACCAAATAGAGAATTCAGCTTCAACAAGGCATACAAAAAGGAAGGGTATGAAGCTTTAGGGGTTACGGCAATGGTGGTATTTTGATGGAAGAAGTTGCGGCAATGTTGATCTTTGGGGGAGAGATTTCGGCTAGAACAAGTTAAAAGAAAGAGGAAAGAAAGTGACAGGTTTTTGGAGAGAAAAAGAGTAATGAAAGAGAGGCTAAATGATGTTATGAAATTCGGCTACTCCTCCCTCCTATTTTGGCCGAAAATCACCTCAAGAGAGTCCCTTGGCCGGCCACTCTTCCCCCTTATCAGCTTCCTCATTTTTCTCCTACTTTATCTCTTATCTACCCATAAAAGATAATTTAATTAAAACCCCAATTATCTTCCATCCTAGCCGAATTTTAAAAAGAGATTGACCACATCCATAGCTCATCCACTTGGTGTTTTAATGCCGTCCAACTCCCCTCTTAGCTTGACGCAAAAATACTCCAAAAATGCTCCCCTTGTTGCTCGAACCTAGGCCCTTAAACCCTGCATATGGCGTCACTTGTGTGGGCTTTATGTGGCGCCTTGCAGCCACTTTACGAAGCTGATATTTGTGTCATAAATCCCCTACATATTTTCTTAAGGCCTATCAGGCTTAGCTCCCCTTAAAGACTTAAAATCTGATAATTTCTAAGGCACTTACCTACACTCTAAGGTTTACAGAGTTCACAAAACACATTCATAACATACAAAGGCATGTTACTTCACATAATTAAGCAAAAATGCATAAGCCGTAAATCCCGGATATTACACCATACTTCCTTCAGAACATGCATTTATAAAAATTTTCAAACAGCTTTGGAAAACGCTCTTGAACCCAAGCCACGCATTTATAGAAATTGTTCAAACAACTTTGGAAAACGCTTTTGAACCCAAACCACAACCGAGTTTTGCAACCGGGCTCTGATACCATAAAATGTAGCACCCCAAACCCGGCCCATGCGTTATGAACAGATTTGGCATGTCACACGAACAAAACATGTTAAACCCTTTTTATTCGTACTAAAAAAATATTGCTTTGATAAAAGTTTATTTTAAAAATTCATTTGTTATTCGATTTTGGAAACCATTATTTAAGTTTTCAGAAAATTCCCTTTTTAAACAATTTAAAAAAAAATAAAACATCCCAACCATAAAGCAAAATAAAAATAGTCCAGAGGCCTTATTACAACATTTAACCCAAAATAGTAAAGAAATAAAATAAACAATAAAGAAGTCTAAAGTCCAAATAAACCATTTCTGAAGTATGGCCTCCCTCGAGTCATCCATAGCCCAAGTCCAATCATCAAGCATTACCTACAAGGGTTAAGAGAAAGGGGGTGAGTTACAAGAACTCAGTGTGAAATTCTCTTACCGTTATCCATTGGGCCGGAACCCATTTAGCAATATTTTGGGACTAAGCCCATTTACAATAACAATAATGTATCAAATATAACATGTGTATGAAATGCAATTCCCAAACCAATTCTAATAATCCATTCGCTACACACAACCCGTACCAACCAACACACCTGTGGGTGATCTTTAGTCAACCCACCCCGCCAACACACCAAACGTAGGCATTAAGCCATTTATATCAAATTTGTGGACAAGCAACCATATTAACAGAATTTACATGGCATTGCCATATTTCAAATTTGTGGCAGAGCCACCAAATTTATGTAGCAGAGCTACCAGAACTTCTCTTCATCATTATCCCATCCCATGCAAATCATGTTCTTAATGCATAACCATTTATAACAATTTATTCAGATTTTTCTTACAAAAATTATGGCCCATTATAACAATTTATCAAGTTGGCCAATAAAGCAAAATATCATATTGGCCCATTCAGCAAAGTATCAGATTGGCCCAGTTAGCAAAATATCAGATTGGCCCATTTAACAAAATATCAGATTGGCCCATTAATCAATATGTCCATTCGGCCCATAAGCAATTTCGTATTTTAGCCCTTTAGGGGCATTTCCATGACTCGGCCCATAAGGGAAATTTCATAATTCGATAATTTACCCACTAAGGGTAATTCGGTAATTTCAAAATCCAAACTTAACTACTAAATTGGGCATAATCAATTGAAACTATCCATCTGCGTCATACTGACTAAACTGACTATAACTCGAGTTAGGAAACTCGAAATCTAAATCTGTAAATTTTCCTTGAAACTAGACTCATATATCTTCTTACTACAATTTTTCCAGAATTTTTGGCTTAACCATTCAGTACAGTTTATTTCTTAAAGTTTCCCTTGTTTCATTGTCCAACTATTCTGACCTCTCTTACCCAAAATTTCAAATCTCACTGTACAGTTTTCATATATTGCTCCCACTTGTTTCTAATGAAAATAGGCTCACTAAGGAATCTATACATATAAATTATAACCCATAATTCACTTTGTACAATTTTATACGATTTTTCCAAGACAGATCAGGGAACCAGGAAGTCAATCAGAACCAATCTCACTAAAATTAAGATATCTCTGAATATAAAATTCCTTATCCTTCTCCGTTTCTTCCATATAAAAATAGACATAGTAAGCTTTAATTCAATATCTTATTCACTTTCTAATTTCATTTTCTCCTATTTTTTGTTATTTTTCAAAAACACGTCACTGCTTCTAACCAAAACTGTTTTATTACAAAATACGATTACCACTACGATCATACGCATGCCCGAGTGATCACGGATGCCGGTTTTCAGTTTCCTTTGGTATTTCGACCGAATCACAGAACATATCATACAAAATTTCAGAGAGATGTGAGATTACACACCATTTCAAACATGTATTCGGAAAGTACGGGATTAAAGCACGGGATTACACACCTTGATTAGGATTCCCTAAAGAACCACTTTTCGTTGACCCACTATATCCGAAGGATTTGCAAATAGAATATATCGAGTGATTTCGTCCCTAAAACATAATCGATTAGTCGAAACTTCAATCTGATTTGCAACATAGCCAAATAGAGATATAGCGAAAAATCCAAAATGAACCCCCTTACCTTATCGATATTGGATCCAATTTCCACTGTTTGACTTCGGCTAGAACAATACACGGTCTCCCACTTAAAGCACTACGAAAAGAGGGCGATTAAGACATGAAGAAGTGGAAGATAACATCATTTTCTGTTACGATCACGATTTACAACTGAATAGTGATAAATACTTATTCGGTTAAAGAGAAAAGAATATGATCATAGAAAAAAATTCACTTACCGATTTAATCGAAGAAGGAGTGTTACCTCAAACGAGAAAGAAATTATAAAGGAGTGATTATGGATTGTGAGTTTCGGCTATGGAAGAAAATGAACAAGAATAGTTTCGGTTATGAGGGTATGGATTAGAGGAAAAAGATAGTAGAGTTGGAGAATTTCGTGAAAAGAAAAGAAAGGTTGAGAAGGGTGCTTATCAAATTTTAGTTTTCAAGAGAAGATGAATGAAAATAGTTTGGTCTCAATGGTTTGGTACCTACAGCAACAAGAAAGAATTGAAGAAAAGAAATGCTCACTAATGGCTTGAAGTTTCGGAAAAGATGAGAAGAAATTTGAGAGAAATGGCATAAAAATGCAAGAAGGAATTTTGACCAACCAAGCACCAAATTTTCTACCAAAACAATAACAAAAATTCGGCTACCCCTCTTACTCCCAAAACCGTCCACATTCATGTCCCTAATAGTCAAAAATTTGCCAACCACCCTTTCCATAACACATCCCTTGAAAAAGGCCACATGTTCCCCCTACTTTCCCCTTTCTCTTGATTTCTTTTCTCGCATTCATCCTTTCGTATTTTCCTTAGCCATCTTTCCAAAAATAAAAAGTCCACCTTGCCTTATTTACATGCTTGGTCGACACTTAAGGAAAGAGTGCAAAAATAATAGTTAAAGTTTGGACAAAATGGGATTTGAACCTCTTCCCTCAAGGTACTTCACTTGATGCCATAACCTCTTTACCAATAGCTCATTTATGCAAACACATTACTCATTTATTCCTATAAATCTTGAAGCTACTTACCATCTCTCCTTAAAGTGCTAAAATACCAAATTTTTCCTAAGGCCCAATTAAACCTGAGACTTCATAGAAACCTCGTAACCTTCCAAATTCACTTAACTAATAAGTCCAATTTGCAATAATGTCATTATCTTGTTATCAAAGTTTTAAACACTCCTACGCCCAAGGCCCATTGGGCCCAATCCTACTGTAACACCCCAAACCCGGCCCACGAGCCACGGCCGAATTTAGGATGCCACTACGGAAAACGTTTGAAAAATATTTTGACTTAGAGTGAAAACATAAAAATTTATTGTCTTTAATAAAACATTGGATATTTAAAATTTCGACATAAATCACAATGTTTCAAATTCTTCGGTTAAAAACTTTATCATATATTTTAAAAGGAAAGTTACTAAAGATAAAACATTTTCAGATAGTAATATAATCGATAGTCCAACTTATAACATAATAAAAATCCTTAAATACTTTAGGAGGCCCTTATTACAATAAATAAATACTTAAAATACTGAAACATAAATTGTATACAGAAAATCCTCTTCTGCATGGGTCACTTCGTATCCACTCCAACCCGGTCCAAGCTTTATGCATCACCTGTAAGGTTTGAGAAAAATTGGGTGAGTCACACAGACTCAGTGTGTAATTATTTCACATGCCTCCACACATGGGCTTGGCCCATATCCACAAATCAATCACAAATCAGATGGTAAGATAATTCATCCACATAATTTCACATATTGGGCTTGGCCCATATCCACATTGATCCACATAATCAGTCATACAAAAATGCATCCCAACCCAACCTAGAGTCCATCCATTACACCTACCTTGGCAGACCTGCTGCCCAAGGCCGTGGCTAAACACCACCGATCACCTAAGTGACCCCACATGTCAATATCCACGAGGTGACTCGAGGTCATCCTCAATCCACGGTGATGCACATAGCCAATACCCCACCTTGATGAAGCACATAGCTAACATTAAGCGCCAATGTAGCACAAGGCTAACATCAGACCACGTACATAATGTACACCCTGTCCTTCAATATTCATGTCCCAAATTCCCATGCATATATATATATATATCATGACAATAATATCATTTAGATGAGTATTCAACACATGCTTACCACGATTGCACATATTCATCAGTGATAATTTAATATCATAAAGTACTGACCTGATTATTCGATCACCCCCCATGGGTATCCACCATCTTAGCCCTTATTTCGGCTACCATTCACATCATATCACACATATATAACAACATACACACATAAACAATCAAGAGAACAGTGCAATAACTACACACCTTTTTGGTACAGTCTACTCAATCCCGAAACCCACGTCTAAACGATTTGCACCCTTGCGGTTGTTGAACTCTTTCTTACACAACCTAAGTCAGAATCGACTAATATAATACCAAAATGGCCTATGGCCAAAAACTACATTTCATTTACCTCGCTTATCTAAATCCTGAATCACCACTGGTCTATGAAGTTGTCAAAATCCCTGAGTGAAACCATATTAGAATCGGCCTTAAGCATAATCTTATGAAGAATGGCCCTTGGCCGAATATTATATTTGCTTACCTTGAACACTTAAATCTTGGAAGATCTCCACTCCTATAACGTTAGCCTATAGAAATCCCGATATCACCACAATATCGAAATCGATTTGGGAGATTGATGGAAGATAAATGTCGACACCTCCCTCTTCTACAAGCTCTAATAGATTCGGCCAAGGCTTCTCAACCAAGAGAGATTATTCGGCTCTCAAAAAGTGAAATAATAAATAAAATGAAGATTTTTCCAAGGTAGAGAAAGTTCAAAGGATGTCGATATGAGGAAAAGAAAAGAAAAAGATGATATGGTTCGGCTTTTGAAAGTGAATAGCAAAAAGAAAAGGTATTCCCAATTTTCGACTTTGGTCAAATGAAGAGAAAAGAAAAAGAACACAAGTTGTAATCCTAGTGATTTTCGGCACAACTGAATAAGATGAGAAAGAATCAATTTTGGCACACCTATCCTACTATTACCAAAACCGAAAATGCCATCCTTCCAAGCCTCAAATTCGGCCAACACCAATTCCCTCACCCAAATCCCTTAAAACTCTCCTCAAATCTCTCCCCTTATCCCTCCTCAATTCTCTCCACAAATCACTCAATCATGAAATTTAAATTTCATTCAAATTCCTCCATAATCCTCTCCACACCTCTCATTCAAAATAAATTGAATGAGTCAACCCTTATCACTCCTCTTAGCCAAATTTTAGGATAAATTTTTGACCAAGCCTTAATCCTTATCCCTTCAAGATCCAAGCAAAAAACTAAAAGAAAACAACACTTCTTGTTGTCTGCGTGACTCGAACCTCCTCTCTTGACACCCCTTGTTGACGCAATCTCCCCTGCACCCTAGATAGTGTCCCATGCCACTCTACCACCTCACTTCTTGTGTCTAAATCCTCCAACAAATTTTCTTAAGGCCTAACTTGACTAGCTCCCTTTCAAGAATAAAAATCTAATATTTTTTTTCTAAGGCACTTATCTACATCCTAGGGTTCCCGAGACCCCCAAAACCCATTCAAACCACACTTAGGCACACTATCACACAAATACCAAATGCATGACCCCCAAATCTAGGATATTACACCTACTAGGCCCAATTTTGGGATTTTACATAAGGATAAGTATGTGATATGTTATATAGCATAATTATATAATTATATTATGTATTGATTGTTGTCATGAATGATCGAATATGTATTCAATTGATTGGGTTGCGGTTGACTAATTAGGTACAAAAGGTAAAGGAAAATAATGAATATACAATTTGAATGTTTTGGTCAGTTTATTTGGGTAGCTAAAAAGGTTAAGTTGACGTTATATTTGGCATATGCTAAGTAAAATATTTATATACATATCCATGATGTGCTTTGTTGTGGTTAGGTATACAAATGTCGTAATGATAGTTAATTAGATAGTATAATAAATAGTGAGATGAAAGTTTAGATATATGTAATTTGTTTTGGTAATTGAGTACTCTACGGTTGCATATGAGTTTAAATATTAGTTGGTGTGAAATGATTGATTGATTTTAATATACTCATATGCTGAATTTAAAAAAAAATGGTATGTTAATATTTGACAGATGAAATAGACATAATGGTACATTTTAGCTATATGAAATGAAATGATATATGTTTGCATATTTTAAAGTACGTGCATATCATTTGTATATTAATAAGTTATCTTATACTTTGATTATTCGAATGCCATAAATGAGAAGTATACATATATGATTTGAATGGTGGAATTTTTTTTAAAAGCATGTGAATTACGACTGTTCAGAGATGTGCTTTGGTCAGTAATGCCTCGTAACCCTAATCCGACGACGGATATGGGTTAAGGGTGTTACACTTTAGAGCTCAAAACAACTCGGCACAGAAAGGAGATTTTTCCCAACTCAAAAAGTGACCAAAAACTAAACCAATGGGAGAAAAGCCCTCTCAGCCGAATTTCCCTAAGCATAACACCCAAATTCGGCACAACTTCACTCCATAACAAACTCCCCTTTTTCCTCCCCCTTATTCCTCTCCCAAAATCTCTCCACCTTATTCTACTCAACCTGTAACACACCTAACCCGTATCCAACGTCGGATTAGGGTTACAAGGCATTATCGAACATAGCATTGATCATGACAGATATTTACTACATTTTTTTTAGTACATATAATTCACTTAACCAACTAAAACTCAATCACGCTATACTACTTAAAGTATATAAGCAAGTTATGCTTTTAAAATTTAAACATATCAATAATAATAAATTTTCGTATTCGATCACAAATAGGCAAATAATATTGCAACCAACTCACATGCCTATCAAAATGAACCATTTACTAAGGCCCAATTTACTATCACATTTTAATCACATTATGAAATCAATCATTCAACATTTAAATAACAAACCGCCATTAAACATGTCATAGGTATATCTATTTGTTTTACTCATGACTAGTCAAAATTAATTACACATCATGCACCACTTTCAAACCTATCCATAAATCAAATTATACATTATAATTGAATCCATAATAAACCATAATCGAATCATGTTCATTACACATATCTTTATACTAAAATAAATCATACTTATATAAATACTTACTAGTATTTCCCAAATGAACTTAAACCATATTCAATTTCATTGACTAATCGGACACATCAATTTGTTCCATTTATATGCTACAACTGTACCTATATATATATACATACATATATATATCAAAACATTTACTACAATATTAACTAAACATAGCAACCCTACTTCACATACAAATGAGCCATAGCAAAATTTCTAAAACAACACATATATGACGTACATATTACTTAATTCATATATTAAAATTATAAATGTCATTTCATTCATAATATACTTAGCATTTTACCCATTTATTCAATCCACATATCTTAAGACTTTATTCCTAGTATAAACCAAGTTTACCATATACACGTAACTTAAATATCTCATCCTAATGCAAGCTCAAATCGTGATCCAATATAGTCAAATTCGAGCATAAAAATTAAACACATCAAGCACCCATTCCAAATACATAAAATCCTACTTAAGCAAGATAATCATGAATAAACCAATTTTAAACCAAACCGAACACAAGTGTAATATCCTAAATTAGGGGTTATTTGTGATTGTATTGTTTTGCATGAGTTCGGATTGTCGTGTTGTTAAGTGAGATGTTCTAGGGCTTAGGAATAAGCCAAGGGTAGGCTCGAGCTGTAGGAAAATTTTTATTTTTAAGCTTTAGTTAAAGGGAGTTGAAGGAGCTAGGGGTTAAGTGTAATTCGTGGGGAATTCTAGCACATGAGGAGTTAGTGGCAAGGTGGTTATGGCGCATGGATGGTTGCTTGAGGGGAGTGGTTCGAGTAGCATGGAATGCATTTGGAAGACTTTATTTTTTATGCACCTTTACATTAAGTGTCGGTCAAGCTATACATATGGTAAGTTGGACTTTAGATTTTATGGCAAGTTGAATAATAGATTAGGAAAGCTTGAATTTTGGGATAAGAATCTTATGGATTAAGGAAGGATAGGGGGACAAAAGGCTTGAATGTTGGAGAGTTGTTTTAGAAACTCTTCTATGGCAATCTAGTCCATGTATGTGGACGGCATATTGGTCTAGGGGAAGGGTTGACCGAATTTGTTGAAGGCTTGGTAGGTTGGTAGCTAGCTGGTAAAAATTTCCTTAGCATTTGAGCATTTTTTTCTTTTTTCTCCACAAACACTCTCTCTAGCCGAATGTGTTCTTGGCAAAAAGGTGAATTTTTGTTTTAGTTTTGGCCTTCATTATTTGTTTTGTGTCATAACCGAAAACCCTTTGAGTTTTGCAAATTTCTCCCTAGTGCACCAAAGTGAAACAAAAACCGAAACCATCATAGTGCTTGGCCGAACCTCTCTTGTTCAAAACTTTCTTTTTCATTCTTTTCATACTTGTTCAAAACCCACATTTCTTTTTACTTTCTCTTGGCCGAATCTTCCTCCTCCCTAATTCTCTTTTCTTTCTTTCACTTTTGCTCAAAGTTAAAAACATCTATCCCCCATTCTATTTTCTTCTTCCATTTTCTTCTTTCTTCTATTTCCGAATCCTCCTTCTCCTATTTTCACTTTTATTTTCCTTTCTTTTTCTCCACTATAGCCGAATCTTTTTCTCTCTTCTGGTGTTATCTTGGCCGAATATCATCAAGGGTAGATTTTCTTTGGGTTCACCTATAATCGGTTTTGAAGATAGGTAACTGTCTTGGCCGAATTTCCTTATTCCTTCTCTCTTTTCTATGTTGTTTTTCTTGAGGGCAAAGGCCGAATTTTTAGGCATTTGTTGCAAGGTTCTAACTATTCATAGGAATTTATTTCTTCTAGACTCTTCGGGACTTTGGAAGCAATCGATCTAAGCCCTATTTCTCTAGCAATTGAAGTTTGTAAGTCAGTGTTATTAATCTAAGTGTTGGCCGAATGTAGGACAAGGAGATCTAGTGCGGTAGATCGGGTCTTTGGGATTTAGTGATTTCTCTAGTGACAGGTGTGTACCTTACACACTTCATAACTCGGTAATATGAATATATAAATATTCTAATCATGTTGTTAAAGCCGAAAACTATGAGATTCTCAATATGATACCGTAAGGGTATGAGCAAGGAATCGGGTAAGTCCGTTTCGATATGACTTTTGCAATATGATGCATGATGATACGATTTATGATATATTTGCTAAGTGATTCCTAATAAAGTATAATGGCATGATTTGTTTAAATGTTGCATTGGTATGGGTGATATGAGAGGAGGGGGAAGGATTTGATATCCGTGTCTTTGGGACACCAGAGGTTTGGCACCTCCAGTGGTTTGGTACCACAAGATTATTTCGTGTCTTTGGGACACCAGAGGTTTGGCACCTCATAGCGACTCGTCCTAGTGGCTTAGTACCACAGTGGGTTGGCCCCACATTTGATATTACGGGATTGTCGCCAGTGTTTTGGTATCACACGTGGGTTGGCCCCACAACTTGATTATTCGTGACTTTGGGTCACCAGTGGTTTGGCACCACCAGTGGTTTGGTACCACACGGGGTAGAAAAGGAGTTATGGATGGCTAGGTTTGGGTGCATTATATATATATTGCTTGGTTATAAATTGTGTAAGTATGTTGCATCAACCGGGAGAAGGATTTATGCACTGAGTCTTGGTGACTCACCTTCTCCCTTATCTTTTCAGGTGATTCGTAGATCGCGGATGAGAAGCCGGATGAACTCGAGGAGGCCATGCAATAAAATTTGGTTTTACATGAACTTCGATTTGGGTACATTATTTTATTTTAATTTGGTTTTCGTCTTTATTTGAATTTGTAATAAGGCCTCTTTAATTATGTTTTTGGATTATTTATATGCTTTGGACTTGTTTTAAACATGGCTAAATAAATATCATGGTTGATTTAATAATTGAGCCCAAAGTTTTCTAAACTATAAAAACGCAACAGTTTTCAAAATCTTACCATCGGGTAATATAAATTTTTTGATAGTAAAATTACAACTTAAGTATTTTCGACAACTTAAATGATTTCCAAATTGAAGTTTCTACTCTAAAATGCAAACGGTTTTCAAAGTAATAATTCGGGTTTTTCTTAAAACGGCATAAATGTTTTCTAACCTATGGATTGACAACTAAGTTTTAAAGTTTTATTCATGGAATTTCAAAGTAAATTATCAGTTTTTAACTTATTATACACCTGATTTCTTCAAACATAGAGCAACAAAGAGTTTTTCACTATAATTTAATCGGTAACACAATTCTCTTCAAAACGTTTTCCTCTATGGCATGCCAGATTCGGTCGTGGCGTATTGACCGGGTTTGGGGTGTTACAACAAGCATGGAAATTAAGCCATTTTTGCATGGCTATTTTTATATACATGACCAAAAATCAACCTAAAGATTCCATCTATGCTATACATGCCATAAGCTCAAATTTAACTTAGTAAAATACCGAAAAACTGTAGATAGTGTGATAGGCTTCGTTGACGATCCTCGAGCTCGTAACATAAATCCAAAATCTATAAAGCAAAGGTAAACAAAACACACACAGAGTAAGCTATTTAAGCTTAGTAAGTCATAAGCAATTTAACATTTAATTATATACAAAATTTATCTATTCAAACAAAATAAGCTATTATCAATCAAATACCCTTTTAATAAAATTTCATATAACAAAACATATAAATTATGCATAATTTCTACTTTGATCGAATACACTCTTAATCATTAGTATAATATACCATTTCTTTCCACAATACATACAAATCAATAGGCCGAATTCTCACATAATCAAATATACCATTACGTAAATCATATTACATGTAACTTTATAATATCATTTTAAGTACACTACTTACCTTAATTTCATATCTTAGTATGAATACATACCTGAGCATTTATATCTTGATTTACATTCGATCTTAACTTATCATTGCCCGTTGAATCTCTTAAACATCATCAAAAGCACATTATTTCAAATCAATATCAATAAGTTTTACTATTCAATTCTTACTCATAAATCACTATTTTTTTACCACTTTTCAAACTCATACACAAAAGTCAACAACCACATAGGTTTCGTACGTACCTGTACCTCATCATGCCTATCTATTACATTTCCCACGTCACCTTATTGATTGATACGTATTATATCATATGATAATCTTTTATATTCAATGGATTCGCACACTTAGTGCCAAATGGATAACCGAAGCTATATATAGATATTGCACACATAGTGCAATATGAATAGCCGAAGCTATATATAGATATCGCACACACAGTGCCATATGAATAGCCGAAGCTATATATAGATATCGCACACACAATGCCAAAAGCTTGTAACGTATCGTACACTTAGTCCCGTCACATTAACATCTCGCACACTTAGTGCTAAATCCTTGTAACGTATCGCACACTTAGTGCCGTCACATTAACATCTCGCACACTTAGTGCCAAATCCTTGTAACGTATCGCACACTTATTGCCGTCACATTAACATCTTGCATACTTAGTGTAACACCCCTTAACCCGAGTTCATCGCCAGATTAGGGTTACTGGTATTACCATGCAAGCTAAAACTTTAGTTAAATCAATTGAATCATGGTAGATCATCTTTATTAAATATTATCTTATATTCAAATAATCCACACATGTGTAACACATACTAGATACTTTGATCCAAGTCATATACAAAAGAATCATCGATGAACATAAGTCATCATACAATGTATATTACGTTAATATCACATAACCAAGCAGATCTCATGAAAATTCATAAATGTCTAAACTTATTATAGCCAACTAATTAAATAAGTATACTAGATTGTCATTGCATCATAACATCTATTTAAACCAATTTCTTATAGCATAAAGACTTAGTTACAAATAAACTAATGCATGCAACCTATTACACATCACTTGTACACCCACTTATTGGCCAAATATGCATGGTTTCATTTATAACATTTCACGAACATTACGTAGCACAAACCGAGTTTAGCGGTTTCATGCACTCAATTAAAATACGCAATTTAACAAGCCGAGTCCAAAATCTATAAAACCCACAATGAACGCACACAAGGTAAGCTTAATAGCTTAGTAAGTCTCAAGCAAATTTTTACTTTCACTATATAAAATATTTAAACATTATAAACTTAAATCTAATTACACATATACCATTAAATATAAAGAATTCAACATATGAATCCACCCTTGCCGAATACTATTAAATCATTATCTTAAGTACTTGTACCTTATCAACATGACATGTAATTCACTAAAATCCAAATGATATATATATACACATACATACATATACATGTTACAAACATTAGCATATTTCAACTCAAATAAGTACACATTTATACCAACCACTTAAACTCATTTATGTACAATTGAAAGCACATCCCACCCTTTCACTTTTACATATTCACTTATGGCCGAATATCCCTATAACTTATTTAAACCTCAACTTCTAGTACAACATGTTTTCACCCAACAACGATAAGCTTAATAGCTTTCATACAAATCCATATTGAATCACCACCATGTTCTATCATACTTAATTCGAATCATAGTACGCTAACTTACTTTACTCATTGCAAACACAAACGTTTATACTTACCTGAGCTATTAGCTCCTAACAGAAATTCATGTTCCACCACGTATAAGTCACGGGTCATTTATTTATAACATATCACCGGCATTAAGCCTGCTAGGCGTTAAGCCCGAATATACACCAGCATTAAGCCTGCTAAGCAGCAAAGCCCGAAATATACCACCGGCACAAAGTCTGCTAGGTACAAAGCCCGAAATATACCACCGGCACAAAGCCTGCTAGGCTCAAAGCCCAAAATAACCACATAATTAATCCAACCCTTCAATACACGTATTTAAATACTAATTTCACCCCAACACATTATATACCTCATATTACCTTCACATATCATATCAAATACACTTAGTCATATCACATTTACAAAATGTATATTCAATCCAATTCAACACTTTTACATTCGGCTAACTCATAGTTTTATACTCAAGATTATCAAATATCATCATTTAACATATTCATAACTAACTCTTTAATAGATATTTGCTTAAGGACTTACCTTGATTATCAACGGACGACTTAAACCGACTATTCGACAACCTTCGTCTTTCCCCAATCCAAATCTGTTTTTCTTTGTTCTTGATCTAAACATATCAAAAATAAGCTCAATCAAGTACATTTCATTTCAATTTAGTCCCAAAGCACATAAATAGGTAAATTACCATTTTGCCCCTACTATTTCACATTTTAGCAATTTAGTCCTAATTGCACAAAATACAAAATACACAAAATTTCAATATGATACCTTAGGGCCGAATATTCATAGGGACCTCACAAGTCCATTTCTTTCATTTATTTTGCAAATAAACCCCTCTAAATTTTATTCTTTGAAATAAAGTCCTAAATACTCAAAATCACTAAAATTTCTAATACAAAACAAACCAATTTTTAACATATCATTAATATAAAATCATGAAATACCAAAAACTTCAAGAACATATCAATGGCTGAATGTCACATGTACAATAATCTCAAAAATTTTAGCATGGGTCGGATAATATACTAAGCAACGATCTCAAAAACGTAAAAATTAACAAAAAACCAAAGTCAAACTAACCTTTAATTTGAACTTCTAAGTGCCGAAATTCAAATGAAATAAACCCTTTCTTCCTTCACCAACATTCAGCCAAATGAAAATAAAATGATAATAGCCTTTGTTTTTGTTTTATTAAAGTATATAATATGTTATTTTAGATTACTATAATAACCTTTTACTAAAAATAAAACTATCATATATAATAAGGGCATATTAGTCAAAAGCCATCCACTAACTTGTAAAATGGGCTATTTGCCCTTTTAATACTCCATACTAAAAAGCCGTCATCATTTAAGCACTTTCCACTATAGTATGTAACTTTTACGCTTTACGCGATTACGTCCTTTTTATCAAATTAAACACTTAAACGATAAAATTTTTCTACGAAACTTTCACACACATTAATTCACACATAATAAACATAGAATATAATATTTAAATATATTTCAGACTCGGATTCGTGGTTCCAAAACCACCGTTCCGATTTGGGTCAAATTCGGACTGTTACAACTCTCCCCCCTAAGGGATTTTCGTCCTCGAAAATCTTACCGTTAAACAAAGTCAGATATTGTTGCCTCATTGAATCCTCAGGCTCCCACGTAGCCTCTTCAACTTTGTGCCTATTCCACAGTACTTTCACTAACTGAATTCTGTTGTTTCTCAACTCTTTCGTTTCCCAAGCTAAAATACGGATCGGTTCTTCTTCATACGTCATATCGGTTCAGATTTCAATCTCAGACGGAGTAAACACATGTGACGGATCTGATCTATATATATGAAGCATTGAAACATGAAATACGTTGTGTATCTTTTCTAACTTAGAGGGCAACTTCAACCTATAAGCAACAGGTCCAATACGTTCAATGATCTCGTACGGTCCGATAAACCTCAGGCTTAGTTTGCCTTTCCGACCAAATCGGAGTACTTTCTTCCACGGGGAAACTTTCAAGAATACCCGATCTCCGACCTGGAACTCTATATCTTTGCGCTTCAAATCAGCATAGGACTTTTGACGATCCGAGGCAACTTTCAAACTATCTCTGATTATAGCCACTTTCTGTTCTGCCTCTTTAATCAAATCTACCCTCTGTATCTTATTTTCACTGAGCTCAGTCCAGTATAACGGTGTACGACACTTGCAGCCATACAGAGCTTCGTAAGGTGCCATTTTAATACTCGATTGAAAACTGTTATTATAAGCAAATTCAATCAAAGATAAGTATCTTTCCCACGTACCTTCAAACTCGAGGACGCAATGTAACATCCTAAAAATTTGAGTATCATCTTGTTACTTGTGTTAGCTCGGGTATGATTTTATTGTGTGCTTAGTATAGTTTTGTGAAGGCTTGGAATTATTAGCGAAGCTAGAATAATTTTTAGTATTGAGAATTTAGTGAAGTGGATTAGGTGATCCTGACACTTAAGTTAATTTAAGTGTCTAAATTTAGCACATGAGGAGTTAGTGGCATATTGGATATGGCGCATGAAGGGTTCCTTGAGGGAAGTGGTTCGAATAGTATGGAGTGCATTTTGAAGACTATATTTTTATGCATCCTTACATTAAGTGTCGGTCAAGCTTTACATTTGGTAAGTTGGACTTTAAATTTTATGGCAAGTTGAATAATAGATTAGGAAAGCTTGAACTTTGGGATAAGAATCATATTGATTAAGGAAGGATAAGGGGACATAAGGCTTGGGTTAAGGATGAGGTTTTTGGAAGCTTTTTAATGGTTAATTGTGCATGTATGTGGACGGCATTATGGCCTAGGGGGGTGACCGATTTTGTTGAAGGTTTGGTAGGTTGGTAGCTAGTTGGTAAAAAATTCCTTAGCATCTGAGCATTATTTTCTTTTCTCTCCAAAAACACTCTCTCTAGCCGAATGTGTTCTTGGCAATAAGGTGAAATTTTGTTTTAGTTTTGGCATTATTTCTTGTTTTGTGTCAAAGCCGAAAAGACCATAGTTGTTGTAACATCCCAAAATTGGGCCTAGGAGAATTGAGCCCAATGGGCCTTAGGCGTAGTAGCGTTTAAATTTTTGGAGAACAAGAGATCGGCTTAAATGCTAGTTAGACCCATTGGATAAGTGATTTTGGAAGGTTAGAGGGCTTCTATGAAGTCCCGGGATCAAATATTGGCTTTGGGGAAATTTTGGTTATAGGTGAAAAAAACCCTGGAAGTTGGCAGATAGGCCTTAAGAATAAAATATGGAGAAAATAACACAAAAAGAGCTTGTGGTGTAGTGGCAAAGTGACGCCACATGGGAGACAAGGAAGTGACGCCACAGGGAAGGAAGGAGGTCCAAGGTTCAAGTCTTGGCTTTTGCATTTTGGTTTCTTTTTGCTTGGACCTTAGAATTTGGCCCATAGTTTATATTTAGTTGCGCATGGTTTAAGACACAAGAGGAGCTTGTGGCCAAGTGGTTAATGGCATGGATTATGTTGCAAGGGAGCCTGGGTTCGAATCTCATGAGAAGCAAGGGAGTATTTATTTTGCGGATTGGACGGCAAGAGTTTCAGTTGAATTTAAACTCTACTGACGAAGGGATCTCACATCGGAAAGACACAAAGAATGAAGGTGAAGAGCTAGCTATATAAAGAGCATTCCAGGAGGAGAGTTAACACATCTTGGAGGGCGTTTGGGCACAAGAGTGGTCGGAGCGCGGATTAGCCCAGAGTCCTATCAGGTGTGTAACTCTCTCTACTCTAGTTGTAGAGCGGCAAATGCCGAAATGCCGGTCACACGGCATTAGTAGCCACATGAGCGTGCGAGCGCACGTGTGGGGCTTCGACGCGATAGTTGAGGCCATCAGTAGTATTCTCGTGGGTTGGGGCTGCTTGGGCCTCGATGGGCCGAAGTGGGCCCAATGGGCCCGTGGGCCCATATGAGTAAATTGCATGATTGGTTAGTATATGTTGAACTATACTAGGTGGAAGTTATATACGTGGCTAGATTCGTGCTAGGTGGGCCACACGAGCGTGTGGGCCCGGATGGGCTGAAATCGGGTTTTAGGCCCAATCGTCCGGTATAACCGGAAATGGTAGCTGAGTCACTAGTGGCGACATTAGGCCTTCGGAAAGGCCATTGCAGGTGCAAAATTACGAAAATACCCTTAGTAGGTAAAATTACGATTATACCCTTAGAGGTTGATTAGCATGATTATGTTGTTTAATTCTGGCCGATTGTAGGGGAAGGCTTGATCTCGCATATCTCGGGTTGTGGCTAGTGCTCGAAAAGTGTTAAAGAATGGGAGATCTAGTGCGTTAGATCTTGATCTATGGGATTTGATAGTCGCATTAGTAACCAGGTGTGTAAACTAACACACTTCTTGCTTTGTATATGTTTGATAAACTGATTGATTGGTAAAACCGAAATAGTATGGTTGAGTGATATGATACCCTATGGGGTATGTGCACGGATTCAGGTAAGTCCGTTTCATTATGAGTACTGTTATTGATACATGATGTCATGATTTATGATGTATGTGCTATGAGATACAACGTTAAACATGTTTGCATGATTTGAATACTATACATGAGTTGGTATGATGATGGGTGATATGAGAGGAGGGGGCAGTGATATTTTGTGCTGACGAGCACCAGTGTTTTGGTAACACAACTTTGTGACTTTGGGTCACCAGAGGTTTGGCACCTCCAGAGGTTTGGCACCTCAGCGTCTCGTCCCCGTGGTTTCGCACCACAGTGGGTTGGCCCCACAAGGCGGTATTGAGGGATTGACGCCAGTGATTTGGTATCACACGATGGGTTGGCCCCATCAATTGTTTTGTGACTTCGGTCACCAGTGTTTTGGTAAACACTTTGTGTCTTCGGACACCAGAGGTTTGGCACCTCCAGTGATTTGGCATCACATCTGTGACTATACGTCACCAGTGGTTTGGCACCACCAGTGGTTTGGTACCACACGGGGTAGAGAAAGGTGTTGTGGATGGCTAGGTTGGGTGCATATTAATTGGATGCATGATGATCACGTTTGTATATGATATTTTGCTAATCCGGGAAAAAGGGTGGCATACTGAGTCTTGGTGACTCACCTTTTTCCTTTAACCATTTCAGGTAGTGCATAAAGCTGGACCGGGATCGGAGAGGACAAGGTGGCCCATGCCGAAGATGATGTTCAATTATTTCATGCTTGATTTAGATATAAGTACTTTATTTGAATTGTTGGGTTGTAATAAAGGCCATTTTATGTTTTTGGTATTACTTTAACTATGGTTTATTTAAAATAAATTGCTATGTGAAAATGATGTTAATCCTAGCAACCTATTTATGAAGAATATGTTTAATAAAGTTTTTTTTCTAATTCAGCTAATTTATAACTTCAAAGTTTCTCATAAGGTAATAAATAAACAAGGCTTTCAAAAGTTAATTTCTTCAAGGTTTATTCAAAAGTGAAGAAGATTTTCAACCGTCTTTTTTTTCCAGTGACATAACCAGATTCGGTCGTAGTGAATGGGCCGGGTTTGGGGATGTTACAGTTGTTTGCCGAATTTTCTCTTAGGCATTTGGCCGAATTTCCATTTGAGCCTTTCTCACCTTTTATTTTCTTTGTAGCCGAAAACTAACCCTCTCCCCTTCATCTTTTTCTTCTTCTCTAGTGGTTGGTCGAATCTTCCTCCTCCCCAACTCTCTTTTCTTTCTTCCACTTTTGCTCAAAGCCGAAAGCATCTCTCTCCCATTCTATTTTCTTCTCTCCATTCTCTTCTTTCTTCTATTGCTGAATTCTCCCTCTCCTATTTTCACTTTTCTTTTCTTTTCTCTGTAACATCCCGAAATTGGGCCTAGTAGGATTGGGCTTGGGCTTAGGAGTGTTTAAAATCTTCAAGAATATGAGAATGGTGTTTTTGCAAATTGGATTTATTAGTTAAGTGGATTTGGAAGGTTACGAGGTTTTTATGAATTCTCTGGTTTAATTGGGTTTTAGGAAAATTTGAGTATTTGTTAGCTACTTGTGTTAGCTCGGGTAGTATTGTTTGTGTGCTTAGCATAGCCTTATGAAGGTTTGGATTTAATTACGAAGCTAGAATAATTCTTAGTATTGAAATTTAGTGAAGTGGATTAGGTGAACCTGAAACTTAAGTTAATTTAAGTGTTAAATTCTAGCACATGAGGAGTTAGTGGCTAGGTGGTTAAGATGCATTAAGGGTTGCTTGAGGGAAGAGGTTCGAGTAGCATGGGTTGCATTTGGAAGACTTTATTTTTATGTATCCTAACATTAAGTGTCGGCCAAGCTCTAATTATGGTAGGTTGGACTTTCAATTTTTATGGCAAGTTGAATATTAGTTTAGGAAAGCTTGTATTTTGGGATAAGAATCTTAAGATTTATGGAAGGATGAGGGGACAAAGGGCTTGGATGATGGAGAGTGTTTTGGAAACTATTCTAAGGCCATTAGTCCATGAATGTGGACGGCATCTGTGGCTAGGGGGGTGGCCGAATGTTGATAGGAAGTTGGGGGGATTAGTTGGTCAATTTTAGCATTTTGTGCACCATTTGGCATTTCTTCTTTTCCTCTCCAAAATTTTCTTCCTTAGCCAAATGTACCTTGGTCATTAGGTGCAATTTTTGTTTTGTTTTAGCTCTCATTTTTGTTTGAACCAAATTCTAATTTCTTTCTCTCATTTCTCTTTTGGAACCGAAACCACACTTAGCACTTTGTGCACTTTTCTTTTTCGGCAAACAAGGTGTTTGGCCGAACCTCTTTCTCCCATCTCTCTCTTTTCTTTCTTTTGATATTTGCTCAAAACCACATTTCCTTTTTACTCTCTCTTGGCCGAATCTTCCTCCTTCCCAAATCCCATTTCTTTCACATTTGCTCAAAGTTAAAAACATCCATCCTCATTCTATTTTCTCCTTCCATTTTCTTCTTTCTTTTATTTTCGAATCCTCCTTCTCCTATTTCATTTTCACTTTTATTTTCCTTTCTTTTTCTCCACTAAAGCCGAATCCTCTTTACTTCTTTCCTCTTTGTCTTGGCTGAATATCATCAAGGGTAGATTTTCTTTTGGTTTTCTTCAATCAATTTTGGTAAGTCAAGGGTAAGGATTGTGTTAGTTATACGTCATTTCACCCTTTGGGATTTAGTGGTATGGCCGAATGGTCTATGTTATTAATCTAAGTATTGGCCGAATGTAGGACAAGGAGATCTAGTGCGGTAGATCGGGTCTTCGGGATTTAGTGATTTCGCTGGTGACAGGTGTGTACCTTACACACTTTATAACTCGGTAATATATATATATAAATATACTAATCATGCTATTAAAACCGAAAACTGTGAGATCTTGATATGATACTTTGATGGTTATGAGCAAGGATTCGGGTAAGTCTGTTTTGATATGATGTTGATATATGTTGTTTAATATCATGATCTACGATATATTTGTTATATGTTCATATTAGAGCATGATGGTATGATTTGCATAATAATTGCATGGTTATGGGTGATATGAGAGGAGGGGGAAGGATTTGATATCCGTGTCATTGGGACACCAAAGGTTTGGCACCTCCAGTGGTTTGGTACCACAAGATTATTTCGTGTCTTTGGGACACTAGAGGTTTGGCACCTCATAGCGACTCGTCCCAGTGGCTTCGCACCACAATGGGTTGGCCCCACATTTGATATTACGGGATTGTCGCCAGTGATTTGGTATCACAATGTGGGTTGGCCCCACAACTTGATTATTCGTGACATCGGGTCACCAGTGGTTTGACACCACATTATTGGATATCGTGACTTTGGGTCACCAGTGGTTTGGCACCACCAGTGGTTTGGTACCACACGGGGTAGAAAAGGAGTTATGGATGGCTAGGTTTGGGTGCAGTATATATATTGCTTGGTTATAAATTGTGTAAGTATGTTGCATCAACCGGGGGAAGGAGTTATGCACTGAATCTTGATGACTCACCTTCTCCCTTATCTTTTCAGGTGATTCATAGATCGCGGATAAGGAGCCGGGTGGACTTGAGGTGGCCATGCATTAAATAAATTTGGTTTCACAAGGACTTTGGTTTGGGTACTTTATTTTATTTAAGTTCGGTTTTCATTTTTATTTGGATTTGTAATAAGGCCTTTTAAATTATGTTTTGAATTATTCATATGCTTTGGATTTGACTTCGAACATGGCTAAGTAAATTACTTGATTAATTTAATAATATGAGCGCAAGGTTTTCTAAACTACAAAACGCAAAGGTTTTCAAAAACTTTACCATCGGGTAATACAAATCACTTGATAATAAATGACAACTTAATCGTTTTCGACAACTCAAATAGAAACGGTTTTCAAATTTAATCATTTGGGTTTCTTTTAAAATTACATAAAGGTTTTCTAACCTATGGATCGACAACTAAGTTTTAAAATTTATTTCTGGGACTTCAAAGTAAACTATCAGTTTTTAACTAATCATGCACCTGTTTTCTACAAGCACATAGTAACAAAGAGTTTTTCCCACAAAATTTAATCGGTAACTCGTTTTTCTTCAAAACGTTTTTCCCTGTGACATGCCAGATTCAGTCGTGGCGTGTTGACCGGGTTTGGGGTGTTACATTCTCTTTCTCCACTCTAGCCGAATCCTAATTGTTGTCTCTAATCAACCATAGCCAAAATTCCCTTCATCACTCAACCATATTGCCGAAATTTTCATTTCCTTTTTGTTTTGCCTTGGCCGAATATCAACAAGGATAAATCTCTTTTGGGTTCTTCTTTAATTGATTTTAAGAAGGGTAAGTATTCTTGACGGAAACTCCATTCTTATTTTTCTCTTTCTCTCTATCGACTCACATAAGACAAAAGCCAAATTTTGGGCATTTGTTAGCAAGGTTCTAACCATTCTTAGGAACCGATTTCTTCTAGGCTCTTCGGGACTTTAGAAGCAATCGATCTAAGCCCTATTTCTCTAGCAATTGAAGTTGGTAAGTCAAGTGGTAAGGATTTATGTTGGTTCATTATTCTTTAAGTGGATGTAAAGCTGAAGGCTTTTGAGACTAAGGTTGTTGTTGGCCGAATGTAGAGCAAGGAGATCTAGTGCGGTAGATCAGGTCTTCAGGATTTAGAACTTGTGTTAGTGACAGGTGTGTAACTTACACACTTTATAACTTGGTATTTGTTAATAACTTAATCTTGATTAAAAGCCGAAAACTATGAGATTCTCGTTATGATACCGTAAGGGTATGAGCAAGGATTCGGGTAAGTCCGTTTCGATATGTTTTGCTATATGATACTTATTACCATGATATGTGATAAATATTTCCATATGATTCATAATAAAGCATGATGGCACGATTTGCATAATAATTGCACTGTTATGGGTGATATGAGAGGAGGGGGAAGGATTTGATATCCGTGTCTTTGGGACACCAGAGGTTTGGCACCTCATAGCGACTCGTCCCAGTGGCTTAGCACCATAGTGGGTTGGCCCCACATTTGATATTACGGGATCGTCGCCAGTGATTTGGTATCACACGTGGGTTGTCCCCATAGATGGATTATTCGTGACTTTGGGTCACCAGTGGTTTGGCACCACCAGTGGTTTGGTACCACACGGGGTAGAAAAGGAGTTATGGATGGCTAGGTTGGGTGCATTATTTACATTACTCGGTTATGAATTGTGTAAGTATGTTGCATTAATCGGGGGAAGGATTTACGCACTGAGTCTTGGTGACTCGTAGGTCACGGATGAGGAGCCGGATGAACTCGTGGTGGCCATGAAATAAAAATTTGGTTTGACATGAACTTTGGTTTGGGTACTATACTCTATTTTAATTCGGTTTTCATCTTTATTTTGATTTGTAATAAGGCCTTTTTAAATTATGTTCTTGGATTATTTATATGCTTTGGATTTGTTTTAAACATGGCTAAATAAATATCATAGTTGATTTAATAATTAAGCCCAAGGTTTTCTAAACTATAAAAACGCAATGGTTTTCAAAATCTTACCATCGGGTAATATAAATCATTTGATAGTAAAATTACAACTTAAGTGTTTTCGACAACTTAAATGATTTCCAAATTTAAGTTTCTACACTCGAATGCAAACGGTTTTCTAAGTAATCATTCGGGTTTTCTTAAAATGACATAAATGTTTTCTAACCTATTGATCAACAACTAAATATGAAAAATTTATTTACGGGATTTCAAGGTAAACCACCGGTTTTTAAACTAATCATGCACCTGCCTTCTAAAATTTAATCGATAATTAGATTTAGTTCAAAACGTTTTCTTCTGTAACATGCCAGATTCGGTCGTGGCATGTAGACTGGGTTTGGGGTGTTACACGCAACATCTCAACATGTCCTCAAGTATCTGAATGGTTCGTTCAAACTGACCGTCTGTCTGCGGATGAAAGGCTATACTAAAGTGAAGTTCAGTACCTAAAGCATCTTGCAACTTCTTCCAAAACCGCGATGTGAATCTCGGGTCTCTGTCTGAAATAATAGAACTCGACACACCATGTAATCTCACAATTTGAGATACATACAACTCAGCAAGTTTATCGTGCGAATAGTCTGTACAAACCGGCACAAAGTGAGCTGATTTGGTCAGTTTATCCACTATAACCCAGATTGCATCTTTCTTGCTCGGTGTCGTAGGCAAACCAGATACAAAATCCATAGTGATTCTATCCCATTTCCATTCAGGTATCATGTTCGGTTGAAGTAACCCAGAAGGCACTTGATGTTCGACTTTGACTTGCTGACATATTAAACACTTTGAAACAAATTCAGATATATCCCTTTTCATGCCAGGCCACCAGTAAAACTGATTCAAATCATTATACATCTTCGTGCTACCCGGATGTATCGACATTTAACTATTATGAGCCTCGTTTAAAATCATCTAAATCAAATCCACATTCTTCGGAACACATATTCGGCCTTTGAAATTCAAACAATCATTTGCATCAATTCGAAACTCTGACTCTGTATCATTTTCACACTGAACTCGTCTAACAATCAAGTCTTTGTCAATTCTTTATGCATCACAAATTTGCTGAATAAACATCGGTCTTGCTTTCAACTCGGCTATGATCGAACCATCACCAGACATAACCATATGTGTGTTCAACACATGAAGAGCAAACAACGATTTTCAACTTAAGGCATCTGTAACAACGTTAGCTTTCCCTGGATGGTAGTCAATCACTAATTCATAGTCTTTCAACAGTTCTAACCATCTGCGTTGTCTCAAGTTCAAATCTTTCTGAGTCATTAAGTACTTCAGACTTTTGTGATCTGAATAAACATGACATTTTTCATCGAACAAGTAATGACGCCATATTTTCAAAGCGAAAACAATGGCTGCTAGTTCCAAATCATGAGTCAAATAATTTCTTTCGTGAGGCTTCAGTTGTCTCGAAGCATAGGCTATGACTTTGCCTTCCTGCATCAAAACGCAACCCAACCCATTCAAAGAAGCATCACTGAAAACAATAAATTCTTTACCCGATTTAGGCTGAGCTAACACTGAAGCTTCGGTTAAAAGGGCTTTCAACTGATCGAAACTTTTCTGACACTTTTCTGACCATTCAAACTTGACATCTTTCTGTAGTAGCTTTGTCAAAGGTGTAGCTATCATGGAAAAACCTTTGACGAAACGTCTGCAGTATCCCGCAAGTCCCAGAAAGCTTCGAATTTCGAAAACAGTCTTTGGTCGCTTCCAATCAAGTATAGCCGATATTTTGGTTGTATCAACCCGAATACCTGACGCTGAAACAATAAGACCGAGGAAGCTGACTTCCTTCATCCAGAACTCACACTTACTAAACTTTGCATACAACTGTCGATCTCGCAATGTTTGTAGCACTAATCTCAAATGCTCGGCATGCTCGATTTCATCTTTGGAGTAGATCAGTATGTCATCAATAAACACTACTACAGACCGATCCAAAAACTGTCTGAAACCCCTATTCATCAGATCCATAAAAACAGCAGGTGCATTAGTAAGTCTAAAAGGCATAACCAGAAACTCAAAATGTCCGTACCTCGTCCGAAATGCAGTCTTTGGCACATCTCTATCTCTGACTCACAACTGATAATAACCCGATCTCAGATCTATCTTTGAGAACACTGAAGCCCATTTTAACTGGTCAAACAAATCATCAATTCGAGGTAACGGGTATTTATTCTTTATTGTCACTTTATTCAGCTCGCGATAATCAATACACATTCGCATAGTCCCGCCTTTCTTTTTCACAAACAGAACTGGTGCACCCCAAGGAGAGAAACTCGGTCGTACAAAGCCCCTATCTGTCAACTCTTGCAACTGTGCTTTCAACTTTTTCAACTCAGTAGGTGCCATCAGATACGGAGCTATCGAAATCGGAGTCATTCCCGGCACTAATTCAATGCCAAACTTAATCTCTCGTACTGGTGGTAAACCCGGTAATTCTTTAGGAAACACATCTGGGTATTCACACACAACTGGTACAGATTCAATCTGTTTTTCAGATACTTTATTATCCAGTACATAAGCGAAATAAGCTTCGCATCCTTTTCTCACATACTTTCGGGCTAGCATCGAGGATATTACGGTAGGTAGCCCATTTAAATCACTAGATTCAACTCGGATGGTCTCACCATTCTGACATCTCAAATCAATGATCTTTCTTTTGCAATTCACCACTGTATCATGCAAAGTTAACCAATCCATTCCCAAAATTATATCAAACTCGTCAAAGGGCAACAACATCAAATCGGCTGGAAAGCAGGAATCCCAAATCATCAACGGGCAACCTTTACACACTTTATCAACAAGAACATATCTACCCAAAGGGTTGGACACACGGATCACAAATTCAGTAGACTCAACAGGCAGAGTCTTACTGGATACTAGATTTTCACACACATATGAATGAGGCGAACCAGGATCAATCAATGCAATCACAGTAGTATCATAAAGTGTGAAAGTACCGGTAATGATATCTGGGGAAGAAGCATCCTCTCTGGCTCGTATAGCATAAGCTCTTGCTGGAGCTCTAGCCTCCGATCGAACTGCAGTGTCCTTCGTCCCTCTCTGACTGCCACCTACATTGCCTACATGTCTAGGTGGTCTGCCCTGTACTGGTGCGCTTCTCGGTTTAGTGTTCTGAGCCGTATTTTGCTTGGCTAACATTGGGCACTCTCTAATAAAATGATCTGACGATCCACATTTAAAACAAGACCGATCTCGGAATCTACAACTCCTGGAATGTCATTTACCACAGTACTTGCATTCAACTCGATTCTGCGGAGCATTACCAACACTGGCCATCGAGGTAGCTCGGGAACTCACTGGAGGTCGGTCTCGTCTAGACTGGTCTGAAGTAGTTTTATGTCGACTGAAGTCATCTCTGAACTTCTTAGGCACTGAATGGAAAGTCTTACTCGATGATCTTTACGAGTGTCCCTAGCTTCAATTTCAGCCTTTCTTTTCTCTTTTCTGAGCTCTTCATCTTTGCAAGCTCGCTCGACTAGTACCACGAACTCTTTGATTTCAAGAATGCCAACCAGCAACTTTATGTCTTCGTTTAGGCCGTCTTCAAATCTTTTATACATAATGGCTTCAGTGGATACGCACTCTCGGGCATAGCGACTCAATCTGACAAATTTTCGCTCATATTCAGTCACAGTCATGCGGCCCTGTTTTAGCTCCAAAAATTCTTTCCTTTTCTGATCGATGAACCTTTGGCTAATATATTTCTTACGGAACACGATCTGAAAGAAATCCCACGTCACTTTTTCTTTTGGAACCACTGATACTAGTGTATTCCACCAGTGATATGCAGTGTCCCGTAATAGAGATATACCACATTTCAGGCATTCATCTGGGGTACAAGATAGCTCATCAAGTACCCGAATAGTGTTATCAAGCCGCATCTCAGCCCGATCCACATCGTCATCATCATTAGCTTTGAATTCTTCGGCCCCATATTTTCTAATTTTATCAATAGGAGGCCTACTAAATCTCATTGGATCTATCATCAGAGGTGCCGAAGGTACCGAAGTTGGATTATTCGGGGGTGGAGGTTCTGGTACAGCTGGGTTATTCTAAACAAACTAGGTAATCCATTCATTCATCATCTGGTAGAAGGCTTGTTTAGCCTCTCCCTCATGGCTAGCCGAAACTGGCCGAGAGTCTACCGGCACTGATCCGCGTGCGCGATCAGGTGCTACGCTCTCTACATCATCTGGTACGGCTCTGTCAGGATCAGAATCCATTTACTATATAAAACACAGTTTGAAATGTCAGAAGTCACCACACTATCAAGTATACAATAAAGGCATGTATAGCTAGACTCACACGCGCTACGGTAGTCTTAGAATCGACTAAATCGTAAGCTCTGATACCAATCAAATGTAACACCCTTAACCCGGGTCCATCGCCAGATTAGGGTTACAGGTATTACCATGCAAGCTAAAACTTTAGTTAAATCAATTGAATCATGGTAGATCATCTTTATCAAATATTATCTTATATTCAAATAATCCACACATGTGTAACACATACTAGATACTTTGATCCAAGTCATATACAAAAGAATCATCGATGAACATAAGTCATCATACAATGTATATTACGTCAGTATCACATAACCAAGCAGATCTCATAAAAATTCATAAATGTCTAAACTTCTTATAGCCAACTAATTAAATAAGTATACTAGATTGTCATTGCATCATAACATCTATTTAAACCAATTTCTTATAGCATAAAGACTTAGTTACAAATAAACTAATGCATGCAACCTATTACACATCACTTGTACACCCACTTATTTGGCCAAATATGCATGGTTTCATTTATAACATTTCACGAACATTACCTAGCACAAACCGAGTTTAGCGGTTTCATGCACTCAATTAAAATAAGCAATTTAACAAGCCAAATACATATATATAAATGCATACATCTCAATTATGCACTCTTTTTCATATTCGACTATGCCTAAACTATTTTAAACATTTTAACCACATTTGCAAATGTCACCTAGGTTTGGCCGAATACACATACACGTTTTATTCAATATAATTCATCTTATTTAAAACAACCAAAGTTGATACATACATAGATATAATTTTCTAATGAAGCTCAGCTAGTACCTAATTATCTTGTATATAAATATGTATATATATATATACAAAGGTTTACTTAAATGCCGATTCATCTAGGTAATTTAATACCGACATTGGCATTATCAACAAGCATTCATCATGAACACATAATGTCTAAGCTTAAAAATAAAGACAGTCCATGTCTGAATGGTTTAAAACCAAACATTTTGATCACATAGGCAAGAACAAATAAAACCAAACTTATACTAAATGTTGAAGCCATTTTTACATGGCTATATATATATATATATATATATATATATATATATAAACAAAACATCATTCACACACATTTAGCTAGCCTATACATGCCTTTGATTCTAAATAACTAGCTTGAAATATACCAAAAGGGGTAATAGTGTGGTTAACTTCCCGACGATCCTATGAGCCAGCAGCCGAGTCCAAAATCTATAAAACCCACAATGAACGCACACAAGGTAAGCTTAATAGCTTAGTAAGTCTCAAGCAATTTATTTCTTTCACTATATAAAATATTTAAACATTATAAACTTAAATCTCATTACACATATATCATTAAATATAAAGAATTCAACATATGAATCCACCCTTGCCGAATACTATTAAATCATTATCTTAAGTACTTGTACCTTATCAACATGACATGTAATTCACTAAAATCCAAATGATATATATATATATATATATATATATATATATATATACACATATACATATACATGTTACAAACATTAGTGTAACATCCCCAAACCCGGCCCATTCGTTACGACCGAATCTGGTTATGTTATTGAGGAAAAGACGGTTGAAAATCTTCTTAACTTAGAAAAATTTAGAAAAAAAAACTTGCTAACTTTTGGAAAATCCATGTTTATTTAAACTTATGAGTAAAACTTTGTTATTAAAATATACTCATTTTAAAAATATATACATACAAACCCAAATTGAATAAGTAGGTTGGAAAAATATAATCATCTCCACATAGTGTTTCAAATTCATCAAAACATAATAAATACCCATAAAATAATAACTCAAAATAAATAAGAGTAAAAAGGGCCTTTATTACTCAATATTTAATCCAAATTCTTTGAATATAAAAAAACTTAAAAGTATTTAAATTCTTCTTCCTGCATGGGCCACCATGTGTCCTCTCCGATCCCGGTCCGATCTACGCCTCACCTGAAATGGTTAATGAAAGAGTGAGTCCACCGACTCAGTGCATAACCACAACACAAATTTCCATCCGTATGGGCTTGGCCCATACCAAACAATTCACATAGTAAATCATGCACATATGCATCTCAGCCCAACCCACAAACCAACCGTACTCCAACCTTGGCAGACTCCCTGCCTAAGGCCGTGGATAAACCACCACTGATCACCTCGTGATCCAAAATCCTTACCTTGGCAACTCACTGCTCAAGGCTGTGGCTGAGCCACCGATCAACCAATCGTGATCCCGATATCAAAATCCGCCTACGGTGATGCACATAGCTATCAACCGCCGAGATGGGCACCAAGCCAACATCTCCCTTGAGGTAGCACAAAGCTAACCATCAAGCGCTAATGTAGCCGGAGCTATCATTAGACCACGTACACCTTGTGTACACTCCCGCCTTCATCGTATCAAGCCCAACCTCATGCAAATATATGGATGCTACATGTTAAGTCATTGTATCACATAGGAATATAAATATACACATATGTAAATATACATAACAAATAATCTTACCACCATCAGGTACTCATCACTTAAGCCATTATAAATGGCTACCACACATAACACACAGGTTTTAAACGTTAGCAATCAAACCGAGAAATAGTGCGATGATTACGCACCTTACTAGCACAATCGATCAAAACCCGCAAACGATACTTGACTAAGAACCTTGTCGAAAAATCCCTGGTAAAACGAATCCCGAGAGCCCCTTAGCACTTTTAACGCTAGCTAAAAGCAAAAGAACCCCCACCTAGCCCTCCATGATTCGGCCAAACAAAAGAATACATGATTAGCTACATGATTTCGGTCAACCACAGAAAGAAGAGAAAACCAATAATAAGAAAGGAAACCTTACCACCTTACTACCCCAAATTCGGCTTGATAGTAACCTTGAGAATCAATGCTCTAGAAAAGAATGAAGAGGAGGAAAAGTATGGGTAAGGCTCAACAAGGGGTTCGGCTAACACAACATAAAGGAGAAAGGCTTTTCAACTTTAGAAGATGGGAATAGATGACTTAAAGTTTCGGCTAAGGTGATTTTATGAAGGAAGAGAGGTGTTTAGCAATACTAGCAATTTCGGCAAAAGAGCAATTGGTCAAAAAGGAACAAAAAGGTGAGCACTTCCCCTATTTAAAGCATTCGGCAACCTCTCCCCTTGAAGACTCCAACATCCGGCCATTTCCTAAAATTTTTCCTAACCACTAATTCAACCGAAATTGAATTAATCAAACCCCCAAATCTGCTCCAGCCAACCATTTTAAAACAATTCAAAATTTAAAAATAAAACCCACCTTTAATCCATTACCACCCCTCCAATTTAAAATATAAAATAAAAACTAAAAAAACTAATCCATAACCCACCGAATTCAAAAGAAATAACAACCAACTCATCCTTATCTTCCAATTCAATCTACATGTGCCGTCCACTTCAATTTGCTGCCCAAAATAGATAAAAAACTAAAACTCCAATTGCCATTCTCCAGGTTCGAACCTGGGACCAAGCTGCTGCTCCTTTCCCCCCAGCGCCCAGGCCACTCGGCCAGCTTGATTTTTATGACAAAAACCCCCAACATTAAATCTTAACCCTTCCTAGCCCAGCCCCACAGCCGAACATAAAATGAAACGCCAAAATGCTGCTTCCGTTGCTCAAACCAGCGCCCACACGCACCTTCAGCGCTTAAGTTCCGCACAGACACCACCTGAACTAGCTGCTCCTTGCGACAAAACTCGCCCCAAAATAATTTAAGGCCTTCTACCCCGTAGCGCCATACCCCAAAAATTAAAACCCTTTTGCTGCCACTTGGTCTCGAACCCAAGCCCCCAAGGGCGCTACTTCCAGCCCCCCAATGCAGCGCATGAACCACTATGCCAGATCCTTTCTTGTGCCACAAATTACCAAAAATAATCCTTAAAACCTCCCTTGACCCGATCCCCTTTCACACTAAAATTCTAAAAATTTTCCAAGCTCTTCCCGTTTCATCCAAACCTTCTGAAAACCTCTACAACTCATCCAAGCGCTCCAAAAACCTACTGACACTCGATTTACCCGATCTGCACAGCCCCTAACCCAGGGTGTTACAATTCTACCCTCCTTAAAATAATTTCGTCCTCGAAATTACTTGGCTAGACCAACGACTCCACAAATTAATTCCCACACTACGCTATCGCTGCGCACTCTGATCTTAAAGAGCTAACATACCTTTTAGGCACCGATCCAAAGTTCATACACAGGGTTCCAACACTTTACAAGCAACAACAAAAATAAACAATCACCCACACGAACAAAACAACAGGAAATACTCCAAACATAAAATACTTACCAGCTGACACGCCAGGCACATCATTATCCTCTCTCCGGCGAACCGCATAAACCAGACCTGGCTGCCTTGCCTCAGTGCCACCATTACCGCGGTCTACTGCTCCCCGACCTCGGCCGGAACCATTTCCTCCATGGTTCGAACCACGACCTCTCGTCGCTTGCTGACCACCTCTGCCTGGTTGCACATAACCTTGACCTTCTGTCCGAGTCCTATTCGGATTCTGGGGACAATCCTTAATCAGATGAGTCTTGGACTTACATCTGAAGCACTCCCGAACTCGATTCCAGCACTCGCCAATATGATACCTTCCGCACTGCGCACACGGATGATCTGGATTTCCGGCGGCCGGCTTAGCAATATGAACAGGAGTCTCACCCCTTGGTCTTTTCTGGACCCTCTCAACCCCTTCTGGCGATCCCACACTTCTCTTATCCCGGTTCCTTTCTCTATTGTGCCTCTCAGCCTTCTTGACCTCCTCAGCTATTCGAACTTTCTCCACTAAAACGGCGAAGTCACTTTCCTGATGCGGGGCAATCAAAACTCGCAGCTCATCCCGTAGCCCATCTTCAAATCTGACGCATCTCTCATAATCAGTTGCCACGATGCCCCGAGCATACCGGCTCAAGCGCAGGAACTCAGCTTCGTACTCCGCTATCGACTTGCTACCTTGCACCAAGTTAAGGAACGCCTTCCTCTGAGCATCCACATAGCTCGCTCCGGCAAACTTCCCTTCAAACTTGATCTTAAAGTAGCCCCAGTCCACTCGATCCGCAGGGGTACTTTCCTTAACCGTGAGCCACCACTGGTAGGCCTCATCCCGCAGCAACGAAACAACACCCTTAAGCTTCTCCTCCGCAATTAAGTCGAGATCATCCATAATCCTTTCAACTGCCTCCAGCCAGTACTCTGCCACATTCGGAGCTACCCCAGACACTCCTCTGAAAACCTCGGCTCCATTCGCCCTAAGTCTCTCGGGTACCGACTTTTGATTCCTATTGCCCACATTGGCTCCTGCCACTCGTTCGACTACCCGCAGCACAGCTTGTGACACTACGTCGTCTCCTCCAGTCTGATCCTGCTGTTCAACCTCAACAGCTGGTGATGGTGCATCGCTTTCTGACCCATGGCGTGATCCAACCGGTTCCGATACTGACATCCTGCCCCTACCACGACCACGAGTATTGCGACCACGCCCCCCAGAACTCATATCTAGCCTCGATTTAATCTGCTTAGAAAGTTTTATGGATTAGAAATTATTGTTTCACTGTTATAACCACGAGCAATTTTATGCAATGAAGTTTCCGAGAGAAGTTCTTTCGAGCAATCAAGTTTCCTTCCTACCCAGGGGTAATTTCGTCATTTTTTCTAAAGAGGGGTATTTCTGGTAATAACTCAGAGTCAATTTTGAAAATAGTTTTTCCAACTTCAAAATTTACAAAATCTCAGGGGTCGTCTTGAAAATTTGTGTTTTCAAACAAAGTGTGTTGCCAAATTTCAGAAAACAGGGTTATTTTTGAAATTTTGGAAATCAGGGGCATTTTCGTAATTTCTCCAAATTGGAATATCACAATATTTCACAAAATAAGACTTTCGGATACTTGATAAAATAGGAATATTCTCATAAAAGTCGAAAGAAATTTGAAAATTTAGAAACCAAGGGCGTTTTGGTAATTTTATCAACCAGGGGTATTTTCGTAAATTTCCAAAGTCAGGGCATTATTTTGAAATACAGAAAACTGGATACTTTTGCAAAGTGAGAAAATTCTATTAAAATTGGGGTTAAACCGGAAATCTTGAAAGTCAGGGCTTTTTAGTAATTTTCAACACAGGGGTATTTTTGTAATTTTGCCACTAGGGGCATTTTGGTAATTTTATAAATCGAGAAAACATCTTTCAAAATCTGATTTAGAGTTTTACAAACCAAAGGGGTAAAGTTGAAAAATTTTAAAACAGAAAGTTTTTTTTTTTTTAAAAAACAGCAAGGCTAATTCCCTTTCGGGTTTTAATAATCGGTTTAGCCCATGAACAAGTCCTCTTCGTTAAGGTGAACCGTAGCTACGCACCAGGTAGGATTCCTGCGAAGAGGAGGTGAGTCACGTGGACTGCTTAAGTACCCAGCTCTTCCGGATCCAATCCTAGACATGCGCACACGGGTTGCCACACCTTAACTCGGCGACTTACTTCACAGGTTTGTTTAAGAGCTTTAAGTTTTATGCACATGTTTGAGTAGTCTAATCCTAGGGTCCAACAGATCCTATTATTCTATTCTACTAGCCCAACCTAAGCCCAAAACAATTCATACAAACAAATCACTTCAAGAAAGTCCGAAGTACTTACCTGGTGGACTTCGGGTCGGAGGTACAGGTGCCATGCAAGAAAAACCTGAAGAAGTTTCTTAAAAGCCCATTTTTGAAAATGTTTTTGGGCCCAAAACCCTCAAAGCCGAGTTTTGAACCGGGCTCTGATACCAATCTGTAACATCCCCAAACCCGGCCCATTCGTTACGACCGAATCTGGTTATGTTATTGAGGAAAAGACGGTTGAAAATCTTCTTAACTTAGAAAAATTTAGAAAAAAAAACTTGCTAACTTTTGGAAAATCCATGTTTATTTAAACTTATGAGTAAAACTTTGTTATTAAAATATACTCATTTTAAAAATATATACATACAAACCCAAATTGAATAAGTAGGTTGGAAAAATATAATCATCTCCACATAGTGTTTCAAATTCATCAAAACATAATAAATACCCATAAAATAATAACTCAAAATAAATAAGAGTAAAAAGGGCCTTTATTACTCAATATTTAATCCAAATTCTTTGAATATAAATAAACTTAAAAGTATTTAAATTCTTCTTCCTGCATGGGCCACCATGTGTCCTCTCCGATCCCGGTCCGATCTACGCCTCACCTGAAATGGTTAATGAAAGAGTGAGTCCACCGACTCAGTGCATAACCACAACACAAATTTCCATCCGTATGGGCTTGGCCCATACCAAACAATTCACAGAGTAAATCATGCACATATGCATCTCAGCCCAACCCACAAACCAACCGTACTCCAACCTTGGCAGACTCCCTGCCTAAGGCCGTGGATAAACCACCACTGATCACCTCGTGATCCAAAATCCTTACCTTGGCAACTCACTGCTCAAGGCCGTGGCTGAGCCACTGATCAACCAATCGTGATCCCGATATCAAAATCCGCCTACGGTGATGCACATAGCTATCAACCGCCGAGATGGGCACCAAGCCAACATCTCCCTTGAGGTAGCACAAAGCTAACCATCAAGCGCTAATGTAGCCGGAGCTATCATTAGACCACGTACACCTTGTGTACACTCCCGCCTTCATCGTATCAAGCCCAACCTCATGCAAATATATGGATGCTACATGTTAAGTCATTGTATCACATAGGAATATAATATACACATATGTAAATATACATAACAAATAATCTTACCACCATCAGGTACTCATCACTTAAGCCATTATAAATGGCTACCACACATAACACACAGGTTTTAAACGTTAGCAATCAAACCGAGAAATAGTACGATGATTACGCACCTTACTAGCACAATCGATCAAAACCCGCAAACGATACTTGACTAAGAACCTTGTCGAAAAATCCCTGGTAAAACGAATCCCGAGAGCCCCTTAGCACTTTTAACGCTAGCTAAAAGCAAAAGAACCCCCACCTAGCCCTCCATGATTCGGCCAAACAAAGAATACATGATTAGCTACATGATTTCGGTCAACCACAGAAAGAAGAGAAAACCAATAATAAGAAAGGAAACCTTACCACCTTACTACCCCAAATTCGGCTTGATAGTAACCTTGAGAATCAATGCTCTAGAAAAGAATGAAGAGGAGGAAAAGTATGGGTAAGGCTCAACAAGGGGTTCGGCTAACACAACATAAAGGAGAAAGGCTTTTCAACTTTAGAAGATGGGAATAGATGACTTAAAGTTTCGGCTAAGGTGATTTTATGAAGGAAGAGAGGTGTTTAGCAATACTAGCAATTTCGGCAAAAGAGCAATTGGTCAAAAAGGAACAAAAAGGTGAGCACTTCCCCTATTTAAAGCATTCGGCAACCCCTCCCCTTGAAGACTCCAACATCCGGCCATTTCCTAAAATTTTTCCTAACCACTAATTCAACCGAAATTGAATTAATCAAACCCCCAAATCTGCTCCCAGCCAACCATTTTAAAACAATTCAAAATTTAAAAATAAAACCCACCTTTAATCCATTACCACCCCTCCAATTTAAAATATAAAATAAAAACTAAAAAAACTAATCCATAACCCACCGAATTCAAAAGAAATAACAACCAACTCATCCTTATCTTCCAATTCAATCTACATGTGCCGTCCACTTCAATTTGCTGCCCAAAATAGATAAAAAACTAAAACTCCAATTGCCATTCTCCAGGTTCGAACCTGGGACCAAGCTGCTGCTCCTTTCCCCCCAGCGCCCAGGCCACTCGGCCAGCTTGATTTTTATGACAAAAACCCCCAACATTAAATCTTAACCCTTCCTAGCCCAGCCCCACAGCCGCACATAAAATGAAACGCCAAAATGCTGCTTCCGTTGCTCGAACCAGCGCCCACACGCACCTTCAGCGCTTAAGTTCCGCACAGACACCACCTGAACTAGCTGCTCCTTGCGACAAAACTCGCCCCAAAATAATTTAAGGCCTTCTACCCTGTAGCGCCATACCCCAAAAATTAAAACCCTTTTGCTGCCACTTGGTCTCGAACCCAAGCCCCCAAGGGCGCTACTTCTAGCCCCCCAATGCAGCGCATGAACCACTATGCCAGATCCTTTCTTGTGCCACAAATTACCAAAAATAATCCTTAAAACCTCCCTTGACCCGATCCCCTTTCACACTAAAATTCTAAAAATTTTCCAAGCTCTTCCCGTTTCATCCAAACCTTCTGAAAACCTCTACAACTCATCCAAGCGCTCCAAAAACCTACTAACACTCGATTTACCCGATCTGCACAGCCCCTAACCCAGGGTGTTACAATTAGCATATTTCAACTCAAATAGGTACACATTTATACCAACCACTTAAACTCATTTATGTACAGTTGAAAGCACATCCCACCCTTTCACTTTTACATTTTCACTTATGGTCGAATATCCCTATAACTTATTTAAACCTCAACTTCTAATACAACATGTTTTCACCCAACAACGATAAGCTTAATAGCTTTCATACAAATCCATATTGAATCACCACCATGTTCTATCATACTTAATTTCAATCATAGTACGCTAACTAACTTTACTCATTGCAAACACAAACGTTTATACTTACCTGAGCTATTAGCTCCTAACAGAAATTCATGTTCCACCACGTATAAGTCACGGGTCATTTGTTTATAACATATCACCGGCATTAAGCCTGCTAGGCGTTAAGCCCGAATATACACCGGCATTAAGCCTGCTAGGCATCAAAGCCCGAAATATACCACCTGCACAAAGCCTACTAGGCTCAAAGCCCGAAATATACCACCGGCACAAAGCCTGCTAGGCTCAAAGCCCGAAATATACCACCAGCACAAAGCCTGCTAGGCTCAAAGCCCAAAATAACCACATAATTAAGCCAATCCTTCAATACACATATTTAAATACTAATTTCACCAACACATTATATATCTCATATTACCTTCACATATCATATCAAATACACTTAGTCATATCACATTTACAAAATGTATATTCAATCCAATTCAACACTTTTACATTCGGCTAACTCATAGTTTTATACTCAAGATTATCAAATATCATCATTTGACATATTCATAATTAACTCTTTAATAGATATTTGCTTAAGGACTTACCTCGATTATCAACGGACGACTTAAACCGATTATTCGACAACCTTCGTCTTTCCCCGATCCAAATTCGTTTTTCTTTGTTCTTGATCTAAACATATCAAAAATAAGCTCATTCAAGTACATTTCATTTCAATTTAGTCCCAAAGCACATAAATAGGTAAATTACCATTTTACCCCTACTATTTCACATCTTAACAATTTAGTCCTAATTGCACAAAATACAAAATACACAAAAATTTCAATATGATACCTTAGGGCCGAATATTCATAGGGACCTCACAAGTCAATTTCTTTCATTTATTTTGCAAATAAGCCCCTCTAAATTTTATTCTTTGAAATAAAGTCCTAAATACTCAAAATCACTAAAATTTCTAATACAAAACAAACCAATCTTTAACATATCATTAATATAAAATCATCAAATACCAAAAACTTCAAGAACATATCAATGGCCGAATGTCACATGTACAATAATCTCAAAAATTTTAGCATGGGTCGGATAATATACTAAGCAACGATCTCAAAAACGTAAAAATTAACAAAAACCAAAGTCAAACTAACCTTTAATTTGAACTTCTAAGTGCCGAAATTCAAATGAAATAAACCCTTTCTTCCTTCACCAACATTCGGCCAAATGAAAATAAAATGATAATAGCCTTTGTTTTTGTTTTATTAAAGTATATAATATGTTATTTTAGATTACTATAATAACCTTTTACTAAAAATAAACTATCATATAATAAGGGCATATTAGTCAAAAGCCATCCACTAACTTGTAAAATGGGCTATTTGCCCTTTTAATACTCCATACTAAAAAGCCATCATCATTTAAGCACTTTCAACTATAGTATGTAACTTTTACGCTTTACGCAATTACGTCCTTTTTATCAAATGAAACACTTAAACGATAAAATTTTTCTACGAAACTTTCACACACTTTAATTCACACATAATAAACACAGAATATAATATTTAAATATATTTCAGACTCGAATTCGTGGTTCCGAAACCACCGTTCCGATTTGGGTCAAATTCGGACTGTTACACATAGTGCTATATTTCATACTATCATTTCCGTGCATTTATTTCAGATATTACAAATCAGCATATAAATATCATGTTTATGTATAATTAACAACATTTATGCTTATAAACTTACCTCGGACGTCGACGGACAGTAAAATCGACTAATCGACTACTTTCATTTTTCCCCAGTCCAAATCTGATTTCTTGGGTTCTTGATCTAAACATATTCAAATTAAACTTATTTAAACACCATTCCATTCAATTTAGTCTAAAAACACATAAATGGGTAAATTACCATTTTGCCCCTGACATTTCACACTTTTTACAATTTAGTCCCTATTGCACAAAACACAAAATAGACAAAATTTCACATTACCCATGCTTGGCCAAATATTACCTATGTTCATACAAGTCCATACATTTCATTTATTTCACATTTTAGTCCCTCAAAAATTTATTTTTGCAATTTAGTCCAAATTATTCAAATTCATCAAAAATTCAAAGACAAAACATGTTAATCTAAAACATATCTTCCATATTCTATCATTAAACAACAAAAATCACAAACTACCATCAATGACATAACACAAAATCACCATCAATTTCAAAAATTCAAGCATGGGTTTTGTACATCTCGTAGCAACGATCTCAAAAACGTAAAAATTATCAAAAACCGAACAATAACTAACCTTGAATCAAGCTTTTTCAATGGCCGAATATAACTTTCTTTTTCTTTTTTCTTGGTTCGGTCAAAGGTTAAAAAGATGGTATAAAAATGGCTTTCACTTTATGTTTTCTTTATTATATTATAACATTAATTTATATTATTATTAATTTTACTTTATAAAATTAACATATAAAAACATATACTAATATCATTTTTCCATCCACTATGTATTTAAATGGCCTAATTGCAATATAAATCCTCCATATTAAAAAGACAACAACAATTAGGCACTTTCACAACTAACCATTTTCATTTTACGCAATTAAGCCCTTTTATTAAATTAGACACTCAAATGACAAAATTAAAACACGGAAATTTCACACAAGCAAATTCGCACATAATAAACACAGAAAATAATTTTAAAATATTTTTTAGACTCGGATTTGTGGTCCCAAAATCACTATTTTGATTAGGGTCAAAATCGGGCTGTTACAACTCTCTCCCCCTTAGGGATTTTCGTCCCCGAAAATCTTACTGGTGAATAAGTTAGGATAACGCTCTTTCATTATATCCTCTAACTCCCAAGTTGCTTCTTCAACTCCGTGCTTATGCCACAGTACCTTGACTAGCGAAATTTTCTTATTTCGCAATTATTTAATCTCGCTAGACAGAATACGAATCGGTTCTTCTTCATATGTCGTATCGGACTTAATCTCAACTTCTGTCGGACTAATTACATGCGAGGATCGGATCGGTATCTACGGAGCATCGAAACATGGAATACATTGTGAATCTTTTCTAGTTCAGGTGGCAATGGCAATCAATAAGCAACTAGCCCGATACGCTCTGTAATCTCCTACGGTCCAATGAATCACAGACTCAATTTGTATTTACGACCAAAATTTGAGTATTTTCTTCCACGATGAAACTTCCAAAAACACTTTATTTTCATTCTGTAACACTATATCTTTTCGTTTCAAGTCTACATACGATTTCTGACAATTCAATACTGTTTTCGGACTATCGTGAATCACTTTCACATCGTATATTTCAAATTCACACATAGCTTCGAATTTCAAATCTCTTTAATCTCACAACTAAAATTCTGATCTGACTTTCACTATACATCATCCCTAGTTGAAATTGCTTATAACAGTATTAAATTGTTTCCATTTCCTACTCACATTCTCTGACAGTTTTAATCCTGTGAATCATTTTCTCACAAAACTTGTAACACCCCAAACCCAGCCTAGAAGTTAGGCCCGAATCTGGCGTGTCACATGGAAGTGTTTTTTTTCAAAACCATCTTTGCAATTGTTGAAACACCCCAAACCCGGCCCACAAGCCCCGACCGGATCTGGTATGCTTCTTGAGAAAAACTCGTTTTGACGTTTTGGAAAACATGTTGATTTTGTGGTAAGAGAATAGATTTGAAGTACGATCTTGTTGAAAACCGTGTTGTGATTTAAATTTGTATCTTATTAAAACATTATCTTTATGATTTTATAAATCAAAAGAAGATCCGGATTTAGAATTTATTATTAAGTTGAAAACCATAGGAATTTAGGTGTCCAAACAATTTAAGGTGTTCGTTAAAAATATTTAATTATTTACTTGAAGTTGATGGTAGCAGAATAAAAATTTAAAACGTATAAGTAACATAGCTAATGGCGGCCTTATTACAAAAACATAACCCAAAATAAATCCTGAAATAATAAAAGAAAACGTAATAAGTTTAATTAAAAGGAAAACCGAAATACTGAGTTGATCAATGGCCACCACGTAGTCCTCGATGACCCGGTCCATCACGCTAAGTATCACCTGAAAAAGATATCCCACGAGGGGTGAGTCAACAGACTCAATGTGCAACAATACACTAAAACCCAATCGATCATAGCAATAAAGCCCATTTAAATCACATTTAGCCATAAGCCCATAATATAGCAAATCAAATAATCACATGTACATATAAAATGAAATGCAATCCCGAGCCCAACCTAGATATCCATCTGCTACACACCACCCGTACCTGCCAATCACACCGTGGGGATTACTAAATCGACCCTCCATCCGCTACACACCATCGAAGGCAGTTGCTCCAGTCAACTTGCACATCGCCCTTATAAATTGTGGCATGGCCACCAGATAATTGTGACAGAGTCACCGGATTCATAATATGTGACCGAAGTCACCAGATTCATAATATGTGACCGAAGTCACCGGATTCATAATATGTGACCGAAGTCACCGGATAATGTGGTAAAAACCACCGGAACACTTCCCCTTTATCAATATCACCCATATGCCCATGCAATAAACATATTATTTCGATATCATGCCATATACCCCCAAAATCATAACGGAATCATACACATTTCATATTCATGCTTATAGCATTATTAACGAAGTATTAAGAGATTAACGTACCCGAATATCATGTACCACTAAATGGTACCCGAAGCCATAATCATTCATATTACTATTTAACACATGTTTATCAATAATACTATTAATCTATCAGAAATTTAGTGTAGAGCTATACACCTTATAACAGTGAAAACTATACTTTCCCGCTCGTCGATACCTAAATATTTATCACGCTTGATTAGAACACTAATACTTATAAAACTATACAAATGATAAGTAATCTAGATCCTTACCCTCGGAATCTCGAACAACAACTATATGCGATTTCTCTCTGATTGATGATTCATAACCCGATGAAGA
The DNA here is from genome assembly GCA_005393395.2 of Gossypium australe. NCBI lineage: Eukaryota > Viridiplantae > Streptophyta > Magnoliopsida > Malvales > Malvaceae > Gossypium > Gossypium australe. The sequence goes on from CM016626.1 coordinate 50,343,898, forward strand.
ACCACGAACAAACAATGGCTCGGGGGTACGTACGACTTCAAATAATCGATTCTCGCCGGCAGAGGGTCCACAACCCGACGGAAAGTCTTGGACTCCCGACACAGCCCTTCGTTTGAAATTTGAGGGTATAGCAGAACCACCCCTCTTCCAAACACTATTTACCGCTCTTTTCGAACCCATTCTTGATTGCCCCAAAATTTAACGTTCACGGAAAAATAATAATCGAGCAATAGAGTCCCCTAAAACGTAATCGATTAGTAGTCCAACTAAAACAATATAACAAGTAATATAAAAATCCTTACCTTAACACTTCGATTCAATTTTCTAACGAGTCACGAAGATTATGAAGAGAAAAGGTTGAGATTTGATGCGATTAAGCTTTGGTATCCAAAGAGATATTCGGCCTTAACAAATAAGAAGGAAAAGAAATGGAGTTTAGAGAGATTCGGCAATGATGGTGTTTTGGGTTGAAGAGGTTGCGGCAATGGTGAACTTTGGGAGAGAGAGGTTCGGCCTAAACACAATAAAAAGAAAAGAAGAGAAGAGAAGAAAGATGGTAGATTTAGCTTAACAAAAGAATAAAAAGAAGAATAGTGTGAGGCTTTTAGGGGTTTCGGCAATGGTGAAATAGGGAGAGGGAGATTTCGGCCTTGAGAAAGTAAATGAGAAGAGAAGAGAAGAAAATAAAAGGATGAAAGAAGGAGATGATGATGATTCGGTTTTCAAAAGAAAAGAGGTGAGTTTAGAAGCAATGTGCATTCGGCAATTGAGGAAAAAAGAGAAGAAAAAGGTCTTTGATGTTTTGGTATTTTCAGTCACAAAGAGGAGAGAAAGAAGATATGATTTGGAGAAAAAGGACAACTCAAAACCGAAATGGTAAAAACTCAAATGACCAAAAGAAAAGAAAAAGGTTTACCTTTTGTCTAATATACATTCGGCTAAGAGGAGGAATATTAAAGAGAAAAGCTTTGTGACACAAAATGACTAAAAGAAAGATGTGCACAACTAACTCCTAACTCATCCAAAAGCGTTCAAAATTTTGGCCACCCTCTAATCCATAAAACCGTCCATGTTCATGGTCAAAATGGCCATGAAATAATTTCCAAAACATCCACCTAGATACATGCCTTGTAATCCTCTACTTTTCCAAAGTTAAAGAAATTCTATCCCCACAATCTAGCAATTCTATCCCTTATTTCATGCTTACCATAACCTTAAGTCTTCTTGCCATTAAAAAAATGTCCATCTTATCCATAAATACCTCTTTGACCGACACTTAAGGAAAGCATGCAAAAATAATCAAAATTTGCATACCAAGAGATTTGAACCTCTTCCCTTCAAGTCCATCATGTGGCATCATATCCTCTTTACCAATTGCTCTTTTATATAAGCTATTTACTCATAAATTTCTATATGTCTTGAAGCTACTTACCATCTCTCCTTAAAGTGCTAAAATACCAAATTTTTCCTAAAGCCCAATTAAACCCGAGACTTCATAGAAACCTCGTAACCTTCCAAACCCACTTAACTAATAAGTCCAATTTGCAAAAAAAAAAACACCATTCTCATATTCTTGAAGATTTTAAACACTCCTAAGCCCAAGGCCCACTCGGCCCAATTCTATAGGCCCAATTTCGGGATGTTACAATTGTTAAAAACTAGTTTGAGAATTACAGCCTCTTTGTAAAAACCCAAAACACTTAAGCAATTGTTATCTACTTAAAAACATAATTATCTTTAAAAACCTTTTTGGTTGCGAAAACATATTTGAAATAAACAATTTACGAAAATACGACGTTTGGAAATAGAGTTGCAGAAACATTTTGAAAACATTACGAAAATGTAGATAAAATACAGTATTTTTGAGAGGTTGATTGATGAGTCGAAAATCGAGGTAGTGAACTTTAACCGCGACTTTTGAAAATGTCGTCAATAATTTGAAAGAGAATTTCGGAGTTAAATCATTTGTAAAAGTTTATTATGAAAATCATTTGTTAATCAATTTTTGGAAAACCGTTATTTATGATTTTAGAAAAAATCCCATTTAAAATAATGTAGAAAAATAATAAGTACAGCTAAACATAAAACCAAATAAAATATCCCAGAGGCCTTATTACAACTTTAAAACCTGAATAGTAAAAGCAACGAAATAAATGAAAAGGAAATTTAATAAAGTGAAAACCAATTCTGAAGTATGGCCTCCACCCGAGTCATCCATGGCCCAAGTCCACGTCACTGAGCATTACCTACAGGGAGTAAGAGAAAAAGGGGGGTGAGTTACAAGAACTCAGTGCAGAATCCCCTTACCATCATCCACTGGGTCGGAACACATTTAGAAAAGACTTGGGCCTGAGCCCATAGAGCATAATCTTGGGCTTGAGCCCATTTAGCAATACTTTGGGCCTAAGCCCCTTTTTACAATAACAATAATGTATCAAATATAACATGTGTATGAAATTCAATTCCCAAACCAATCCTAATAATCCATCCGCTACACACCAACCGTACCAACCAACACACCTGTGGGTGATCATCAGTCAACCCTCCCCGCCAACACACCAAACGCAGGCATTAAGGGATTTAATTCAATAATTCGCAGGCTAGTGGCCATTTATAATATTTTTTGCACAGCCACCAAAATAATAGAATATATGTGGTATAGCCACTATACAAATTTGTGGCAGAGCCACCAGAATCAGAATTTGTGGCAGAGCCACCAGAATAGCTTCTCTTCAAAATTTTTCCCATCCCATGCAAAATTATGTAAGTCACGATATTCACAAATATAAACCACAATCATTAATTAATTCAGACAAAAGTTCGGCCCATATAACAAATTATCAAATCGGCCCATATAGCAAATTATCAAATCGGCCCATATAGCAATCTTATCAAATCGGCCCATATAGCAATCTTATCAAATCGACCCATTAAGCAATCTATCAAAACGACCCATTAACACATTTCAATTCGGCCCTTTAAGGAAATTTATCAAATCGGCCCATTAAGCAATATAACAAATCGGCCATTTAAGGCATTATAACCATTCAACCCATTAATCAATATAACAAAATCGACCCATTAAGGCAATATAACAATTCGGCCCATTAACACTTTGCAAATCGGCCCATTAAGGCATTATAACCATTCGACCCATTAATCAATATAACAAAATCGGCCCATTAAGGAAATATAACAATTCGGCCCATTAACACTTTGCAAATCGGCCCATTAGGGGCATTTCCATAATTCGGCCCATAAGGGCATTTTCGTAACTCGGCCCGTAAGGGCATTTTCGTAATTCGACAATCGTACCCGCTTAGGGTAATTCAGTAATCTCGCAACCCAGGGGTATTTCGGGAATTTACCCTCTAAGGGTATTATGGTAATTTCGCAACCTAGTCTTAACTACTAATTTGGGGCATAAAATTTGAAATTGTCCATCCGCGTCATACTGACTAAATTAACCATAACTCGGGTTAGAAAACTCAAAATCTAGATCCGTAAATGTTTCTTGAATCTAGACTCATATATCTTCTTACTACAATTTTTCCAGAATTTTTGACTCAACCTATTAGTACAGTTTATTCCTTAAAGTTTCCCTTGCTTTACTGCCCAAAGATTCTGACCTCTCTTACCCAAAATTTAAAATCTCACTGTACAGTTTTCATATGTTGCTCCCATATGTTTCTAATGAAAATAGGCTCACTAAGGAATCTATACATATAAATTATAACCCATAATTCACTTTGTACAATTTTATACGATTTTTCCAATACAGATCAGGGAACCACGAAGTTAATCAGAATCAGTCTCATTAAAATTAAGATATCTCAAAATATAAAATTCCTTTTCCTTATCCGTGACTTCCATATCAAAATAGACACAGTAAGCTTTAATTTGATATCTTATTCACTTTCTAATTTCTTTTCTCCTATTTTTTGTTATTTTTCAAAAACACGTCACTGCTTCTAACTGGAACTGTTTTATTACAAAATACGATTACCACTATGATCATACGCACGACCGAGTGATCACGAATGCCAGTTTTCGGTTTCCTTTGGTATTTGGACCGAATCACAGAACGTATCATTCAAAATTTCAGAGAGATGTGAGATTACACACCATTTCAAACATGTATTCAGAAAGCACGGGATTAAAGCACGCCATTACACACCTTGATTAGGATTCCCTAAAGAACCACTCTTCGTTGACCCACTATATCCGAAGGATTTGCAAATAGAATATATCGAGTGATTTCGTCCCTAAAACATAATCGATTAGTCGAAACTTCAATCCGATTTGTAACATAACCAAATAGAGATAGGGAAAAAAACCAAAACGAACCCCCTTACCTTATAGATATTGGATCCAACTTCCACCGTTTGACTTCGGCTAGAACAATACAGGGTCTCCCACTTAAAGCACTACGAAAAGAGGGCGATTAAGACATGAAGAAGTAGAAGATAACACCATTTTTGGTTACGAGTACGATTTGCAACCGAATAGTGATAAATACTTATTCGGCTAAAGAGAAAGAATATGATCATAGAAAAGAATTCACTTACTGATTTAATCGAAGAAGGAATGTCACCTCAAACGAGAAAGAAATTATGAAGGAGTGATTGTGGATTGTGAGTTTCTGCTATGGAAGAAAATGAACAAGAATAGTTTTGGTTATGAGGGTATGGATTAGAGGAAAAAGATAGTAGAGTTGGAGAATTTCGTGAAAAGAAAAGAAAGGTTGAGAAGGGTGTTTATTAAATTTCGGTTTTCAAGAGAAGATGAATGAAAATAGTTTGGTCTCAATGGTTTGGTACCTACGGCAACAAGAAAGAATTGAAGAAAAGAAATGCTCACTAATGGCTTGAAGTTTCAGCAAAGATGAGAAGAAATTTGAGAGAAATGGCATAAAAATGCAAGAAGGAATTTTGACCAACCAAGCACCAAAGTTTCTACCAAAACACTGACAAAAATTCGGCTACCCTCTTACGCCAAAAACCCTCCACATCCATGTCCATAATAGTCAAAAATTTGCCAACCACCCTTTCCATAACACATCCCTTGAAAAAGGCCACATGTTCCCCCTACTTTCCCCTTTCTCTTGATTTCTTTCCTCACATTCATCCTTTCCTATTTTCCTTAGCCATCTTGCCAAAAATAAAAAGTCCACCTTGCCTTATTTACATCCTTGGCCGACACTTAAGGAAATAGTGCAAAAATAATAGTCAAAATTTGTACATTATGGGATTTGAACCTCTTTCCTCAAAGTACATCATGTAGCACCATATCTTCTTTACCAATTGCTCATTTATGCAAGCACATTACTCATTTATTTCTATAAGTCTTGAAGGTACTTACCATCTCTCCTTAAAGTGCTAAAATACCAAATTTTTCCTAAGGCCCAATTAAACCCGAGACTTCATAAAAACCTCGTAACCTTCCAAATTCACTTAACTAATAAGTCCAATTTGCAATAATTTCATTCTCTTGTTCTCAAAATTTTAAACACTCCTACGCCCAAGGCCCATTGGGCCCAATCCTACTAGGCCCGATTTTGGGATTTTACAAAACTCGATCCTGAAGTAACGGAATTCGATAACTGCTTATAATAGCAACAGTCTTTCTTAGTTACTTTGCAATTTTGAAACATAGTGACAAATAAATATTTCGAGAATTTGGTTTGCGTTTCCCGATTTCAATACAATTTCATACTCACAAATTACTGTAATCTCTCTTAGAATTACCATATAAATTTCAGATCTCAATCCAAAACAATAATAACTGACACCATAGACAGATTTACCAACACAAAAACAAATAACTTAACTGTTTTATCAAAAGAGAAAATCTATATTTACAGAGAGATTTCTTCAGACAGTTAACCATATTTCATATAACTCCATCTTTTTCAATGATTAAGATAATCTAGATACAAAATTCATCAACCCTCCATTTCTAAAATCAACAAAGTCAGAAATATCACATTTCACACTCATCATCTATATCATATCTCGGACTGTTGTGCGTCTTGTTAATCCCATGTGAACACCATTGAGAGTTTCTTGTAGTAGTTGTTGTATATTCGCAGAACTTTTTCAGTATGCACACTCTATCTCGAAATAACAAATAATCATCGATACCACATCTAAGGTTCTGAATCAGAAATCCATTTATGCTGAACTCTTTTTTAACTTATAATTCACTGACACATTTCTAAATTTCACAACTTCACTCTGTAAACATTTATTTAGCCTCTAGTTCAACTAATAATTGTTTGTTACCTGATATGATCAATCACGTATTCATCACCCAATCAAAACATTCGAAACTATAATCATTTTCCTAGGATAAGAACCACTTACAGACTTAAAAGTTTTTCTACAATTGGAGCTAACCTTGCTGTGTCAAATTCAGATCTTTCTCTAACATTAAACATTTTAAACTCTTATAATCATCAAATATATAGCATAATTCTTTTTATGCAGCTTTAACGGTATAATATCATAAGATGTCTATGCACATTCTTGTATTAGAACACATTTCGAACTATTCATTAACATAAGAACGGAAATCGTAATCTCTTTATTGAACTCAGACTGAACAGAACTGATATTTCGATCGAAATTATCTTCGTGCAAAAGAAAATTCAACAATCGAACTAATTTTAATTTATCACAACATTTACCAGATAGAATCATTTCGCTAGATATAATTCGGTATCAAGTCTTCAAGAATACGAGTTCTTCTTTCAAACTATCCCTCAATTCACACATATACATTCAAAGTTTATTTCCAATCAGGTGGATAAATTCAAGCACATATAAACCAACTATCTTTTCAATCAAATAATTCAAATCAGACTAAACCACTGAATTGGTCATTTCGAAGAAATCTTTTCTTCTCGTTAAAAAAAAACCCAGACATATCGTTTCACAGGTTGATCTTAATCTTCAATCATTTTTACTTTTATCAATGTTGAACTTTCACGAGAACTAGAAAAGAGTTTATAATAAAGTTGTCTCATCTATTAGTCATTGAAGTTCTGAATTATACTGTAGTCACCTTATCAGATAGAAATCATTGGGCCTTAATAAGAACGATATCTCAACCCTATAAATAGATACTATCCCGACTGTTAATGAAGCATTTGAACACATAGAAGAATTAAATGCGATTTTAATAGTAACCTTTGCAGAAACACAACTTTTATAACTCTGACAACAGTACCACTGTACTCTCACATTTTAGACCAGAAATTATAATTATAAATGATATAGCCATTTCTGTCAAATAGATATCTCTTACAGATAATCACATATATTCACAAGAAAACTAGAATATTGAAATTTCAAACACAGGATATCTGAAAATTACAACCCAGATAGAATGATATCAATTCCGATGATATCCCAGAAAATGTCTAGAAAGAGCAATGTCACTCATAAATACTGAAATCCATAGTAACTGAAGCAATACAATCTTCACATATAGAGTATTAGTATCGTTCAGATTTTACCGCCGATTTTCATATCCACACAACGGAATAAATACCAGAGAAAGACATACCAATATCGAACGTAACCCAAATAGATCAACCATACTTTCGTCTATCAGTACATTTAACTAGCATTCTCATACGATAAAAATCTTCTTTCTGAAATTAAATAGTCACATATGCTTCTGAGGATAAATGTACTCATAGAATACCCAGAAGGAATCATAATAATTGCTCGACTATAACTAGTGCACTCAGTTATCAATACAATTCACTCATTATCCAACTATCTAATTTTGTTATTAGAAATTTTCACATTATCCCATTGCTAACAAGAGTAAATTTAGAAAAGCTTCCAGTTAATACTTTCTTTAAATAACATACCTGGATAGGTCATTTGATCGGAGTTATCTTCTTCTTTAATAGTGACGTTGCATAATCTGAATAGTCTTTAGAACTATCCAATATCTCTTTTAATATTGTCTTTATTTGCTGATTCATTCTCTTTTCTGATCAAATTAATAATCTTCCAAACACTAATCTCCGTATTTCCACTCTTATGAACTTATTCATTCCAAACTCTTACAGATTTCATTTTAACATTTCACTGATAAGGGGGTGAAGGTAGTAAAGCCTCAAGTTTAACTTACACGTAAATGCACCTAACACTTACTATCACAAATAGCCAGTTCATTATTAATTTCACATTCTCAAAACATTTAATAAACTTTTGCTTCTAACCACTTTTATTCTTAACATTGTTCATATGTCAATTTAAAACCACGAATTCACAACCAGAGCATTTCATTTAGCAATCATAACTTAAATATCATATATCATATGCTCATATAATTTTAACATTTATCAATAACATGTCGTACAATTTTAATCCTTACCTTTATGAGTCTCAACTCATCATCAACACATTTCCTCTCAAATATATGAGTATTTACTTCTGTACTATCAGAATTAGCTTGGTTGAAAAACCTATCTATCTCATCAAAACAATTTTCGTCAAAGTCGGGAGATATCACACTATCGCAGATTAATTATGGCACGTATAGCTAGACTCACATACACCATGGTAGTCCTAGAATCGACTAAATCATAGCTCTGATACCAATCAAATGTAACACCCCTAACCCGTATCCGATGTCAGATTAGGGTTACAAGACATTACCGGACATAGCATTGATCATGACAGATATTTACTACATTTTTTTAGTACATATAATTCACTTAACCAACTAAAAATCAATCATGCTATACTACTTAAAGTATATAAAAAAATTATGCTTTTAAAATTTAAACATATGAATAATAATAAATTTTCGTATTCGTTCACAAATAGGCAAATAATATTGCAACCAACTCACATGCCTATCAAAATGAACCATTTACTAAGGCCCAATTTACTATCACATTTTAATCACATTATGAAATCAATCATTCAACATTTAAATAACAAAATGCCATTAAACATGTCATAGGTATATCTATTTGTTTTACTCATCACTAGTCAAATACAATTACATATCATGCACCACTTTCAAACCTATCCATAAATCAAATTATACATTATAATTGAATCCATAATAAACCATAATCCAATCATGTTCATTACATATATCTTCATACTAAAATAAATCATACTTATATAAATACTTACTAGTATTTCCCGAATGAACTTAAACCATATTCAATTTTATTGACTAATCGGACATATCAATTTGTTCTATTAATATGCTATAACCGTACCTATATATATATATATATATATATATATATATATACACACACATATATATATCAAAACATTTACTACAATATTAACTAAACATAGCAACCCTACTTCACATACAAATGAGCCATAGCAAAATTTCTAAAACCAACACATATATGACGCACTTATTACTTAATTCATATATTAAAATTATAAATGTCATTTCATTCATAATATACTTAGCATTTTACCCATTTATTCAATCCACATATCTTAAGACTTTATTGCCTAGTATAAACCATGTTTACCACATACACGTAACTTAAATATCTCATCCTAATGCAAGCTCAAATCATGATCCAATATAGTCAAATTCGAGCATAAAAACTAAACACATCAAGCACCCATTCCAAACACATAAAATCCTACTTAAGCAAGATAATCATGAATAAACCAATTTTAACCCAAACCGAACACAAGCATGGAAATTAAGCCATTTTCGCATGGCTATTGTTATATGCATGACAAAAAATCAACCTAAAGATTCCATCTATGCTATACATGCCATAAGCCCAAACTTAACTTAGTAAAATACCGAAAAACTGTCGATAGCGTGATAGGCTTCGTTGACGATCCCCGAGCTCGTAACGTAAATCCAAAATCTATAAAACAGATGTTAACTGTAACACCCCAAACCCGGCCTAAACGTTACGACCGGATCTGGCATGTCACATGAAAGGAATGTCTAAAAACTGTGCGTTCGTTAAAAAGCTCATATTCTTTATAGTTGTTGTGAAAAATTGAGTTTAAGTAATTTTGGATAAGAAACGGTTTATTATCATCTTAGGAAAATCCCATATTGATCATTTAATAATAAGCAGTAAACAAATCAAAAGCTAAACCAAATAAAATACCAAAAATACAGTTAAAGTGGCCCTATTACATAACAAAAATCCCTGTTACAAATAAGTTTAACTAAGAGAACGAGTTTACGAGAAAAACATTGTATGGCCACCACAAGTCTGCCTCGGCTCCCAAATCCGCGATCTAACGATTACCTGCAAAATTAACTAAGGGGTGAGTCACCGAGACTCAGTGCATAATCCCCCTCCCAGTTAATGCAACATGCTTACACAAATCATAACCAAGCAAGTATATCATGCACCCAAACCTAGCCATCCATAACTCCGTTTCTACCCCGTGTGGTACCAAACCACTGGTGGTGCCAAACCACTGGTGACCCAAAGTCACTGATATCCAATAATAATGTGGTGCCAAACCACTGGTGACCCAAAGTCACGAACAATCCATCTGTGGGGCCAACCCACGTTGTGATACCAAATCACTGGCGACAATCCCGTTTTGTCAAATGTGGGGCCAACCCACTGTGGTGCTAAGCCACTGGGACGAGTCGCTATGAGGTGCCAAACCTCTGGTGACCCAAAGTCACGAATATCAATAATCCAAGTGTGGGGCCAACCCACATTGTGATACCAAATCACTGGCGACAATCCCGATATATCAACTGTGGGGCCAACCCACTGTGGTGTTAAACCACTGGGACGAGTCGCTATGAGGTGCCAAACCTCTGGTGACCCAAAGTCACGAAATTAACTGTGGTACCAAACCACTGGTGGTGCCAAACCACTAGTGACCCAAAGTCACGGATATCAATCTTCCCCCTCCTCTCATCATACCCATGTCCATGCCATGTTCATCAGTCATAATAATTCGTGTATGCAGTATGCCAAGTATGCAAATCATATATCAAAGATAACGTATGAAACGTATGGCCATCATAATCAGAACAACAAATACGATATAACCAAACTAATCAACCTCTAAAGGGTATAACAATAATTTTTACCTACCAAGGGCATTTTCGTAATTTACCTTTCAGGGGTATTTTGGTAATTTACCCACTAAGGGTATTTCAATAATTTCGTACCTGAAATGGCCTTTCCGAAGGCCCAATGTCACCACTAGCGACTCAGCTACCATTTCTGGTCCTTACCGGACTATTGGGCCTAAAACTCGATTTCGGCCAATTCGGGCCCACACGCTTGTGTGGCCCACCTAGCACAAATCTAGCCACGTATATAAGTTCCACCTAGTCTAGTTCACTATATACTATATCATCATACAATTTACTCATATGGGCCCACGGGCCCATTGGGCCCACTTCGGCCCATCGTGGCCCAAGCAGCCCAACCCACAAGAATACTACTGATGGCCTCAACTATCGCGTCGAAGCCCCACACGTGCGCTCGCACGCTCGTGTGGCTACTATTACTGTGATCAGCACTTCGGCATTTGCCGCTCTACAACTAGAGTAGAGAGAGTTACACACCTGATAGGACTCTGGTGTTAAACCGCGCTGCGCCCACTGCTGTGCCCAAACGCCCACCAAGGTATGTTAACTCTCCTCCTGGAATGCTCTTTATATAGCTAGCTCTTCACCCTTCTTCTTTGTGTCTTTCCGATGTGGGATCCCTTCGTCAGTAGAGTTTAAATTCAACTGAAACTCTTGCCGTCCAATCCGCAAAATAAATACTCCCTTGCTTCTCATGAGATTCGAACCCAGGCTCCTCTGTAGCATAATCCATGCCGCTAACCACTTGGCCACAAGCTCCTCTTGTGTCTTAAACCATGCGCAACTAAATATAAACTATGACCCAAATTCTAACATCTAAGTAAAAAGAAACCAAAATGCAAAAACCAAGACTTGAACCTTGGACCTCCTTCCTTCCTTGTGGCGTCACCCCCTTGTCTCTTATGTGGCTTCACTTTGCCACTACACCACACACTTCACTTGTGTCATTTTCTCCATATTTTATTCTTAAGGCCTACCTGCCAACTTCCAGGGTTTTTTTCACCTAAAACCAAAATTTCCCCAAAGCCAATATTTGATCCCGAGACTTCATAGAAGCCCTCTAATCTTCCAAAATCACTTACCTAATAAGTCTAACTTGCATTAATACCGTTCTCTAAAATTTTAAACGCTACTGCTCCTAAGGCCCATTGGGCTCAATCCTACTAGGCCCAATTTCAGGATGTTACATTAACAAAACACACACAGAGTAAGCTATTTAAGCTTAGTAAGTCATAAGCAATTTAACATTTAATTATATACAAAATTTATCTATTCAAACTAAATAAGCTATTATCAATCAAATACCCTTTTAATAAAATTTCTTATAACAAAACATATATATTATGCATAATTTCTACTTTGATCGAATACGCTCTTAATCATTAGTATAATATATCATTTCTTTCCACAATACATACAAATCAATAGGCCGAATACTCACATAATCAAATATACCATCACGTAAATCATATTACATGTAACTTTATAATATCATTTTAAGTACACTACTTACCTTAATTTCATATCTTAGTATGAATACATACCTGGGCATTTGTATCTTGATTTACATTCGATCTTAACTTATCATTGCCCATTAAATCTCTTAAACATCATCAAAAGCACATTATTTCAAATCAATATCAATAAGTTTTACTATTCAATTCTTACTCATAAACCACTATTTTTTTTACCACTTTTCAAACTCATACACAAAAGTCAACAACCACATAGGTTTCGTATGTACCTGTACCTCATCATACCTATCTATTACATTTCCCACATCACCTTATTGATTGATACGTATTATATCATACGATAATCTTTTATATTTAATGGATTCGCACACTTAGTGCCAAATGGATAACCGAAGCTATATATAGATATTGCACACACAGTGCCATATGAATAGCCGAAGCTATATATAGATATCGCACACATAGTTCCATATGAATAGCCGAAGCTATATATAGATATCACACACACAGTGCCAAAACCTTGTAACGTATCGCACACTTAGTGCCGTCACATTAACATCTCGCACACTTAGTGCCAAAGCCTTGTAACGTATCGCACACGTAGTGCCGTCACATTAACATCTCGCACACTTAGTGCCAAATCCTTGTAACGTATCACACACTTAGTGAAGTCACATTAACATCTCGCACACTTAGTGCTATATTTCATAATATCATTTCCGTACATTTATTTCACATATTACAAATCAGCATATAAATTTCATGTTTATATATAATTAACAACACATATATGCTTATAAACTTACCTTGGACGTCGACAGACAGTAAAATCGACTAATCGACTACTTTCGTTTTTCCCTGGTCCAAATCTGATTTCTTTGGTTCTTGATCTAAACATATTCATATTAAACTTATTTAAACACCATTCCTTTCAATTTAGTCTAAAAACACATAAATGGGAAAATTACCATTTTGCTCCTGACATTTCACACTTTTTACAATTTAGTCCCTATTGCACAAAACATAAAACACACAAAATTTCACATTACCCATGCTTGGCCGAATATTACCTATGTTCATACAAGTCCATACATTTCATTTATTTCACATTTTAGTCCCTCAAAAATTTATTTTTGCAATTTAGTCCAAATTATTCAAATTCATAAAAAATTCAAAGACAAAACATGTTATTCTAAAACATATCTTCCATATTCTATCATTAAACAACAAAAATCACAAACTACCATCAATGACATAACACAAAATCACCATCAATTTCAAAAATTCAAGCATGGGTTTTGTACATCTCATAGCAACGATCTCAAAAACGTAAAAATTATCAAAAATAGAAAAATAACTAACCTTGAATCAAGCTTCTTCAATGGCCGAATATAACTTTCTTTTTCTTTTTTCTTGTTTCGGTCAAAGGTTAAAAAGATGGTATACAAAAGGCTTTCACTTTATGTTTTCTTTATTATATTATAACATTAATTTATATTATTATTAATTTTACTTTATAAAATTAACATTAAAAACATATACTAATATCATGTTGCCGTCCACTATGTATTAAAATGGCCTAATTGGAATATAAATCCTCCATTTTAAAAAGACAACAACAATTAGGCACTTTCACAACTAACCATCAAATTTTCATTTTATGCGATTGAGCCCTTTTATTAAATTAGACACTCAAATGAAAAAATTAAAACACGGAAATTTCACACAAGAAAATTCACACATAATAAACACAAAAAATAATTTTAAAATAATTTTCGGACTCAAAGTTGTGGTCCCAAAACCACTATTTCGATTTGGGTCGAAATCGGGCTGTTACACAACCAGCTATTCAAACTCCTTTCAAACTCCTCCAAGTCCATCCCATAAATCTCTCCCCCAAGACCAATTCCATAACCACTTGAGCAAAATTCAATTCCAACACAACCACTGGGCGGCATAGCTGCAAAATAAATAATCCATAGCTTACTCCAAGTCTCGAACCTTTGACCTCCTTGCCACACTTGTGACGCCACCTTCCACCACACCACCAACTCCTCTTTCGCCAAGTTCCACCACATTTTATTTATAACCCTACTAACCAAAGATAGGGGTTTTGATGACTTAAAACACAAAAAATTTTCTAAAGCCCATGTTTTAACCCAAGGCTTCTCTAATACTCCTCAAGACCCTTAATCACCAAAGTAGACATACTAAATTCACTTGCACAACTAAATTCCAATTCCTCCAATACACGAAGCCCATTTCTTCTAGGCCCAAAAGTCAGGGTGTTACAAGTCAAGTTGCTAACAATATTGTAGTTTTACTGCTAAATTATAACAATGCAATTTAACTACTTCAAAACAAACTTCCTTCTCTTCATCATCAAATCCCGACCCAAAATGCATATGCAAAATCCTCAATGCAGATACGTACATCAATTCAGACTTTCACATAATCAATTATAAAATAGAAAAATCAATATAAAAATTTCAATATCATCATGTACAAACATTTACATATACCAATGTTTCCATCGTATAAACATATTTCCAATCTATACGAATATCAGAACTACACCTTACGAATATTTATTAATAAATTATTCTATCAGTATTATGCCAACCGTAACCATAATTAGTGCTCCAAACATCTCTACAGAGGCTTTAACATGTAAAAAATCAACCAAGGGTCAAAATGAATCAATTTGCAAAAATAGTTCCAAAACTACAAAAATAGGACCACACATCCATGTAGGAAGGTTCAGATCGTGTTACCAGGATTCTCGACCGTGTGATTGACGGAGACGCCAGTGTGGCTGAGGGACACGCTTGTGTGACAGGACTACACGCCCGTGTGGGAAAACTATGTAACTCTCTAACCCCGTGTGATAAAATAACACAATTAAGAAGAAGGAGAGACATGACCATGTGGCTAAATGACACGCCCGTGTGATTGAGGCACACGATTGTGTGATTAAAGGACACGTCCGAATGCAATCAATAACTTTCCCTAATAGAGGTCACACAATTGTTTAGCCAACCTGTGCAACACACCCCAGGCCATGTGACTCGAAAACTTACCAAATTTCTAAGCAGTACATAGTCGTGTGGACTGCCCGTGTGTGACACACACCTGTGTGGTTCATAAACCACCCCAAAATTGGTTGCAAGTGATGAAACTAAACACCAAATTGACCCCAATTACATAAATTCCAAAGACACACCTAATAGAAGTTCCAAAGCACTAAGAATTGGTTGCTTCACCTTTACTCTATCGGTACTTACCCGATTAGATTTCTAATTAAGTGAAGGATAAAAGCAATGTAACACCTCGAATTTGGGCCTAGTAGAATTGGGCCTATTGGGCCTTGGGCGTCGAATCGTTTAAAATATTTGAGAACATGAGAATGGAATTATTTCAAGTTGGACCTGCTAGGAAGGTGATTTTGAAAGGTTACGGGGTTTCTATGAAGTCCCGGGTTCAAGTTAGGCCATAAGAAAAATTTGTTTTTGGGGTCTTTAGTTGGGAGAGCTGTAGGAGGCAAGGCTGAAGGGAAATTGTTGGTGTTTTGCTAACACAAAAAGAGTTATGGTGTGGTGGCAAGGTGGCGCCACTTAGGGAGCAAGGGAGTGACGCCACAAGGAAGCAAGGGGTCCAAGGTTCTAGTCTTGGTACTTGCTTTTCTTTTAGATTATTTTATTTTAAAGGGAATTAGACTTTAGCTATAGGCTTAACTTTTATTGTGCATGTTGTAAGATGCAAATGGCCACATGGTGGAGTGGTGGTGGTGTCAGTATGATAGCAAGGTGGGAGAGGGTTCGAATCACATGTGCAACATATGGGAGTTTTATTTTGTGCTCAATTAGGGGAAGAGGTGGAGTTGGCGTGGGACTCTACCAGGTGAAGATTTGAATTGGTCAAATTGGTTTGAATGGGAGGTGGAGAGTGAAAGGTGGAGCAGAAAGGGGAGAAAATCAGGGGATGTGAAGGGAGAGGTAGTAGTTGGCCGATTGTAGGGTGTGTGGGGAGGAGAAATTCGGTTAGGGGTGATTTTAGCAAGGAATTTTGGCACTTTGGTGTAGGGAGCATAAATCGAACCTTTTGGTTTATGTGCCGAATTTCTCTAGTAGTCTTAGCATTTTGGCATTTCTTTTTGGGCATTTTCGGGTTCTTTCCTGTTGGCAATTTTGTTTCTTTCGTTTTATTTTTTTCTCTCTTCGGGACTAGGCCGAATCTTTTGGGATAGACCTCTCGTGCAACTCTTATTCAACCTTCCATTCCTTTCAATTGCTTCTTCTTTTACTCATTGGCCGAAACCTTTACCCCTTCTTTTCTAATTCCCGATCGGTTTGCTTCATTTCTATTCAACCTTGAGTTCTTGTGGTTGCTGCTTGTGCCGTATCACCCTCCCCAATCAAGTTGTCTCTTATTGTGAGGTGCCGAATTATCTCACCATTAGTTCATAGATATTACGCCTCTCCATTCAGTTTTTGTCAAGCCGTAGGTAATATTCTTCTTCTTCCCTCATCTCTTTTCTCTAGAATTTCTCCAAAGGCTGAACCTCCTCTTTTATTTCATTGAATCAATTTCTCTTTGCTTTTGCTTGTAGCCAAACTTTAGTAGCCGAAAGTTGGGTGCACCTTTGACCGGCGAACCCACCTTGTCTATTCGATTCGTCCGTGATCACATGGCCGATTCCTCTGATAGACAACGGGCGAAGATCGTTAACATTTTTTTTATAAAGGTGAAGTTATTCTAATACTCTTTTATTTCGATGATTAGTGACATTCATGTGACTCTATTTTGTGGTGATGATATTGGTTTCCTGCTCTTATGGGAGGGCCAAATATTGGATTAAGGCTAACCCCGTGGTACATCACTTGTTGTTAGGAACTCATCGCTCTATCCAAGAGAGAAGCAAAGCCGAATTTTGCAACACTATTGAAGGAGATCATTTTGTGGGTAAGTAGTGGTATCGTTTCCTAGTTTTCTTGTTGCCAAATCTTTTTCATTCTTAAGTTGATGTGGGATGGTGTTAGGGTCATTTGAGGGGTGATAGGAGGTTGGTGCTTGCTAATCGAGAGTTCTTCATGGAGACAAGTAATAGCCGATCTAGGGGGTTCAGGAAGGGAGCCTAATGTAAGTGGAATCGTGACCCCTGCTCCCAAGTTTAAGCGGCGTAGTGTGTCAGTGGTTCGAGACTTTTCACCAGGTTGTGGAGGGACGTCAGTGTCTGGTTTAGATAGGCAAATCGCGATTGAGCGCGCTAGTGAAGGAGACGACAATCGTGAGTGTATAGTACTCTACATAATCAGGTGTGTAATCTCACACCCACTTTGATGATTGCATGTGGTGTTCTGTGAAATGACCAAAAGGCGAAAAGCCGAAAAGCCGGCAACTGTGACTGTAACACCCCAAACCCGGCCCATGCGTTATGAGCGGATTTGGTATGTTACATGAAGAAAGTGTAAAACATCATATGATTCTTACTAAAATAGGAGTTATTTGATTTTGTTTAAATAGACAAGTTTTGCATGTAAATATTTGATAAAATACAGCTATTCTTGAATGGTAGATTGATGAGTCGAAAATCGGGGTAATGAACTTTAAAAACCATGACTTTTGAAAATTACGTTGAAAATTCGAAAGAGAATTTCCGTGTTAATTTATTTGTATATATATATATTAAGAAAATCAATTATTAATCAATATAAGAAAACCATTGTTTACGATTTTAGAAAAAAATCCCCATTTAAAAACAATTTAAGAAAACATAATAAATACGTCCAAACATAAAGCAAATTAAAGTTTATCCCAGAGGCCTTATTACAACTTTAAAACCCAAAATAGTAAAGGTAACGAAATAATACGGAATAGTAGTTTACTAATGCTTGCAAACATCATTTATGAAGTATGACCTCCACCAAGTCATCCATGGCCCCAAGTCCTCATCACTGAGCATTACCTACACGGATTAAGAAAAGAAAGGGGGGTGAGTTACAAGAACTCAGTGTATAATTCCCTTACCGTCATCCACTGGGTCTGAACCCATTTAGCAAAAACTTGGGCCTGAACCCATAAAGCAAAATCTTGGGCCGAAGCCCATTTAAATAACAGAATATACATATATGCAATGTATGCAACCCAACCCATCCGAATAATCCATCCGCTACACACCACCCGTACCATCCCATCGCACCTGTGGGGATCAAGTCAACCCACCCCGCCAAACACACCAAAACACAGGCTAAATGCCATTTAATATAATAATTCGCAGGCCAGTGGCCATTTATAAACGCAGGCAAGATGCCATTTATGATATTTGTGGCTGAGCCACCAGAGTCAGAATTATTCGTGGCATAGCCACTATACAGATTGTGGCAGAGCCACTAGATATCATTTACGGTAATATAATCGGCACACAGCCTTTGGTAAATATGATCAACACAGAGTCGTTAATTCATAGGCTAGGCACATAGCCGTTATCAGAATTTGTGGCAGAGCCACCAGAATCAGAATGTGGCAGAGCCACCAGACTACACTTCTCTTTTGTAACATTTTTCCCATCCCATGCGAAATATGCAAATGCAACATAAATAATAAAACATAATATTCACATAAATAAACCACAATCATTAATCCAGTGATTAATCACAATAAATCGACCAATTATAGAACTTTGAATTTCGGCCCACTAAGGCATTATAGCAAATCGGTCCATAGGGGCATTTTAGTAAATCGACCCATAGGGGCATTTTAGTAAATTGGCCCATAGGGGCATTTTCGTAAATTGGCACTTTTACCCACTAAGGGTAATTCAGTAATCTCGCAACCCAGGGGTATTTCGGTAATTTACCCTTCAAGGGTATTTTGGTAAATTCGCAACTCAAACTTAACTACTAATTTGGGGCATAAAAATTGAAACTGTCCATCTGCGTCGTACTGACTAAATTGACTATAACTCGAGTTAGGAAACTCAAAATTTAGATCCGTAAATTTTCCTTGAAACTAGACTCCTATATCATCTTACTACAATTTTCCAGAATTTTTTCCTCATCCATTTAGTACAGTTTATTCATCAAATTTTTCCTTGTTTCACTGTCCAACAGTTCTGACCTCTCCTAACCTAAAATCAAATATCTCAACAGTTTTCATATGTTGCTCTAACTTATTTCTCTTGAAAATAGACTCACTAAGGAATCTATACATATAAATTATAACCCATAATTCACTTTGTACAATGTTAAAGAATTTTTCCAAGACAGAACAGGGAACCACGAAGTCAATCAAAACCAGTCTCACTAAAATTAAAATATCACAGAATATAAAATTCCTTTTCCTTCTCTGTTTCTTTCATATAAAAATAGACACAGTAAGCTTTCATTATATATCTATTCACTTTCTAATTCCCTTTCTCCTATTTTTCGTGATTTTCCAAAATCACGTCAATGCTGTTAACCAAAAACTGTTTCATTGCAAACTATGGTTTCTACTACGAACGTATGCACACCCGAGTGGTCACTGATGCCGGTTTCCGGTTTCTTCGGTATTTCGACTGAATCACAGAATATTCCATGCAAACATTCAGAGTGATGTGAGATTACACACCATTTCAAACATATATTGGGAAGGTACGGGATTACACACCTGATTTGGATTTCCTAAAGAACCACTCTTCGTTGACCCTAGAACAATACCAACCAAAAGTTAGCCTCAGATTTCCAAAATATTTCATACCCAACGTATTACTTGCACTTGAATCACTTACCTCTATATCTGAAGGATTAGCGAATAGAATATATCGAGTGATTTCGTCCCTAAAACATAATCGATTAGTCGAAACTTCAATCCGGTTTGCCACATAGCCAAATAGAGATATAACAAAAAATCCAAAAATGAACCCCTTACCTTAATGATGATAGATCCGACTTCAATCGATTGACTTAAGACTAGAGAGGAATCGACAAGAATGTGCTTTACGACCACACATAGAACACGATCCGATCAAAGAAGATGTGTTCAACTCGCAAGATGGAGAAGAGAAGATGGTTGAAATTCGTCTATTGATGAGAAAAGAATTAAGATGATTTCAGCTAAAACAAAAGATGAAAATGAGGTGAACAAATGGCTTTTGAATTTTCGGCAAGCAAAGAGAAAGGATTGAAAAGGAAACACTAAAAATGCTAAAAGAAACCAGCCTTACAACCACCACAGTTTTGCCAAAGACTATAGGAAATTCGGCTACCAAGTTTTCCCCTAACAAAACCATGTATCATCCTTACCAAAAAATGAGTGTTGACCCCAAAATGCTTTCCAAAACATCCACCACATAATAGGCCAACTTGTTCCCCTTTCTTACCATTTTCCTTCATTTCTTTCCCTCTTTTTCCCTAATCTTTCTCCTTACCATAATCCTTAGCCATCTTTCCAAAAATTAAAAAGTCTTCCTTACCTTATTTGATGCCATGGCCGACACTTAGAAAGAAGCACAAAAATAAGTCCAAAAGTTAAAATAGATGGAATTCGAACCTCAGACCATTAGTACACTCCACACACCACTTTCCACCTTTACCAACAAACTCCTTGTGCTAACAAAATGCACACTTATTTCCTTAAGTCTTGATGCTACTTGCCTACTCTCCTTAGATGCTTAAACACAAAATTTTTCTTATAGCCCATCTTGAACCCGGAACTTCCTAGAAACCTCGTAACCTTCCAAATGGGCCTAACCGGCCGAAACTTAGGCCGTAACGGACACTCTCACGATACTTAGGCTGTAACGGGCCTAACCGGCCCAAACGGGCCAAATGGGCTCGACGGGCTATCTAGCCCACTTGGGCAAATCTAATCGAAAAACTGTCGAACGATAACTCCGAATGCCAAATCTACAAATCTAAGACCGCAATCGTGCGAAATGGGCCACACGTGCGTGTGGGCCCTATTGGGCCTAAGATGGACTTTAGGCCCATTAGCTTTGTAGTGGCTTAAAAAGAGTTCTGTGTTGCTCGAGGCGACAATAGGCCTCCGAAAAGGCCACGATAAATCGAAATACCCTTGTTGGGTAAATTACTAAAATACCCTTGGGTTGCGAAATTACCAAAATACCTTTGGAGGGTAAATTATCGAAATACCTTAGTTTGGAAAATTACCAAAATACCCTTGGAGGGTAAATTACTGAAATACCCTTGGGTTGCAAAATTACCAAAATACCCTTAGAGGGTAAATTACCGAAATACCCTTAGAGGGTAAATTACCGAAATACCCCTAGATTCTGAAATTACCAAAATACCCTCGATGGGTAAAATTATCGAAACACCCTAAAGGGGTGAAGATGACCGTTATACCCTTGATTATGGTTGAATATTGTATGTATGATTTTATTTAGACTTTTATACGCTTGATACATTGCATCTTATCATGTTGCATGGGGCGGGATAATGACTGAAGAGCAGTGTAGCCTGGTGGCTCTGCCACATACTATTTCAGTGGCTATGCCACATATATATATACATACTATGACTCTAGTAGCTCAGCCACAAATATTGTGATTAGCAGCTCGTCTGCAATATTGGTGTGATTGGCGGGGTGGGTTGACTTGATCCCCACAGGTGACGATTGGTTGGTACGGGGGTGTGATTGGCTGGATTGGGTTGGGTTAGATTGCATTACATTATTTGCACTGTCATGAGTGTGGGGCTTAGGCCCAGTTTGATGTCATATGGGCTCGGGCCCAGTTAGTGATCATATAGGGGATTACACACTGAGTTCTCGTAACTCACCCTTTTTCCTTTAACTTCGCAGGTAATTCCCAGCGATAGAGGATTTGGAGCAGTGGAGGACTCGAGGGTGGCCATACAACGGAGATACTTCTTGTAAAATTTAGTAATCCGGTTTTACTTGCTTTTCTAATATTATTTACTTTGGGTTACATTGTGTAATAAGGCCTTTGGTTTATTTTTCTTTTAAGTTTCCATTAATAACTGTTAAACTTATGAATATGGGGTTTTCTTAAAACATTAATAATTGTTTTTTCAAAATATCACATTTTCGCAACGATTCATTAAGTCAGATTTCTGTAACAAACAAATTTTCTTCATAAATAATAACATCTTTACAAGAGTACACTTTAAGCAAAACTTGATTTTACAAGTAACAAAATTCAGAGTTTAAAAAAGGATGCAAAGTTTTAACTGAACGCATACCTTTTGAACAACCTTTTGATGTGACATGCTAGATCCGACCATAATGTCTAGGTCGGGTTTGGGGTGTTACATTTTATGGTATCAGAGCTCGATTGCAAAACTCAGCTGTGGACTGGGTTCGAAAACATTTTCAAAATTTGTTTGAAATATGGTTTAGAAAATATATGTCTTTATTGGAAGTATGGCACCCGAGTCTCCAGTGCCAATTCCGTAACTTCTCTTACCTTATAATCCGATGATATGCTGAAATGACTGTACTAAGAAATTACTAGAGTTAGTAGTAGTACACTAAAACTGTTAGCTATAGAAGCTAAGACTATAGAGACTGAGACAGTAGGAAATTCAATCTGCGAAAACTACTTATACTACTGTTCTTTCATAAAACATCTGTTAAAAATTACTTGAACACTAAGCTGATGCATAACACTCTTAATTAGATTAATGCACGACATCGAGATGAGTACTGGAGGACATGGACAAGGTATACGGGGCCGTGGTAGAGGCCGAGGTGCTAGGGCCGGATCTTCAACATCTAGGCGTAGGCCTGAAAGTGAGGCACCGGCATCGCCAGTGACTAAGACAGGGTCTCATGACCGAGTCGGAGTGATGTCCTGACTCAGTTAGTTAGGGAGGTGTTGGAGGAGGTTAAAGGAATTGGTGAAACACTTCGAGTTGGATGCGTGGACTGTAAGAAGAAAAGAGATCGCGCTTCTCTAGGGTCGCAGTCCCGTTCTGTGTAGCATGTGAAGGCACGTCCAAACTTTTCGTCGTGCGATTATTGCAGAAGGTGTCCTCCGGGTGAATGCTAGAGGAGGTTAGGGGCATGCGTGAGATGAGGGTCTAAGGAGCATAGGGCTCGGGATTGTTCCATCACCATTAAACCAGGTATGTTTTGGTTGAATGTAGAAAATGTTATGAATGTGTGATAAATACTTGTTTGTTTCTGTGGTTGAATATCTGGTTGGGTGAAGAGGTTTCTAAATTAGATTAAAAGTGTATTAGCATTATTGGAATTAGATTGTGCAGCGATAGCGCGGTAGTGTAGTCTGTGTTAAACCACCGATAGGTAGTTGAAAATTTTGAGGACGAAATTTCTTTAATGGGGTAGATTTGTAACGCCCCGAATTTGGGCCTAGTAGAATTGGGCCTATTGGGCCTTGGGCGTTGGAGCGTTTAAAATATTTGAGAACATGATAATGGAATTATTTCAAGTTGGACCTGCTAGGAAGGTGATTTTGAAAGGCTACGGGGTTTCTATGAAGTCCCGGGTTCAAGTTAGGCCATAAGAAAATTTTGTTTTTGGGCTCTTTAGTGGGGAGAGCTGTAGGAGGCAAGGCTTAAGGGAAATTGTTCGTGTTTTTCCAACACAAAAAGAGTTGTGGTGTGGTGGCAAGGTGGCGCCACTTAGGAAGCAAGGGAGTGACGCCATAAGAAAGCAAGGGGTCCAAGGTTCTAGTCTTGGTACTTGCTTTTCTTTTAGATTATTTTCTTTTAAAGGGAATTAGACTTTAGCTATAGGCTTAACTTTTGTTGTGCATGTTGTAAGACGCAAATGGCCACATGGTGGAGTGGTGGTGGCGTCAGTATAATAGCAAGGTGGGAGAGGGTTCAAATCACACGTGCACCATATGGGAGTTTTATTTTGTGCTCAAGGAGGGAAAGAGGTGTAGTTGGCGTGGGACTCTACCAGGTGAAGATTTGAATTGGTCAAATTGGTTTGAATGGGAGGTGGAGAGTGAAAGGTGGAGCAAAAAGGGGAGAAAATCAGGGGATGTGAGGGGAGAGGTAGTAGTTGGCTGATTGTGGGGTATGTGGGAAGGAGAAATTTGGCTAGGGGTGATTTTAGCAAGAAATTTCGGCACTTTGGTGTAGGGAGCATAAACCGAACCTTTTGGTGTATGTGCTGAATTTTGGCATTTCTTTTTGGGCATTTTCGGGTTCTTTCCTGTTGGCAATTTCGTTTCTTTCTTTTTATTTTTTTCTCTCTTCGGGACTAGGCCGGATCTTTTGGGATAGACCTCTCGTGCAACTCTTGTTCAACCTTCCATCCCTTTCAATTACTTCTTCTTTTACTCATTGGCCGAAACCTTTACCCCTTATTTTCTAATTTCTGATCGATTTGCTTCATTTCTTTTCAACCTTGAGTTATTATGGTTGCTGCTTGTGCCGTATCACTCCTCCCCAATCAAATTGTCTCTTGTTGTGAGGTGCCGAATTATCTCACCATTAGTTCCTAGATATTACGCGTTGCTGCCGAATCCTGCCTCTCCATTCGGTTTTTGTCAAGCCATAGGTAATATGCTTTTTTTTTTCTCATCTCTTTTCTCTAGAATTTCTGCAAAGGACGAACCTCCTCTTTTATTTCATTGAATCGGTTTCTCTTTGCCTTTGCTTGTAGCCGAACTTTAGGAGCCAAAAGTTGGGTGTACCTTTGACCGACGAACCCACCTTGTCTATTCAATTCATCCGTGATCACAAGGCCAATTCCTTTGATATACAACGGGCGAAGATCATTAACATTGTTTTTGTAACGGTGAAGTTATTCTAATACTCTTTTATTTCGATGATTAGTGACATTCATGTGACTCCATTTTGTGGTAATGATATTAGTTTCCTACTCTTGTGGGAGGGCTAAATATTGGATTAAGGCTAACCCCGTGGTACATCACTTATTGTTAGGAACTCGTCGCTCTAGCCAAGAGAGAAGCAAAGTCTAATTTTGCAACACTATTGAAGGAGATCATTTTGTGGGTAAGTAGTGGTATCGTTTCCTAGTTTTCTTGTTGCCAAATCTTTCTCCTTCTTAAGTTGATGTGGGATGGTGTTAGGGTCATTCGAGGGGTGGTAGGAGGTTGGCGCTTGCTAATCGAGAGTTCTTCATGGAGATAGGTAATAGCCGATCTGAGGGGGGATCAGGAAGGGAGCCTAATGGAAGTGAAATCATGACCCTTGCTCCCATGTTTAAGCGGCGTAGTGTGTCAGCGGTTCGGGACTTTCTACCGGGTTGTGTAGGGAGGTCAGTGTCTGGTTATTTGATTAAGTGCCCTAATGGGTACTTTTCAGTAAGAATTGACAGGTTATTGAACCGTGCACCTCGAGTGTACTACTTGAGCATCCATCGGAATGGATGAACAAAATTTTCAGCCCATATTTAGACAAGTTTGTGGTGGTATTTATAGATGATATTTTAGTTTACCTAAAGATGAAAATGAACATACTGGGCGTTTGAGAATAACGTTGCAAACTCTGCGAGAGAAACAATTGTATGCCAAATTCAGTAAATGTGAATTTTTCTAAGCGAAGTTAGCTTTCTTGGGTACATAGTATCTGCTGAGGGTGTCAGGGTAGACCGAATAAAATTTCAGCCATTGTTATTTGGAAGCCATCTAAGAATGTGTCTGAAGTCCGACGTTTTTTGGGACTAGCTAATTATTATCGGAGGCTTGTAAAAAGTTTTTCAAAGATAGCTTCTCCGATGACTCGTTTGTTACGAAAAGATGTAGAGTTTGAGTGGTTTGATAAATGCCAGCAGTGTAACATCCTTAAATCGGGGTCTCTGCATTTTGCATGCTTTGCATGTGATGGTGTGTCTGCTGTGTTTGTTTAACATGTTTTGGGGCCTAGTTATAACCTAGGGTAGGCCTGAGTTAGGACTAAGAATTTTGGTTCTGGTGCTTAAGAAGAGGGAGTTAGGGGAAACAGGGGTTAAAAGAATTAATCGGAGGTTTGTGACACAAGGAAGCAAGTGGGAAAGTGGCAAGGCGGCGCCACTTAGGCACCAAGGAGATGACGCCACAAGCAAGGGAAGGGAGCTTGGGTTCGAGCTACAAAAACCTCTCATTTGCTATTTATTTTTGATGCCACAAGCATCAAAGTACTTTTCTTTTCTTCTCTTTTTGGCAACTCTAACTGCTGGTCGAATTGCCCCATTTTCAAGTTTTGCCAAAGTGCCGAAACTCAATGCTCACACTTCCTTTCTTTATCTTTTCAGTCATTCATTGTTAGCCGAACCTGCTCCTTGCCGAATCCATCTTTTGCTCACTTTTTCTTCTTCTTATTTTGATCATAGCCGAAACTCCATCCACTCTCCCTTGCCGAAATCAATCCTATTCCATCTTCTTTCATCTTTTCCTTGTTTGAAAAGTCGAAACCGTGGGAGTCTCCTCTTTTCTCTTCTATCAGTGTTTGGCCGAATACTTTGCTCATTGGCCCCTTCTCTTGAGTTTTCTTTTAATCCTCTTGTGCCGAAATACTCAACCTTCTTCTTTTCTACCATTCGACGTCATCATACTTCTTCATTTACGTTTCATTCTTCTTTTCTTCTCTGTTGGACTCATAGCCGAATCCTCCTGGTGAGTATAGATTCTTTATTTTCTCTTTCTCAGTTGCTTTGGGTAAAGCCAAAATCTCTGTTATCATGTTTCTTTTATTTTCCATTCGTTGTAGATTGAGATCTCTTCGTTTAGTGGAATAGCTGAAACCCCTAACATCACTTAGGGGTGCCGAATGTTGGTGCTTGGTAGTCGAACTTGTCATTAAGGTAAGGGACGACTAACTCATGTGGTCTCGGGTTTTATGTTGTGGCCGAATGGCCTCTAGGCTCTAAATGGAATGTTAAAATCGATTGCAGGGAGGGCTATAGCCGAATACAGTGAGCCTTCGGGATTTGGTGGTCGATCTAGGTAAGGGTGCTATCATTTCAAGACCCCTTTCATAATCGTTCAAAAGCCGAAGGCTAAACCATTTGTGTATATTAAGGTTTAGTCGATTGCAAGGGAGAGCAACACATAGTTTCGGGATTTGGTTGGTAACCAAATCGGCTTAAGGTGAGTGCTACATTTGGGCGACATATCCTTCGGGATTTTGTGGTTAAGCCGAAAGACTTTAGATCTAAAAATATGATGTTGGCCGATTGTAGGAAAGGGGAACAACGCTTCGGGATTTCGCTAGATTCGAGTAGCTTCGGGATTTTTGCTTAGACCTACGTTTAGTCAGGTGTGTATCGCTTACACACTTTATTAGTATAACGATGCTTATTATGTTACTATATAACCATTGGTATTAGTGACTTGCCTTGTGGGCATGAGCTTGGATTCCGAGTAAGTCCCCTGTTATGTGATTTTTGCTACACATCATCATGACTTGTGAAATGCTATGCTATGCCTTAAATGCATGATACATGATATTATGACACCTATGATATGAGCATGATGATGATGGGATTGATGAGAGGAGGGGGATGATTCATTTTGGACTGTCACCAGTGGTTTGGACCACAATATGGGTTGGCCCCATCATTTAATTTGTGACTAGGTCACCAGTGGTTTTGACCATACTATTATTATTTGTGACTAAGTCCCAGTGGTTTTGACCACCAGTGGTTTTGACCACACTATTGATATTTGTGACTACGGTCACCAGTGGTTTTGACCACATATGGATATTGTGACTCGTCCCAGTGGTCTGGTACCACAGTGGGTTGGCCCCACATGATTATTACGGGATTGTCATCAGTGGTTTTGACCACACGATGGGTGGGCCCCATCACTTGATTTGTGACTGCGGTCACCAGTGGTTTTGACCACAACGATATATATATTTGTGACTTCGGTCACCAGTGGTTTTGACCACCAGTGGTTTTGACCACACGGGGAAGTTAAAGGAGATTGGATGGCTAGGTTATGGGTTGCATAATCTGCATGTTTTACTGATGATCTGTGTAAGTGCTTGAATTATCGGGTTGGGGATTTATACACTGAGTCTTGGTGACTCACCCCGTCCCTTGCATTTTGCAGATGAGGCATAGATCGCGGATATGGAGCCGAGGAGGACTCGAGGTGGCCATGCATCTTAGTTTGGTTTCAGACTTTAAATTGCTATTTTGTTTTTATTAGCTTTCTTTAAATTTGGTTTTTGGGGTTGGTAATAAGGCCGTTAGTATTATTTGGGGTTTTAACTACTTGCTTTTACTTTTATTATATTATTCATATATTGGATTTATGGACTTGTTAAATTAACCGGTAAAAAGCAATGTTCTCAAAACTATAACTCTTTCAGGTTTTAAAAATGTTACCATCGGGCAACAAAGTTCACCAGATAATAGGGTAACTTGAACGCTTGTATAACTTAAATTTTTAAACAACTTCAAAAGCAAACGGTTTCTAACTTGATTATACTTGTCACACTCAGTTTTAGTAGATATTAAATGTTTTCTAAACTTTGTAGTATCAAGTGAATTTTTCTAGCATAGGTTTAAAACAACCTTTACACAATTTCAACATTACTTTAACATTTTTTCTTAAACGACCAAAGAATTTTTTGGAAGATTTCCCGACACACACTTGTGATTTCAAACTGTTTTCACTCCGTAACATGCCAGATTCGGTCGTGGTGTGTTGACCGGGTTTGGGGTGTTACAATTGTGGTATCAGAGCCAGGCTCAACAGCTCGGCTGTGGGCCCGAGGCCCAAAAATGTTTTAAAAAGGAGTATGAAAAGCTTTTTATGGGAAAAGTATGGTCTGGAAAGCATGGCACCGAGTCTCTGGCACCAATCCGCCCAGGTAAGTACCCCAAACTATTGCTTTTAGTGATATGATTGTGATGGTTATGGCATGATTGAATAGTAGTAGGAACTACTGTAGAGACATGAACTCTAGGATGATGTGTACTCGCGAAAACAATCCCTTATTAAAACTTTTCTTAAAACTGTGTTTTAATAGACAGTGGAATAAAAGTCTAACGCATAAAACTTTTAATCTGCTCATATATCGGTAGTCATGAGTGCACGTGGACATGGGCGAAATATTCGTGGACGAGGTAGGGGTAGGATGACGGTCTCGGAACCGGCAGGGTCTGGTCATGGATCGAAAAACGAGGTACCACCGCCGCCAGCTGTGGGCGCGGAACATCAGGATCAGACGGGTGGTAATGATGCAGTGTCACAGGCGGTGCTGCGGGTGCTAGAAAGGGTTGCGAGCGCAGGCATTGGAACAGGAGTTCAGAAATCTGTGAGCGAGCGACTCAAAGCTAATGGTGCGGAGGTATTTAGAGGTGTGTCTGGTGTGGCACCTAGTACAGTAGAATACTGGTTAGAGGCGACAGAACGCATCATGGATGACCTGGATTTTTTAGCTGAAGAAAAGTTGAAGGGCATAGTATCTCTGCTGCGAGATAAGTCATATCAGTGGTGGCTCACAGTTAGGGACGGAGCAATGGCGGACGATCTCACTAGGGAATTCTTTAGAACAGCCTATCAGAGGAAATATATAGGGGCTAGTTATGTTGATGCGCAGCACAGAGCTTTCTTGAACTTGGTTCAGGGCAATAGAACTGTAGCAGAATATGAGGCGGAATTCCTTCGGTTGAGTAGGTATGCTCGGGGTATTGTGGGCATAGAGCATGAACACTGTGTCAGATTTAAGAATGGGTTGAGAGACGAGCTGCGGATGATAATTGTCCCACAGCGGGAACGAGAGTTTGTCGTTCTAGTGGAGAAATCTAAGGTTGCTGAAGGGGTAAAACAGTCTGTAAGGCGGAATCAGGATAGGGGTTGGAACAAAAGGAGTTCTGGATCATCTGGGTTTTCTGGGAATCAACAGAAAAGGGTGAGGTATAGTGGGCCGAATCAAGCTGCTAGGCCTGCTGCTGCTAACACTCAGTGGCCGCCACGATGTGCTCGGTGTGGAAAGTCTGACACAGGGGAATGTTGGACTAGTAACAAGGGATGCTTTGAGTGTGGCTCGATGGGGCACCGAGTCAGGGATTGTCCACAGAGATCAGCTAGGCTGCAGTCTAAGGATCAGAATCGCGCACAGTTCAGGAGGGATAATCAGCAGCCACAGAGGGCCCGAGGTTCAGGCAGGGGAGGTAATGGCTTTGGTAGAGGCCGTGGAGCACCGGGCAGAGGTGCAGGTGGTGCGGAGGCGAGACAGCCTGGTTTAGTCTATGCAACGAGGCGTCGAGAGGAGGGAGACGCACCGGACGCCATAATCGGTACGTTCTTAATTTTTGGAGTACCTTATAATGCTCTAATTGATGTTGGTTCGACGCACTCGTATGTTGCTAGTAGCATAGTGGAAACGATGAACTTAGATTCTGAGATTACTTCTAGGAAGATGTCAGTGTTAAGCCCTCTAGGTCACTCTGTAGAAGTAAGTAAACTGTATAAGGATGTACCCCTAGAACTCCAAGGGGTCGTGTTTTTGGCTGACTTGATGGAACTGCCGTTTGGGGAGTTCGATCTGATTCTCGGGATGGATTGGCTAGTAAGGTATCAAGCTACCTTGGATTGTGCAGCTAAACGCATGGTGTTAAAGACCATGGAAGGTGAAAAGGTGGTGATGATAGGTAATACGAGAGATTACTTATCTAATGTTGTCTCTGCACTGAAGGCTGAGAAAATGGTTAGGAAGGGTTGTGAAGCATTTATGGTGCATGTCTGTGGTTTGGAAGCTAAGGATGCAGTTGTAGGGAATGTCCGAACGGTGGGGGAATTTGCTGATGTATTTCCTGAGGAACTTTCAGGTCTACCTCCTGACCGCGAGGTTGAGTTCGGTATAGACTTGTTACCCGGAACCGCGCCAGTATCTATTGCTCCATATAGGATGGCGCCGAAAGAATTAGTGGAGTTAAAGGCTCAGATTCAGGAGTTGTTGGACAAAGATTTCATCCGACCGAGTGTATCACCTTGGGGAGCTCCTGTGCTTTTTGTTAAGAAGAAGGATGGTACAATGCGGATGTGTATAGACTACCGCCAGCTAAATAAGTTGACGATCAAAAACAAGTATCCGTTGCCCAGGATTGATGACTTGTTTGATCAACTTAAAGGTGCATCGGTTTTCTCTAAGATTGACCTTAGGTCGGGGTACCATCAGCTCAAAGTGAAGGAGGCTGATATTCATAAGATGGCATTTCATACTCGGTATGGGCACTACGAGTTTCTGGTAATGCCTTTTGGTTTGACCAATGCACTGGCAGCGTTCATGGACATGATGAATCGGATATTTCAACCGCATTTGGATCGGTTCGTCGTAGTGTTTATAGACGACATTTTGGTGTACTCGAAATCTGAGGAGGAGCATGACGCGCATCTTCGAGTGGTTCTACAAGTTCTGAGGTAGAAGCGGTTATTTTCCAAGTTTAGTAAGTGCGAGTTCTGGCTTAAAGAGGTAACTTTCTTGGGTCATGTTGTATCCACTGAAGGAATTAGGGTGGATCCTCGAAAGATTAAGGCGGTGTTGGATTGGAAACCACCTAAGTCGGTTGTAGAGATTCGGAGTTTTCTGGGTTTGGCGGGATACTACAGAAGGTTCGTAGAGGGTTTTTCTTTAATCGCAGCGCCGTTGACTAAGCTGTTGAGAAAAGGGGTTCCGTTTGTGTGGACTGAGAAACAGCAAGAAAGTTTTGACAAGTTGAAGAAGATTCTAACTGAAGCTCCAGTCTTGATTCAGCCTGAGGCAGGAAAGGAATTCACGATTTATTGTGATGCATCACATACTGGCTTAGGGCGTGTGCTGATACAAGATGGGAAGGTAGTCGCTTATGCATCTCGACAGTTGAGGTCTCATGAAGGTAACTATCCAACACATGACTTAGAGTTAGCTGCAGTGGTTTTCGCCTTGAAGATTTGGAGGCATTACTTGTATGGGGAGAAGTCGATAGTCTACACGGATCACAAGAGTCTGAAGTATCTTTTGACTCAGAAGGATTTGAACTTGAGACAGCGCAGATGGATTGAGCTGTTGAAAGATTACGACTGCTCGATTGAGTACCATCCGGGTAAGGCTAACGTAGTAGCTGATGCGTTGAGCCGTAAGGTGGTAGCGGACTTGCGAGCAATGTTTGCTCACCTTAGTCTTTATGATGATGGGAGTCTTTTGGTAGAATTGCAAGTAAAGCCGTCTTGGATTGATCAGGTTAAGGAGAAACAGCTGACAGATGAGGTTTTGAGTGCTCGAAGGTTACAAGTGCAGAATGGTGAATCCGAAGGTTACAGCTTGGGCAGTGATGGAATACTGTATTTTTAGGGGAAAGTATGCATGCCTAAGGATGTGGAGTTGAGACAGCGGATTCTTCAGGAAGCTCATAGCAGCCCGTACAATATGCATCCTGGAGGCAGTAAGATGTATCATGATTTGAGGGAGCAGTTTTGGTGGCCAGGTCTTAAGCGGGAAGTAATAGAGTTTGTGCGCAAGTGTCTGACATGCCAGCAGGTCAAAGCTGAGCATCAGTTGCCGTCAGGACTGTTGCAGCCGGTAAAGATCCCACAGTGGAAGTGGGAAAGGATTACGATGGATTTCGTCGGTGGGCTTCCTCTTACTCCTAGTAAGAAGGACTCAGTATGGGTAATAGTGGACTGTCTGACTAAATCGGCTCATTTCATACCGGTAAGGGTTGATTATTCACTCTAGAAATTTGCCAAGTTGCATGTGGCAGAGATAGTAAGGTTGCATGGAGTGCCAGTGTCAATTATCTCGGATAGGGATCCCAGGTTCACGTCGAGGTTTTGGAAGGCTTTGCATCAGGCGTTGGGTACAAAATTGGATTCCAGCACGGCTTTTCATCCGCAATCTGACGGACAGTCTGAGAGGGTAATCCAGATTCTAGAGGATATGTTAAGGGGCTGTGTTCTGGATTTCAGTAGTAGTTGGGAGGAATATCTCCCATTGGCAGAGTTCGCTTATAACAATAGTTATCAAGCGAGTATTCAGATAGCACCATATGAGGCGCTCTATGGGCGGAAATGTCGTACTCCGACGTGTTGGACTGAACTGGGTGAACGACGGTTGTTGGGTCCAGAGTTGGTAGCAGAAATAGAGGATAAGGTTAAGGTAATTCGGACTCGACTTAAGGAAGCGTCGGATAGGCAGAAATCTTATGCCGATCTTAAGCGCAGGGATATTGAGTTTGCAGTGGGTGATAAGGTCTTTCTGAAGGTATCGCCCTGGAAGAAAGTGTTGAGATTTGGTCAGAAGGGCAAGCTAGGCCCTAGACTTATCGAGCCGTATACGATGTTGAAGCGAGTGGGACCGGTAGCTTATCAGCTTGAGCTGCCAGCAGAATTGAGTCAGATTCATGACGTCTTTCATGTTTCAATGCTTAGGCGCTATCGATCAGATCCGTCACATGTGGTACCAGTTGAGGAGATAGAGGTGAGCCCTGGTTTGTCTTTCGAGGAGGAGCCGGTACGGATCTTGGATCGGGATGTCAAGGTTCTGCAACGGAAGTCAGTTCCCTTGGTGAAGGTATTATGTCGGAATCATGGGACGGAAGAGGCCACGTGGGAACCAAAGGAGGCGATGCAGCAGCAATACCCTCAACTCTTCTGACCAGGTAATTTCGAGGCCGAAATTATTTTTAAGGGGGGTAGAGCTATAACATCCTTAAATCGGGGTCTCTGCATTTTGCATGCGTTTGCATGTGATGGTGTGTCTGTTGTGTTTGTTTAACATGTTTTGGGGCCTAGTTATAACCTAGGGTAGGCCTGAGTTAGGACTAAGAATTTTGGTTCTGGTGCTTAAGAAGAGGGAGTTAGGGGAAACAGGGGTTAAAAGAATTAATCGGAGGTTTGTGACACAAGGAAGCAAGTGGGAAAGTGGCAATGAGGCGCCACTTAGGCACCAAGGAGATGACGCCACAAGCAAGGGAAGGGAGCTTGGGTTCGAGCTGCAGAAACCTCTCCTTTGCTATTTATTTTTGACGCCACAAGTAGGAAGAGGGGTGCTCAGGTGGGACTCTTTTGAAATGGATGGAAGGGAGGAAAATTTGGAGTTGACTCATTCAAATTTGTTTGAATGAGTGGATGGGAGAGCTTTGAGGAGGTTGGCCGAATTTGAACTCTAGGGGGGAGGAAGTGTAGTCGGTTTGGGGAACCTTTAGGTAGTGGTCGAATGTCTATGGTGGCATAGGGAGTGTTTCGGCTAGCTTAAAGGGTTTTTCTTCTTTTCGCATCTTGTGCTAAAAACCGAAGCATCAAAGTACTTTTCTTTTCTTCACTTTTTGGCAACTCTAACTGCTGGTCGAATTGCCCCTTTTTCAAGTTTTGCCAAAGTGCCGAAACTCAATGCTCACACTTCCTTTCTTTATCTTTTTGGTCATTCATTGTTAGCCGAACCTGCTCCTTGCCGAATCCATCTTTTGCTCACTTTTTCTTCTTCTTATTTTGATTATAGTCGAAACTCCATCCACTCTCCCTTGCCGAAATCAATCCTATTCCATCTTCTTTCATCTTTTCCTTGTTTGAAAAGTCGAAACCGTGGGAGTCTCCCCTTTTCTCTTCTATCAGTGTTTGGCCGAATACTTTGCTCATTAGCCCCTTCTCTTGCGTTTTCTTTTAATCCTCTTGTGCCGAAATACTCAACCTTCTTCTTTTTTACCATTCGCCGTCATCATACTTATTCATTTACGTTTCATTCTTCTTTTCTTCTCAGTTGGACTCATAGCTGAATCCTCCTGGTGAGTATAGATTCTTTATTTTCTCTTTCTCAGTTGCTTTGGGTAAAGCCGAAATCTCTGTTATCATGTTTCTTTTATTTTCCATTCGTTGTAGATTGAGATCTCTCCGTTTAGTGGAATAGCTGAAACCCCTAACATCACTTAGGGGTGCCGAATGTTGGTGCTTGGTAGCCGAACTTGTCATTAAGTTAAGGGACGACTAACTCATGTGGTCTCGGGTTTTATGTTGTGGCCGAATGGCCTCTGGTCTCTAAATGGAATGTTAAAACTGATTTCAGGGAGGGCTATAGCCGAATACAGTGAGCCTTCAGGATTTGGTGGTCGATCTAGGTAAGGGTGTTATCATTTCAAGACCCCTTTCGTAATCGTTCAAAAGCCGAAGGCTAAACCATTTGTGTATATTAAGGTTTAGCCGATCGCAAGGGAGAGCATCACATAGTTTCGGGATTTGGTTGGTAACCAAATCGGCTTAAGGTGAGTGCTACATTTGTGCGACATATCCTTCAGGATTTTGTGGGTAAGCTGAAAGACTTTAGATCTAAAAAATATGAAGTTGGCCGATTGTAGGAAAGGGGAACAACGCTTTGGGATTTCGCTAGATTCGAGTAGCTTCGGGATTTTTGCTTAGACCTACGTTTAGTCAGGTGTGCATCGCTTACACACTCTATTAGTATAACGATGCTTATTATGTTACTATATAACCATTGGTATTAGGGACTTGCCTTGTGGGCATGAGCTTGGATTCCGAGTAAGTCCCCTGTTATGTGGTTTTTGCTATACATCATCATGACTTGTTGAATGCTATGCTATGCTATGCCTTAAATGCATGATACATGATATTATGACACGTATGATATGAGCATGATGATGATGGGATTGATGAGAGGAGGGGGATGATTCATTTTGGACTGTCACCAGTGGTTTTGACTACAAGATGGGTTGGCCCCATCATTTAATTTGTGACTACGGTCACCAGTGGTTTTGACCACACTATTATTATTTGTGACTAAGTCCCAGTGGTTTTGACCACACTATTGATATTTGTGACTACGGTCACCAGTGGTTTTGACCATATATGGATATTGTGACTCGTCCCAGTGGTCTGGTACCACAGTGGGTTGGCCCCACATGATTATTACGGGATTGTCATCAGTGGTTTTGACCACACGATGGGTGGGCCCCATCACTTGATTTGTGACTGCGGTTACCAGTGGTTTTGACCACAACGATATATATATTTGTGACTTCAGTCACCAGTGGTTTTGACCACCAGTGGTTTTGACCACACGGGGTAGTTAAAGGAGATTGGATGGCTAGGTTATGGGTTGCATAATCTGCATGTTTTACTGATGATCTGTGTAAGTGCTTGAATTATCGGGTTGGGGATTTATACACTGAGTCTTGGTGACTCACCCCTTCCCTTACATTTTGCTGATGAGGCATAGATCGCGGATATGGAGCCGAGGAGGACTCGAGGTGGCCATGCATCTTATTTTGGTTTCAGACTTTAAATTGCTATTTCATTTTTATTAGCTTTCTTTAAATTTGGTTTTTGGGGTTGGTAATAAGGCCGTTAGTATTATTTGGGTTTTTAACTACTTGCTTTTACTTTTATTATATTATTCATATATTGGATTTATGGACTTGTTAAATTAACCGGTAAAAAGCAATGTTCTCAAAACTATAACTCTTTCGGGTTTTAAAAACGTTACCATCGGGCAACAAAGTTCACCAGATAATAGGGTAACTTGAACGCTTGTATAACTTAAATTTTTAAACAACTTCAAAAGCAAACAGTTTCTAACTTGATTATACTTGTCACACTCAGTTTTAATAGATATTAAATGTTTTCTAAACTTTGTAGTATCAAGTGAATTTTTCAAGCATAGGTTTAAAACGACCTTTACACGATTTCAACATCACTTTAACACTTTTTCTTAAACGACCAAAGAATTTCATGGAAAATTTCCCGACACACACTTGTGATTTCAAACTGTTTTCACTTCGTAACATGCCAGATTCGGTCGTGGTGTGTTGACCGAGTTTGGGGTGTTACAAGCAGAGTTTTGATAGATTAAAAGCTTTATTGACAGAAGTACCAGTGTTAGTTCAGCCTGAACCGAGTAAGGAATTTGTAATTTGCAATGATGCATCGTTAGATGGTTTAGGCTGTGTTTTGATGCAAGAAGGTAAAGTAGTAGCCTATGCTTCAAGATAGCTAAAGCCACATGAAAAAACTACCCGACACATGACCTGAATTGGCAGCAATAGTGTTTGCATTGAAAATCTGGCGACATTACTTATTTGGTGAAAAATGTCACATATTCACTGATCATAAAAGTTTGAAATATTTGATGCCACAGAAAGATTTGAATTTTAGACAATGCAGGTGGCTTGAATTACTGAAAGATTATGATTTTGTTATTGACTACCATCCTGGAAAAGCCAATGTAGTTGCAGATGGTCTGAGCAGAAAATCCCTGTATACTTTGGAGCAATGAATACCCCATTATCTGATGATGGTTCAATCATAGCTATGTTAAAAGCTAGACCAATGTTTTTGCAGCAGATCTCTAGAGCTCAAAAAAATGATAGTAAATTGCAAGCAAAACAGATACAAAGTGAATTGACTCCTGACTCAGAATTTTAGATCCGAACTGATGGTTGTTTCTTATTTAGAGGCAGAGTATGTGTATTGAAAGGTTCAAAACTAGTACAGAAGATTTTGAATGAAGCTCATAATGGTAACATGTCTATTCATCCTAGTAGTAATAAAATGTACAATGATCTGAAAAAGATGTACTGGTGGCTGGGAATGAAACGAGATATTTTTGAGTTTGTATCTAAATGTTTGATATGTCAGCAAGTAAAAGCCAAACATCAGTTGCCTTCTGAACTATTACAGCCAGTTATGATACCGGAATGAAAATGGGAAAGAATTACTATGGACTTTGTATCAGGGTTACCCCTGTCTCCAAAGAAGAAAGATGTAATTTAGGTAATTGTCGATCGGTTGACAAAGTCTGCACATTTATTCCGGTACGTATGGACTTTTCCTTGGATAGATTGGCTAAATTATATGTCTTTGAGATTTTCAGATTGCATTGAGTGCCTGTCTCCATTATTTCAGATAGAGACCCTCGGTTTACATCTCTATTCTGGAGCAAATTACAAGAAGCTCTGGGTACTCAGTTACACTTTACCACTGCATTTCATCCTTAGACAGATGGTCAATCTGAACGTGTAATACAGATCCTAGAAGATATGCATAGGTGTTGTATACTTGAGTTTGAAGGTAACTGGGAAAATTATTTGCCTTTAGTTGAATTTACTTATAAT
Organism: Gossypium australe; assembly: GCA_005393395.2. Lineage (NCBI taxonomy): Eukaryota > Viridiplantae > Streptophyta > Magnoliopsida > Malvales > Malvaceae > Gossypium > Gossypium australe. Next base: position 50,382,462 of record CM016626.1, read on the forward strand.
AACAATTATCAGTCCAGTATCAACATGGCACCGTATGAAGCTTTGCATGGTCGCAAATATAGAACTCCATTAAATTGGACTGAACTTGGTGAGAAAAAGTTACACGGAGTTGACTTAGTCCGTGAAACCGAGGAAAAAGTAAAAGTAATTTGAGACAGCTTGAAAGCAACCTCTGATTGTCAAAAGTCCTATGCTAATCTTAAACGAAAAGAACTAGAACTTCAAGTCAATCGTCGAAATCAGAGCTTTAAAATTTATAATGAGAATGATCGAACCTGGAAACTAACTCTGACAACGATTTTAAGGCAAGCGCACCTGTCGAACAGTTGTATAGTTTAGGCAAGACTGGAATATCGAATCCCAAAGGAACCAAAAGTACTAACACTAACTCTCTTTCTATTATTTAGCCTAAGAATTAAGTGAATGGTTATCTAATCTAAATTTAACTATCTACTAAGCTAAAGAGGCAAAGACAAAAAGAATGAATTAGGGAAAATACTGTTGGGAAAACTCAGTTGATTAAGATGATACCCTTAGGAAGAATCCACCTAGACTTCACTTGTTATCTAACACTGAACCAGACGATGTATTCACTTGACTTTATCCGTAAGATTCCCTAAGTTATATTAAAACCTCTCTCAAAGCGAATAACGTCTAACCCTAGGTTGATTAATTGAAATCTCTTTCTAATTAAAACCCCTAGAATCGCATTAACTCGATCTATGGACTCCCATATTAGGTTTCACCCAAATTCGACAAAATCTCGTCACCCTATCTCTAGGCATGCGATCAACTCCGCTTAATTATGCTAGATCTACTCTTAAGCAGGGACTTTTGCTCCACCACCTAAGCACATCATACTTGAATCAATATCTCAGAAATATCAACACAAGAATTAAGAACACATAACTAAGAACAAGTCAAGTATTTATCATATAGTTCAAAAAAAATAACAAGATCTGTCTTAGGTTTCATCCCCCTCAGGTATCTGAGGGTTTAGTTCATAATAATAAAAGAAAACATCTTAAAAGAAAAGATAAAACAAAACATAAGAAATCGCTAAAACTCCCTGAAGGAATTGAAGGAGAGATCTACCGTCTTGAGTAGAATTCTGGCTTCTTTAGATGGATCAACTGGCTATCTTCGAGTGATTCTCCACAAATCTAACCTTTCTGGCTCGGCTCCTTGGCCTAGCTAACCGCCTCCTTTCAAGTTATACTTAGGGGTTTATATAGGCTTCCGAAATAGGTTTCTTCGCCCCTAAGTATCCAAATCTGAATGAAATTGCTCTTTCCTGCGATAGGGACACGGCCATGGCACACGCTCGTGTAAGTCATGGCCAGGCCGTGTTCAATCCTGTTGAATGAGGCACGGTCGTGTGAATTGGGACCAGGTCGTGTTCTAGTTGCTCTATAAGGCACGGCCGTGTGGTCTTGGGCCCAAGCCGTGTGGATTTCGTGATATGGCCCATTTACTCCGTTTTGGGCCCGTTTTCCATTCTTTTCATCCTCGGGTGCTTTCCTGGGTATGAAACATGAAAACAAAGGATTAAGAGCACCTTTTTACTTAAATTGAGGCTTAATTCATCCAAAAGCATACTAAATGTGGGCTTAAAATATGTTACTTTTACGGTTTATCAAATACCCCCACACTTAAGCTTTTGCTTGTCCTCAAGCAAAATTCTCAACTTACAATTAAAATGAACTTTCCATAATTCATAATACCTACCGAAAATTTCTCATCATAATTCATAGATAATTTATATATGGATAATTTAACTCAAAGAGTCCTAAAGATTCAAACAATCAAAGTCATACATTTGTAGCACAAAAAACGTAGGTGTCTCCCCTTATTTTAATAATTACCTTTAATTCAAAACCGACAAGGAATGACATCCTCACAAAGGATTCACTCAAATCACTCAAAGTGTTTAAGGTTCAAAATTAAGCACTCAAAAGTCGAACCTGAAAAGTTAATCCCATAGGCTTGCCTGAGAATCAAATCTCCACCACTGTAAAATGAGATGATAAACAAATCAAAAGGTCTTTAACAGGGTTGTAAAGGGGCTAGGGTTAAAGGTGTGGAAAAAGGCTGAATTAGGAGGTTAGAATCGATATTGAATTGATAAGTTACCTATCTAGAAATACTGAGATGATAATATCAACTGAAAAGTAATAACCTTAATACTACGAGCTTTTCTTTTGATAAATAGACTTTAACTGTATAAGCTCACTCTTCATAATACTAATACTGAATATACTTCGATTTTTTTTAAGAACAAATCAAATAATAATAGAAAAAGAACTTTTACAACTGAAATATAAAACATAATTAGGCAAATGTTCAAAATTAGCTCTCAACAAAAAGGGAGTCAATGAGGATGGTTATAACAAGTACAAAGGGTTTTGGGTTAATATTAGTGGGTGAGTCAATAAAAAGGGATGTTAGGATTAAACGGGGTTCACTAGGGGTTAATTGTGAAGGTAGGCTTTTTAGTGGAGTAAGTGAGTCAAATCCTAGGTGCCTTTATCATCTAGGTATATCAAATCATAGGTGTGGTCTCAACATGTATAACCAAGGCAAGTTCTAGAATAACAGTTCAATGTTGACACACTCATAATCAATAAAGTGAGAATGAAAAAGGATATATGCTCTTTAAGGCTCAAAAATCTCACAAAAAATTATGTGTTTTGACATCAACCTTGTAAATTTCAAATTTCGAAGTAATATTCAAATTTAGGTTAACAACCTAGAAGATTATTTTATTTTGAAAAATAGACTTATCATGCTTGATTCTCTAATATCTTAAAATTTCAATCATCAATGCACAATTGACTATGACTTACTCAAAAACATGTCAATAAAAATCATAAATCATCAGAAATTTCATCTTAATTAGTAATATGAGGAAATTATTTAAAAATAAGACTAAATTCAGGGATTTGAGAATAATGCAGAAAGTTAGGCACGTTTACCCCTCACACTTAAGATGTACATTGCCCTCAATGTACAAAGATAGATAATATTAGTTATTAGATAATCAAAAGAGAGGGGAAAAAGTGACACTCGTTGAATTATGGATGGATTCCTTGAAGGATGTGTAGAATACGTTGGAGGTGTCGTCTTTTGTTGTGGCGGTTACTAACGAGCTCTGCGCTAGATGAAGAAATTGGGGAGCTCGTGAAGAATTAGCCAGGGATTATTAAGACACATTTCAAATAAACTACATATATAACTAAAGACAAGAAAACTAAAGAGAAGGAAAATAGAAAATAAAGTTAAAAGAAAAGGTGGATGGACCGAGGAGTCCTTATTGTTGGATGGTTCGCGAGGTGGGTGTGACCTCTAAGGCTGCGGAGGTGCTGGCGGTGGCGGAAGTGGCGTGGTTATGGTCGTGGTCGTGGTGATTCCCTAGCAGCCTTTAGAATCTGACACTAAGAAACTAAAATATATTAAACTAAATTAAGTGTAAGATTGTCAAAGGGAAGGAAATTGAAGCAAAAGAGAAAAGAAAGATAGAATCTAAATGGTCTCAAAGACCCTTGGCTTGTTGTTTGGATGAAGCGGCCAGCATGAACTTATGTATAGGGATCTCCCTTGAGGAGACTATGCTTGCCTTCTTCCGTTTCTTCGTCATGGATATGTGTAGCTCAAGAGTTTGGAGACTTTGTTATAGAGAGGGGAGAAAAAGGAAAAAAAGAGGATGGGTGTGGGAAGAATGGGAGGGGTGGTTTAAATAGAGTTTTGGAGTCTGATGTTCCCCAACGCCTGTGGCCCGTGGGCGTGTCGCTTCACACGGTCGCCTCGCACGGCCGTGTGTCTAGGCGTGTTGATTCACCCACGCCCGATTTACGAATTGCCATGCCCATTTTTGAGAAGTCAGTGTCGACCACGGCCGCGTCGCACGGCCGTGGGCTTTTGTCAGTGCCCGTGTTGGAGTGGTTGGGTCTGTGAAATTCAAAAATTAGTTGAGTCTAATTTGTACTGCCTCTGCCGTGTTAGTACAAAGATTCTTGAGGTACACACGGCCACGGCCACGGCCGTGTGCAAGGCCGTGTGGCCTGGAAATCTGCACCCTTGGTTAGTTTAAAGTTAGGTGATAAAAAGAAAGAATAAAATATAATAGATAAGATAAATAAAAATGTAGAAGTTAATGGGGTTAGTACTCTGGTTGCCTCCCGAGAAGTGCTCGTTTATAGTCTTAAGCTAGACTCTCCTCTCATTTGTGTGTTCATGGTGGTTTGAGGAGTTGGAAGTCCTTCCTCGTGCTTGCGGTTTCATTATCATGATAGAGTTTAAGACGAGTAGCATTTATTCTTAAAGTGCCAAAAATAGGGTTACTTACCTCGACTGTTCCGTACGGAAAAACATCGATTACCTTGAAAGGGATTTCCTTACTGGTGTTAGAATCAGGAGGGGACACTCGTGGTTCTGCTTTATCTAGAAATACTTGATCTCCAATTTTGAACTCGTGTGCCTCGTAAGGTGGCTTTGGTTCTGGTTTGGGTTTTCCTAGTTCTTTTTTAAGATGCGTCTTCCCCTCTTTTATTTCATCGATCTGAATCCCTTGTTCCTCGTGAGTTATATCTTTGTTGGCACAGGGTTTAGAATCGGGTTCAATCGTGTCCTTTTGTGGTGCTTCCTGAAAAGAAGGGTTAACCGAATGGTTATCAATAGATTTGACTCTCTCACCTTGGTTCTTCGATGTTCTAGCAGAATCGAGGGCTTGAAGAGTGACTGTTTTGTCACCTACACAGAGTATAAGTTCGCCTGCATCAACATCGATTTTAGTACTAGTAGTTGCTAAGAATGGTCGTCCTAAAATTAGGGGGATCGTGTTTTCCTCATCCATGTCTGAAATGACAAAGTATATCGGGAATACGAATTTGTTAATCTTCACAAGTACATATTCAATTATTGCCCTAGGAACTCTAATAGTTTTATCAGCTAGTTGAATGCTCATCCTAGTTTGTTTGGGTTTCCCTAGACCTAGTTGTTTAAATAATTTATAAGGCATTACATTTATGCTTGCCCCTAAATCAGCTAACGCATTATCATTAGTTAAATTGCCAATTAAGCATGGAATTGTAAAAATCCCTGGATCTTTCAATTTCTGTGGTAGTTTATTTTGCAACATTGCTGAGCACACTGCGTTCAGTTCCACATGTGATTCCTCATCTATCATTCGCTTATTTGTCAAAAGCTTCTTTAAAAATTTCCTGGAATCTGGCATCTGCGAAAGAGCTTCAAGAAATGGTAAGTTGATATGTAATTTCTTCAAAAGTTTAAGAAACTTACCAAACTGTTCCTCTGTGTCGTCTTTTGTTATTGCTTGGGGATATGGTATGCAAGGTTTGTACTCTTTGATTACTAGTTTCAGCTTGTTATTGACCTCAACAGTATCTTCTTCTACCACCTTCTTTTGTTCTAAATTAGACGCATCTAACCCTTCACTATCTTGAGTTGTTATGGCTTGAACTTGCTCCTTTGGGTTAGTCTCGGTGTTGCTCGATAGTCTTCCCTGCAGTCTCTCAGAAATCTGCTTAGCAAGTTGCCTGAATTGATCCTTGAATTCCTGTGACAATGCCTCAAGTTTTGTTTCTATCCTCTGGAAACGTGTGTCTGAGGCTGTTATGAAGTTTGTTAATGCCTCTTCAAGGTTCGACTTCTTTTCCTGTGGGTAGGACTGTTGTTGGAAGTTTTAGGATGGTTGTGATCTTTAATTTCTTTGACCGCCCCATGAGAAATTTGGGTGGTTCTTCCAACTTGGATTATAAGTATTACTATAAGGGTTATTGTTAGATCAGAAATTATTACCCATATAGTTCATCTGTTCGCTCTCCATGCCCTGTCCGTAGGGTGGGTACTCAGGATTCACCACTCCTTCACTTGCGTCGCACTGCATTACTGGATGTGCCTGCAAAGAACCATAGAAACTATCAAATTTTTTATGTAACAATTCTACCTGATTTGATAGCACGGTTACTGCGTCGAGGTTGAAAACTTCGGCTGCTTTGGCTGGCCTTGTCTTTGTAACTTGCCACTGATAGTTATTCAATGACATCTCCTCTATAAACTTGCAGGCCGCTTCAGGAGTTTTGTTGTTCAGTGTTCCGCCGGCGGCTGAATCGATTAGTTGCCTTGTTGAAGGGTTCACACCATTGTAAAAAGTTTGGACCTGTAGCCACAAAAGTTTGGCTATATTTCTCAGGGAAAAGGGAAATAACTGAAGACGGATGGCATCATCAGAAACGCCATTTGTCTTCGAGGTATCACAGAATTCTAGAAAATTTGCTAAGTGTGTGTTAGGATCCTCATCCTGCAAATCATCAAACTGAACAAACTGTTGTATCATTTGTATAGTGTTAGGTTTCAGTTCAAAATTATTTGCAGCAATAGTAGGCCTAAGAATACTGGATTCAATTCCTATTAAACTAGGTTTAGCATAATCATACATAGTACGTGGAGCATGATGTTCGGCCATCTCTGGAGGTGGCAGATTATTTTCAGCCATCTCTTCTGTGGTATTTATTTCGGCTTCTTGCTTTTCGTTTATGTAGTTTAGGCTTCGCCTTATCTCTCTGCGATTTCTACGAACGGTACCTTCAATATAACTGTCGTAAAGTAGAGGTCCTGTCGGGTTCCTTCTAGTCATAAACTAGAGGTACCTGAAAGGGACAGAAGAAAAAAGAAAGAAAATTTAGAAAAACAAAAACAAAATTTAATTGCAAAAAAATAAAAATAAATATGGCTAAAGTAAAAAAAATTAAGCTTTCTTAATATTTTAGTTCCCCGGCAATGGCGCCAAAAACTTGATCGTCGAAATCAGAGCTTTAAAATTTATAATGAGAATGATCGAACCTGGAAACTAACTCTGACAACGATTTTAAGGCAAGCGCACCTATCGAACAGTAGTATAGTTTAGGCAAGATCGGAATATCGAATCCCAAAGGAACCAAAAGTACTAATACTAAATCTCTTTCTATTATTTAACCTAAGAATTAAGTGAATGGTTATCTAATATAAATTTAACTATCTACTAAGCTAAAGACGCAAAGACAAAAAGAATGAATCGGGGAAAATACTGTTGGGAAAACTCAGTTGGTTAAGACGATACCCTTAGGAAGAATCCACCTAGACTTCACTTGTTATCTAACATTGAACTAGACGATGTATCCACTTGACTTGATCCGTAAGATTCCCTAAGTTATATTAAACCCTCTCTCGAAGCGAATAACGTCTAACCCTAGATTGATTAATTGAAATCTCTTTCTAATTAAAACCCTTAGAATCGCATTAACTCGATCTATGGACTCCCATATTAGGTTTCACCCTAATCCGGAAAAATCTCATCACCCTATCTCTAGGCGTGCGATCAACTCTGCTTAATTATGCTAGATATACTCTTAAGCAGGGACTTTTGCTCCACCACCTAAGCACATCATACTTGAATCAATATCCCGGAAATATCAACACAAGAATTAAGCACACATAATTAAGAACAAGTCAAGTATTTATCATATAGTTCAGAAAACAATAACAAGATTTGTCTTAGGTTTCATCCCCCTCAGGTATCTGAGGGTTTAGTTGATAATAATAAAAGAAATCATCTCAATAAAAAAGATAAAACCAAACATAAGAAATCCCTAAAACTCCTTGAAGGAATTGAAGAAGAGATCCGCCATCTTGAGTAGAATTACGACTTCTTGAGTTGGATCAATTGGCTATCTTCGACTGATTCTCCACAAATCTGACATTTCTGGCTCGACTCATTGGCCTAGCTAACCGCCTCCTTTCAGGTTATACTTAGGGGGTTTATATAGGCATTCGAAATAGGTTTCTTCGCCCCTAAGTATCCAAATCCTGATGAAATTGCTCTTTCCTGCAACAGGGACACGGCTATGGCACACGCCCATGTAAGTCGTGGCTAGGCCGTGTTCAATCCTGTTGAATGAGCCACGACCGTGTGAATCGGGATCAGGCCGTGTTCTAGTTGCTCTATGAGGCACGGTCGTGTGGTATCGGGCCCAGGCCGTGTGGATTTCGTGATATGGCCTATTTACTCTGTTTTGGGCCCGTTTTCTGTTCTTTTCATCCTCGGGTGCTTTCCTGGGTATCAAACATGAAAACAAAGGATTAAGAGCACCTTTTTACATAAATCGAGGCTTAATTCATCCAAAAGCATACTAAATTTGGGCTTAAAATATGTTACTTTTACGGTTTATCACAAGTCGGTGACAAGGTATTCTTAAGAGTATCACCTTGGAAGAAAGTTCTCCAGTTTGGTCGTAAAGGGAAACTGAGTCCACGGTTTATTGGTCCATATGAGAATATAGAAAGAATTGGACTGGTTTCATATTGGCTAGCTTTACGACCAGAACTTGATAGGATTCATGTAACACCCCTTACCCGTATTCGATGTCGGAACCGGGTCCGAGGCATTACCAGGTTAAAACCACTTGATCGCCACTTAGGCTCAACGTGACTACTCTCTTTAAGACATCACAACATCCTCATTTTTTCAACCTACGAGGTCTCGCTCATACACACGAAGGCTCTCGAGACCATATCAGAAATTTCTACGATCTTAAAATTTTACAATCTATACAGGGACCACACGTCCGTGCAAGAGTAGACACGCCTGTGGAGGTAACACACGCCTGTGCCCCCATCCTGTGCATGAAAACCCAAGCATTCAACCAATGTCCAACGGCTAGGGCACACGCCCATGTTCTCCACTCGTGGTGATTACTGACTACTTTACACGGCCTGGAATATAGACACACGCCCGTGTGGCTAGCTCGTGGCCTACACTACTTAATTCTGCCAAAGAGGTACGGCCAAGTCACACGCCTGTGGGCTGGCCGTGTGTCACACATGGCCTAGACACACGCCCGTGTGTCTATCCACATGGACAAGAACAAAGCTATTTGCTAAGCTCTTCTCACCCCTCAAGCTGATACAACATGTACTCATTCAACTCATCCATAGACAACTCATATTGAAACATAGTCTTTCATGGATAACTACATCTTTTCATATAATAAAGTAGCCAACAACTGTAACATCCTAAAAATTTGAGTATCATCTTGTTACTTGTCTTAGCTCGGGTAGGATTGTTTGTGTGCTTAGCATAGTCTTGTGAAGGTTTGGATTTATTTACGAAGTTAGAATAGTTTTTAGTTTGAAGAATTTAGTGAAGTGGATTAGGTGAACCTGACACTTAAGTTAATTTAAGTGTTAAATTCTAGCACATGAGGAGTTAGTGGCTTGATGGTTATGGCGCATGAAGGGTTGCTTGAGGAAAGTGGTTCGAGTAGCATGGATTGCATTTGGAAGACTTTATTTTTATGCACCTTTACATTAAGTGTCGATCAAGCTATACATATGGTAAGTTCGACTTTAAATTTTATGGCAAGTTGAATAATAGATTAGAAAGCTTGTATTTTGGGATAAGAATCTTATGGCTTAAGGAAGGATAGGGGGAAAAAAGGCTTGAATGTTGGAGAGTTGTTTTGGAAACTCTTCTATGGCCATTAGTCCATGAATGTGGACGGCATGGGTGGCTAGGGGGGTTGGCCGAATGTTGATAGGAATTTGGGGGGATTAGTTGGTCAATTCTTAGCATTTTGTGCATCTTTTTCATTTTTCTTTTCCTCTCCAAAATCTTCCTCCTTAGCCGAATGTGTCTTGGACATTAGGTGCAATTTTGTTTTTGTTTTGGCTTTCATCCTTGAACCAAATTCTAATTTCTTTCTCTCATTTCTCTTTTGAAACCGAAACCACACTTAGCACTTTGTGCTCTTCTCTTTTTCGGCAAACAAGGTGTTTGGCCGAATCTCTTTCTCCCATCTCTCTCTTTTCTTTCTTTTCATAATTGTTCAAGGACCATATCATCTTCTTTTTTCTTTCTATTTGCCGAGTTCTCCCTCTTCCATTGCAATTTCTTTCTTTTCTCTTTTCCTTTCTCTTTCTCCACTCTAACCGAAATTCCCTTCATCATTCAACCATATTGCCGAAATTTTCATTTCCTTTTTGTTTTGCCTTGGCCGAATATCATCAAGGGTAGATTCTCTTTGGGTTCTTCTCTAATCGGTTTTGAAGATAAGTAAGTGTCTTGGCCGAATTTCCTTATTCCTTTTCTTTTCTCTTTATCGTTTTTCATGAGGGCAAAGGCTGAATTTTTGGGCATTTGTTAGCAAGGTTCTAACTATTCATAGGAACCGATTTTCTTCTAGACTCTTCGGGACTTTGGAAGCAATCGATCTAAGCCTCAATTCTCTGATAATCGATTTTGGTAAGTCAAGTGGTAAGGATTAATGTTGGTTCATTATTCTTTAAGAGGATGTAAAGCCGAAAGCTTTTGAGACTAAGGTTTGTTGTTGGCCGAATGGTCTATGGTATTGATCTAAGTGTTGGCCGAATGTAGGGCAAGGAGATCTAGTGCTGTAGATCGGGTCTTCGGGATTTAGTACTTGCGTTAGTGACAGGCGTGTAACTTACACACTTTATAACTTGGTTTTATATTAATAACTTATTCATGATTAAAGCCGAAAACTATTGGAATCTCGATATGATACCGTAAGGGTATGAGCAAGGATTCGGGTAAGTCCATTTCAATATGTTTTGTTATATGATACTTGTTACCATGATATGTGATTTAGATTTCTATATGATTCATAATTAAGTATGATGGCATGATTTATATTCGTGATACATTGGTTTGGGTGATACGAGTGGAGGGGGAAGGATTTGATATCCGTGTCTTTGGGACACCAGAGGCTTGGCACCTCCAGTGGTTTGGTACCACAGTTTATTTCGTGTCTTTGGGACACCAGAGGTTTGGCACCTCATAGCGACTCGCCCCAGTGGCTTAGCACTACAGTGGGTTGGCCCCACATTTGATATTACGGGATCGTCGCCAGTGATTTGGTATCACACGTGGGTTGGCCCCACAGATGGATTATTCGTGACTTTGGGTCACCAGTGGTTTGGCACCACATTATTGGATATCGTGACTTTGGGTCACCAGTGGTTTGGCACCACCAGTGGTTTGGTACCACACGGGGTAGAAAAGGAGTTATGGATGGCTAGGTTTGGGTGCATTATATATATTGTTTGGTTATAAATTGTGTAAGTATGTTGCATCAACCGGGGGAAGGATTTATGCACTGAGTCTTGGTGACTCACCTTCTCCCTTATCTTTTCAAGTGATTCGTAGATCGTGGATGAGGAGCCAGATGATCTCGAGGTGGCCATGCAATAAAAATTCAGTTTTACATGAACTTCGGTTTGGGTACTTTATTTTATTTTAATCTAGTTTTCATCTTTATATGGATTTGTAATACGGCCTTTTTAATTATGTTTTGGGATTATTTATATGCTTTGGACTTGATTTAAACATGGCTTTATAAATTACATGGTTGATTTAATAATTGAGCCCAAGGTTTTTTTTTTCTAAACTATAAAAACATAATGGTTTTCAAAATGTTACCATCGGGTAATACAAATCAATTGGCAATAATGACAACTCAACGTTTTCGACAACTTAAATGATTTCCAAATTTAAGTTTCTACACTCAAATGCAAATGGTTTTCAAAGTAATCATTCGGGTTTTCTTAAAATGACATAGATGTTTTCTAACCTATTGATCAACAACTAAATATGAAAAATTTATTTACGAGATTTCAAGGTAAACCACCGATTTTTAAACTAATCATGCACCTACCTTCTAAAATTTAATCGGTAGTTATATTTAGTTCAAAACGTTTTCTTCTGTAACATGCCAGATTCGTCGTGGCGTGTAGACCGAGTTTGGGGTGTTACAATTGTGGTATCAGAGCCAAGTTCAAAGGCTCGGCTGTAGGCCCGAGGCCCAAAATGTTTTAAAGTATGATTTTTAAATGTTTTGTTTGAAATTATATGGTTTGAAAGGCATGGCACCGAGTCTCCGGCACCAATCCGCCCAGGTAAGTACCCCTAGCCTTTGGTTGTGATTTTTGGATGTTATAAACTTTGAATGACTAGTGTTAGTGGACTATCTTAGAGACTGAAATTTATAGGACTCTATGGATTCGCGAAACAACCTCTTATTAAAACTTTTCATAAGACTGTGTTTTAAAGATAGTGGAATAATGACTAAAGCATAAAACTTTTAAATCAGATAAGTCGAGACTTTAGACATGAGTACTCGAGGTCGGGGTCGTTTTACTCGTGGACGCGGTCGGGGTAGGATGGCTGTGTCTGAACCAGTGAGGTCTGGTCAAGGGTCGGAAAATAAGGTACCACCACCCCCACCACCAGCGGTTGGAGTTGAGCATCAGGATCAAACGGGGGATGACGCAGTGTCTCAAGCGATGCTGCGAGTTCTTGAGAGGGTAGCTGGAGTAGGTGGAGGCACGGGAGCTCGGAAATCTGTACCTGAGCGACTCCAAGCCAATGGAGCTGAGGTATTTTGAGGTGTATCCGGTGTAGCTCCCAGTACGGCTGAGTATTGGTTAGAGGCGACGGAGCGAATCATGAATGATTTGGATCTGAATGCTGAGGAAAAGCTAAAAGGAATAGTGTCGCTTCTTCGGGATGAGTCATACCAGTGGTGGCTCACAGTACGGGATAGTGCTGCAGCGGAGGATCTCACTTGGGACTATTTTAAGGCAGCATATCAGAAGAAATATGTTGGAGCTAGCTACATTGATGCGCAGCGGAAGGCATTTCTGAGATTGGTTCAGGGGACTAAGTCCGTATCAGAGTATGAGGCAGAATTTTTAAGATTGAGCCGGTATGCTGGAGGTATTGTGGCTTCGGAGCACGAGCAATGTGTCAGATTCGAGGATGGCTTGAGAGATGAGCTGAGGTTGCTGATTGCTCCACAGCAGGAGCGAGAGTTTGCTGTGCTAGTAGAAAAGGCTAAGATAGCCGAAGGGATAAAGGAATCTGTGAGACAGAATCACGACAGGAATAGACATAAGAGAGGTTTTGGATCATCTGGGTCAGCCGGTAATTCTCAGAAGAGGGCTAGGCAGAGTGGGCCGAATCAGTCTGGGAGGCCTGTTACTGCTAGTCTGGGACCAGCGCAGTGTAATCGATACGGGAAATCTCATTGGGGCAAATGTTGGACTGGTGGAAAAGGATGTTTTGTGTGTGGCTCGCTGGATCATTGTGTGAGGGACTGTCCACGTAAGCTAGCCAGGAATCAGTCTGAGGGTCAAGGTCGTGCTCAGTTCAGAAAGGAGGGATCACCACCGCAGAGAGGTCGTGGTAACGGTAGAGGAGTTAATGGTTCTGGTCGGGGCCGCGGAGCATCGGGCAGAGGTGCAGGCAACACTGAGGCAAGACAGCCTGGTTTGGTTTATGCAGCGAGACGTCGAGAGGAGGGCGACGCATCGGACATCATAACCGGTACGTTCTTAATCTTTGGTGTACCATATACTGCTTTGATAGATGTGGGTTCGACGCATTCGTATGTTGCTAATAGCATAGTAAAGACCATGAATTTAGACTTTGAGACTACTTCTAGGGAGATGACAGTAATTAGCCCTCTAGGTCACTCTGTAGAAGTAAATAAGCTGTATAGGGATGTACCCCTAGAACTCCAAGGGGTAGTGTTTGTAGCTGATCTGATGGAACTGCCGTTTGGGGAGTTCGATCTGATTCTTGGGATGGACTGGTTGGTCAAGTACCGGGCAAGTTTGGATTGTGCTGCTAAGCGCATGGTTTTGAAGACAGCTAAGGGTGAAGAGGTGGTTATGATAGGTAATAGAAGAGATTATCTATCCAACGTGGTATCTGCGTTGAAAGCTGAGAGGATGGTCAGGAAGGGTTGTGAGGCATTTGTGGTTCATGTGTGTGCATTGGAGGCTAAGGAGTCTACTGTGGGGAATGTTCGAACAGTAAAGGAATATGCTGACGTATTTCCAGAAGAACTTCCGGGACTGCCTCCAGATCGTGAAGTTAAATTTGGTATAGATCTGTTACCCGGAACTGCGCCAGTGTCTATCGCTCCGTATAGGATGGCACCGAAGGAATAGTGGAATTAAAGGCTCAGATTCAGGAGTTGTTGGATCGAGGTTTTATCTGACCAAGTATTTCGCCTTGGGGAGCGCCGGTACTTTTTGTCAAGAAGAAGGATGGTACGATGCGGATGTGTATAGATTACCGCCAGCTGAATAAGCTGACGATAAAAAACAAGTATCATTTGCCGAGGATTGATGACTTGTTTGATCAGCTTAAAGGGGCAGCGGTTTTCTCTAAGATTGATTTAAGGTCTGGGTATCATCAGCTAAAGGTGAAAGAGGCTGATATCCATAAGACGACATTTCACACTCGGTATGGGCACTACGAGTTTCTGGTAATGCCGTTTGGGTTGACTAACGCGCCGGCAGCATTCATGGACATGATGAATCGGGTATTTCAGCAGTTTTTGGATCAGTTTGTCGTAGTATTTATAGACGATATTTTGGTATACTTAAAGTCAGAGGAGGAGCATGATGCGCATTTGCGAGTAGTGTTGCAGATTCTGAGGGAAAAGCAGCTATATGCCAAATTTAGTAAGTGCGAGTTCTGGCTTAGGGAGGTAGCTTTCTTGGGTCACGTAGTATCAGCTGAAGGGATTAGAGTGGATCCTCGGAAGATTGAGGCAGTGTTGGATTGGAAGGCGCCTAAGTCAGTGGCTGAGATTCGTAGTTTTCTAGGTCTGGCGGGGTATTACCGAAGATTTGTAGAGGGATTTTCTTTGATCGTAGCACCAATGACCAAGTTATTGAGGAAAGGAGTTCCATTTGTGTGGACCGAAAAGCAGCAAGAAAGTTTCGACAAGTTGAAGAAGATTCTGACTGAAGCTCCGGTTTTGATTCAACCTGAGGCAGGCAAGGAATTCACGGTTTACTGTGATGCATCACATACTGGTTTGGGATGTGTGCTGATGCAGGAAGGGAAGGTAGTGGCTTATGCATCTCGACATTTGAGACAACATGAGGTTAACTATCCGACGCATGAATTGAAATTAGCCGCAGTGGTTTTCGCTTTGAAGATATGGAGACACTATTTGTAAGGAGAGAAATCGATAGTCTACACGGATCACAAGAGTCTTAAGTATCTTTTGACGCAGAAGGATTTGAACTTGAGGCAGCACAGATGGATTGAGTTGTTGAAGGATTACGACTGTTCGATTGAGTATCGTCCGGGCAAGGCTAACGTGGTGGCAGACGCGTTGAGCCGTAAGGTTGTATCAGATTTAAGAGCGATGTTTGCCCATCTAAGCCTGTATGACGCTGGGAGTCTGTTGGCAGAACTGCAAGTCAAGCCGACTTGGTTAGAACAGATCAAGGAGAAACAGTTAGAGGATGAAGGTTTGAACGATCGGAGATTGCAGGTTCAGAATGATGGTTTAGAGGATTATAGTTTGTCCAGTGATGGAGTATTGTGTTTTCAAGGGAGAGCTTGTATGCCAAAGGATGTCGAGTTGAGGCAGAGAATTCTTCGGGACGCACATAGCAGCCCATAAGCTATGCATCCTGGAGGTAGCAAGATGTATTGGGATTTAAGAGAGCAGTTTTGGTGGCCAGGTCTGAAACGGGAGATAACTGAGTTTGTGGGTAAGTGTCTGACTTGTCAGCAGGTCAAGGCTGAACATCAGTTGCCGTCTGGGTTACTTCAGTCGGTGAAGATTCCACAGTGGAAGTGGGAAAGGATCACTATGGATTTTGTCAGTGGATTACCCCTTACGCCTAGTAAGAAAGATTCAGTTTGGGTGATTGTGGATCGTCTGACTAAGTCAGCTCATTTCATTCCGGTAAGGGTAGATTACTCGCTTCAGAAGTTAGCTAAGTTGTATGTGGCAGAGATAATGAGGTTGCACGGTGTACCAGTGTCGATCATCTCGGACAGAGATCCCAGATTTACGTCGAGGTTTTGGAGAGCGTTACATCAGGCTTTGGGTACGCGGTTGGATTTTAGTACGGCATTTCATCCACAGTCTGACGGGCAGTCGGAAAGGGTTATACAGATTTTAGAGGATATGTTGAGAGGTTGTGTTTTGGATTTCAGAGGTAGCTGGGAAGAGTTTTTACCATTAGCTGAGTTCGCATACAACAATAGTTATCAAGCAAGCATTAAGATGGCACTATATGAGGCGTTGTATGGTAGGAGGTGTCGCACACCTACATGCTGGACAGAGTTGGGTGAGCGTCAGATGTTAGGACCAGAGTTGGTTGCAGAGACTGAGGATAAGGTTAAGTTGATTCAGGCTCGTCTGAAGGAAGCTTCGGATAGGCAGAAGTCATATGCCGATCTCAAGCGGAGGGATATAGAGTTTGCCGTGGGTGACAAGGTCTTTCTGAAGGTCTCGCCATGGAAGAAAGTGTTAAGATTTGGGAGAAAAGGCAAGTTAAGTCCAAGGTTTATTGGGCCGTATAAGGTGTTGAGACGAGTGGGACCAATAGCTTATCAGCTCGAGTTGCCAGTAGAACTGAGTCTGTAACACCCCAAACCCGGCCCATACGCCACGGCCGAATTTAGAATGCCACTGTGGAAAACGTTTGAAAAGATTTTAACTTAAAAGTAAAAACATAAAAATTTGTTGTCTTTACTAAAACATTGTATAATTAAAATTCCAAATAAATTTAAGTTATTACAAATTCTTCGATTTAAAAACTCTAACATATATTTTAAAATATAAGTTGCTAAAAATAAAACATTTTCAAATAATAATATAATCGACAATCCAACTTAAAACATAATAAAAATCCTTAAATACTTAAAGTGGCCCTTATTACAATAAATAACCTTTCATAAATAAAATGTGTAAAACAAATAAAATATCTTTTGCATGGGCCACCTCGTATTCACTCCAACCCGGTCCAAGCTTTATGCATCACCTGCGATGTTGGTAAAAATTTGGATGAGTCAACAGACTCAGTGTGTAGTTATTTCACATGTCTCCACATATGGCCTTAGCCCACATCCACAAATCAATTACAAATCAAATGGTAAGACAATTTATCCACATAATTTCACATATTGGGCTTGGCCCATATCCACATTGATCCACATAATCAGTCATGCAAAAATGCATCCCAACCCAACCTAGTGTCCATCCATTACACCTACCTTTGCAGACCCGCTGCCCAAGGCCATGGCTAATCCACCGATCAACTGAGTGATCCCACATATCTTACCTTGGCAGACCTGCGGCCCAAGGCCGTGGCAAAGCCACCGATCACCTAAGTGACCTCACATGTCAATATCCATAAGCTGACTCGAGGTCATCATCAATCTACGGTGATGCACACAACTATCATCCGCCGAGATGTGGCACCTAGCCAACACCTCCCTTGATGAAGCACATAGCTAACATCAAGCGCCAATGTAGCACAAGGCTAACATCAGACCACATACATAAATGTACACCCCGTCCTTCGATATTCATATCCCAAATTCCCATGCACATATATATATCATGACAATAATATCATTTAAAACAAATATACATCACATGCCATCCCAATTTCATACATATACCATATATAAATTAACGTCATAAAATACTGACCTGATTAATCGATTACCCACCATGGGTATCCATCATCTTAGCCATTCTTGTCGGCTACTAATCACATCATACACATATACATAATAGCACATAATAACAATCAAGAGACAGTGCGATAACTACACACCTGTTTTGGCACAATCGATCAAATCCCGAAACCCACGTCTAAACGATTTGCGCCCTTGCGATTGTTGAACTCCTTCCTAGAGTAGTCGAAATCCCGAAAGACTTCCTATCCCTTAACGTTAGCCGACCGAAATCCTGATAACTCCTTTCATGAATCCGGCCATCACAAGAAAAGGGAGTTAGTCTCCTTAACTTAATAAAATAATGAGAAATAAATAGAACGACAACCCCTTACCACAATATTAGAAACCGATTGAAAGCTTGATGGAAAAAGAATGTCGACGCCTTCCTCTCTATAGGCTCTAGATAGATTCGGCCACAGAACAGAAGAATGTATTCGGCTACTAGAAGAAGATAACAAGGGATTATAGGTTCGGCTTAGAGGACACTAGGGAGATTCGGCTATCACAAAAAAAAGAGTATTTCGGCTTTTGCAAATGATTAGAAAAAGAAGAGAAAAGGAGAAGAATAGGTACTTAACACTTTCGGCTTTTGAATGAAACTCTGAGAAGAACAGGTGAATGCTATAATAATTCGGCTATGGTTTCCAAATGGTCATGAAACATTCGGCCTCAAGAGAGCAAATGGAGAGAAGAAGAAAACACTAGTGACCTTAATGGTCTTTGAAGTTTCGAACACAAATCAAAGGGAAGGGAAACCGAAACTAAATGGCTTATGCACAAAAACGGCACTTAGAGAGAAAAGAAAACTAATTTTCGGCACACCCTCCTTATCAAGCTTCAAAGCCGAAAATGCTACCCCCAAGAGCCCTATATTCGGCCATTACTCCCTCCCCTATCATGTCCCATTTTTCTCTCCTCATTTAACTCTTATCCTATCATTTCCCTTAATTCTTCCTATCATATCCCTTAATTATCACCTCATTTATCTCTTATCATCCATTTAAAATAAATGAAAATAAAACTACATTTATCAACTAATCTTAGCCAAAAATTTAAAAGAAATACAAGCCTTATCTCATCCTTTTAGAAGCCTAAATGCCGTCCAACTCCTTCCCCCTAGTCCATGAAACCGTCCATGTTCATGGACAAAATGCCATTAAAAGGTTTCCAAACCTCATCCCTTAATCCATGCCTTTTTTCCCCTTGTCATACCATATTTTCTTGATTCCATACCTTAGTTAATCACTTGCCTTTTTCCTTTAGTCTACTATCCATAAATAACAAAGTCCATCCTTACCTTAATTAGAGTTTGACCAACACATGCCATACAATGAAAAAATAAAAGTCACCTTATTGCCATCCATGGGATTCGAACCTAAGACCATTAATACACTCCACACTCCACTTGCCACTTTACCAATTGACTCATTGTGTTTAAATCCTCCAACAAATTTTCTTAAGGCCTATCTTGACTAGTTCCCTTTTAAGAATAAAAATCTAATATTTTTCTAAGGCATTCCCTTACATTCTAAAATTCTAAAAACCCTTAAAACTCATCCAAACACACACTAAGCCCACTTACACTTGAATTATGCACTACACGCATAACCCCTAATTCTAGGGTATTACAGTCCTACCCTCCTTAAAAATAATTTCGTTCTTGAAATTACTTACTAACGAACAATCGTACATCCTAACTCACCACACTACGCTACTGCTGCGCACTCTGATCTTAATAAAACTAACATACTTTCTACTAAATCTTGGAATCCCTGACCAGACCCAACTGGTTCCGTCACAGCCATTCTGCCTCTACCACGTCCTCGCACATTACGACTACGTCCCCTAGAGCTCATGTCTACGATCATGCTTTAGTCTGATCTAAGAAATTTTATGCATTAGTCTTTGTTCCACTGTTTATCCGCGAACAATTTTATGAAAAGAGCTTAATAGTATTTCTTTCGATGAATCAAAGTTTCAAGCCTTCTACCTTAATTCACAGAAACACATCCATTCAGTAGTGTCTACCATACACATTCACTCTTCAAACATTTTCGTCTATTCCTATCCCAGGGGTATTTTCGTCATTTGTCCTACAGGGGTATTTTGGTAATAAATCAGGGTTAATTCAGAAATAATCTTTAAAAATAAAAAGCATTCTAAAATTTTCACAACTCGAGGGTCTTTTGAAAGTTTTTCTAAAGGTATTGCAGAAATTTCTGAAATCGGGGTTATTTTGGAAATTTTGGTAAACCAGGGGTAATGTGGTAAATTTTCCAAGTCAGGGTATCTTATTGTTTCGAAAAAATAAAAATTCTGATATTTTTTCAAAGTAGGAATATTTCAGTAAAAATCGAGGGTAGTATGGTAATTTTTATAAACCAAGGGCATTTTGGTAATTTTCACAACCAGGGGTATTTAGGTAATTTTGTAAATCAGAAATATTTTGGAAAATTTTCAAACTAAGTTTTGCTTCAATTTAAAGGGTAATTTGGTGATTTAAAACTAAGGTTTTTATAAAACAGTATGGCTAGTCCCTTTCGAGTTTTAATTATCGAGTTTAGCCCGTGAATAAGTCCTCTTGGTTAGGGTGAACAGTTACTACGCACCAGGTAGGATTCGAATTAAGAGGAGGTGAGTCGCTAGGACTGCTTAAATACCAAGCTCTTACCGAATCCACTCCTAGACATGCGCACAATGGTTGCCACACCTTAACTCGGTGACTTACTTCACAGGTTTGTTCGGTTGTTCTTAAGTCTTATGCATGTGTTTGAGTGCACTAGCCCTAGGGTTCAATATCCCTAATCTTCTAATCTACGAGCCCAATTATGCCAATAACATTCACATATACAAATCACTTCAATAGTCAAAGGTACTTACCTGGTGGACTTCGGGTCGGAGATACAGGTGCCATGCCAGAATAACCTGAAAAATTTCATAAAAGTCCATATTTTTGAAAAGCCCATCTTTGAAAAATATTTTTGGGCCCAAAACCCTCAAAGCCGAGTTTTGAACCGGGCTCTGATACCAAATTGTAACACCCAAACCCGGCCCATACGCCACGGCCGAATTTAGAATGCCATTGCGGAAAACATTTGAAAAGATTTTAACTTAAAAGTAAAAACATAAAAAATTGTTGTCTTTACTAAAACATTGTATAATTAAAATTCCAAATAAATTTAAGTTATTACAAATTCTTCGATTTAAAAACTCTAACATATATTTTAAAATATAAGTTGCTAAAAATAAAACATTTTCAAATAATAATATAATCGACAATCCAACTTAAAACAAAATAAAAATCTTTAAATACTTAAAGTGGCCCTTATTACAATAAATAACCTTTCATAAATAAAATGTGTAAAACAAATAAAATATCTTTTGCATGGGCCACCTCGTATCCACTCCAACCCGGTCCAAGCTTTATGCATCACCTGCGATGTTGGTAAAAATTTGGGTGAGTCAACAGACTCAGTGTGTAGTTATTTCACATGTCTCCACATATGGGCTTGGCCCACATCCACAAATCAATTACAAATCAGATGGTAAGACAATTCATCCACATAATTTCACATATTGGGCTTGGCCCCTATCCACATTGATCCACATAATTAGTCATGCAAAAATGCATCCCAACCCAACCTAGTGTCCATCCATTACACCTACCTTGGCAGACCCGCTGCCCAAGGCCGTGGCTAATCCACCGATCAACTGAGTGATCCCACATTCCCATGCACATATATATATCATGACTATAACATCATTTAAGACAAATATACATCACATGCCATCCCAATTTCATACATATACCATATATAAATTAACGTCATAAAATACTGACCTGATTAATCGATTATCTATCATGGGTATCCACCATCTTAGCCATTCTTGTCGGCTACTAATCACATCATACACATATACATAATAGCACATAATAACAATCAAGAGACAGTGCGATAACTACACACCTGTTTTGGCACAATCGATCAAATCCCGAAACCCACGTCTAAACGATTTGCACCCTTGCGATTGTTGAACTCCTTCCTAGAGTAGTCGAAATCCCGAAAGACTTCTTATCCCTTAACGTTAGCCTACCGAAATCCCGATAACTCCTTTCATGAATCCGGCCATCACAAGAAAAGGGAGTTAGTCTCCTTAACTTAATAAAATAATGAGAAATAAATAGAACGACAACCTCTTACCACAATATTAGAAACCGATTGAAAGCTTGATGGAAAAAGAATGTCGACGCCTTCCTCTCTATAGGCTCTATATAGATTCAGCCACAGAACAGAAGAATGTATTCGGCTACTAGAAGAAGATAACAAGGGATTATAGGTTCGGCTTAGAGGACACTAGGGAGATTCGGCTATCACAAAAAAAAAGAGTATTTCTGCTTTTGCAAATGATTAGAAAAAGAAGAGAAAAGGAGAAGAATAGGTACTTAACACTTTCGGCTTTTGAATGAAACTCTGAGAAGAACAGGTGAATGCTATAATAATTCGGCTATGGTTTCCAAATGGTCATGAAACATTCGGCCTCAAGAGAGCAAATGGAGAGAAGAAGAAAACACTAGTGACCTTAATGGTCTTTGAAGTTTCGAACACAAATCAAAGAGAAGGGAAACCGAAACTAAATGGCTTATGCACAAAAATGGCACTTAGAGAGAAAAGAAAACTCTAATTTTCGGCACACCCTCCTTATCAAGCTTCAAAGCCGAAAATGCTACCCCCAAGAGCCCTATATTCGGCCATTACTCCCTCCCCTATCATGTCCCATTTTTCTCTCCTCATTTAACTCTTATCCTATCATTTGCCTTAATTCTTCCTATCATATCCCTTAATTATCACCTCATTTATCTCTTATCATCCATTCAAAATAAATGAAAATAAAACTACATTTATCAACTTATCTTAGCAAAAAATTTGAAAGAAATACAAGCCTTATCTCATCCTTTTAGAAGCCTAAATGCCGTCCAACTCCTTCCCCCCTAGTCCATGAAACCGTCCATGTTCATGGACAAAATGCCATTAAAAGGTTTCCAAACCTCATCCCTTAATCCATGCCTTTTTTCCCCTTATCATACCATATTTTCTTGATTCCATACCTTAGTTAATCACTTGCCTTTTTCCTTTAGTCTACTATCCATAAATAACAAAGTCCATCCTTACCTTAATTAGAGTTTGACCAACACATGCCATACAATGCAAAAATAAAAGTCACCTTATTGCCATCCATGGGATTCGAACCTAAGACCATTAATACACTCCACACTCCACTTGCCACTTTACCAATTGACTCCTTGTGTTTAAATCCTCCAACAAATTTTCTTAAGGCCTATCTTGACTAGCTCCCTTTTAAGAATAAAAATCTAATATTTTTCTAAGGCATTCCCTTACATTCTAAAATTCTAAAAAACCCTTAAAACTCATCCAAACACACACTAAGCCCACTTACACTTGAATTATGCACTACACGCATAACCCCTAATTCTAGGATATTACAGAGTCAGATACATGATGTATTCCATGTCTCCATGCTTAGACGCTATCGTTCTGATCCATCGCATGTCGTGGCAGTAGAGGAAATAGAGGTGAGTCCAGATTTAACGATAGAAGAAGAACCAGTGCAGATTCTAGATCGAGATGTGAAAGTGTTGCGCAGGAAGTCAGTTCCATTAGTAAAGGTATTATGGCAGAATCATGCGTAGAAGAAGCTACGTGGGAACCAGAGGATGTGATGAGACAGCAGTTCCCTCAACTCTTTTGATCAGGTAATTTCGAGGACAAAATTATTTTAAGGGGGTAGAATTGTAACATCCTAAAAATTTGAGTATCATCTTGTTACTTGTGTTAGCTCGGGTAGGATTTTTTGTGTGCTTAGCATAGTCTTGTGAAGGTTTGGATTTATTTACGAAGTTAGAATAGTTTTTAGTTTGAAGAATTTAGTGAAATGGATTAGGTGAACCTGACACTTAAGTTAATTTAAGTGTTAAATTCTAGCACATGAGG
The DNA here is from genome assembly GCA_005393395.2 of Gossypium australe. Classification (NCBI taxonomy): domain Eukaryota; kingdom Viridiplantae; phylum Streptophyta; class Magnoliopsida; order Malvales; family Malvaceae; genus Gossypium; species Gossypium australe. The sequence goes on from CM016626.1 coordinate 50,406,051, forward strand.
AGTTAGTGGCTTGATGGTTATAGCGCATGAAGGGTTGCTTGAGGGAAGTGGTTCGAGTAGCATGGATTGCATTTGGAAGACTTTATTTTTATGCACCTTTACATTAAGTGTCGGTCAAGCTATACATATGGTAAGTTGGACTTTAAATTTTATGGCAAGTTGAATAATAGATTAGGAAAGCTTGTATTTTGGGATAAGAATCTTATGGATTAAGGAAGGATAGGGGAACAAAAGGCTTGAATGTTGGAGAGTTGTTTTGGAAACTCTTCTATGGCCATTAGTCCACGAATATGGACGGCATTGGTGGCTAGGGGGGTTGGCCGAGTGTTGATAGGAATTTAGGGGGGGATTAGTTGGTCAATTCTTAGCATTTTGTGCATCTTTTGCATTTTTCTTTTCCTCTCCAAAATCTTCCTCCTTAACCGAATGTGTCTTGGACATTAGGTGAAATTTTTTTTTTTGTTTTGGCTTTCATCCTTGAACCAAATCCTAATTTCTTTCTCTTATTTCTCTTTTGAAACCGAAACCACACTTAGCACTTTGTGCTCTTCTCTTTTTCGGCAAACAAGGTGTTTGGCCGAATCTCTTTCTCCCATCTCGCTCTTTTCTTTCTTTTCATAATTGTTCAAGGACCATATCATCTTCTGTTTTCTTTCTATTTGCCGAGTTCTCTGTAATATCCTGAAAATGGGCATATGCATTTATGCTTAATTATATGAAATAGCATGCTTGAGTGTGTTGTGAATGTGTATTTATGAATGTTTGTGAACTTTAGAATAATAGGAAATGCCTTAGAAAATTTTTAGATTTTAAGTCTAAAATGAGAAACTAGATAAGGAGGCTTTAAAAGAAATTATGGGGAGTTGATGACACAAAAGAATCAGCAGCAAGGTGGCTTGGGGCGTTTGCGTCAAAGGGGCTTCAGGAGGACTCAGGTTCGAATCACTTGGGCAGCAAGGAGTGTGTTTTATTTTTTTGGCATGTGACGTCAAGGTGGATGTATGGGGGTTAATTATTTTATTTTGAATAAGTGGGGATTTATTTTATTATTTTAAGTGGGTAGATAATTAGGTATTTTGTTTTATTTGTTTTAAATATGGAGATAGTGGATGAATGGGTTTTACTTTTATTTTATTTTGAATAAGTGGGATTATTTTATTATTTTAAGTGGGTAGATAATTAGGTATTTTGTTTTATTTGTTTTAAATATGGAGATAGTGGATGAATGGGGTTTTGTTTTATTTTATTTTGAATAAGTGGGGATTTATTTTACTATTTTAAGTGGGTAGATAATTAGGTATTTTGTTTTATTTGTTTTAAATATGGAGATAGTGGATGAATGGGTTTTGTTTTTATTTTATTTTGAATAAGTGGGGATTTATTAGTATAGATAAAAGATAATGGTGGCTTTAGTTTATTTTTAAATGGGAAGATAAGGGATGATGTGATAGATTATTATTATTATTATTATTATTTTAATGTTGGGTTTATTTAAATTATTTTGAAAGAGAGGTATGGAGAATATAGGAAAGAAATAAGGGGTTATAAATAGGAAGGAGTATCATTTTGGGTATTCTTTCTTCATTCATTTTCTTTTCGCCGAAATTTGTTTCTCTCATCCCATTCCATTTGTTTCTTCTCAAATTAACCAAACCGAAACTATTCAAGGCTCCAATCTTTTCTTCCTATTACCAATCCTTCTTCCTCTAGACGTCATAGCCGAATCACCTTTCCTCCTATTGCCGAATCTCTTAGTAGTCAGAGAGGGGTGAGGTTGATCTTTTGTTGCAAGCTATTCGATCGGTTCTAATAGTGGGGTAAGGAACTCTTTGTTGTTGATCTTCTTCTCTATGCCTTCAATTAAGTCAACGCTATGGAAACTAATCCTTTTTTTTATTCTTTTGACCGAACTTTGAAAGGGGTCTTTGAGGATTCTTGTAGCTATCATTTGGAGAAGTGATCTTTTGGGATTTGAATATCCACAAGGTAGGTAACTATAAGATTCGGCCATAGGCCATTCCATTGTGTTTTAACGTTGGATTAAATCTAACATGTACTCTATAGGCATATCGACATCTCCATAGCCAAGGAGTTAATTTCGGGATTTGAGATCTAAGGTTTTAGATCGGATTTTCGGGACTTGGATTAAAAGCTTTAAGTAAATCAGGTGTGTACCCCACACTAAAATCCTAATCGATTTAAGGCTATGTTTAATATATAAGTGTTTATAAGAATGTGAAAAATATGGCTAAGGTACCATGCCATGGTACAAAGTACTAAGTATGTTTCCTACTCCTACTAGGATTATGAATATATGTTATATTTAACATGTGAAAAGTGATAAGAATGTGAATAAGGCATGATATGCATGATATGTGTGAAATGGGGCATTCGGGTTATATGAAAAAGGGGAAGTGAATGTGGTGATCTAAGACCACGATATCTGAATGTGGTGACTTCGGTCACAATTATTTAATCTGGTGGTCATGCCACGACTTTTATAAGGGCGATGAGCACGTCGACTGCAGCGACTGCCTTCGATGGTGTGTAGCGGATGGAGGGTTGACTTAGTAGTCCCCACGGTGTGTCGGTTGGTACGGGTGATGTGTAGCGGTTGGTAACTAGGCTTGGGCTTGGGAATGCATCATTAATTGTATATTTTGATATGAATGCGTATGACTTGATATGCTTGAATCTATTTGGACCTAGTGTTGTGTACACATTGAGTCCGTTGACTCACCCCGTTGTGGGAATAACATTTTTCAGGTGATGATCAGTAAAGGACCGGGTCAGCAGGAGCTTAATGGTGTCCATGCTCAGCAAGGAATTACTTTATTTGGACATTTTATTTTTATTTAAGTACCTAAAACTATTTGGGTTTGTTTTGATGTAATAAGGCCTTAGTATGAACTTTATTTCTGCATGCACGTTGAATTTTTTTTTATATTACGAACTTTCTATCAAATTAAAGACTAAATGTTTTACTTAAATAAACCCTAAATGTTTTGACACATAAATTCATATGATTTTAATTAAAAAAAATCATTTAAAGATTTTCAAAGAACTTGAACAATTTTTATTCGAGGAACATACCAGATCTGGTCGAGGCTCGTAGGCCGGGTTTGGGGTGTTTCAGCTTGGTATCAGAGCTCAAGTTTTTTTTAAACTCTCGGCCTTGGGTTAAGGCCTAAAACGTTTTCAAAATTAAGGCCCAAATGAATTTTTAGAAAGTTTTAAGTAGGTTTTCTGGCATGGCACCTAAGTCTCCGACCCGAAGTCCACTAGGTAAGTACCCCTATCCTTTGTGTGATTTATATTATGATGAGTAGAAGCGTAGAAATAGAATGGAACGTAGAATAGTATGATAGGTACTTGAACCCTAGGACTAGTTACCCCAATAATTACATAAGACTTAAATGCCTAATTAAACAAACCTGTGATTAAGTCGCTGAGCTAGGGTGTGGCAACCATTATGCGCATGTCTAGGATTGGTATTCAGTGGGAGCTTGGTATTTAAGCAGTCCGCGTGACTCACCTCCTCTCCACTCGAATCCTACCTGGTGCGCAGCTTCGGTTCACCCTAACCAAGAGGACTTATTCATAGGCTAAACCCCTAACTAAAACCCGAAAGGGACTAGCTGTATTTTTATGGAAACCTTAATTTCAAAACTACTAAATTACCCTTTTGATTTATAAAAGCTATTCCATAAAATTTTTCTGAAATATTTCTTGATTTATGAGAATCACTAAAATACCCCTATTTGCAAAATTACGAAAATGCCATTGGTTTCAAAATCTACCATATCACCCCAGATTTCAATAAAATTTCCTTATTTTGTAAATGTATTTAAAAATCCTATTTTACGAAAGTCCAAAATGCCCTGATTTGGAAAATTACGAAATTACCCCTAGTTTACCAAAATTACCAAAATGACCCTACTTTCCGAAAATTTGGCCATACCTGTGATTTGGAAAATTTTTCTCACAAAATACCCATGAGTTTGGAAAATTTCGAAGTGACTTTTGTAAATTTTCAAATTGACCCCGATCATTTACCAAAATACCCCTGTAGGACAAATAACGAAAATACCCTTGGGATAGGAACGGACAGAAATGTCCGAAGAGTGAATGTGTATGGGAGATATTATGGAATGGATATGCTTTTCTGTGAATTAGGATAGAAAACTTGAAACTTTGAATGATCGAAAGAATCTCTATTAAGCTATTTCCATAAAATTCTTCGCGAATAATCAGTGAAACAAGGACTAATTCATAAAATTTCTTAATCTGATTAAAGCGCAACGTTAGATATGAGTTCTAGAGGACGTGGTCGTCGTGGACGAAGTAGAGGTAGAATGACAGAATCAGAACCCGTTAGATCGGGTCAAGGGTCTGAGAATGAGGTACCACCGCTACCGCCACCTCCAGCTGTTGGTGTTGAGCGGCAAGATCAGACAGGGGATGATGCTGTATCGCAGGTTGTGCTGCGAGTTCTTGAAATGGTGGCTGGCGCGGGTGGAAACGTGGGAGCTCGGAAATTTGTACCTGAGCGGCTCCGAGCTAATGGAGCTGAAGTGTTTCGTGGAGTGTCTGGTGTGGCACCCAGTACAGCTGAGTACTGGTTGGAGGCGACCGAGCGTATTATGGATGAGTTGGATTTGACCCTTGAGAAAAAACTGAAAGGAATGGTGGCACTACTACGCGATGAAGCGTACCAATGGTGGCTCACAGTTCGGGATGGTGCCACAGCTGAGGATCTTACTTGGGAATATGTTAAAGCAGCATATCAGAAGAAGTATGTTGGCACACGGTATATTGATGAGCAGAGGAAGGATTTTCTAGGGCTGGTTCAAGGGAACAAGTCCGTAACGGAGTATGAAGCTGAATTTCTGAGACTGAGCCGGTATGCTCGTGGAGTAGTGGCTAATGAGCATGAGCGGTGTGTCCAGTTTGAGGATGGACTAAGAGATGACCTGAGGTTGTTGGTCGCTCCACATCAAGAGTGGGAGTTTTCTGCGTTAGTAGAGAAGGCTAAGATAGCTGAAGGGATTAAGGACTCTGTAGGGCAGCACTCTGATCGGAATAAGTAGAAGAGAGTATTTGGGTCGTCAGGATCATCTGGGGATGCTCAGAAAAGGCCTAGAGTTGATGGACCACGAGGTCAGCAAGCTGGTACTGGAGGGCAATATCGTACTTGTGATCAGTGTGGGAAGAAACATTTAGAAGAGTGTTGGAGGAAGACAGGAGGATGTTTTAGGTGTGGGTCTAAGGACCATATGATTAAAGACTGTCCTATGAGGCCGGATGGGAATCGACCAGTGGCTCAGAATGTTAATCAGGCTGGTAGAGATGGACAGCAACCTCAGCGAGGTCGTGGTCCGAATGGTCGAGGTAATGGCGCTGGTAGAGGACGTGGAACCCCTGGTAGAGGTGCTAATAATAATACTGAGGCAAGATAGCCAGGCTTGGTATATGCAGTTCACCGTAGGGAAGATGGAGACACGCCGGATGTCATAACCGGTACGTTCTTTATTTTTGGCAAGCCTTATTTTGCTCTGATTGATGTGGGCTCGACCCATACATATGTTGCATGTAGAGTAGTTGAAACTCTAGACATAGCCTCTGAACTATCTGATAGGGAGATGACTGTAGTAAGCCCACTAGGTCAAACAGTAGTGGTGAATAAAATCTTTCGGAGTGTACCTCTAGAAATTCAAGGGGTGGTATTTTCTGCCGACTTAATGGAACTACCTTTCGGAGAGTTCGATCTCATACTTGGAATGGATTGGTTGGTAGAACATTGAGCTATTTTGGATTGTGCAGCTAATCGAATGGAGTGAAGAACTCCGGAGGATGAGGGAGTAGTTATGATAGGAGAAAGAAGAAACTACTTGTCTAACACAGTTTCTACTTTAAAGGCTGATAAGATGGTTCGGAAAGGATGCAAGGCGTTCTTGGCCTTTGTTAGAGCCTTGGATGAGAAAGAAGGAGGAGTTAGTGGAGTACGAACAGTAAGGGACTTTGTGGATGTCTTTCCGGAGGAATTACCTGGACTACCCCCAGATAGGGAGGTAGAATTTGGAATTGACTTGCTTCCTGGAACAGCTCCTGTGTCAATTACCCCGTACAGAATGGCACCAAAGGAGTTGGTTGAGCTCAAGGCTCAAATCCAAGAGTTACTTGATCGTGGGTTTATACGACCCAGTGTGTCTCCATGGGGAGCACCGGTTCTGTTTGTGAAGAAGAAGGACAGAACTATGCGTATGTGCATAGATTATCGTCAGTTGAATAAGTTGACCATCAAGAACAAGTATCCTTTGCCAAGGATAGATGACTTGTTCGATCAGCTTAAGGGGCCGCAGTATTCTCAAATATCGACTTAAGGTCAGGATATCATCAGCTGAAGGTAAAGGAATCAGATATCCATAAGACAGCCTTCAGGACAAGGTACGGCCACTATGAGTTTGTAGTAATGCCGTTTGGATTGACGAACGCTCCAGCCGCGTTCATGGACATGATGAATCGGGTTTTTCAACCCTACTTGGATAGTTTCGTCGTTGTGTTTATCGACGACATCCTAGTGTACTCTAAGTCTGAAGAGGAACATGATGAGCATCTTCGGATGGTGTTACAAGTGCTAAGGGAGAAGAAGCTCTATGCCAAATTCAGCAAGTGTGAATTTTGGCTGAAGGAAGTTGCTTTCTTAGGGCATGTGGTATCCGCAGAAGGAATAAGAGTGGACCCTCGAAAGATTGAGGCAGTGTTGGATTGGAAACCACCTAAGTCGGTGATGGAGATTCGTAGTTTCTTGGGATTGGCAGGTTACTACAGAAGGTTTGTGGAAGGATTCTCATCGATTGCCGCACCTTTGACGAAGTTGTTGAGAAAGGAAGTACCTTTTGTATGGACGGATAAGCAGCAGGAGAGCTTTGAAAAACTTAAGAGGGTTCTGACTGAAGCTCCGGTTTTGATTCAGCCGGAGGCAGGGAAGGACTTTACGGTGTATTGTGATGCTTCTCATACGGGACTGGGATGTGTTCTGATGCAAGACGGGAAAGTAGTCGCTTATGCGTCTCGGCAATTAAGGCCACATGAGGTTAACTACCCAACTCATGATTTGGAATTGGCGGCAGTGGTGTTTGCTCTTAAGGTGTGGAGGCACTATCTTTATGGAGAAAAGTCAGTAATCTATACAGACCACAAGAGTCTTAAGTATTTGTTGACTCAGAAGGAGTTGAACCTGAGACAGCGAAGGTGGGTTGAACTACTGAAGGACTACGATTGTTCGATAGAGTATCATCCGGGCAAAGCGAATGTAGTGGCAGATGCCCTAAGTCGGAAGGTTGTGTCGGATCTGAGGGCGATGTTCGCACATCTGAGCTTGTATGATGATGGAAGTCTGCTAGCAGAGCTGCAAGTTAAGCCGACATGGTTGAATGAAGTGAAAGAGGGGCAGTTGGTTGATGAAGAATTAAATGCTAAGCTACAGCAAGTACGGAATGAGGAGATAAAGGATTATAGAATCAATGACGAGGGAGTATTGTGCTTCAAGGGTAAGGTCTGTATGCCTAAGGATTAGGAGTTAAGGCGGAGGATTCTTCAGGAGTCGCATAGTAGCCCTTATGCTATGCATCCTGGAGGCACTAAGTTGTACAGAGATTTAAGAGAACAGTTTTGGTGGCCTGGACTTAAGAGAGAAGTTACTGAATTTGTTAGCAAATGCTTGACGTGTCAGCAAGTTAAGGCTGAACACCAAGTTCCGTCAGGATTACTTCAACCGATAATGATTCCGCAGTGGAAGTGGGAGAGAATTACCATGGACTTTGTTAGTGGGCTTCCCCTTACGCCTACTAAAAAGGACTCGGTATGGGTAATAGTGGATCTTTTGACAAAGTCCTCGCACTTCATTCCAGTGCGGGTTGACTACTCCTTGCAGAAGTTGGAAAAGTTGTATGTGGCGGAAATTGTAAGGTTGCATGGTGTGCCGGTGTCAATCATATCAGATAGGGACCCAAGGTTTACTTCTCGGTTTTGGAAAGCTCTACATCAAGCTTTAGGCACCAAATTGGATTTCACTACGGCATTTCATCCACAGTCCGACGGGTAATCTGAACGAGTAATTCAAGTGTTGGGAAGAGTAAGTTGGGAAGAGTATTTGCCTTTAGCTGAGTTTGCCTATAACAACAGCTATCAAACCAGCATTCGGATGGCACCGTATGAAGCACTGTATGGACGAAAGTGTCGAACACCTACGTGTTGGACGGAATTGGGGGAACGTCGAGTTTTGGGTCCAGAATTAGTGGCAGAATCTGAAGAGAAGGTTGAAATAATTCGAGCACGATTGAAGGAAGCATCTGATAGGCAGAAGTCATACGCAGATCTCAAGAGGAAGGAAATAGAATTTGATGTGGAAGATCAAGTGTTTCTCAAAGTTTCGCCTTGGAAGAAGGTAATGAGATTTGGTCGCAAAGGGAAGTTAAGCCCAAGGTTTATAGGACCTTATCGGGTATTGAAGCGAGTTGGACCCGTGGCTTACCAGTTGGAGTTGCCACCAGAATTGAAGCAGATACACGACGTATTTCATGTGTCCATGCTACGTCGTTATCGATCGGATCCATCTCATGTAGTACCGGTTGAAGAGGTAGAGCTAAGGCCAGATTTGTCCTACGAGGAGGAGCCGATTCAGATTTTAGAATGAGATGTGAAAGTGTTACGACGGAAATCAGTGCCTTTAGTCAAGGTGTTATGGAGAAATCATGGATCGGAAGAAGCTTCATGGGAACCGGAAGAAGCAATGCGACAGCAATACCCGCACCTATTTCAATCAAGTAATTTCGAGGACGAAATTATTTTAAGGGGGTAGAACTGTAATATCCTGAAAATGGGCATATGCATTTATGCTTAATTATATGAAATAGCATGCTTGAGTGTGTTGTGAATGTGTATTTATGAATGTTTGTGAACTTTAGAATAAAAGGAAATGCCTTAGAAAATTTTAGATTTTAAGTCTAAAATGAGAAACTAGATAAGGAGGCTTTAAAAGAAATTATGAGGAGTTGATGACACAAAAAAATCAGCAACAAGGTGGCTTGGGGCGTTTGCGTCAAAGGGGCTTCAGGAGGACTCAGGTTCGAATCACTTGGGTAGCAAGGAGTGTGTTTTATTTTTTTGGCATGTGACGTCAAGGTGGATGTATGGGGGTTAATTATTTTATTTTGAATAAGTGGGGATTTATTTTATTATTTTAAGTGGGTAGATAATTAGGTATTTTGTTTTATTTGTTTTAAATATGGAGATAGTGGATGAATGGGGTTTTGTTTTTATTTTATTTTGAATAAGTGGGGATTTATTTTATTATTTTAAGTGGGTAGGTAATTAGGTATTTTGTTTTATTTGTTTTAAATATGGAGATAGTGGATGAATGGGGTTTTGTTTTTATTTTATTTTGAATAAGTGGGGATTTATTTTATTATTTTAAGTGGGTAGATAATTAGGTATTTTGTTTTATTTGTTTTAAATATGGAGATAGTGGATGAATGAGGTTTTGTTTTATTTTATTTTGAATAAGTGGGGATTTATTTTATTATTTTAAGTGGGTAGATAATTAGGTATTTGTTTTATTTGTTTTAAATATGGAGATAGTGGATGAATGGGGTTTTGTTTTATTTTATTTTGAATAAGTGGGGATTTATTTAGTATAGATAAAAGATAATGGTGGCTTTATTTATTTTTAAATGGGAAGATAAGGGATGATGTGATAGATTATTATTATTATTATTTTTAATGTTGGGTTTATTTAAATTATTTTGAAAGAGAGGTATGGAGAGAATATAGGAAAGAAATAAGGGGTTATAAATAGGAAGGAGTATCATTTTGGGTATTCTTTTCTTCATTCATTTTCTTTTCGCCGAAATTTGTTTCTCTCATCCCATTCCATTTGTTTCTTCTCAAATTAACCAAACCGAAACTATTCAAGGCTCCAATCTTTTCTTCCTATTACCAATCCTTCTTCCTCTAGACGTCATAGCCGTATCACCTTTCCTCCTATTGCCGAATCTCTTAGTAGTCAGAGAGGGGTGAGGTTGATCTTTTGTTGCAAGCTATTCGATCGGTTCTAATAGTGGGGTAAGGAACTCTTTGTTGTTGATCTTCTTCTCTATGCCTTCAATTAAGTCGACGCTATGGAAACTAATCCTTTTTTTTATTCTTTTGACCGAACTTTGAAAGGGGTCTTTGAGGATTCTTGTAGCTATCATTTGGAGAAGTGATCTTTTGGGATTTGAATATCCACAAGGTAGGTAACTATAAGATTCGGCCATAGGCCATTCCATTGTGTTTTAACGTTGGATTAAATCTAACATGTACTCTATAGGCATATCGACATCTCCATAGCCAAGGAGTTAATTTCGGGATTTGAGATCTAAGGTTTTAGATCGGATTTTTGGGACTTGGATTAAAAGCTTTAAGTAAATCAGGTGTGTACCCCACACTAAAATCCTAATCGATTTAAGGCTATGTTTTAATATATAAGTGTTTATAAGAATGTGAAAAATATGGCTAAGGTACCATGCCATGGTACAAAGTACTAAAGTATGTTTCCTACTCCTACTAGGATTATGAATATATGTTATATTTAACATGTGAAAAGTGATAAGAATGTGAATTAAGGCATGATATGCATGATATGTGTGAAATGGGGCATTCGGGTTATATGAAAAAGGGGAAGTGAATGTGGTGATCTAAGACCACGATATCTGAATGTGGTGACTTCGGTCACAATTATTTAATCTGGTGGTCATGCCACGACTTTTATAAGGGCGATGAGCACGTCGACTGCAGCGACTGCCTTCGATGGTGTGTAGCGGATGGAGGGTTGACTTAGTAGTCCCCACGGTGTGTCGGTTGGTACGGGTGATGTGTAGCGGTTGGTAACTAGGCTTGGGCTTGGGAATGCATCATTAATTGTATATTTTGATATGAATGCGTATGACTTGATATGCTTGAATCTATTTGGACCTAGTGTTTGTGTACACATTGAGTCCGTTGACTCACCCCGTTGTGGGAATAACATTTTTCAGGTGATGATCAGTAAAGGACCGGGTCGGCAGGAGCTTAATGGTGTCCATGCTCAGCAAGGAATTACTTTATTTGGACATTTTATTTTTATTTAAGTACCTAAAACTATTTGGGTTTGTTTTGATGTAATAAGGCCTTAGTATGAACTTTATTTCTGCATGCACGTTGAATTTTTTTTTATATTACGAACTTTCTATCAAATTAAAGACTAAATGTTTTACTTAAATAAACCCTAAATGTTTTGACACATAAATTCATATGATTTTAATTAAAAAAAAATCATTTAAAGATTTTCAAAGAACTTGAACAGTTTTTATTCGAGGAACATACCAGATCTGGTCAAGGCTCGTGGGCCGGGTTTGGGGTGTTTCATTCTCCCTCTTCCATTGCAATTTCTTTCTTTTCTCTTTTCCTTTCTCTTTCTCCACTCTAACCGAAATTCCCTTCATCATTCAACCATATTGCCTAAATTTTCTTTTCCTTTTTGTTTTGCCTTGGCTGAATATCATCAAGGGTAGATTCTCTTTGGGTTCTTCTCTAATCGATTTTGAAGATAGGTAAGTGTCTTGGCCGAATTTCCTTATTCCTTTTCTTTTCTCTTTATCGTTTTTCATGAGGGCAAAGGCCGAATTTTTGGGCATTTGTTAGCAAGGTTCTAACTATTCATAGGAACCGATTTTCTTCTAGACTCTTCGGGACTTTGGAAGCAATCGATCTAAGCCTCAATTCTCTGATAATCGATTTTGGTAAGTCAAGTGGTAAGGATTTATGTTGGTTCATTATTCTTTAAAAGGATGTAAAGCCGAAAGCTTTTGAGACTAAGGTTTGTTGTTGGCCGAATGGTCTATGGTATTGATCTAAGTGTTGGCCGAATGTAGGGCAAGGAGATCTAGTGCTGTAGATCGGGTCTTCGGGATTTAGTACTTGCGTTAGTGATAGGTGTGTAACTTACACACTTTATAACTTGGTTTTATATTAATAACTTATTCATGATTAAAGCCGAAAACTATGAGAATCTCGATATGATACCGTAAAGGTATGAGCAAGGATTCGGGTAAGTCCGTTTCGATATGTTTTGTTATATGATACTTGTTACCATGATATGTGATATAGATTTCTATATGATTCATAATTAAGTATGATGGCATGATTTATATTCGTGATACATTGGTTTGGGTGATATGAGTGGAGGGGGAAGGATTTGATATCCGTGTCTTTGGGACACCAGAGGTTTGGCACCTCCAGTGGTTTGGTACCACAGTTTATTTCGTATCTTTGGGACACCAGAGGTTTGGCACCTTATAGCGACTCGTCCCAGTGGCTTAGCACCACAGTGGGTTGGCCCCACATTTGATATTACGGGATCGTCGCCAGTGATTTGGTATCACACGTGGGTTGGCCCCACAGATGGATTATTCGTGACTTTGGGTCACCAGTGGTTTGGCACCACATTATTGGATATCGTGACTTTGGGTCACCAGTGGTTTGGCACCACCAGTGGTTTGGTACCACACGGGGTAGAAAAGGAGTTATGGATGGCTAGGTTTGGATGCATTATATATATTGTTTGGTTATAAATTGTGTAAGTATGTTTCATCAACTGGGGGAAGGATTTATGCACTGAGTCTTGGTGACTCACCTTCTCCCTTATCTTTTCAGGTGATTCGTAGATCGCGGATGAGGAGCCGGATGATCTCGAGGTGGCCATGCAATAAAAATTCGGTTTTACATGAACTTCGGTTTGGGTACATTATTTTATTTTAATCTGGTTTTCATCTTTATATGGATTTGTAATAAGGCCTTTTTATTTATGTTTTGGGATTATTTATATGCTTTGGACTTGATTTAAACATGGCTTTATAAATTACATGGTTGATTTAATAATTGAGCCCAAGGTTTTTTTTTCTAAACTATAAAAACATAATGGTTTTCAAAACGTTACCATCAGGTAATACAAATCAATTGGCAATAATGACAACTCAACGTTTTCGACAACTTAAATGATTTCCAAATTTAAGTTTCTACACTCAAATGCAAATGGTTTTCAAAGTAATCATTCGGGTTTTCTTAAAATGACATTGATGTTTTCTAACCTATTGATCGACAACTAAATATGAAAAATTTATTTACGAGATTTCAAGGTAAACCACCGGTTTTTAAACTAATCATGCTCCTGCCTTCTAAAATTTAATCGGTAGTTAGATTTAGTTCAAAACGTTTTCTTCTGTAACATGCCAGATTCGATCGTGGCGTGTAGACCGGGTTTGGGGTGTTACAACAACCATGGCATTATACAAAATAGTTTATCCATCTAATGGCCAACACATCTTAGCCAATACAACAAAATTCACTAACTTATCTAGCCCCTATACATGCCATATACAAAACATTAAGTCTAATGTACCGGAGTGTGCTGATAGTGTGGGCAATCTTCTGATTAATCTGCGTATCACGATTCAATCCTTTTCCTTTATGAGACAAGAGAAAAGAAAAGAGTAAGCTTTGAGCTTAGTAAGTTTACACATAAACAATTTAAGCATTCTAGTATAGGCTAAAGAACAATTATCATTATACTAACATATGTAATTCACATCCACTACTATGCTTACTCTTTCTATCCCTTACCACATCTCCAACACATCATGAGTCACATACTCATAATCATTGACATGCACCCCTACACTCAATATCGCAATTACTCAAAATACAACACATCATTATTTCTCAATAATACATCCACACAGCTAAATTACTCGGTGGTTTCGCACTTAGCCCACCACAATCAAATCATGAGGTAGTATCGCACATAGCCTACCATAAAGGATAATTATAGTGATGCCGCACATAGCTCACTAAATAATATGCTTAACAAGGATATCGCACACAGCCCGTCATTGCTAAGTATCAAGGTGGTATCACACTTAGTCCACCATCAAGCATTGTCACTACACATTCACACGTCTACTTGGTAATACATTCATCCATTCACAATAACTAATTCATTCATTCCACTATAACTGAATAGGTTCTCAATTATGCTACACACTAGCTAGGATTAAAATTGTATACGCATAAATGCATCGTTTATACGCAGACTTACTTCGGTACTCAAAAGTTTGGAGACTTGCAATTTAGTCCACTACTTTGCTATTGCCTTGATTTCGATCCGGGCTTCATCTTTCTTGATCTATAATAATAAATCAACTCATTCAATACACACATTGACTAAATTGACCCTTATCTCATATTTTAGCAAAAATTACCATTTTGCTCCTAATCTTTCTCATATTCACACTTTTGCCCCAAGGCTTGTAAAGTGATTTTCATTCAACTTTCTAACATTTCATGCTTAGCCGAAACATTTACTCAACTAAAGCAATCATCAATTCTCACTAAATCACACATGTATGGCTAAACTCAAGACTTTCACAAACTAGTCCCTACATGCATTTTTCATGGAATTCACTTAGCAAAAGATGTTTCTACTACATCAAGCTTTCATAAACTTCCATAAAACATCAAAATACATGCATGTTACATGGGTACATTTTTTAACATCCATCTTAGCTCAACATATAGCTAAAAATAGCTTACTCATGCTACTAGGACTTCAAAAATAGGAAGAATATAAAAAACGGGGCTTGAATGTACTTACTAGCAAGCTTGAAAAATTGAAGAGCCTTAACAATGGCTTCTTGAAATTTTCTGTAGCTTGGAGAAGAAGATGAATGAATTTTGTCATCTTTTCGATCTTTTTAATCACTTAATTGACAAATGACCAAAATGTCCTTCATGCCAAACTTTCAAATTTCATCCACTCATGCCTATTTTTGTCCAAAAATTAGAAATTGGGAAAATTACTATTTAAAGACCACTAATTGATAATCCAAAGCTATTTCATACAAATAGCTTCTAGAATCTCACATTTCGAAACTTTTGCAGTTTAGTCCTTTTTGGACAATTCAACCACGATTTAACAAAATTGCTTCATGAAACTTTCACATTAATATGAAAACATAGCATAAACCTCAAAAATCATACATATACCTCAGATTTGTGGTCTCGCACCACTATTCCGACTAGGCCCTAAATTAAGATGTTACAACTCTCCCCCTTTAGGGATTTTCGCTCCCGAGAAATCTTACCAATAAAATGGTTAGGATGTTGCTCTCTCATAGTTTCTTTCGGTTCCCACGTAGCCTCTTCCACACCGTGTTTCTGCCATATCACTTTCACTAGGGCTATGCTCTTATTTCTCAACTGTTTCACTTCTCGAGCCAAGATCTTAATCGGTTCCTCTTTATAAGACATATCCGGTCTTATTTCAACTTCCATAGAATGAATCACATGCGAAGAATCAGAGCGACACCGTCACAACATCGACACATGTAACACATTATGAATCTTTTCCAATTCCACTGGCAAAGCCAACCGGTATGCTACTGGTCCAACTCTATCCGTAATCTCATACGACCGTATGAATCTCGGACTCAATTTCCCCTTTCGTCTGAATCTCATGATCTTCTTCCACGGGGACACTTTCAAAAATACTTTGTCACCCACCTCAAACTCAATTTCTTTTCTTTTCAAATCCGCGTACGACTTCTGTCGGTCCGAAGCAGCTTTCAGACTAACGCGGATCACTTTCAGTTTTTCCTCGATCTGTTTCACTAGATCGACCCCATGGATCTGCTTCTCACTAAGCTCGGTCCAATATAAAGGAGTCTAACACTTACGACCATACAAAGCCTCATACGGTGCCATCCGTATACTCAACTGATAACTGTTGTTGTAGGCAAACTCGACCAAAGGTAGATATCACTCCCAACTACCTTTGAATTCTAACACACAACATCGAAGCATATCTTCAAGAACTTGAATCACTCTTTTAGACTGACCATCTTCTTGTGGATGGAATGCGGTACTAAAGTTCAAATTTGTACCCAAAGCCTCTTGCAACTTCTTCCAAAACCTTGAAGTAAACCTCGGATCTCTATCCGATATTATAAACACAGGCACACCATGTAACCTCACTATCTCTGCAACATACAATTCGGCTAACTTGTCCAGAGAATAATCTACACGTACTTGGATAAAGTGAGCATACTTCGTCAATCTATCCACAACAACCCACACAGTATCTTTCTTTTTCAGAGTCATAGGCAACCCCGTCACAAAATCCATGGTAACCCTATCCCACTTCCATTCGAGAACCATCACTAGTTGAAGCAATCCCGAAGGTACTTGATGCTCAGCATTTACCTGTTGACAAATCAGACACTTTGCCACAAACTCAGAAATATCTCTTTTCATACCCGGCCACCAATAAGACTTTTTCAAGTCATTGTACGTTTTCGTACTGCCTGGGTGTACTGACAAATAACCACTATGTGCCTCATGCAAAACCTTTTGGATCAACTCTTCATCTGTTGGTACACAAATTCTATCACGATATAACAAACAACCATTCGAGCCCACTCGAAAATCAGAATCACACTCTGATTCACACTTAGTTCTCTTAGCTTGCATCTCACTATCATTTCTCTGAGCCTCACACATTTGTTGAACAAACAGTGTCTTAGCTCTCATCTCTTCCAAAATAGCACCATCATTAGACAATGCTAAACTCGTGCTCATAACTCTTAAAGCATATAAGGATTTCCTACTCAAGGCATCCGTAACCACATTTGCTTTTCCTGGGTGATAGTCTATGACTAATTCATAGTCTTTCAATAACTCAAGCCACCGCCTCTATCGTAAATTCAAATCCTTTTGATCCATCAAATACTTTAAACTCTTGTGATCCGTAAAGATTCGACACCTCTCACCATATAAATAATGTCGCCAAATTTTTAACGCGAAAACAATCGCAGCCAACTCCAAATCATGAGTCGGATAATTCTTCTCGTGTGGTTTAAGCTTCCTCGAGGCGTAAGCTACTACCTTACCCTCTTGCATCAACACGCAACCGAGACCATTAAACGAGGGGTCACTGAAAACCACGAACTCTTTCCTTGATTCTGGTTGAACCAAAATCGGTGCCTTAGTCAACAATGTTTTCAACCTTTCGAAACTCTGTTGACATGTCTCAGTCCAATCAAACTTGAAATCCTTATGCAACAATTTCATCATCGGGGTAGCAATTACAGAGAACCCCTTTACGAAGCTTCTGACTTCTGACATGTTCCTCGGCTATTTCCAATCCACAATAGCCGAAATCTTACTCGAGTCAACTCTAGTACCATCACCCGACACAATGTGCCCTAGGAATCTGACCTCTCGGAGCCAAAACTCAGGAATCTGACCTCTAGGAGCCAAAACTCACTCTTGCTAAACTTAGCATACAACTTCTTATCTCTTAAAGTTTACAAGACAATTCTCAAATGTTCTTCATGATCATTCTCATCCCGAGAATAGATCAATATGTCGTCAATGATGACAACCACAAACTTATCCATATACAGTCGGAAGACACGGTTCATCAAATCCATAAAAATCGCAGGTGCATTCGTTAAACCAAACGGCATGACCAGAAACTCATAATGGCCATACCTTGTTCGAAATGCAATTTTCAACACATCTTGCTCTTTCACTCTCAACTAATAATAACCAGACCTTAGGTCTGTCTTAAAGAACACTGTAGCTCCTTTCAGTTGATCAAATAAGTCATCTATCCTTAGTAAAGGATACTTATTCTTCATCGTTACTTTGTTGAGTTGCCTATAGTTTATGCACAATCTCATCGACCCATCTTTCTTCTTCACAAATAGTACCGGAGCACCCCACGGTGAGTAGCTTGGTCTAGTAAAACCCTTATCTGTCAACTCTTGCAACTAAATCTTCAGTTCTTTCAACTCTAAAGGTTCCATCCTATACGGAACAATTAAAATAGGTACTATTCCCGGAACTAACTCAATCCCAAACTCGACCTCTCTCACTGGAGGTAATCCGGGTAACTCTTCCGGGAATACATCCGGATACTCACATACCACCGGCGCTGTTTCTAACTTTACTCCAACCTCTTGAGTATTCAACACAAAGGCGAGATAGGACTCACACCATTTTCTTAAACATTTCTTGGCTACTAGGGAAGAAATCATCACTGATACACTATCCGATCCACCTGATTCAACCTGAACAACATCTCCATTCTACATTTTAATTCGATAAACTTACTACCACAGTTCACTAAGACACTATGAGTAGTTAGCCAATCCATGCCAAGAATTAAGGCAAACATATCAAATGGCAACAACATAAGATTTGTCAAAAAATAATGACTTTTAACCGACAAAGGACAATTCTTACACACCTTGTCCACCAACACATGTTTGCCTAACGTGTTTGACACCTTAACCACAATTTCCGTAGACTCAACGACCATACTCAAACTAGATGCCAATCTCATACAAATATAAGAATGAGTAGACCCGGGATCTATTAAAGCAATAACAAAGGTGTTATAAAGAGAAAAAGTACCCGTTATCACATCTGAGGAGGATGCCTCTTAGCGAGCGCGAATGGCATACGTCCTCGTGGGTGCCCTACCCTCCGGTCTCACAGTAGAGTCTTTGGATGCACCTCTACCACTATTCCCACCTCTCGGGTTCCTTGGTGGTCTATCCCTTGCAGACACATTGCTAGATCTCATCTCTTGCTTTTCTTCCTTATCATCCCTCTCGAGGCAATTTTGGATAAAATGGTCGGGGGAACCACACTTATAACAATTTTGGTTTTTTCCCCAACACTCTCCAGTATGATATCTACCACAACTTGGACACTCTGGTTTGTTTTTTGGATTGCCCACAATTTCCATCGAGGTGACTTGGACTCTCGAACCCAAAGGAGTGTTGTCCAAGTCTCGATGTAAATATCCCACTGCTGCTGTCGTTCGAGGATTCACTTCCTTAGATCTTTTCGTCTAGGCTTGATATGATTTGCCCATCAGTCATTTTCTCGCATCTCGGGCTTCACTCACAGCCCTTCTCTTTTCCTTACTCAATTCCTCGGCCTTACTTGCCCTTTCAACCAGCACCACAAACTCTTTCAACTCCAAAATACCAACTAGGAGTTTAATATCCATATTCAGTCCCTCTTCGAACCTTTTACACAAGGTGGTCTCCGTCGACACACATTCCTGAGCGTACTTGCTAAGCCTAACAAATCTACGCTCATATTTTGCTACTGTCATCCTTTCTTGTTTTAACTCAAGGAATTCCTTCCTTTTTCGATCAGTAAACCGCTGACTTATGTACTTCTTCTGAAACTCTTCCAGAAAGAAGTCCCACGTTACCCGCTCTTTCGACTACTGATGTCACGTCTTCCCCCAATGGTATGCCGAGTCCCTCAGTAGAGATACAGGACACTTCAGGTTCTCTTCAGGTGTACAAGAGAGTTCATCGAATACTCTCATTAAGTTCTCTAGCCAAAACTCTGCCCTCTCGAGGTTATCATCTACCTTAGCTCTAAACTCCTCAGCCCTATGTTTCCTAATCTTATCCACCGAGGGTTTCGATATCCTCACTACATCAATACTTTGAGGAGCCACTGTAATTGGCTGAGGTATAGGAGAACGTGGAGGAGGTTGAGCATTAGGGTTCGCTCGAACATAGTCCGAGTACCAATTACTCATCACCTGGAGAAAGGCTTCCCGAGCCTCTTCCCCTTAACCCTTGACCTCGGGTCCACTCTAAACAGGTACGGTTCTTTCCGTAGGAGCCGATGCATTACTAGCTGCTTCATCAGCAGTCGATGGATCGGGATCCATATACTATATAAGACAAGATTTAAAATACCACACTATCATTGTACACTTATGCCATGTATAGCTAGACTCTTACACCCGCTACGGTAGTCCTAGAACCGACTAAACCATAGCTCTGATACCATTAAATGTAACACACTTTACCCGTATTCGACACCAACACCGGGTCCGAGGCACTACCAGGTTATAACCACTTGATTGCCACTTAGGCTCAACATGACTACTCTCTTTAAGACATCACAACAACCTCGTTTTTTTGACCTACGAGGTCTCACTCATACACACGAAGGCTCTCGAGACCATATCAGAAACTTCTACTATCTTAAAATTTTACCATCTAAACAGGGACCACACGTCCGTGTAAGATTAGACACGCTCGTGGAGGCAACACACGCCCATGCCTCCATCCCGTGCATGAAAACCCGAGCATTCTGCCAATGTCCCACGACTAGGGAACACGCCTGTGTTCTCCACCCGTGGTGAATACTGACTACTTTACATGGACTGAAATCTAGACACACGCCCGTGTGGCTAGCCCGTGGCCTACACTACTTAATTCTGCCAAAGAGACACGGCCAAGTCACACGCCTGTGGGCTAGCCGTGTGTCACACATGGTCTAGACACATGCCCGTATGTCTATCCACATGGACAAGAACAAAGCTATTTGCTATGCTCTTCTCACCCCTCAAGCTCATACAATATTTACTCATTCAACTCATCCATAGACAACTCATATTGAAACATAATCTTTCATGGATAACTACATCTTTTCATATAGTAAAGTAGCCAACAACCATGGCATTATACAAAATAGTTTATCCATCTAATGGCCAGCACATCTTAGCCAATACAACAAAATTCACTAACTTATCTGGCCCCTATACATGCCATATACAAAACATTAAGTCTAACGTACCAGAGTGTGCTGATAGTCTGGGCGATCTTCCGAATAATCCGCGTATCACAATTCAATCCTTTTTCTCTATGAGGCAAGGGAAAAGAAAGGAGTAAGCTTTGAGCTTAGTAAGTTTACACATAAACAATTTAAGCATTCTAGTATAGGTTAAACAACAATTAGCATTATACTAACATATGTAATTCACATCCACTACTATGCTTACTCTTTCTATCCCTTACCACATCTCCAACACATCATGAGTCACATACTCATAATTATTGACATGCACCCCCGCACTCAATATCACAATTACTCAAAATACAACACATCATTATTTCTCAATAATACATCCACACAGCTAAATTACTCGGTGGTTTCGCACTTAGCCCACCACAATCAGATCATGAGGTAGTATCGCACATAGCCTACCATAAAGGATAATTATAGTGATTCAGTACATAGCTCACTAAATAATATGCTTAACAATGATATCGCACACAACCCGTCATTGTTAAATATCAAGGTGGTTTCACACTTAGTCCACCATCAAGCATTGTCACTACACATTCACACGTCTACTTGGTATTACATTCATCCATTCACAATTACTATTTCATTCATTCCAGTATAACCAAATAGGTTATCAATCATGCTACACACTAGCTAGCATTAAAAATGTATACGCATAAATGCATCATTTATACGTAGACTTACTTCGGTACTCAAAAGTATGGAGACTTGCAATTTAGTCCACTACATTGCTCTTACCTCGATTTTGATCTGGGCTTCATCTTTCTTGATCTATAATGATAAATCAACTCATTCAATACACACATTGACTAAATTGACCCTTATCTCATACTTTAGCAAAAATTACCATTTTGCTCCTAATCTTTCTCATATTAACACTTTTGCCCCAATGTTCGTAAAGTGATTTTCATTCAACTTTCTAACATGTCATGCTTAGCCGAAACATTTACTCAACTAAAGAAATCATCAATTCTCACTAAATCACACATGTATGACTAAACTCAAGACTTTCACAAACTAGTCCCTACATGCATTTTCATGGAATTCACTTAGCAAAAGATGTTTCTACTACATCAAGCTTTCATAAACTTCCATAAAACATCAAAATACGTGCATGTCATAAATGGGTACATTTTTGAACATCCATCTTAGCTCAACATATAGATAAAAATAGCATACTCATGCTACTAGGACTTCAAAAATACGAAGAATATAAAAAACGGGGCTTGGATGTACTTACTAGCAGGCTTGAAAAGTTGAAGAGCCCTAACAATGGCTTCTTGAAATTTTCGGCAGGTTGGAGAAAAAGATGAATGAATTTTGTCATCTTTTCCCCCTTTTTAATCACTTAATTCACAAATGATCAAAATGCCCTTCATGCCAAACTGTCAAATTTTATCCACTCATGCCCATTTTTGTCCAAAAATTAAAAATTGGAAAAATTACTATGTAATGACCTCTAATTGATAATCCAAATCTATTTCATACAAATAGCTTCTAGAATCTCACATTTTGCAACTTTTGCAATTTAGTCCTTTTTGGACAATTCAACCACAATTTAACAAAATTGCTTCATGAAACTTTCACATTAATATGCAAACATAACATAAACCTTAAATCTCATACATATACCTCAGATTTGTGGTCTCGCACCACTATTGCGACTAGGCCTTAAAACGGGATGTTACAATTCATAATGTTTTCCATGTGTCTATGTCACGACAGTATCGATTGGATCCTTCACATGTTATTTCTCCAATAGAAGTTGAGTTACAGCCTTATATGACTTACAGTGAGGAATCAATCAAAATATTGGCACGTGAAACAAAAGAGTTAAGAAATAAGAAGGTAGTATTCATAAAGGTTCTTTGGCAACGACACGGTATAAAAGAGGCTACCTAGGAACTGGAGGATACTATGAGGAAGCAATATTCGAATCTCTTTACTGGTAAAATTTTTGAGGATGAAAATCCTTAGGGGAAGAGTTGTAATAGCCCAATTTTCAGTAAAATCGGAACAGTGGCTTTGGGACCACAAATCTGATCCAAAAATAATTTTTTATTACATGGTTTGTAATATGTCAGAAATGTCATGTGAAAATTCTGATAAGAAAATTTTATTGATTATGTGCTTAATTACGAGAAGGACTAAATCGCATAAAATGTAAAAGTCAAATTCTAGTAGCTATAAGGATTAAATAACTATGAAATTCAAAACTTGAGGTTCGTATAAGGTAATTAGACCATTAAACAAAAGTAAGTAGATATTTTGGTGACTCATCCATGGAAATTTACAAAAAGGGCAAAGAGTAAATTGGAAATTAAAATAATTAAATTAATTAAAAAGATGATAAAAGATATCATCTTATTTTTATGTCATCTTCAACCTAAAATACTTGGAAACCCTAGGAGAGAGAGTGTAACAATCTAGTTTATACCCTAGTCGGAACAGTGGTTTCGGGACCACAAATCTGAGTCAGTATAATATTTTAATATTATTTTCTGTGTCTTTGGTAAGTGGTTAAGCATGTGGTAAAGTTTCGTATGTTAATTTGTCCGTCTGTGTGTTTAATTTGACAAAAGGATTGAATTGCATTAAATGTGATAGTTGCTTGCAATTTGCTAAAGTACCAATGTGTTGTGGCTTTGTAAAGGTGAAGGCCTTATGAGGCAACTAGACCACTATTTAGTTGGTGGATGAACAAAGGACAATTATGCCCAAAATGTATATTTGTTTCAAATATTAATTGAAAGGTTAATAAAGTAAATAGATTAATAATATGTTTATAACAAAAACAAAACATGAAAAATGGCCATTTTCTTATCATCATTGACCGAACTTTAGAAAGAAAAGAAGGAAGAAAACCTAAGCTAAGTTTCAGCTACTATCAAGCTAAATAAAGGTATGTAATGGCTTCGATTTTTGATAATTTCTATGTTTTTGCAATCGTTGCTTTGTTTACTATCAAGCCCATGTCTCAATTTTGTGTATTGTTGATGTTTGTGTAAAATGCCATGGATGATATGCTGAGCTTTGAGATGAGTTTAGTTGTTAAATGAAAGATTTGAGCTAGATGAACATACTTTGTTCTTGAATTTTTGATGAATTTAGCTAAATAGGGCTAAATTGAGAAAATAGTATTTTTGAGGACTAAATTGCAAATTTGCTGGAAAATATGGGCTTGTATGATATATGTGCATTCGGCTAAGCTTGGATGTGTGATGATTTTGTGAATTTGATGTTTTGAGAAAAATGGACAAATTTGATAAATTGTGCAAATGTGAGGGTTAATTTGTAAATAGCCCTAAATGTGTGTCTTTGGATTGAATTGAATGAGGTAGTGAATAAAAGGTTTAATTCTGAATATGTATAGATCAAGAACAGAGGAAAATGGACTTAGATTGCGGGAAAGCGAAAGTAACTGGGTAGCCGTTTCCATTCCGATAGATCAAATCTGAAGTAGCAAATAAACGAACTTGTATGAATTTGTAAATGCTCATACGACTAATAATGATAATGAAAGTTTATGAGATGTGGTGCATATGAATTACGAGATAAGGTCGATATAGCGACAATTTCCAATAAGTCCCGTTCGAACCTATGAATAGATAGGATTAGCTATGTCATGACATAGGTATCTGTTCTGTTTTATCATGTAAGAGCACATCTGGGACGTTGGCGTTGATTTGAGATTTCGTGTAAGCCCACATTTGGGACGTTGGCATCGATATAAGCTTTACGTGTAAGACCACGTCTGGGATGTTGGCATCGATATAAGCTTTACGTGTAAGACCATGTTTGGGACATCAGCATCGTATTGATTCGTGTAAGGCCCTGTCTGGTACAATGTCATCCATGTCTGAGTGCATGTAAGACCTCGTCTGGAACGTTGGCATTGTACGACCATTTCGAGCTTTCTAAGTATCCTACTAGATTTTTAATGGTTCAACGGGCAAGTCTATGATACAAATTGCAAATTCGAGCTACGATAAATTAAGTGAATGAGTATCCATTTCAGGTACGTTGATTATACACTAATTGTGTATACAAGGTAAGTATCTATGTGATCTTATTATGATGTTATGTATATGGAATTGATAATACAATATGAAAAGTTTTGATTAGAAGAACTATATGCATATATGGTGTATGAATTGGAAGTACAGTATGCTATGGCTAAGCAAATGAGCTTAAGAAAGAATGAGGTGATTTTGTCATGAGAATCATATGGGTCATCTTAATAATTCAGTTATGTGCATTTTATGCTAAGTTTATTTGTATATTGACTTACTAAGCTTTTGGAAAGCTTACTCTGTGTGTGTGTTTTCTCTGTTTTATAGGTCGTCAAAGCTACTGAAGGCTCGGGACAGTCAAGGATCGTCATCACACTACTAAACTCTTTTTGGTACACTTTGAAAATGAATATAGTTATATATGGCATGTATAGGCTAGTTTTATGATATGAGTTGTTATATGAACTTAGCCATGGAATTGGTTAGAGGTGAGTTGAGATTATGCATTATGATTATGATATGTGAAACATGTTTTGGTATGGTTGAAGCACTTGAAATGGTCAAGTTTTGAGTAAGCAAATGAGTGAACGAATTATGTTTGTGATGAAAAGAGTTTGAGTCATGTAATTTGGCATGGTTGGAATTGGTATTGAATGCATGGTTTGAATGATTATCTTGGCCTATTTTTGGTGGTCATGTGTGCATGAGATGTTTTGGTAAATGTTGCTTGTAGGTATGACCCAAATGGGTGGATTTTTGGCCTTGAAAATGGCCTATAATGTCACACTGTTGTGGCACACGGGCGTGCCTTGTGACCGTGGGGTAAAGTCTGTAGCTAGCATTTGTGAACACAATTGTGGCACACGGGCGTGCCTAGTGACCGTGGGGGCCAAGTCAGTATAGTCCACGACCATAGTCCACGACCAGGGTACACGGGCGTGCTTGGAGGCCGTGGAAGTATAGTCAGAATAGACCACGGAGAGGACACACGGGTGTGTCTAATAGCCGTGGGAGGCACACGGCTTGCCCACACGAGCGTGTAACCCCTGAAACCTAGAAAAGTTTTAATTTTCCATGAAATTTTGTATGTGTTTCGATTTGGTCCCAACTCGATTTACAAGCATATTTAAGGTCTTGTACACCGTATTGAGGGACATTATGTTTGAGAATGATGAATGAATGTATGAATTTCTGTAAATGCTTTTCGACCTGTCTGGTAACGCTCCTAACCCTAATCCAGCGACGGACACGAGATAGGGGTGTTACATTTGGCTGGTATCAGAGCTACGGTTTAGTCGATTCTCGGACTGGCGTAGCGTGTCAGAGTCTAGCTATACATGCTATATATTTTAACTGTGATAGTGTGATGAATCCTGACGTGTAAAAATGTGATCTTCGTATAGTAATGGATCCCGAAAGAGCCGTAGCTAACGACGTAGAAAGTAATGCGCCTGCTCCCGCGCAAGGGACAACGCCTTCTGATTCGAGACCGGCTACGAGCGATCAAGAGGGAGAAGCTAAAGAAGCTTTCTTCCAGATGATGAGTGAGTGGTTCACTCAGTTTGTAAAGAATAACCCGACTCGCAACCCCCGCCCCCGGTTAATCCCCCTCAGACATCTGATATACCTCCGACTGCAAATCTGAATCCGTGGAATAAGCCTCCGGTTGACAAAATCGGTAAGGATGGGGCCGAAGAATTCCTGGCTACTAATGATGATGATGCTGAAACGGCCGAGTTCTGGATTGAAAATACTATCCGGTTATTCGACGAAATGTCTCTTACTCCGGAAGAATGCATAAAGTGTGTTGTATCATTACTCCAAGATGCAGCTTATCAATGGTGGAAAACCCTGATTTTTGTTGTTCTGAAAGAGCGAATTACATGGGACTTCTTTCAGAGTGAGTTTCGGAAGAAATATATCAGTGAAAGATTTGTCGATTAGAAATGAAAAGAATTTCTGGAACTAAAACAGGGCCGAATGACTGTTTCAGAATATTAACGAGAGTTCATGAGATTGAGTCAGTATGCTCGAGAATGTGTATCTTCCGAAGCTATAATGTGCCAAAGATTCGAAGATGGACTTAATGAAGATATCTGTTTGCTGGTTGGTATCTTAGAAATAAAAGAGTTTGTTGTACTCGTCGATCGCGCATGTAAAGCTGAGGCACTCGGGAAAGATAAAAGAAAAGCTGAGTCTGAAGCTCGAGATATGAGAAAGAGATTTCAAAGTAAATAATTTCAGTCTGTTTCGAAAAGATTCAGAGATGATCAAAGTCGTTCCAGAAATAATGTGGGACATTTGAATAGTAATCAATCTGGACCGCAAATGAGTTCTAAAACTCCAGCAACTTCAGTCGCCAGTGTTGGTAATGTTCGATCTGAGAGACCTGAATGTAAACATTGCGTAAAAAGGCATCCGAAAAGTTGTAGACTTAATGACAGAGCTTGCTTCAGATGTGGGTCACTTGACCATTTTATCCTTGATTGTCTTGAGTCTGTTGAGCCAGAGACTGTTCAGAATTTGAGATTTGATAATGCACCTATGAGAGGTAAACCTTCGAAGAATGCGAGAAATGTCAGTGGTAGTCAGAGAACTACGAGAGACAATATTGTCAGATCCAAAGCTAGAGCGCCTGCCAGAGCGTATGCTATTCAAGCTCGCGAGGAAGCTACATCACCTGATGTGGTAACTAGTACTTTTACACTTTATGATACTTCTATGATTGCATTGATAGACCCTGGTTCTACGCATTTGTATATATGCATGAATTTAGTATTCAGTAAGACTTTGCCTGTAGAGTCTACTGAGTTTGTTATAAAAGTATCGAACCCCTTAGGTAAAAGTCTCCTTATTGACAAAGTATACAAGAACTGTCCGTTAATGTTTCGAGATATCTATTTTCCTGCTGATCTGATGCTTTTGCCATTTGATGAGTTCGATACCATTTTGGGTATGGACTGGTTATTTTTGCATGATGCTGTTGTGAATTGTAAAAGAAAGACTATTGACTTAAGATGTCCGAATAATGAGATTGTACGGGTTGAGTCTGATGATTTGAATGGGTTGCATGCTGTGATATCTGTTTTGAAAGCTCAAAGTTATGTCAAAAAGGGTTATGAGGCATATTTTGCTTATGTAATTGATTCGAAAGTGTCCAAAAAGAAAGTTGAATTAGTACCTATTGTCTGTGAGTTTTCTGATGTGTTTCCTGAAGAGTCACCGGGTTTACCTCTGATTCGTGAAGCCGAGTTTGGTATTGAATTGTTGCCTGGTACTACACCTATTTCGATAGCTCTGTATAGAATGGCACCAATAGAATTGAAAGAGTTAAAGTCATAGTTGCAAGAGTTGATTGATAGAGGATTCGCTAGACCGAGTTTTTCGCCTTGGGGTGCTCCTGTTCTGTTTGTGAAAAAGAAAGATGGCACGATGAGAATGTGTATTGATTATCGTCAGTTGAATAAGGTGACAATAAAGAATAAATATCCGTTGCCCAGAATCGATGACTTATTTGATCAGTTGAAAGTGGCTACTATATTTTTCAAGATTTATCTGAGATCGGGATACTACTAGTTGAGAGTAAAAGATTTAGATATTCCTAAAACTGCTTTCAGAATAAGGTACGGGCATTATGAATTTTTAGTTACGCCATTTAGACTAACCAATGCTCCTACTGTTTTTATGGATCTTATGAAAAGAAGTTTCAGATCGAACCTAGATCGATTTGTGGTAGTGTTCATAGATGACATTTTGATTTATTCACGTGATGAAAATGAGCATGCTGAACATTTGAGAATTGCGTTCCAAACTCTGAGAGAAAAGCAATTGTATGCGAAATTTAGCAAATGTAAATTCTGGTTACAGGAGGTTAGTTTTCTGGGGCATATTGTGTCAGCTTCTGGAATCTGAGTGGATCCGAGTAAGGTTTCTTCTATTCTGGATTGGAAACATCCGAGGAATGTATCTGAAGTCCGTAGTTTTCTGGGACTAGCTGGTTATTACCGTAGATTTGTAAAAGGCTTTTCGACAATAGCTATTCTGTTGACTGGGTTACTTCAGAAAGATGCAATATTTGAATGGTCGGATAAATGCCAGAAAAGTTTTGATCAGTTGAAAACTCTGTTAACAGAAGCTCCAGTGTTAGTACAGCCAGAGTCAGGTAAAGAATTTGTTGTATACAGTGATGCTTCATTAAATGGTCTGGGATGTGTTTTGATGCAGTGATAAACTGTAAAAGCAACATATTTTAATCCCACATTTAGTATGCTTTTGGACGGTTTAAGCCTCGATTGATATAAAAAGGTGCTCTTAATCCTTTCTTTTCATGTCTTATGCCCAGGAAAGCACCCGAGGATGAAAAGAACATAAAACGGGCCCAAAACGGAGTAAATGGACCATATCATGAAATCCACACGGCCTGGACTTAAGCCCACACGACCGTGCCACATTGATCATCTAGAAAACGGCCTTATCCCTGAGTCACACGGTCGTGCCTCAATAAAGAAGTCCGAACACGGCTTGAAGACTAGTCACACGGGCGTGTGACATTGCTGTGCCCCCATCATAGCAAAAAGCAATTTCATTCAGATTTGGATACTTTGGGGCAAAGAAACACATTCCAAGAGCCTATATAAACCCCTTAAATGTTACCTGAAGGAGGGCGGTTAGCTAGGCCAAGGAGCCAAGCCGAAAAGGTTAAAGTTGTGAGAATCACTCGAAGATAGCCAGTTGATCCATCCCTAGAAGCTGGAATTCTACTCAAGACGGCAGATCTCTTCTTCAATTCCTTCAGGGAGTTTTAGGTATTTCTTATATTTTGTTTTATCCTTTCTTTTGAGATGTTTTCTTTATTTGTTATGAACTAAACCCTTCAGATACCTGAAGGGGATGAAACCTAGATGAATCTTGTTATTGTTTTCTGAACTATAAGATAAATACTTGATTTGTTCTTAATTATGTGAGTTTAATTCTTGTGTTAATGTTTCCGGGATACTGATTCAAGTCAGATGTTCTTAGGTGGAGGAGCAAAAGTCCCTGCTTAAGAATAGATCTAGCATAATTAAAGCGGAGTCGCTCACGCACCTAGAGATAGGGTGACGAGATTTTGCTGGATTAGGGTGAAACCTAATATGGGAATGCTTAGATCGATTTACTGCTATTCTAGGGGGTTATTAAGTGAGAAAGAGATTTCTGTTAATTAACCTAGGGTTAGACGTTATTCACCTCGATAGAGGGTTTAATATACATTAGGGTGTCCTACGGATCAAGTCAAGTGAATAAATCGTATGGTTCACTGTTAGATAACAAGTGAAGTCTAGGTGGATTCTTCCTGAGGGTATCGTCTTAAATCAACTGAGTTTTCTCTCAAGTTATTTCCCAATTCATTCTTTTTGTCTTTGCGTCTTTAGCTTAGTAGTTGTTAGATCTAAACAACTTCACTTATTTTAGGCTAGATAATAAAAAGAAAGTTAGTATTAGTACTTTTAGTTCCTTTTGGGTTCGACAGTCCGGTCTTGCCTAAGCTATACTACTGTTCGATAGGTACACTTGCCTTTAATCGTTGTCAGAGTTAGTTTGCAAGTTTGATCATTCTCTTTATAAATTTTAACACTCTGATTCAAGGGATCAAGTTTTTGGCGGCGTTGCCGGGGAACTAAAATATTAAGAAAGCTCTATTTTTATTACTTTAGCCATTATTTTTATTTTTCGCAATTTACTTTTATATTTATTCTTTTTAGGTTAAATTTTGATTTTGCTAAATTTGCTTTCTTTCTTCTCTTAGCAGGTACCTCTAGTTTATGACTAGAAGGAACCCAAGAGGACCTTTAGTTTACGACAGTGAAATTGAAGCTATCGTTCGTAGGACTCGCAGAGAAATCAGGCGAGCCCTAAATTACACAGAGGCAGACCAAGAAGGAAGATCCAATCCTACTGAAGGGATGGACGAGAATAATCCACAACCACATGATGTGGGAGAAAACAATGCTCTATGTACTATGTTTGATTATGCTAAACTACATTTAATAGCAGTAGAATCGAGTATTGTTAGGCCTGCTATAACTGCTAATAATTTTGAATTAAAGCCTAACACAATACAAATTATTCAACAATTTGTTCAATTTCATGGTTTACAGGACGAAGACCCAAACACTCATATAGCTAATTTTTTAGAGTTCTATGATACCTTCAAAATAAATGGCGTTTCTGATGATGCCATACATCTTCGGTTATTTCCCTTTTCATTAAGAAATAAAGCCAAACAGTGGTTAAACTCATTACCACGAGGGTCAATCACTACATGGGAACAAATGATTGAAAAATGTCTTTTAAAATATTTCCCACCGGCCAAAATGGCCAAATTACAGAATGATATCTCCTCTTTTTGTGTAGATGGATTTAGAGACATTATACGACGCATGGGAGAGACACAAGGATCTCTTGAGAAGGTGTCCGTACCATGGTTTACCCTTATGGCTCCAAGTCCAAACTTTCTACAACGGTGTAAACCCCTCAATGAGGTAACTAATTGATTCAGCCGCCGGTAGAACCCTAAACAGCAGAACTCCTGAAGCAGCCTACGAGTTCATTGAAGAGATGTCACTGAATAACTATCAGTGGCAAGTTACAAGGACTAAACCGATAAAATCAGCCAGAGTTTACAAACTCGATGCAGTGACCACACTATCAACACAAATAGAGATGATAAATAAAAAGCTTGATAGTTTGTGTTCTTCGCAGATACACCTAGTCATGCAATGCGACGCAAGTGGAACTGTGGCGAATCTTGAGTACCCACCCTACCAACCGGGCGCAGAGAGCGAACAAATGAACTATATAGGTAATAATTTCAGATCCAATAATAATCCTTATAGTAATACTTACAATCCAGGTTGGAGGAACCACCCAAATATTTCATGGGGAGGTCAAGGAAATCAAAGACAACAACCTCCTTAAAATTTCCAAAATCAGCCATATCCACAAGAGAAAAAGCCAAACCTCGAGGAGATGCTGACAAAATTCATGGCAAGCACAGAAAATCGTCTCCAAGATACTGAGAAAACACTTAAAAGTCAACAAACATTGGCTGAGGAGACCAAGAAATGAATCGGGGAACTTACTAAGTCAGTAGGGGAAGTCACTAAAGCAGTCAGACAACTTGCAAAGTTAATGCCCGAACGACCGCAAGGACATCTACCGAGTAACACTGAGATTAACCCAAAGGAGTAAATCCAAGCCATTACAGCTCATAATAACATAGGGGTAGACGAACCTAATACAATACAAAAGAACGAGGTAGATGAAGGAAAAGTTAAGGCAACACAGGAAAAGCCAAAACCAGAAATCAAAGAATACCAACCTCGCATACCTTATCCCAAAGCAATGAAAAGAGATGATACAGAAGAACAGTTTGGTAAGTTTCTTAAACTTTTAAAGAAATTACATATTGACTTACCTCTTCTTGAAGCTCTTTTCCAGATGCCAGACTCGAGGAAATTCTTAAAACAGCTCTTGACGAACAAACGCAAATTAGATGAAGAGCCACATGTGGAATTAAACGCAGTATGCTCAGCAATGTTAAAGAATAGACTACCGCGAAAGCAAAAAGATCCAGGGAGTTTTACTATTCCTTGTTTAATTGGTAGACTAAATGTTGATAATGCGTTAGCTGATTTAGGGGCAAGTATAAATGTTATGCCTTATACATTGTTTAAACGACTAGGTCTAGGGAAGCCCAAACAAACTAGGATGAGTATTCAATTAGCTGATAAAACTGTTAGAATTCCTAGGGGCATTATCGAAGATGTTCTTGTTAAAATCGATAAATTTGTTTTCCCAGTAGATTTTGTTGTCTTAGACATGGATGAGGATAATTCAATTCCCTTAATTTTAGGAAGATCCTTTCTAGCAACTGCCAAGACTAAAATCGACGTTGCCACAGGAGAACTCATACTTTGTGTAGGCGACGAATCCATCAGTCTTCAAGCTTTTGACTCGGCCAGGACAACAATCGATGAAAGTAAGAAACTCAATCCAGTTGATAATCAATTTGTGCAACCTTCATCCCAGGAAACACCACAAGAATACAAACCGGAGCCAAGTCATAGACCCCAAGCCAACAAGGAAGAACTACATAAGGAACAAAGCCTTAGGATCGATAAACTAAAAGAGCAGAAAACACAAATCGAAGAGGAATAGGAACCTCACGAAGTAAAACCTAAGGAGCCCCCAAAAGAGCTCATAGGAACATCGAATCACTTCAAAATAGGAGACCAGGTGCTACTAGATAAAGCCGACCCTCGCATCACCACATCAGACCTGAAAGTAAAAGAATAAATTCCTCTAAAGGTACATAAAATCTTCCAACACGGAATAGTCGAGGTAAACAATCCAACATTCGACACTTTTAAGGTAAACACTTCTCGACTTAAGTTTTATCAAGAAAGTAGAACTGTAAGCATGAGGGAAGATATTCAA
Source organism: Gossypium australe (assembly GCA_005393395.2). Taxonomy (NCBI): domain Eukaryota; kingdom Viridiplantae; phylum Streptophyta; class Magnoliopsida; order Malvales; family Malvaceae; genus Gossypium; species Gossypium australe. Next base: position 50,439,311 of record CM016626.1, read on the forward strand.
ACCTTTAAACCTCCCTGATTTTTTTCAAATACAAAGAAAGTCTAGCTTAAAACTATAAACAAGTGCTTCTTGGGAGGCAACCCGAGCACTAACCCAATGTATTTTCACATTTCACTTTCTTTCCTTCTTTCTTTTCTGAAAATTTAGTTTTAAAACTAACACAAGAGTGCAGATTTCCAAGCGACATGGCCTTACACACAGCCATGGCCGTAGCCGTGTGGACAACCAAAATCTTTGTACTAACATAGCAGAGGCCGTACGAATCAATCCCACCTAATTCTCGACGTCACAGATCCAACCACTCCCCCACGGGCACTGACAAAGTGGCACGGTCGTGCCCTATGACCGTGTGAAGCTACTGACTCGCAAGCCACGGGCAGAACATGCCCATGCTTTAAAACCGTGCCAACATACTGACTTGTGCCCTGCGGGCGTGGCCGACTAAAAAATAGGCATGGAGAAACAACACGCCTAGACACACGGTCGTGCTAAGTGGCCGTGTGCATCGACACGCCCTCACACCACGGGCGCAGGAACGGACTAGATTTGAGCCTCTATTTAAACACCAACCCCCCATTCTTCTACTTTCCACCTCTTCTCTTATTCCCTATCCTCAGATTTCCCCTACATAACAAGTCTCCCCAACCCTTGAGCTACACCAAAACCATGCCGAAGAAGCGAAAGAAGCCCAGCATAATCCCACCAAGGGTGACCCCTATACATAAGCTCATGCCGGCCTCTTCATCCAAACAACAAGCCAAGGGTCTTTGAGACCATTTAGTTTTTATTTTTCTTTTGTCTTTTGCTTCAATTTCCTTCTATTTGACAATCTTATGCTTAAACTAGTTTAATATATTTTAATTTCTTAGTGTTAGGTTGTAAAGGGTGCTTGGGAATCACGCCACTTCCGCGACCGCCAGCACCTCCGTCACCTTAGAAGTCACACCCACCTCACGAACCATCTACCAATAATGATTCTCAAGCCCTTTTATATTCCAGTCTTAGTTTATTTTTCTTCTTAGTCTCTTTTCCTTTTTCTTTCTTGTTTTTAGTTATATATTTTGTTTATTTTAAATGTGTCTTAATAACTCATGGCTAACTCTTTACAAGCTCCCCAATTTCTTCATTTAGCTCAGGATCGTCATCCAAACCGACTCCTCCAACTCCGAGATCTCATCCGTAATTCAGGAAGTTTCACCTCTCCCTCTCTCTTAAACATTATATATACATCTTTGTACATTGAGGGCAATGTACAACTTAAGTGTGGGGGTGAATATTTATTTGAAGAAAGGGCCTAACTTTCTGCATTATTCTCAAATCCGGCCTAACTTTCTTCATTATTCTCAAATCCCTGGATTTAGTCTTATTTTTAAGTAATTTCCTCATATTACTAATTAGGATGAAATTTCTGATGGTTTATGATTTTTATTAATATGTTTTGGAATAAGTCATTGACAATTGTGCATTGATGATTAAATGAGAAGAATATTAGAGAATCAAGCATGATAAGTCTATTTTTTAGAATCAAAATCTTTGCAAGGTTGTTGAGCTGAATCTGAATATTATCTTGAAGTTTGAAATTTACAAGGTTGATGTCAAAACACCCATAATTTTCGTGAGATTTTGAGTCTATTAGAGCATATATTCTTTTCCATGCTCACTTTATTGATTATGAGTGTGTCAACTATGAACTGTTATTCTAGAACTTGCCTCGATTATACATGTCGAAACCACATCTATGATTTGATATACAGAGATGATAAAGGCACCTAAGATTTGACCCACTCACTCCACTAAAAAGCCTACCTCCATAATTAACCCTTAGTGAACCCCGTTGATCCTAACAACCCTTTTCATTGACTTACCAGCTAATAATTAACCCAAAACCCCTTTGTATTTGTTATCACCATTCCTTTTGACTACCCTCGTATCGAGATTTGATTTGATGTGTTGCCTAGCTGTTATCTTTATTTTAAGTAATAGATACATTCCTTATTATGTAAAGTTGATTTGTTCTTAAAAAAGTATTAGTTCTACTAAGTGAGCTTGCATGTTGAAATTCCACATCTTGAGAAAAAAAAGCTTGTATTATAAAGTTTTCAATTGATGTAATTATTTAGGATTAGTTCAAATTTTTTTCGTTAGGCAATTTGTCAAGTCAGTCTCGATTCTAACCTTCTAATTCAGCCTTTATCCACACCTTTAACCCTAGCCCCGTTACAACCCTGTTTAAGACCTTTTGATTTGTGTATCATCTCATATTATAGTGGTGGAGATTTGATTTTCAGGCAAGCTTATGGGATTAACTTTTCAGGTTCGACTTATGAGAGCTTAATTTTGAACCTTAAACACCTCAAGTGATTTGAGTGAATCTTTAGTGAGGATGTTAATCCTTGTCGATTTTGAATCAAAGGTAATTATTTAAATAAGGGGAAGCACCTACGTTTTTATGCTACAAATATATGACTTTGACTGTTTGAATCTTTAGGACTCTTCGAGTTAAATCATCCATGTATCAATTATCTATGAATTATGATGAGACATTATTGATAGGAATTATGAATCATGGAAAGTTTGTTTTAATTGTAAGTTGAGAATTTTGCTTGAGGACAAGCAAAAGCTTAAGTGTGGGGGTATTTGATAAACCGTAAAAGCAACATATTTTAATCCCACATTTAGTATGCTTTTGGATGGTTTAAGCCTCAATTGATAGAAAAAGGTGCTCTTAATCCTTTCCTTTCATGTCTTATACCTAGGAAAGCACCCGAGGATGAAAAGAACATAAAATGGGCCCAAAACAGAGAAAATGGGCCCAAAACAGAGAAAATGGGCCATATCCCGAAATCCACACGGCCTTGCCACATTGATCATCTATAGCACGGCCTCATCCCCGAGTCACACGGTCGTGCCTCATTAAAGAAGTCCAAACACGACTTGAAGACTAGTCACACGGGCGTGTGACATGGTCGTGTCCCCATCGTGGCAAAAAGCAATTTGATTCGGATTTGGATACTTTGGGGCAAAGAAACACATTCCAATAGCCTATATAAACCCTCTAAGTGTTACCTGAAGGAGGGCGGTTAGCTAGGCCAAGGAGCCAAGCCGAAAAGGTTAAAGCTGTGGGAATCACACGAAGATAGCCAGTTGATCCATCTCTGGAAGCCGGAATTCTACTCAAGACGGCGGATCTCTCCTTCAATTGCTTCAGGGAGTTTTAGGGATTTCTTATGTTTTGTTTTATCTTTTCTTCTGAGATGTTTTCTTTATTTGTTATGAACTAAACCCTTCAGATACCTGAAGGGGATGAAACCTAGATGAATCTTGTTATTGTTTTCTGAACTATAAGATAAATACTTGATTTGTTCTTAATTATGTGCACTTAATTCTTGTGTTAATGTTTCCGAGATATTGATTCAAGTCAGATGTTCTTAGTGGAGCAGCAAAAGTCCCTGCTTAAGAATAGATCTAGCATAATTAAAGCGGAGTCGTTCGCGCGCCTAGAGATAGGGTGACGAGATTTTCTGGATTAGGGTGAAACCTAATATGGGAATCCATAGATCAATTTACTACTATTCTAGGGGGTTATTAAGTGAGAAAGAGATTTCCGTTAATTAACGTAGGGTTAGACGTTATTCACCTCAATAGAGGGTTTAATATACATTAGGGAGTCCTACGGATCAAGTCAAGTGAATAAATCGTATGGTTCACTATTAGATAACAAGTGAAGTCTAGGTGGATTCTTCCTGAGGGTATCGTCTTAAATCAACTGAGTTTTCTCTCAAGTTATTTCCCAATTCATTCTTCTTGTCTTTGCGTCTTTAGCTTAGTAGTCGTTAGATCTAAACAACTTCCCTTATTTTAGGCTAGATAATAAAAAGAAAGTTAGTATTAGTACTTTTAGTTCCTTTGGGTTCGACAATCCGGTCTTGCCTAAGCTATACTATTGTTCGATAGGTACACTTGCCTTTAATCATTGTCAGAGTTAGTTTGCAAGTTTGATCATTCTCTTTATAAATTTTAAGACTCTGATTCCAGCGATCATGCAGGAAGGCAAAGTTGTAGCTTATGCCACGAGACAGTTGAAGCCTCATGAAATGAATTATCCGACACACGACCTTGAGCTTGCTGCGATTGTGTTTGCACTTAAGATTTGGCGCCATTATCTGTATGGTGAAAAATATCATGTGTTTACAGATCATAAAAGTCTGAAATATCTGATGACCTAGAAAGATTTGAACCTGCGTCAAAGAAGGTGGTTAGAGTTGTTAAAGGATTATGAACTTGTAATAGATTATCATCCAGGTAAAGCGAACGTTGTTGCTGATGCTTTAAGTAGAAAATCATTGTCTGCACTACGTACTTTGAATGTTCAGTTGAATTTGTCTGATGATAGTTCTGTGTTAGCTGAGTTAAAAGCGAAACCATTGTTTATATAGCAGAAATGTGATGCTCAGAAATCTGATAATGAGTTATTAGCGAAACGAGCTCAGTGCGATTCAAATTCTGAATCTGAATTTCGAGTTATTAATGATTGCTTGAGATTTTGAGGTCGTATCTGTGTTCCGAGAAATCTGGAGTTGATCCAACTGATTTTGTATGAAGCTCATAACAGTCGTCTAGCCGTTATTCCGGGGAGTACAAAAATGTATCATGATTTGAAACGACACTATTGGTGGTCTGGTATGAAACGAGATATTTCTGACTTTGTTTCGAAATGCTTAATCTGTCAACAAGTGAAAGCTGAACATTAAGTTCCGTCTGGTTTGCTACAGCCATTTTTGATTCCCGAGTGGAAATGGGATAGAGTGACAATGGATTTTGTTTCTAGTTTACCTCAGACTCCGAGAAAGAAAGATACGATTTGGGTCATAGTAGACCGATTGACGAAATCTACCCATTTTATTCCGGTAAGATCTGACTATTCATTTGATAGATTAGTCGAGCTTTATATTTCTGAAATGGTGAGATTGCATGGGGTGCCACTATCCATTGTGTCAGATAAAGATCCGAGATTTACATCAAGGTTCTGGAAGAAACTGCAAAAAGCTTTAGGCACGAAACTGCATTTCAGTATAGCTTTTCATCCGCAAATAAATGGTCAATCCGAGCGGATCATTCAGATTCTCGAAGATATGTTATGATGTTGTATACTTGAGTTTAACAATACGTGGGAACATTATCTGCCATTGATTGAATTTGCATACAATAACAGTTTTCAGTCAAGTATCAAAATGGCACCTTATGAAGCTTTGCACAGACGTAAATGTCGTACACCTCTGTGTTGGACTGAGCTCAGTGAAAATAAGCTACATGGGGTTGATTTGATAAAAGACTCAGAACAGAGAGTGAAACTCATCAGAATTGTTTGAAAGAAGTATTTGATCGTCAGAAGTCTTTTGCAGACTTGAAACAAAAAGATATAGAATTTGAGATCGGCGACAAAGTATTTCTGAAAGTGTCTCCGTGGAAGAAAGTGCTTCGATTCAGACGTAAAGGCAAATTAAGTCTGAGGTTCATCGGACCGTATGAGATCATTGAACGTGTTGGGCCTGTTGCATATAGATTAAAGTTGCCCTCTGAGTTAGAAAAGATACACAATGTATTTCATGTTTCAATGCTTTGTAGATATCGATCCGATCCGTCACATGTGATTGCCCCGTCTGAAATTGAAATCCGATCTGATATGACATATGAAGAGGAACATATCCGTATATTAGCTTGTGAAGTGAAAGAGTTGAGAAACAAGAAAATTTCGTTCGTAAAAGTACTATGGAATCGACACAGAATAGAAGAGGCTACGTGGGAGCCTGAAGATTCAATGAGACAGCAATATCTGAATCTATTTAACGGTAAGATTTTCGGGGATGAAAATCCCTAAGGGGGGAGAATTGTAATAGTCCGATTTATACCCTAGTCAGAATAGTGGTTTCGGGACCACAAATCTGAGTCAGTATAATATTTTAATATTATTTTCTGTGTCTTTGATAAGTGGTTAAGCATGTGGTAAAGTTTCGTATGTTAATTTGTCTGTCTGTGTGTTTAATTTGGCAAAAGGATTGAATTGCATTAAATGAGAATTTTGCTTGCTATTTGTTAAAGTACCAATGTGTTGTGGCTTTGTAAAGGTGAAGGCCTTATGAGGCAAATAGACCACTATTTAGTTGGTGGATGAACAAAGGACAATTATGCCCTTAATGCATATTTGTTTCAAATATTAATTGAAAGGTTAATAAGGTAAATAGATTAATAATATGTTTATAACAAAAACAAAACATGAAAAATGGCCATTTTCCTATCATCTTTGACCGAAATTTAGAAAGAAAAGAAGAAAGAAAACCTAAGCTAAGTTTCGGCTACTATCAAGCTAAACTAAGGTATGTAATGGCTTCGATTTTTGATAATTTCTACGTTTTTGCAATCGTTGCTTTGTCTACTATCAAGCCTATGTCTCAATTTTGTGTATTGTTGATGTTTGTGTAAAATGCCATGGATGATATGTTGAGCTTTGAGATGAGTTTAGTTGTTAAATGAAAGATTTGAGCTAGATGAACATACTTTGTTCTTGAATTTTTGATGAATTTAGCTAAATAGGGCTAAATTGAGAAAATATTATTTTTAAGGACTAAATTGCAAATTTGATGGAAAATATGGGCTTGTATGATATATATGTTCATTCGGCTAAGCTTGGATGTGTGATGATTTTGTGAATTTGATGTTTTGAGAAAAATGGACTAAATTGATAAATTGTGCAAATGTGAGGGTTGATTTGTAAATAGCCCTAAATGTGTGTCTTTGGATTGAATTGAATGAGTTAGTGAATAAAAGGGTTAATTCTGAATATGTATAGATCAAGAACCGAGGAAAACGGACTTAGATCGCGGGAAAGCGAATGTAACTGAGTAGCCGTTTTCATTCCGATAGATCGAATCCGAGGTAAGTCACTATGCAAATAAACGAACTTGTATGAATTTGTAAATGCTCATATGACTAATAATGATAATCAATGTTTATGAGATGCGGTGCATATGAATTACGAGATAAGGTCGATATAGCGGCAATGTCCGAGAAGTCCCGTTCGAACCTAGAAATAGATAGGATTAGCTATGTCATGACATAGGTATCTGTTCTGTTTTATCATGTAAGACCACGTCTGGGACGTTGGCGTTGATTTGAGATTCCGTCTAAGACCACGTCTGGGACATTGGCATCGATATAAGCTTTACGTGTAAGACCACGTCTGGGATGTTGGCATCGATATAAGCTTTACGTGTAAGACCATGTCTAGGACATCAACATCATATTGATTCATGTAAGACCTTGTCTGGGACAGTGGCATCGATGTCTGAGTGCATGTAAGACCTCGTTTGGGATGTTGGCATTGTACGACCATGTAACACCCCAAACCCGATCAACACACCACTACCGAATCTGGCATGTCACTGAGGAAAAACGTTTTGAAGAAAATCAAGTTACCGATTAAATTTTGTGGAAAACTCTTTGTTGCTCTATGTTTGTAGAAATCAGGTGCATGATTAGTTAAAAATCGATAGTTTACTTTGAAATCCCGGAAATAAATCTTTAAAACTTAGTTGTCGATCTATAGATTTAGAAAACGTGTGTATCATTTACAAAAACCCGTATTATTCTTTCTTAGTTATTTCAAAATCAGTTGAATTCAATGTGGAAAACTTAAGTTTGAAATCCATTTGAGTTGTTGTTGTTATCAATTGATTTGTATTACCCGATGGTAAAGTTTTGAAAACCATTGTGTTTTGTAGTTTAGAAAACCTTGCACTCACATTATTAAATTAATCAAGTAATTCACTTAACCATGTTCGAAATCAAATCCAAAACATATAAATAATTCAAAACATAATTTAAAAGGCATTATTACAAACCCAAATAATAAAAACAAAATATAAAATAATTACCCAATTCAAAATCCAAGTAAAACCAAATGTTTTAATGCATGGGCCACCTCGAGTCCACCTGGCTCCTCATCTGCGATCTACGAATCATCTGAAAAGATAAGGGAGAAGGTGAGTCACCAAGACTCAGTGCATAATCCCTCCCCCGGTTAATACAACAAGCTTACACAAATCATAACCAAGCAATATATCATGCACCCAAACCTAGCCATCCATAACTCTGTTTCTACCCCGTATGGTACCAAACCACTGGTGGTGCCAAACCACTGGTGACCCAAAGTCACGATATCCAAATAAAAGTGTGGTGCCAAACCACTGGTGACCCAAAGTCACGAATATTTCAATTGTGGGGCCAACCCACGTTGTGATACCAAATCACTGGCGACAATCCCGATATATCAAATGTGGGGCCAACCCACTGTGGTGCTAAGCCACTGGGACGAGTCGCTATGAGGTGCTAAACCTCTGGTGTCCCAAAGACACGAAATAATCTGTGGTACCAAACCACTGGAGGTGCCAAACCTCTGGTGTCCCAAAGACACGGATATCAAATCCTTCCCCTTCCTCTCATATCACCAATAACAGTGCAGTTATTATGCAAATCATGCCATCATGCTTTATTATGAATCATATAGGAAATATATCACATATCATGGTATTAAGCATCATATAGCAAATCATATCGAAACGGACTTACCCGAGTCCTTGCTCATACCCATACAGTATCATATCGAGATGTCACAGTTTTCAGCTTTTAATCATGATTAGGTTATTAATATATTACCAAGTTATAAAGTGTGTAAGTTACACACCTATTACTAACGTAAGTTCTAAATCCCGAAGACCCGATCTACTGCACTAGATCTCCTTGCCCTACATTCGGCCAACACTTAGATCAATAACATAGGCCATTCTGCCAACAACAAACCTTAGTCTCAAAAGCCTTCGGCTTTTGAACAACTTATGAATGATGAACTAACATAGATATCCTTACTACTTGCCTAACCAAATTCGATTGTCAGAGAATAGAGGCTTAGATCGACTGCTTCCAAAGTCTCGAAGAATCTAAGAGAAATCGATTCCTATGAATGGTTAGAATCTTGCTAACAATTGCCCAAAATTCGGCTTTTGCTCACAAGAAAATCGACAGAGAGAAGAGAAAAGGAATAAAGAAATTCGGCCAACACTACTTACCCTTCTCAAAAACGATTGGAGAAGAAACCAAAGAAAATCCACTCTTGGTTGATATTCGGCCAAAACAAAATTAGAAGAAAGAGGGAGATTTCGGCAAAGGGTTGAGTGATCAAGATGATTCGGCTAAGGTTTTGAAAGAAGAAAAAACAAATGAGATGCGGCTAAAGAATGAAAGAAAAGAGTGGCAAAGTAAAATAAAATGGGAGAGGGAGGATTCAGCTTTGAGCAACAATGGAAGAAAACTAAGAGAGATGGGAGAAAAGATGATGGGTATTCGGCTTAGGCTTAAAGAAAAGAGATTCAAAGAGTTTTGACAAAAAGGAAGAAAAGGAGAAGATGTGATCTTTGAACACTTATGAAAAGAAAGAAAAGAGATATGAGAGAAAGAGAGGTAAGCACTTGGAAGAAAAAGAAGTAAAGTAAAACTAAAGAAGTTTAGAGGAACATTCGGCTAAGTGCTCAAGGGATAAACGACAACCACCCATGGGGATATCGGCTTTAGGTCCAAAAAGAAAATAGTGCACAAGTGATCTCCTATTTCGGTTTCCAAAAGAAAAAAAAAACACACAAGCTTTCTAGATAACGAAATTGCACAAAAAGAATGCCCAAACTTCACTATGCATATTCGGCCTCCTCCTTATTTCCTCCTAATCACATTCAAAATTAAGCGAAGCCCCCCTAGCCCCCTATACCATCTACATTCATGGTCAAATGGCCATAGAAAAATTTCCAAAACATCACTCCATACTTCAAGCCTTATGTCCCCTTATCATACCCTAACTCCTTGATTCCATACCTTAAATAAGTACTTGCCTTTTTCCTTAGTCTACTATCCATAAGTGAAAAAGTCCATCCTTACCATAAATAAAATTTGACCAACACATGCCATACAAAAGCAAAAATAAAAGTCACCTTATTGCCATCCATGGGATTCGAACCTAAGCCCCCACACACTGCTTGTGGCGTCACCTCTTAAGGCCCTAAGTGGTGCCTCCTTGCCACTTTACCAAGCCCAATCTTGTGTTTAAATTCCCCATGAATTACACTTAACCCTTAGCTCCTTCAGCTCCCTCTAACTAAAGCTTAAAAACGAAAATTTTCCTACAGCTCGGGCCTACCCTTGGCTTATTCCTAAACCCTAGAACATCTCACTTAACAACACGACAATCCGAACTCATGCAAAACAATACAATCACAAATAACCCCTAATTCAGGATATTACAATTCCACCCCCTTAAAATAATTTCGGCCTCAAAATTACCTGGTCAAAAGAGTTGAGGATACTGCTGTCTCATCACATCCTCTGGTTCCCACGTAACTTCTTCCACGCCATGATTTCGCCATAATACCTTCACTAATGGAACTAACTTTCTGCGCAACCCTTTCACATCTCGATCTAGAATCTGCACTGGTTCCTCTTCTGCCGTCAAATCTGGACTCACCTCTATTTCCTCCACCGCCACGACATGCAATGGATCAGAACGATAGCGTCTACGCATGGAGACATGGAACACATCGTGTATCTGACTCAGCTCTACTGGCAACTCGAGCTGATAGGCTACTGGTCCCACTCGTCTCAACACCTTACACGGCCTAATAAACCTTGGACTTAACTTGCCTTTTCTCCCAAATCTTAACACTTTCTTCCATGGTGAGACCTTCAAGAAGATCTTGTCACCCACAGCAAACTCTATATTTCTCCACTTCAGATCGGCATAAGACTTTTGCCTGTCCGAAGCTTCCTCCAACCGAGCTTGAATCAACTTCACCTTATCCTCAGTTTCTGCAACCAACTCTGGTCCTAACATCTGACGCTCACCCAACTCTGTCCAGCATGTAGGTGTGTGACACCTCCTACCATACAACGCCTCATATGGTGCCATCTTAATGCTTGCCTGATAACTATTGTTGTATGTGAACTCAGCTAATGGCAAAAACTCTTCCCAGCTGCCTCTGAAGTCCAAAACACAACCTCTCAACATATCCTCTAAAACCTGTATAACCCTTTCTGACTGCTCGTCAAACTGTGGATGAAATGCCGTACTGAAATCCAACCGTGTACCCAAAGCCTGATGTAACGCTCTCCAAAACCTCGACGTAAATCTAGGATCTCTGTTCGAGATGATCGACACTGGCACACCGTGCAACCTCACTATTTCTGCACATACAACTTAGCTAACTTCTAAAGCGAGTAATCCACCCTTACCGGAATGAAATGAGCTGACTTAGTCAGACGATCCACAATCACCCAAACTGAGTCCTTCTTACTAGGTGTAAGGGGTAATCCACTGACAAAGTCCATAGTGATCCTATCCCACTTCCACTGTGGAATCTTCACCGGCTGAAGTAATCCAGACGGCAACTGATGTTCAGCCTTGACCTGCTGACACGTCAGACATTTACCCACAAACTCAGTTACCTCCCGCTTTAGACTTGGCCACCAAAATTGTTCTCTTAAATCCCGATACATCTTGCTACCTCCAGGATGCATAGCGTATGGGCTGCTATGTGCGTCCTGAAGAATTCTTTGCCTCAACTCGACATCCTTCGGCATACAAGCTCTCCCTTGAAAACACAATACTCCGTCCCTGGATAAACTATAATCTTCTAAACCACCATTCTGAACCTGCAATCTTTGATCGTTCAAACCCTCATCCTCTAACTGTTTCTTCTAATTTGCTCAACCCAAGCCGGCTTAACCTGCAATTCCGCCAAAAGACTCCCATCGTCATACAAGCTAAGACGAGCAAACATCAATCTTAAGTCTGATACAACCTTACGGCTCAACGCGTCTGCCACCACGTTAGCCTTGCCCGGATGATACTCAATCGAACAGTCGTAGTCCTTCAACAACTCAATCCATCTGCGCTGCCTCAAGTTCAAATCCTTCTGAGTCAAAAGATACTTTAGACTCTTGTGATCCGTGTAGACTATCGACTTCTCTCTGTACAAATAGTGTCTCCATATCTTCAAAGTGAAAACCACTGCAGCTAATTCCAAGTCATGCGTCGAATAGTTAACCTCATGTGGTCTCAACTGTCGAGATGCATAAGCCACTACCTTCCCTTCCTGCATCAACACACATCTCAAACCAGTATGTGATGTATCACAGTAAACCGTGAATTCCTTGCCTGCCTCAGGCTGAATCAAAACCAGAGCTTCAGTCAGAATCTTCTTCAACTTGTCGAAACTTCCTTGCTGCTTCTCAGTCCACACAAATGGAACTCCTTTCCTCAATAACTTGGTCATTGGTGCTGCGATCAAAGAAAATCCCTCTACAAATCTTCGGTAATACCCTGCCAGACCTAGAAAACTCCGAATTTCTGCCACTGACTTATGCGGCTTCCAATCCAACACTGCCTCAATCTTTCAAGGATCCACTTTAATCCCCTCAGCTGATACTATGTGACCCAAGAAAGTTACCTCCCTAAGCCAGAACTCACACTTACTAAATTTGGCATATAGCTGCTTATCCCTCAGAATCTGCAACACTACTCGCAAATGCGCATCATGCTCCTCCTCTGACTTTGAGTATACCAAGATATCGTCTATAAATACCACGACAAACTGATCTAAGTACTGCTGAAATACCTGATTCATCATGTCCATGAATACTGTCGGCGCGTTAGTCAACCCAAACGGCATTACCAGAAACTCGTAGTGCCCATACCGAGTACGAAATGCCGTCTTATGGATATCAGCTTCTTTCACCTTTAGCTGATGATACCCAGACCTTAAATCAATCTTGGAGAAAATCGCTGCCCCCTTAAGCTGATCAAACAAGTCATCTATCCTCGGCAATGGATACTTGTTTTTGATCGTCAGCTTATTCAACTGGCGGTAGTCTATACACATCCGCATCGTACTATCTTCTTCTTGACAAAGAGTACCGGTGCTCCCCAAGGCGAAACACTTGGTCGGATAAAACCTCAGTCCAACAACTCTTGAATCTGAGCCTTTAATTCCACTAATTCCTTCGGCGCCATCCTATACGGAGCGATAGACACTGGCGCAGTTCCGGGTAACAAATCTATACCAAATTCAACTCCACGATCCGGAGGCAGTCCTGGAAGTTTTTCTGGAAATACATCAGCATATTTTTTTACCGTTCGGACATTCCTTACAGTAGACTCCTTAGCCTCCAACACACACACATGAACCATAAATGCCTCACAGCCCTTCCTGACCATCTTCTCAGCTTTCAACGCATATACCACGTTGGATAGATATTCTCTTCTATTACCTATCATAACCACCTCTTCACCCTCAGCTGTCTTCAAAACCATGCGCTTAGCAGCGCAATCCAAACTTGCCTGGTACTTGACCAACCAGTCCATCCCAAGAATCAGATCGAACTCCCCAAACGGCAGTTCCATCAGATCAGCTACAAACACTACCCCTTGAAGTTCTAGGGGTACATCCCTATACAGCTTATTCACTTCTACAGAGTGACCTAGAGGGCTAAGTACTGTCATCTCCCTAGAAGTAGTCTCAGAGTCTAAGTTCATGGTCTCTACTATGCTACTAGCAAATGCGTCGAACCCACATCTATCAAAGCAGTATATGATAAACCAAAGATTAAGAACGTACCGGTTATGACGTCCGGTGCATCGCCCTCCTCTCGACACCTTGCTGCATATACTAACCCAGGCTGTCTTGCCTCAGTGTTGCCTGCACCTCTGCCCGGTGCTCCGCGGCCCCGACCAGAACCATTACCTCCTCTACCGTTACCACGACCCCTCTGCGGTGGCGGTCCCTCATTTCTAAACTAAGCACGACCTTGACCCTCAGACTGATTCCTGGCTAGCTTACGTGGACAGTCCCTCACATGATGATCCAGCGAGCCACATTCAAAGCATCCTTTTCCACCAGTCCAACATTCGCCCCAATGAGATTTTCCGCACCGATTACACTGTGCTGGTCCCTGATTAGCAGTAACAGGCCTCCCCGATTGGTTCGGCCCACTCTGCCTAGCCCTTTTCTGAGAATTACCGGCCGACCCAGATGATCCAAAACCTCTCTTATGCCTATTCCTATCCATATTTTGCCTCACAGACTCCTTAACCCCTTCGGCTACCTTAGCCTTTTCTACCAGAACAGCGAACTCACGCTCCTGCTGTGGAGCAATCAGCAATCTCAGCTCATCCCTCAGGCTGTCCTCGAACCTGACACACCGCTCGTGCTCCGTAGCCACGATACCTCTAGCATACCGGCTCAATCTTAAAAATTCCGCCTCATACTCTGATATGGACTTACTCCCCTGAACCATCCTCAGAAATGCATTCCGCTGCGCATCAATATAGCTAGACCTAACATATTTCTTCTGATACACTGCCTTAAAATAGTCCCAAGTGAGATCCTCTGCTGCAGCACCATCCCGCACTGTGAGCCACCACTGGTATGACTCATCCCGAAGAAGCGACACTATCCCTTTCAGCTTATCCTCAGCAGTTAGATCCAAGTCATCCATGATTCGCTCCGTCGCCTCTAACCAATATTCAGCCGTACTGGGAGCCACACCAGAAACACCTCGAAAAACCTCAGCTCCATTGGCTCGGAGTCGCTCAGGTATAGATTTCTGAGCTCCCGCGCCTCCACCTACTCCAGCTACCCTCTCAAGAACTCACAGCATCGCCTGAGACACTGCGTCATCCCCCGTTTGATCCTGGAACTCACCACCTACAGCTGGTGGTGGTGCTGGTATCTCATTTTCCGACCCCTGACCAAACCTCACTGGCTCAGACACAGCCATCCTACCCCGACCGCGTCCACGCGTAATACGACCCCGACCTCGAGTGCTCATATCTAAAGTCTCGACTTAACTGATTTAAAAGTTTTATGCATTAGTCATTATTCCACTATCTTTAAAGCACAGTTTTATGAATAATTCTTGTAACATCCCCAAACCCGGCCCATTCGTTACGACCGAATCTGGTTATGTTATTGAGGAAAAGACGGTTGAAAATCTTCTTAACTTAGAATTTAAAATAGGAAAATTTACTATCTTTTTGAAACCAAGTTCTTTTGAAAACACAACCAAAACTTACATGTTATAAAACGTCTGAATCAACCTTAGTGAATATATAAAGCCCATTTGGATAATCAAGTTGTTGAAATAAATTTGCCTTCACTTAGCAATTCAAATAAAAATCCAACCATATCTTAAATAATAATAAAATAGTTTCCAAAATACATGAAGATCTAAAGGCCTTTGCGAATCGAACACTGGCCCCCCTTTCCCTTGCACCTGAGGCGTCACCTTGCCAAGCTCTTAGTGGCGCCTCCCTTGCCACTCAAGCTGCCCAATCTTTGTGTCTAATTCACCCAAATAATTCTCTTAAGACACCCACAACCAAGCTCCCCCCTTTTAGCCCCTAAAACTAAAAATTTACCAAAGCAACCTACCTCCACCTAGGGTTCTCAGGACCCCTAAAACTAACCCAAACACACACTAAAGTGTGCCAACACCCGAGCTAAGCACCAAAAGCCTAACCCCTAAAACCGGGGTGTTACAATGCTACCCTCCTTAAAATAATTTCGTCCCCGAAATTACTTAGCTAACGAACATCTGTACAACCTATCTTACCACCTTCGCTTATGCTGCGCAACTCTGATTAACAAGTTTTATGCATTAGAAATTCTTGTTTCACTGTTTTATCCACGAGCAATTTTATGCAATGAAGTTTCCGAGAGTAGTTCTTTCGAGCAATCAAGTTCCACTTCCTACCCAGGGGTATTTCCGTCATTTTCCTATCGGGGTATATCGGTAATAACCAAAGCGATTCAAAAACTTTAATAAGTCAGGATCTTTTTGAAATTCCAAAAAAATTGAAGAGTATTTTTGAAAATTTCGCAAATTAAAGATATAGCAGGATTTTAAAAACCAGGGGTATTTTGGTAATTTTTTGTCAACAGGGTAATTTTGTAAATTTCCAAAGTCGGAGTATTATTTTTACCATACAGAAAATTGGGTACTTTTGCAAAAATAAGAAAATTTTATTAAACTTGGGGTTAAACCGAAAATTTTGAAAGTCAGGGGCATTTTAGTAATTTTTAACACAGGGGTATTTTCGTAAATTTTCACAAACCAAAATATCTTAATATTTCGAAACCTCAAGATTTTGATATTTTATAAAGTAAAAAATCATTTTATCAAAGTTGAAGGTAGTACGGTAATTTTGCAATTCAGGGGCATTTTTGTAATTTTGCCACTAGGGCATTTTGGGAAATTTTGTAAATCGAGACAACTTTTTTTCAAAATCTGATTTAGAGTTTTACAAACCAAAGGGGTAAAGTTGGAAAAAAAATTTTAAAACAGAAAGTTTTTTTTAAAAAAAAAAACAGCAAGGCTAGTTCCCTTTCGGGTTTTAATAATCGGTTTAGCCTATGAACAAGTCCTCTTGGTTAAGGTGAACCAAAGCTACGCACCAGGTAGGATTCCTGCAAAGAGGAGGTGAGTCACGAGGACTGCTTAAGTACCAAGCTCTTCTGGATCCAATCCTAGATATGCGTACCAAGGTTACCACACCTTAACTCGGCGACTTACTCCACAGGTTTGTTTAAGAGCTTTAAGTTTTATGCAAATGTTTGAGTAGTCTAATCCTAGGGTCCAACAGATCCTAGTATTCCATTCTACGAGCCCAAACTAAGCCCATAATAAATCACACCAACAAAACACTTCAAAAAGGTCCGAAGTACTTACCTGGTGGACTTCGGGTCGGAGGTACAGGTGCCATGCCAGAATAACCTGAAAACTTTTTATAAAAGCCCATTTTTCAAAAAGTCCATTTTGAAAACTGTTTCGGGCCCAAAAACCCTCAAAGCCGAGTTTTGAACTTGGCTCTGATACCAAACTGTAACATCCCCAAACCCGGCCCATTCGTTACGACCGAATCTGGTTATGTTATTGAGGAAAAGACGGTTGAAAATCTTCTTAACTTAGAATTTAAAATAGGAAAATTTACTATCTTTTTGAAACCAAGTTCTTTTGAAAACACAACCAAAACTTACATGTTATAAAACGTCTGAATCAACCTTAGTGAATATATAAAGCCCATTTGGATAATCAAGTTGTTGAAATAAATTTGCCTTCACTTAGCAATTCAAATAAAAATCCAACCATATCTTAAAATAATAATAAAATAGTTTCCAAAATACATGAAGATCTAAAGGCCCTTGCGAATCGAACACTGGCCCCCCTTTCCCTTGCACCTGAGGCGTCACCTTGCCAAGCTCTTAGTGGCGCCTCCCTTGCCACTCAAGCTGCCCAATCTTTGTGTCTAATTCACCCAAATAATTCTCTTAAGACACCCACAACCAAGCTCCCCCCTTTTAGCCCCTAAAACTAAAAATTTACCAAAGCAACCTACCTCCACCTAGGGTTCTCAGGACCCCTAAAACTAACCCAAACACACACTAAAGTGTGCCAACACCCGAGCTAAGCACCAAAAGCCTAACCCCTAAAACCGGGGTGTTACAATTCTTATTAAAGAGTTTTGTTTTCGCGAGTCCATAGAGTCCTATAAATTTCAGTCTCTAGGGTAGTCCACTATCACTAATCATTCAAAGTTTATAACATCTAAAAATCACAACCGAAGGCTAGGGGTACTTACCTGGGCGGATTGGTGCCGGAGACTCGGTGCCATGCTTTTCAAATCATATAATTTCAAACAAAAACATTTTAAGACCATACTTTAAAACATTTTGGGCCTCGGGCTCACAGCCGAGCCTTTGAACTTGGCTCTGATACTACAATTGTAACACCCCAAACCCGATCAACACACCACGACCGAATCTGGCATGTCACAGAGGAAAGACGTTTTGAAGAAAATCAAGTTACCGATTAAATTTTGTGGAAAACTCTTTGTTGCTCTATGTTTGTAAAAATCAGGTGCATGATTAGTTAAAAATCGATAGTTTACTTTGAAATCCCGGAAATAAATCTTTAAAACTTAGTTGTCGATCTATAGATTTAGAAAACGTGTGTATCATTTACAAAAACCCGTATTATTCTTTCTTAGTTATTTCAAAATCAGTTGAATTCAATGTGGAAAACTTAAGTTTGAAATCCATTTGAGTTGTTGTTGTTATCAATTGATTTGTATTACCCGATGGTAAAGTTTTGAAAACCATTGCGTTTTGTAGTTTAGAAAACCTTGCGCTCACATTATTAAATTAATCAAGTAATTCACTTAACCATGTTCGAAATCAAATCCAAAACATATAAATAATTCAAAACATAATTTAAAAGGCATTATTACAAACCCAAATAATAAAAACAAAATATAAAATAATTACCCAATTCAAAATCCAAGTAAAACCAAATGTTTTAATGCATGGGCCACCTCGAGTCCACCCGGCTCCTCATCCGCGATCTACGAATCACCTGAAAAGATAAGGGATAAGGTGAGTCACCAAGACTCAGTGCATAATCCCTCCCCCGGTTAATACAACAAGCTTACACAAATCATAACCAAGCAATATATCATGCACCCAAAGCTAGCCATCCATAACTCTGTTTCTACCCCGTGTGGTACCAAACCACTGGTGGTGCCAAACCACTGGTGACCCAAAGTCACGATATCCAAATAAAAGTGTGGTGCCAAACCACTGGTGACCCAAAGTCACGAATATTCCAATTGTGGGGCCAACCCACGTTGTGATACCAAATCGCTGGCGACAATTCCGATATATCAAATGTGGGGCCAACCCACTGTGGTGCTGAGCCACTGGGACGAGTCGCTATGAGGTGCCAAACCTCTGGTGTCCCAGAGACACGAAATAATCTATGGTACCAAACCACTGGAGGTGCCAAACCTCTGGTGTCCCAAAGACACAGATATCAAATCCTTCCCCCTCCTCTCATATCACCCATAACAGTGCAGTTATTATGCAAATCATGCCATCATGCTTTATTATGAATCATATAGGAAATATATCACATATCATGGTATTAAGCATCATATAGCAAATCATATCGAAACGGACTTACCCGAATCCTTGCTCATACCCATACGGTATCATATCAAGATCTCACAGTTTTCGGCTTTTAATCATGATTAGGTTATTAATATATTACCAAGTTATAAAGTGTGTAAGTTACACACCTGTTACTAACGCAAGTTCTAAATCCCGAAGACTCGATCTACTGCACTAGATCTCCTTGCCCTACATTCGACCAACACTTAGATCAGTAACATAGGCCATTCGGCCAACAACAAACCTTAGTCTCAAAAGCCTTCGGCTTTTCAACAACTTAAAGAATGATGAACTAACATAGATATCCTTACCACTTGCCTTACCAAATCCGATTGTTAGAGAATAGAGGCTTAGATCGACTGCTTCCAAAGTCTCGAAGAATCTAAGAGAAATCGATTCCTATGAATGGTTAGAATCTTGCTAACAATTGCCCAAAATTCGGCTTTTGCTCACAAGAAAATCGACAGAGAGAAGAGAAAAGGAATAAAGAAATTCGGCCAACACTACTTACCCTTCTCAAAACCGATTGGAGAAGAAACTAAAGAAGATCCACTCTTGGTTGATATTCGGCCAAAAGAAAACTAAAAGAAAGAGGGAGATTTCGGCAAAGGGTTGAGTGATCAAGATGATTCGGCTAAGGTTTTGAAAGAAGAAAAAACAAATGAGATGCGGCTAAAGAATGAAAGAAAAGAGTGGCAAAGTAAAATAAAATGGGAGAGGGAGGATTCAGCTTTGAGCAACAATGGAAGAAAACTAAGAGAGATGGGAGAAAAGATGATGGGTATTCGGCTTAGGCTTAAAGAAAATAGATACAAAGAGTTTCGACAAAAAGGAAGAAAAGGAGAAGATGTGATCTTTGAACAGTTATGAAAAGAAAGAAAGAGATATGAGAAAGAGAGGTAAGCACTTGGAAGAAAAAGAAGTAAAGTAAAACTAAAGAAGTTTAGAGGAACATTCGGCTAAGTGCTCAAGGGATAAACGACAACCACCCATGGGGATTTCAGCTTTAGGTCCAGAAAGAAAATAGTGCACAAGTGATCTCCTATTTTGGTTTCCAAAAGAAAAAAAAACACACAAGCTTTCTAGATAACGAAATTGCACAAAAAGAATGCCCAAACCTCACTATGCATATTCGGCCTCCTCATTATTTCCTCCTAATCACATCCAAAATTAAGCCAAGCCCCCCTAGCCCCCTATACCGTCTACATTCATGGTCAAATGGCCATAGAAAAATTTTCAAAACATCACTCCATACTTCAAGCCTTATGTCCCCTTATCATACCTAAACTCCTTGATTCCATACCTTAAATAAGTACTTGCCTTTTTCCTTAGTCTACTATCCATAAGTGAAAAAGTCCATCCTTACCATAAATAAAATTTGACCAACACATTCCATACAAAAGCAAAAATAAAAGTCACCTTATTGCCATCCATGGGATTCGAACCTAAGCCCCCACACACTGCTTGTGGCGTCACCTCTTAAGGCCCTAAGTGGTGCCTCCTTGCCACTTTACCAAGCCCAATCTTGTGTTTAAATTCCCCACGAATTACACTTAACCCTTAGCTCCTTCAGCTCCCTCTAACTAAAGCTTAAAAAAGAAAATTTTCCTACAACTCGGACCTACCCTTGGCTTATTCCTAAACCCTAGAACATCTCACTTAACAACACGACAATCCAAACTCATGCAAAACAATACAATCACAAATAACCCCTAATTCAGGATATTACAGACCATTTCGAGCTTTCTGAGTATCCTACTAGATTCTTAATGGTTCAACGGGCAAGTCTGTGATAGGAATTGCAAATCCGAGCTACGATAAATTAAGTGAATGAATATTCATTTCAGGTACGTTGATTATACACTAATTGTGTATACAAGGTAAGTATCTATGTGATCTTATTATAATGTTATGTATATGGAATTGATAATACGATATGAAAAGTTTTGATTAGATGAACTATGTGCATTTATGGTATATGAATTGGAAGTATGGTAAGCTATGGCTAAGCAAATGAGCTTAAGAAAGAATGAGGTGATTTTGTCATGAGAATCTTATGGGTCATCTTAATAATTCGGTTATGTGCATTTTATGCTAAGTTTATTTGTATATTGACTTACTATGCTATTGGAAAGCTTACTCTATGTGTGTGTTTTCTCTATTTTATAGGTTGTCAAAGCTACTGAAGGCTCGAGATAGTCAAGGATCGTCATCACACTACTAAACTCTTTTTGGTACACTTTGAAAATGAATTTAGTTAGATATGGCATGTATAGGCTAGTTTTATGATGTGAGTTGTTATATGAACTTGGCCATGGAATTGGTTAGAGATGAGTTGAGATTATGCATTATGATTATGATATGTGAAACATGTTTTGGCATGGTTGAAGCACTTGAAATGGTCAAGTTTTTAGTAAGCAAATGAGTGAACAAATTATGTTTGTAATGAAAAGAGTTTGAGTCTTGTAATTTGGCATGGTTGGAATTGGTATTGAATGCATGGTTTGAATGATTATCTTGGCCTGTTTTTGGTGGTCATGTGTGCATGAGATGTTTTGGTAAATGTTGCTTGTACGTATGACCCAAATGGGTGGATTTTTGGCCTTGAAAATGGCCTATAATGTCACATGGTTGTGGCACACGGGCGTGCCTAGTGACAGTAGGGGCCGAGTCAGTATAGTCCACGGCCAGGGTACATGGGCGTGCTTGGAGGCCGTGGAAGTATAGTCAGAATAGACCGCGGGGAGGACATACGAGCGTGTCTAATAGCCGTGGGAGGCACACGGCCTGCCCACACGGGCGTGTAACCCCTGAAACCTAGAAAAGTTTTAATTTTCCATGAAATTTTGTATGTGTTTCGATTTAGTCCCGACTTAGTTTATAAGCGTATTTAAGGTCTTGTAGACTGTATTAAGGGACATTATGTTCGAGAATGATGAATGAATGTATGAATGTCTGTAAATGCTTTTCGACCTGTCTGGTAACGCTCCTAACCTTAATCCGGCGACGGACACGGGATAGGGGTGTTACAAAGAGAAGAAACTTTCATTGCTTAATTGGGTAAGTTTTCTTTTCTTATTTTTAGTAATTTTGATATTTGTGAAACTAGGATAGCTTAATATATCTATTTGGAAGATCAATTAGATAAGTTATCAAAGTATGAAATTTGGGCCATGGATGAATATGCTGAAAATTTGAAATTAATAGTAGAAAATGAAAGGTTGTTGATAGATAAACAACTTTTACAAAGTGATTTTTTGATGAAAACATGATTTAGGGACTAAAATGTAAAGTTGTAAAAATTGATGAAAAATTATGAAATTTATAGAAAATATGTGCTATAAATTCTACATTGAAATTTCAGTTAGGCTTGGAATAAGGAGTAAATTGCATAAATTTCATTTTATGAGCTTAGGGACAAAATTGGAATTTATGGAAAAGTTAGGGGCAAAATGGTAATTTTACCTAGGACGTAAATTGAGTCCAAATGAATATGAAATGTGTCAAATTGATGATTAAAGTTATTTATATAGATCCAGACAACACAAATTCAAGGTTAGACCGAGGAAAAAAAAGGTTTCGTATTAGTAGATTTTATACGCGAACAAGTGTTGAGGTAAGTTCGTGTAACCTAATCGAGCATGTAACTATATTAAATTAAATGTTGTGTTGTATGAAATGTGATTATTATTTATGTGAATTGTTTGGATGTTACAATATAAGAATGAATACATGCTTAAAATGGTTGAAAAAAGGTTAAGTTCTGTTTGAATATTGAATTCCAATGAATAAATGTGCTTTCCCGAAATGCATGAGGTCCTACATTTGTTGCTGACGGATTTGACCTCATTATAGAAATGATTTAGCTCGGACGGGTAATCCTGATATAATACCTCTCGTGCATATGTTACAATTAAGATTTAGCCTGGACTGGTAATCCTAATTGAGCTGTTTTGAGCATACGTTACATAAAGGCTTTAGCCTGGACTGGTAATCCTGTTATATGATATGTGGCTTGAGAGTGTGTCCATTGATTAAGTGCCCTAATGGGTACTCTTGAATAAGAATTGACAGGTTATTGAACCGTACACCTCGAGTGTACTACTTGAGCATCCATCGGAATTTCAACGGTTCAACAGATTAAACTTTTGGCATGATAAGAGAACTATGAGATGAAATGATAATGTCTTGAAAGAATATTGCACGATGAGTTCATCTATCCTTACTTGATGCATATGTCAACATTATGTGTCTAACTTGTTTGATTGAGTGTATGTGTTTAGGTAAATTTTCCAAACTGATGAAAAACATGTTATTGAATGCTAATGTTGATAAATGTGATTTGGTAAGTTTAGTTTCTGTTATACGAACTTACTAAGCATGTAATGCTTACTCTGCTTTATTTTCCCCTGTTGGAGATCAATGGAGCATCATCACACTATCCACAAGCTTATTTTGGGTGAATAGCAAATCATTTTGGTATAATGGCATGTATAGGTTAGCTTGGCCTTAATTGGCTTGATAATGATGTTTTGTATCCTAGCCATTGGAATGGCTAGTAATGGTTTATTTTGGTCTTATGAAGTAGATTATTATGTTAATCATAATGTGATTTTAGTGAATGTGATAAAGATGCTAATGCCTAGATTAAACCAAGGTAAGATTATAAACATGTATGTAATTATATGCCTTGTGGAATGATAGAGTTTGCTTAATTTGAATGCTTGAAATGGTTGGTATTTGGACGTGAGTTTTAGTGCAGGACATTGGTGTGATTTTGGGTGAGGAATGAAGTTAGAAATGGCTTTATTTTTTCCACACGGGCAGACACATGGGCGTGTGTCTTGACTGTGTGTGACACACGGCCTGCTACATGGGCGTGTGGTTAGGCCATGTGTCCCCTGCACCTAAATTTTGAGAAACTGAATGCTCAGAATTGAGCACACGGGAAGAGACACTGGTGTGTGTCTTAGCCGTGTGAAACCTGCACCTAATTTCGAAAGAATTTAATTAACCATGCGGCCTATCACACGGTTGTGTGGCATGGCCGTGTGCACAAGTCAGAGAGTTACTTGGGGTCGAACACGGCCTGTAGTACGGGCGTGTCCCTCGGACCACAGGGGCTGGTGAGCCCTGCAACTTGGAAAATTTTTGTAATTTCACGAAAAATTCTTAGTGTTTTTGATTAAGTCTTGACCCGATTCTAATGCTTGTATTGGACCTTGAAGGTCTATTTAAGGGACGATATTAATAATCTCGGTTAATTAATAGTAATTTACATGAATTATTTGTAAATGTTCTTAAAGTTCCAGTAATGCTCCATAATCCTGCCCAGCGACGGATACGGGTTAAGGGTGTTAGAGGTGGTCAACAAGGGAAATCCTTAATTCGATGCTGCATGGATCCACATCTAAATCACGTTCTAAACTTTTTCCAGCACTCGCCTGGATGGCGCTTACTACAGAACCCACAGGCCAAAAAGGCTGAACCACTACAAGAACCACTTGCATTACCTTTCTGAAATCTGGCCCACTTTGTAGAACGTGTCTCCAACCTTGAGGAACTAGGACCTCTCTTATTTCGAGCCTTACCATGACTATTACACTCACACTCAACAAACTTACTTTCATTAACCTCATTAGTCCTCTCCAAGATGGTCTTGAAGACCCTCTATAGAAATCCTAACACAGATTGGGTTTATGTGTCAACACCGGCCTCAGAATTACTGCCACTAGTGGCTGGCGTAGCCACGGCGACTTTCCGCTCATATGTGGACACACATCATGGGAAAACAAAGGACTCATCTGGAGTCCTACTAGGCTGATCTACCCAACTAAAGAACCTTAACTAAAATGTAATGCTTGTATTTAGGCTCCTTAAGTGCGAAAACTAGTTTAATCTACTACACCGAATTATGACAGATCATGTCTTTCTCTTCCTCTACTATACACCTCCCAAATGTAATTTTTGATTCGTGGGCTATCCTTTTTTTTTGTTGCCAAGATGCCTGTACGGGAAAGACCTCTCTTATAATATAATTGACATAATCTGCATACCATGATGTTATATGCTTGCCAAACCTAGTCTGACGGATGCCTACGATCATTCATGCACATAACTTACTTTATGTTCATGCTATCCTCAACAATCATTCATGCACTCATTCATTTCTTCTGGAACTTAAATTATAAATGAATTATCTAAAAGGTTTATAGGATTCCTTATGAGAGAACTCATATTCAACCTGGCTACTTATTCTTTAACTTAATCTTAACTCAATCCCCATTCCTTCACAAATATGAAATCGCCAGAACTCATATCCTACACACATACCTTCATCCCATTATTTGTATAAGTATGATTTCCATACTATCCATGATTTTAGATTCATAGTTTAATTAATTTTATATAGATATATTTCAGTATGAACAAAAAATATATAGAAGGGTTAGTGTAGAAACTCACTTGATCCTCACTTATTATCGTTCAAAACTCCAAATCCAACCATCTAACAAGAAATCACTACTCAAGGAACATAAAAACATCGTCAAAACCCATTCACATACCTTTAACCATTTTTCAAACATGGACAGCCCCATACAAAGCTCCTTTTTCTTTAATCTTAACGTTCAACCAAATTTAACAACTTACTATTCAGAATTCCATCTGCATAACTGAAATATTCACCACAATACAAAATAATCTTATACTTTAGATCCGATATTTAGTTACAACTCAACGGTAGCAAACCGTCAATGGCTTCCAAAGAAAGCCACAACAACATTTTTAAAGGAAAGAAGAAGATAAAACATCTCCCTCTCTCCAGTCAATTTAACTAATATTTATTTACAGATATGACCCATATTCCCATAGAAACTTGACACGTGTCACACCTTTTCAAAATATCTTTGTTAATTGTCTACAATTGTAAATAAAAATATAAATAAGATTTCAATATGGACAAAACCTGGTTCCCCTAAATAGAGGGGTCCTAATTACTATACTCACAATGAAACTAGCATTGTTACTTGATCTGTTGTAATTCGCTATAGTAGATTAAACTTGTTTTTGCACTTAAGGAGCTTGAATACAAGCATTTTCATTATATTTTAGTTAAGTTTTGTTAGATTTAGTTACATTCAATAAAATATGCAATTTGAGTCTTTTATTGACCTTAAGGGCTGAAAGCTAACGTACCTTGTGAGTGTCCAAGAGTCCATTAGAAGGCATTTTAGACCGATACTAAATGCTATGTTGCAACAAGAGAGGCCCAATGTCGTAACATAGAAAGTAGAATGTAAAAAGTACAAAACTACCTTCGATGTTGTGACACAAACTGAAGGTGTCATGACATACCCTTGAAGACATTTCAAGGTGGAGTATACTAACACCTCATCGCGGCACAGGTCCTAGTGTGTTGCGATATCAGCTCTGGGACGGAATTTAAACATGAAGCAGGGGTGTTTTGGTCCGTACGATCAAACTTAAAGCTTGGGAACGTCAGCCTACCTAGGGTTAATGATGACGGCCAACTGAAGGCTATAAACAGTCTCCTTTGGCACATGTTATAGACACCATTTGATTAGGTTAGATTTTCTATTTGGTTTTAGTTTTGTTTTCTTAATTTCTTAGGTTTTTTTAGGGTTTAGCTTATTTGTTCTTTGTTTTCTTTCAAGAGATTTGATTTTTGAAAGAGATCAACATCTGTGGATTCGCGCTTCTTATTAATATCAATCAGGCTTTTCTTAAACTCTCTACTTTAATTTATTCACTATGATTATTTCTTCCACCTACTCCATGTTGTTTATGAAATCCATGAGGAACTAATCCCTTTGTGGGGGATTAGCGAGTAAAGGTATTGTAACAACTCAATTTTTGATAAAATCGCAACAGTTGTTTCAGAACCTCAGATCCGAGCCAGAAAAGAAAAATTACTTTAATACTATTTTATGATCTACAGTATGGTAATAATATTGTGTGAAAATTTTGTAAAAAAATTTTATTGATTACATGTTTAATTTGATAAAGGACTAAATCGCGTAAAGTGTAAAAGTTGTGTTCTAATAGCTAAAGGGATTAAATAGCTACAGAACTTTAAATTGGAGGCCCTTATATGGTAATTAGACCAATAATGAAAAGTTAGTGGATATTTTTGGATGATTCATCCATGGAAAATTGGAAAAAGGCTAAGGACTAAATTGAAAAGTGATAAGATTAAAAGATGATAAATAATTAAATAGAAATAAAAATCATTTTATATCATCTTCTTCCTCAAATATTCCATGGAAACCCTAGGAAAGAGAAAGCAAGCGTTCTTGGCAAGCGTTCTTGGCCAAATTAGGTAAGTATTCAAGCCTCGTTTTTAGTAATTTTTATATTTTTGAAACCAGGATAGTCTAATCTATCTATTTGGGGGATTAATTTGAAAAGTTATCAAAGTATAAAAATTATTTCATGGATGAATATATTGAAAATTTGAAATTTATGGCAGAATATGAAAGGTTGATGATAGATAAACAACTTTTACAAAGTGATTTTTGATGAAAACATGATTTAGAGACTAAATTGTAAAGTTGTGTAAATTGAAGAAAAATTCTAAATTTTATAGAATACATGCGCTGTAAATTTTATATTGAAATTTTAGTTAGGCTTGGAATAAGAAGTAAATTGCATGAATTTCATTTTCCGAGCCTAGGGACGAAATCGTCATTAATTAAAAGTTTAGAGGCAAAATGGTAATTTTTCTTAAGATGTAAATTGGACTGAATTGAGTTTAAATTGTACTAAATTGATGTTAAATTTACTCATGTAGATCCGAATATACCAAATTCGGAGCTAGAACAAGGAAAAGAGAAAAATGTCGGATTAGTAGATTTTATGTACACGAACATTTGTCGAGGTAAGTTCGTGAAACTAAATTGTATATTTAAATGCTTGAATCAGATTTTTTTATGTGAATTATATAAATATATATATATATATATATATATATTACATTGAAAACATATCTGACAAAGCCTGGTCAATGATAATGCCTAATAAATGATAAATGATAAATGATAAAAATGTTACTTTTATGCTTGAAATGAATGTGGAATGTGTTTATTTAAATTATATGAATGTTATAGATGTATGAAATAATCACATGCCTGATAATGCTTGAAAAATGTTAAATCCCATTTGAATAAATGCAATTCGATGGATAAAAGTGATTTCCCTTATTTAATAAGGTCCTGCATTTGTTGCTGATGGGATTTAGCTCAGACGAGTAATCCTATTGACCTCATTACATATAGGATTTAGCCCGGTCGGGTAATCCTGATATAATCCCTCTTGAGCATATGTTACAATTACGATTTAGCCTGGACTGGTAATCCTATTTGAGCTCTTCTAAGCATATGTTACAGAAAGGATTTAGCCTGGACTGGTAATCCTGTTATATGATATGTGGCTCAAGATTGTGCAATCTAATTAAGTTCCCTAACGGGTACCCCTGAATATGAATTTACGGATCTTGATTTGTACACCTCGAGTGTACTACCTGTGTATCCATCGATGTTTCAAATAAATTCAACAGGTAAAAATCTTGATATGAGAATTTATGAATAAGAAATGATTCATTACACGTATCTGCCTGAAATACATGAAATGATGATATATGATAATTGATTCATGAAAATATGAGATGATGATATTTGTACATAGAATTTATTTGATAAATATGTTCATCCTTGATTATAGATTTGTACACCTTGAGTGTAGTACTCGTGTGGCATTGATATTTCGAATTATATGAGTAAAGTTCTAACATGAAATAATCTGAACTCGAGATGAATTATTATGAAAGTATACTTGTAATATACTCAAGATGAATAATGGAATGGCTAGTAAAGATTTGTTTTGGCAAAATTTATAAAGTATAACATGATGAATATCCATGTGTTTAGTGTGGTTGATTAAATTATGTTAACATGTATGGTAACAAAAGGGTAAGACTATAAACATGAATGCATGTAATGTTGTACCATGTTAGATGTTAAAATTAACTTATGATGCTTGAATTGGTTGGTATATTAATGAAATTTTTGGTGTAGGTCATTGGCAGAGTTTGGGTGAGAAATAAAGCTAGAAAATGGCTTTACTTTGTCCACACGGGTAGACACACGGGCGTGTGTCTTGACCGTGTGTGACACATTGTAACAACCCGAAAGTTAATGAAGTCAGAAACGGTGGTTTCAGAATATTATTTCCTATGATAGGATCAGTGAATATTATTTATTAATATTTGCGACGATGTTACATTATTATATTGAAGTTTGGTCTAATAAATTTAATTATTGGAAAGTTAGACAAGATACAAGTGTATCAGTTCTAGAATCAATGGTTTTGGAAATTGAGGTATCGAGACCTTGTTTCCCTAAATCAGACTCGTTAATATTTAATAAAAATATTTGCAGATTTATATTAGAAGTGAATTAAATTTTTGGTTATGTAATTCTGAGAAAGAGTGTTTAATTAAAATAAAGGGACTAAATCAAATAAGTGATAAAAGTAAGAATTAATACTAAATTATAAGGTGAATCTATATTGAATGACTTATTAAATAAATAGACTATTGTTTTTATAGATTTTGATAGTGGATGTTTATGGGGATATTATATATTATTATTATTATTATTATTATTATTATTATTATTATTATTATTATTATTATTATTATTATTATTATTATTATTATTATTATTATTATTATTATTATTAAAGTGACAATTAGAAAATGAAGTGGGTGTAAATTAAATAGAAAATGAAAGGAAAGACTTCAATTTTTATTTGGTCTATCTTGCTTCCTTGTCTCTTTCAAATGAAGCTAGATAGGAGAGGCCGACTGCATGTAGTGGAAAACCATGAAATTTGTTTGCTTAGAATTTAAAATTTTCAAGTAGAAGGGTAACTCTTCTAAACTCTCCCTTGCCAACAGCTTTTCGTTGAAAAATTCTGGTTGCATTGTTGATTTGAGCTTGCCTGAATATGTGGGAGAAGAGAAGAGTTTATTTTCTAGTTATAAATGTTGCATGTCTAGTAGATGAAGAGTTTCTCACTTGTGTTAAAAGAATTTAGTGAATGCTTGTGTTGTTATACTCTATTTTTATAACTCTGGGGTTGATTGTATTTATCTAACAATGTGGGAGAAGGCTGTAGCAGAAAAGGGAAGGAGCAAATTGAATTGGTAGAATTGGTGTTGGGAACCTTAGTGAGTTTTCCTTGAACTTTTATTTACTTGTGCTTGATAATTGTTGAAACTGTTAAATTGATGTCCAAATTTTACCTTATTGGTATTGTTAATTGGTGCCCTGTTTATGCTGTTCGATTGAGGTATTGATGCTATTCGAATATTGCGTTGTTAATGATGTTCAGAGAGTGGTGTATTTATGTTGTTTTAAGGACTGTTGTTTGGTGTATTAATGCAGCAGAAAAATTATTGTTTATACGTCAATTAATGTTGTCTAAGTGACTGTATTTATGTTGCTTTAAGGATCATTGTTTGGTGTATTAATGCAGCAGAAAAATATGTTGTTTTAAGGACTGTTGTTTGGTGTATTAATGCAGCAAAAAAATTATTGTTTAGGCATCAATTAATGTTGTCTAAGAGACTGTATTTATGTTGTTTTACGGACTGTTTTTTGGTGTATTAATGCAGCAGAAAAATATGTTGTTTTAAGGACTGTTGTTTGGTGTATTAATGTAGCAGAAATTATTGTTTAAAAGTCAATTAATGTTGTCTAAGTGACTGTATTAATGCTATTTTAAGGACTGTTGTCTGATGTGTTAATGCAGCAGAAAAATATGTTGTTTTAAGGACTGTTGTTTGGTGTACTAATGTAGTAGAAAAAATTATTATTTAAACGTCAATTAATGTTATCTAAGTGACTTGAAATTTATGTTAATAATGGTTGAAGTTTTTAATGAACAAATGACATATAAATGAGCTATTTAGATGTTAAACAATGTTGTCTAAATGGATGAAGACTATGTTGTCCAAAACTGCTATTAATTGTTTTATAAGCTAAAATTTAAGGGCATTGAATGTCGAAATTAATTGTACATGAAGGTTAAAGTTTTTGTATCTGATGCTTCAATCCAAGCTGAGTAATGGTGTCTAAAAGTGATCTGTGGTTTTAGGTAAGTTCGTAGTCCCCAAACTCAAACTTTATAAATTGTTAATTAAATTGAACGGAAGTTTATGGAGGTATAAGTTAACTCAATTGAATGGATGTTTATGGAATGTGACATTATGAAATAAATTAATGTATGATTAGTAGATAATTGGAGTGGAAGTGTTATTAAATTATGAAATTTGATATTGAGTTATTAAAAGTAAAAATCATGGACTTGCAAATGAATAATTGACATCGTCGATTCGTTCGAAGGCGCAATTTTCTTTCAATTTAATTTTAGTTTATATTTAAGTGAAATATATTAACCTAATTGCATAATATTAGATTATATTGATGTGTGTAATTGAAAAAAAAATAACAAATTGATATTACATCGATCATTGATTGAGAAACTCGGAGCCATTACTACAAATTAGCTTTGTAAGTTCATTAATATGAACTCAATTTTATTTCTAAGTGTTTATGAAGAGTAAAGTTTAAATGATGTAAAATTGCTGATATTAAATTGATTGCTGATAGAACAGGAATTGTAAAAAAAATTACGAAAATGATAATTTTTGATATCAATGGAGACAGGTCGCATTCGCACGTAAGACCATAGCAAGGCTATGGCAATTATTCAAACATAAGACCATGGTTGGACCATGGCAGTGTTTATATGTAAAACCATAGCTGGGCTATGGCATTCTGATGATAAGACTATAACTGGGTTATGGCAGTATGGACGTAAGACCATGGTTGGACCATGGTAGTGTTTATATGTAAAACCATAGCTGGGCTATGGCATTCTGATGATAAGACCCATAACTGGGTTATGGCACTATGGACGTAAGACCATGGTTGGACCATGGCAGTGTTTATATGTAAGACCATAGCCGGGCTATGGCATTCTAATGATAAGACCAAAATTGGGTTATGGCACTACGAATGTAAGACCATGGCAGGGCCATGGCAATGCATATGTAATACCATAGTTGGACTATGGCACAAAAGAAATGTGTATCAGGGTTTCAATCATCTTTAAAATATTCATATATTATAGAAAAGGGATGGTTTCAACCATCGTTTAGTACATTTTGTGTGAGCTCCGATAAGGGTTCTGATTGACTTCACTACGACAAATATGGAAAGGTATGATGTACCAATGATTAAAGTATGAATATTTATGAATATGAAAGGTATGCTTTAAGAGATGTTATGTTTGTGTACTATATCTTACCATATGATGATATCGCTAAGTTATGTCTTTAATCATTAGCTTATGGCTATGGTAAGTGTTTAATGTAAACCAAGGCATGTGTGTATGAAATTAATTGAAATGGTGACATCTTGTAATTATATGTTTAGATAGTAGTATGATGATATAATTTAGTTTGAGCATTCATGTATCATATCGTGTCCTGAAACGTTCGGATTATAGAAATATCACTAAGTTTTACTCAATGTGTAGTTTTGTTTTCCATGTGCAGGTTAGGTACTCTCTTTGAATGTTAACTCAGCATCTAACAACAATACCGATCTCAATTGTGGTGATGTTTAATTTTGCAATGGCATGCACCTAGGATGTCTTTGGTTGTTAGTTGTTTTTTGAATGTGATGTAAATTGAGTTATAAATATATGTTTATGTTGGAAGCTAAATGTTAGTATGTGTTTTGACCAAAGGCTTAATGTGTATGAAACTTAAAGCTTGATGTCTTAAGTAGCTTTAGGTTAGGCTAAATTGAGTGATTTTTTGCAAACAATAAACTTTGATTTGGATGATGCATTGTTGATGTGTTTTGAAGATATAAAATGTGGTACCAATGAGGGTACATTGGTTAGGCAATTAGGATGATTGTTTTGGCATGTTTTGAGTATGTTTAATCGTAATTTGAATAGGTTAAATGATTGGCATTTGAATTGCATAAGGCCCAAGTAAGATGGAAATGGTAACTTTGTTGTTTGAGGTACATTTTAGGTCCACACGGCCAGAGAAATGACCATGTGACCCCTGTTCTCAATTTTTCTGAAATTTTCCAAGTCATTCCAAATGATTTTAAATTGGTCTCGATTTGTCTCTAAAGTATTTTTTTTTTTGGACCTCGTGGGCTCGATTTAGGGACGATATGTGTATGAAGGAATGATTTAAGTTACGTTTATGACTTTTGAATGGAATTAATTATAAATGTTCCAATTGTAGAGTAATGCCCATAACTCTAATCTGTGACGGAGAGGGGTTTGGGTGTTACACACACGGCCTGGTACATGGGCGTGTGGTTAGGCTGTGTGTCCCATGCACCTTAAATTTGAGAAACAAAATGCTCAGAATTGAGCACACAGACAGAGACATGGGCGCGTGTCTCAACCGTGTGTGTTACACGGCTTAGCACACGGGCGTGTGGCCGACCGTGTGGCACAAGTCACTGAGTCGAACACGGCCTACAGCATGGGCGTGTTCTATGGTCACATGGGTGTGTCCCTTGGACCACACAGGCGTGTGTGCCCTTTATCTTGGAAAAGTTTAGAAATTTCGCGAAAAATTATCTGTGTTCCCGATTTAGTCTCAATTTGATTGTAATACTCATTTTGGGCCTTAAGGGTCCATTTAAGGGACTATGAATAATATTTGGAAAATGAATAGAATTTGACATGAATTATTTGTAAATGTACTAAAAACTCCGGTAATGCTCCGTAGCCCTGTTCCAATGACGGATACAGGTTAGGAGTGTTATAGGTATAATTTATTAATTATTTTATAGGGTTACTCAATGGATCAACTATTTGGGAAAGGAAGAATGGGAAACAAACCCTAGGCCTGACAACCCCAGAAAGTCATCAACGAAAGGAATTAACCCAAATTTGGTATTGGCCATTTGTGAACACCTTCACCCCAAGCTAGTTTGCACTGTGAGGTCAGAAGATAAGTAGTTCTTACTGACTTGTTATGTTGGTGGAAAATCAAAAGATCCTTCTAGGGTAGCGATTAGTTGATTGACGGTGAACCTGAAGCAATAGTTGATAGGGATTACCGAAGTGAGCTAATCACCCATAATGGAGATTTGATTTACTCTATACTCTTGTCTTTTATCTCTTGAAATTTATTTATTCTATGTTATTTTATTACTCTAAAAACTTTAAAAATCTTTCTTTTATTTTCTCGTACTATGATTTATTTAATAAACTAATTAGATCTTTCAGTGTTTAGGTAAGAATTGATCTAGCACTCACCTCCCTTGGGCACGATCCTTAGAGAATTCACTTATTTTGTTGTAAAGCTATATTACAACTCGACCCGTATACTTGCGGACACCGCCTTATCGTTATATATTTTATTACAGCATTCACACTCTAGACAGTAGTACGTCTAGAGGTGATCAAGTTATTGGCATTGTTACTGGGGAAGCAATGATAGATCGATTTTACTTTTTGCACTTTAAAAGAATAATTAGGAAATTTTTAGGTTATAGTTACTACTTCCAATTTATTTTTTCAATCAACACTTCTAACATTTGTTTTTAGGAATCTTAGACACCGTTAACCAAATAATCAGCCAGGACAAAGTCATGGATGACTTTTATTATATGTGACCTGATGAAGACTTCAACTATGACGAAGATATTTACACAAAATGAGTGTACGAAGATTGGGAGATCTAAGAGAATCAATGATTACTAATGCTTGAATTAATTCAAATCCGAGGAGAAACCCTAGTTCTTTCCCAATATGATAATGACCATGATGACATGCCATTAGAAAAGTACCAAGAAGTGTTAATTCCAGAATTGACCAAAGAAGAGAATGTCACTGTTGATGCTTGTGAAAAAGGAGAAATCCCACAATACTATCTATCTTAGCAGACAGAAGAACATTCAAACAAATTAAATGCAACTGCTAAAGAAAAAGATATAGAGCTAGTAGGGGAAATGGTCAGCGAACTGCAGAATCAGATCAGCATGGAACTCATTATTTTAGAAATTTTGGGTTCCGCCCATAAGGCCGTAATACAATAGCAGCATGGCATAGACCAACCAATTAAGACAATGGTAATTAAGGCCGATCTAGTGGAAGAGTGTCTGTCGATTGGGAATTTTCAGAGCAAAATACAAACATACCACTAGACCAAATTGGTGAACCTGAATTGACTACCCTTTCCATAAAATTGTCCTAAACCAGGTACCTCAGAGATTTGACGGCGTAAAAATTTTTTGAATGCTAAAAAGAATTAGAGGATTATATATATAAAAAATCCATGGTCGTATAGCAAGACTGGGTCAAACAGGACAGCTAATGAGCATAGGTCTTGACTTGCAAGCATCACAGAATGTTCGGGCATTACAAGAGCCATGCAAGGAAGTTACCTGTAAACACATGGAGAGACCACAAATGAATGAATTAAAAAGTCTGCAAAGTTGAAATCTAAAAGACTTAGTGAAAACACCTTTGCTAATCCTTTCGTCAACACCGGTGCCAATCATCATCCCAAGTACACCTAAAAAACTATTCTAAAGCGATGAGATGAGCAAAGACATAATAAGTGGCAAGTTTGAACCATATTGTTAAACCTTTTTGCGAAGTAAGAATGCTAAGTGCATGCTAAAGTGGTTGTATAATTATGTGGCTTTGCAAATCATTAATAGTTATGACATATGGAAAGAGTTGTCTGTTGTTAAAGTAGGCCGAAAAGGTAAATTCAGATAAAGAAACAACCATAGACAATAGAATGGCATGATGGGTGTTGCACTAATATAGATAGAAATAAATTAAATGGAGCTCATTGGTGCAGATTGACTGTATTGACGGATGAGTCTCGAAACAAGACCTAACATTTTCCCATCATTTGATTATTACTAACTATACCAACGGTATATTCCGCTAACCTAATTCTTAATGTAGGTTAAAGACAAGTCTA
This sequence comes from Gossypium australe, assembly GCA_005393395.2. NCBI lineage: Eukaryota > Viridiplantae > Streptophyta > Magnoliopsida > Malvales > Malvaceae > Gossypium > Gossypium australe. Next base: position 50,475,476 of record CM016626.1, read on the forward strand.
ACAAGATCTAGAAAGCATTCTGAAGGTAGATATTTGGTAAAAAAGGTTAATGTCACGACAGAGACTATTCTATGTTGTAACATCAAGGGCAGCAATGAAGAAAGTTCATACATTGACCCAAGGTTGCGTCATCACTAACCTGTGTCGCAACGTAGAAGACAATTTTTTCAGAATTTCAAAACTGTAGGGTCTCGCGACATCGAGCCCCACTGTCGCGACAAGGGTAATCTGCTGTGTCGATACACCACTGTAATTTTCTGTAGGGTCAACCCGACCCCATTGTGCAACTTGGTGGAATAATCCTTATTTTACCTAACTATTAACACTAAAAAAACACCCTTTTAAAAATGAAAACACCTTCTACCTTAATCCAACTTCATTCTAACATTTAAAATCCTCTAAAACCTCTATAAAATCCTTAACCTCCAAAACTCTCTCTCCTCAAAACTTAAACCCTAATCCTTCATTCCCAATTCAAGAAGCTATATTGGAAGGAGTTATCATCAATAGGAAACAAGTCTAAAAGTTGAGGTTCAAGTATTCTCAAACTTTTCTAGTGTTTTATTGGTTACTATTCATATTATTAGAAATACTGTTTATACTATGCCTCCTAAAAAGAACAAGAGAACTCATGTTCCAGAAACCCCACATGTTATCGACCCCATACGATTCGATAATGCCAATAGTGAAAAATATTTTCTTGACTCACAAGGGAGACAACTAATTCAGGAATAAATATTTGAACCCTCAATGATCCACTGCAAAGAAATTTGGACTTTGGTCTGTTATCATCAATGGGAGTTGTTTTGCATTACTTCCATGAATAACGCAAACGTACTTATGGTTCAGGAATTTTATGCGTCGCTCAAGGACCAAATGATTAAACAGGGATATAATGTAGTAATAACTAATGTTGAGGTATGAAGGGGATACATACTTAGAAAAATTTCAAAACATTAACATGGAAGATGTTATAAAATTTTTAACACAAGGTAGGGATAGCTAGAACTATAGGCTAGACACTAAAGTTCCCACGAATTGCACCCGTATTGAATGTTTCTAATATTAATTTATTTTGAGCAGTTTTTTACATGGTATTCTATAGTGTAGACAGGTGTGTGTAGGGCGTTGCATCTTTCAAGAAATGAAGCAGTGTCTACAAAGCCAAAAAGTTGGACTTTTCTTCCCCCACCTCGTAGCAGCTCTATGCCGCCAGGCAAAAGTGCCAATGAATGAAAATGAGCATTTTATAAAACCTATAAGAAGTATCATCAGAGATACATTATATACCCAGTATGTTGAGCTTCAATGGAAGCAAATAATTGAATGGAATCAAAGAAGGAAGAAGTAAATGGATGTACCAACATCACTCAAAACAAAAAGATTAATCGAAGGGAGTACGCAGAGACATAGAAGCAAAACTTGACGGAATGATTTGATAGATGTAGGAAACAGGACAAGTACTTCAAGAATTTGCAAGGATGAACGGGTTACGTGCTCCAAATTATCCCCCATATATGTTCAGGCCATACTCCAACTCACCAGGATGATGGAGCTAATCTTGAGGAGGAAGGTGCTTCTCAAAAGTACCTTGGAATGGAGGACGAATACGAAATGATATTCAGCCACAATTTTTTACACTAAAAGGGCCTCTCATATGAAGCCCAGATCGACATGTGCCTTCAAAAAGTGGGAGCTCTGACCAAACATATGTAAAAGGAGGAGGATGATGAGGAGGAGGATTGAGCATTTTTTATTTTGTTTTTAGGAAGACTTGTATTAATTTCTAGATGATTTTAACTTTGTAGGAGTAGGACTAATAATAGGTTTCAGTTAGATTACATTTTTTTGAGTTTTCTATGTAGGAATCCAAAAGAGACACAAACAATTTGAACTTTATACGAGCAAAGGAAGAAGCACCCACTGATAGGAGTTGGAGCAATTATGATCAGTCAAGTAACTTCTTTCCTTCTCTTTTTATAGGCTACACATTTAGGACAACGTGTTAACTAAATTGTGTGGGCTAACATAGGAATTTCAGTTTTCTTTGCTTTTTTTCTTTTGTGTGCTTAATCTTATAGATATACAAGTGATTGGTTAAGAGCATGTACATAGGTTGCTTGAAAGTTTACGAATAAATTTGGCATGATTGTAGGTGATTTTAAATTTTTGAGCATTAAACAATAAAATTCCTATATGTTACACTGTAAATAGGTATTAAGCAATTAGTTAGTTGTATCAAGTGATATAGAAAATACAAGGAAACGAGCATGATAGTATGAATGATAAATGGTTGAATTTGTAATTGTTTAGTTGATTAAGTTTATGCATGTTGAGATATTTATGGATGACCTAAGGCATTGTTTGGAACACATCCTCAGCCAAAAAGCTATATTATTTATATTTCACCTTTAGTACTGATCTTTGAGCCTGTTGACAGTTCTTGAAGAACCTTAGTACAAACCACCGAGCTTTGAATTTTAATTTGTATTTACCCATCTTCTTTGGTCCTGCATTGCATGACTATAGATGTTTGTCCATACGTACTGAGGATTAAGTACATACATCACTGGTGGAGTTTGTAAAAATAGAGTAAAATAGGAAAGATTAGTGTGATATAGGAACTATAAGTTAGCCTAATGTGTGGAACAAAAAGAAAATTCCAAAAAAAGGAAATTAGTACGAGTAGAAAAAATTCTTAAAATAGTGAAAAAGCATTCATGAGTGAGATGTATTCAAAAAGAGAAAAGTCACAAAGTCACAAAGTCACAACAGAAAGAAAAAATCGTTCATTAGTGCATAAAAAATCATAGACAAGGAAGAAGAGAGAATGAAAAATAAGGCGGTGAGGGTAAGGGTCACTAAGGGGGGAAGAATAGGGATTAATACGATGTTCCAAACTATTTTTGTGTTTGTAACTATAACATCCTAGAATTAGGGGTTCTGAATTTTATGCTATTCTATGTGTTTGGCTTGTTTAGCATGTTATTTTGCTGTGTTTGGGGGTCTTATGGAGGCTCGAGTTCGAGCCAGAGCGTTAGAAAAATTTCACTTTTTGGGCACTTTAGGGGGGAAGCTAGGGGAAGCAGGCTCTAAGAAAATTTATTTATGTGTTAACACAAAAGGTGGTGTGGTGTGGTGGTAGGAAGACGCCACTTAAGGAGCAAGGGAGTGGCATCACAAGGGAGCAGTAGGAGGAAAGGAGTTCGAGTCTCTTCTGCAGCATGTGGAACTTTATTTTTGTGCTCAAGGTGGTGGAGTGTTGGGTTCGGCTGGGACTCTTCAAAAGTGGTTGTTGAATGGGTCAATAAATTTGAATGAAAGGACAAAAGAGCATGGAGGAGTTTGAATGGGTCGAACAATTCAAACTAGTGAAGGGGAGTGAAGCAAGGAGCAAATCAAGGAGGTAGGGGAGGTAAGTGAGAGTTTGGAAGAATAGGGAAAAGTAGAGAGGGGTGCAATTTCGGTTTGGAGTTGGTGGGTGTGTGCCGTGCACTTGTGTTCTATTAGGCATTCTTCAGCATTCGGTCATAAGGGGGGTAGTGGAGTGCCGTTTGTGCCATTCGGGATATAGTAAAAATCGAAACCTTGAAGTGTATTGTTGTGCTTTTTCTTCATTTTCGGCAAACACCTTGTTAGTTAACAAAGCAATTCTCTTCTCTTCCTTATAGCTGTGTCGAATTCACCACTTATTCCTTTTCTCTTTTTGCATATCTTTTCTACTTCAACAAACATAGCCGAACCTCTCTTCCATCTCCTATTAAACATTTTCTCCTCCATAATCGAACCATTTTGCTTGTTGTTAGCCGAATCTTTCCTCACTATTTTCCCTTCTCATTCAACTTTCATCTTCTTCTTTTTGTTCTACACTCTTTTCTTCATAGTCGAACCTTAGCCTAACCATTTGTTTTCCTTTTCATCTTGTTTCTTCTTGTTATTTTCTCTAGCCGAAACCTGCTCTCCTTTTATTATCTTTCTATCTATTTTTTCTCTGGGCCGAATTCTTTTTATTCATCTCGTACGAGTTGTTTCCATCACCAAAACTGAATTTTTCTTATCACCCCTTGTATCAAACTAAATCCGTGTCTCTCATCTACTGTTATCAACCGAACATCAAGAAGCATCCCTGTGGTTTGCTGAAAGTCTCCTCTTCAATCGGGTTCTATTTGTGCAAGGTAAGAGAGACTCTTTCAATTCTTTCTCTTTCTTTTTCGATTCTGTTTGGTCATAGCCGAATGGGTATTTTGTTTTGATGGTTAGATTTTGGCTAATCCTTTCTCTTCTCTCTCGTTTTGGAACGCTTATTCCGGGAAACCCTAGTAGCTGAACGTTTTGAAGTCAGAAGCCAAAGGTCTGTTGGTTGCCGAATCTTACCTTTCCATTCGGGTTCTTAAGGTAAGGAGCCCTCTTTTGTTCTTTTTGATCAGCCTCTATTCATTTACTCTGTCATAATCAAACCCCTTGTTGGGGAAAATTGTTGTTTCATTATAGTACTGTACTGATCAAGTCTCTTCATGGATGCGAGTGCTAGTCAAACTATGGAGGGGAGTGGACTCGTAGTCTCTGCCCCTAAGTTTAAAAGACGTGCTGTGTCGGTGGTTTGAGACTTTCCGCCGAGTTGTGGTAGAGAGCCGACATCTGCCTGGGATAGGCAAATCGATGTTATTCCTGCTAGTGAGAGTGTCGACATAGAGAGTCTAGTTCTTCACGTAATCAAGTGTGTAATGCTCACACTTTTCTTATTATTTTGCGTTAATAACTGTGTTGGCTGAAAGCTGAAATGACTGTACAAACAGTCGAGATACCCTTGTGGGTAAGGTTGGAGATATCAGGTAAGTACCGTTATGATTGCCTTCCGTATAACATGATTATATGTATGATGTGATTGTTTGCTGTACATTGGAAATATGGCTGCATCCATCTCAGTATGATAATATGTGCATGGGCTTTGCGATATAATTGAAAGGTGAAGTGTGATTCAGTGACTGTCACAGTGGTTTGGTACCATAATGGGTTGGTCCCACATATTTTATCAATGACTATGTCACAGTGGTCTAGGACCACAGTGGTTTGGGACCACGTATACACATAATTATCAGTGATTGTCACAGTGGTTTGGTACCACAGTGGGTTGGCCCCACATATATTTATTAGTGACTATTGTCACAGTGGTCTGGGACCACAGTGGTTTGGAACCACAGTGGCTTGTTGCCACGGGTGTTTGGCTGATTCAGGAGATGTAGAGGATGGAAAACTAGGTTGGGCTGGGTTGCATTGCATACTCTCTTTGATATGCCATGTTGATAGGGCTTAGGCCCAAATTGCTTTCGTAAGGGGAATTACGCACTGAGTCTCGGTGACTCACCCCCACTGCTTAATTTTGCAGGAAATCCCTAGTTCGAGGATTTAGAGCCGAGGTGGACTTCGAGGTGGCCATGCTTTGCTTCTTACGTAAATTTGTTTTCTTTATTTGAACTTATTTTAAATTTGGGATTTGTTATGTAATAAGGCCTCCGAAGTTTTAATTTGGGTTTTGTTTTAATACGGTTATTATTATATTTTGAAATGCTAAACACAAAGTTTTCCTAAAAATATAATTGAACGTGTTCCAAAATATTAACAAGCGGATAACATGCAGATTAACAATTAAATTCAAAAATTCACTTAAAACTACAAACACTATTTTCAAAATGACATGTTTCAGAATACCTCTAGTTTTTGACTTTTCGTATCACGGAACTTGATTTCGACTATTGAGATTATCCATAAAATTTTTGCAAGGAAGCCATAAAGCTGAATTTGGTTTTCAAAATGCTAACACATCGCGAAGTATCTTTTATTTCAAAAGTGCATTAAAACCATCTTTCCATGATCTGTCGTAACGTTTAGGTCGGGTTTGGGGTGTTACAATTGTGGTATCAGAGCCTAGGTTACAAAACTCAACTATGGAATGGGTTCGTCAACATTTTCCAAAAATTGGTTTGAAAATGGTTTAGGAAAATACATGTTTTCTGGAAGTATGGCACTCGAGTCTCCGGCACCAAATCCGTATGATAAGTCTTCTGACTATTGGTTGATTTGTATGAAAAGATTATACTGTATTGTGTGGTGATTGTTAGTTTTAGGAGATTTCTCTTATTTTAGAGATTGAGACCTTTAGAAATATGTTTTGCGAAAAACCTACTTCTAAATATATCTTCATAAGCTATCCGTTAATAAACAGTGGAAGATATACTAGTTCATAAAACTTTTAACCAGATTAAGTCGAATCCGTAGTCATGAGCGCTAGAGGACGTGGACATGGTATGCACGGCCGTGGTAGAGACTGCGGTATTGAGGCTAGACCCTCAGAATTAGGGCATGGGCTAGAAGGTGAAGTGCCAGCATCACCGGTAGCGGAAGCAGGATCCCAGGATCGATCTGGAGGGGACGATGCTTTGTCTCAAGCTTTACTGCCTGTTCTGGAGCGAGTTGCTAGAGCAAGCACGGGATTAGTAGCTCGAAAATCTATTTCTGAGCGACTCCGAGCTAATAGGGATGAGATATTTAGGGGCATTTCTGGTATGGCTCCAAACGTAGCTGAATATTGGCTGGAAGAAGTCGAACGAATCATGGACGATCTTGATTGTACCACAGAAGAAAAGCTAAAAGGAGTAGTGTCCCTCCTTCTAGATGAGGCATACCAGTGGTGGCTCACGGTAAGGGATGGTACATTGGCGGACCGTATCACCTGGGATTACTTTAAGACAGTGTTCTAGGGAAAGTATGTTGGGGCAAGTTTTGTGGACGTCCAGAGGAAGGCATTTTTAAACTTGATCCAGGGGAATAAGTCGGTGGCTGAGTATGAGGCAGAGTTCTTGCGTTTAAGCTGTTATGCTCGAGGTATCGTCGCAACTGATTACGAGCACTGTGTTCGGTTTGAGGATGGCCTAAGAGATGAGTTGCGGGTACTGATAGCTCCACAATGGGAAAGAGAGTTTTCCATTCTGGTTGAGAAAGCAAAGATAGCTGAAGAGGCAAAGCAGTCTGAGAGGCAGAATCGGGATAAGGATAGGGTAAGGAATAAGAGGAACTTTGGGTCATCAGGATCTGCTGGGAGTTTCCAAAAGAGGCCTAGGTTTGATGGGCCGAGTCGAGTTGCGAAGCTTGTTACTGTTGGTCGGTCTCAACCGTGTGCTAGATGTGGAAATTTTCATTCGGGGGAGTGTTGGACAAGAAATAAAGAATGCTTCAGGTGTGGGTCTGTAGATCATCTGGCAAGGGACTGTCTACAGAAGCCAAATAGGGCACGACCAGTTGGTCAGGGTTATGCACTGGCCGGAAGAGGTGGTCAGTAGCCGCTGAGAGGTTGTGGTCCGGCCAGAGGAGGAAATGGTTTTGGTCGAGGGCGTGGAACACCGGGCAGAGCTGCTGGGAGTACAAAAGCAAGACAGCCTGGGTTGGTTTATGCAGCTAGACGTCAAGAGGACGACGATGCACCGGACGTCATAACCGGTACGTTTCTTATTTTTGGTGTGCCCTTTACAGCTTTGATAGATATTGGTTCTACACATTCATTTGTTGCTAGTACTGTGTCTGAGACTTTGAATATAGAATCTGAGGTTGCTTCTAGGGAGATGACTGTGATTAGCCCTTTAGGACAATCTGTAGTGGTGAACAAACTATTTAGGGATGTGCCTTTAGAAGTGCAAGGGATTGTTTTCCCGGCTGACTTGATGGGGTTGCCGTTCGGTGAGTTCAACTTGATTCTAGCATGGGCTGGTTAGTTAAGTACCGAGCAAACTTGGATTGTGCTACTAAGCGCATGATATTGAAGACTCTTGAGGATAAGGAGGTGCTGGTGATAGGTGAGAGAAGGAATTACCTGTCCAATGTGGTGTCTGCATTAAAGGCTGAAATGATGGTGCGAAAAGGGTGTGAGGCATTTTTAGCTTTCATCAGTGCTTTGGAGGCTAAGGAATTGTCTATAAAGGATGTTAGAACGATGATAGAGTTCACAGACGTCTTTCTAGAAGAGCTCTCAGGGTTACCTCTGGATTGCGAGGTGGAGTTCGGCATTGATTTACTTCCGGGAACAGCTCCGGTGTCTATTGCCCCATATAGGATGGCGCCGAAGGAGCAGGTAGAACTTAAAGCTCGGATTCAGGAACTGTTGGGCCGGGGTTTTATCCGACCAAGTGTGTCTCCGTGGGGAGCGCCAATGTTGTTCGTTAAGAAAAAGGAGGGTCGATGCGGATGTGCATTGACTACAGGCAGCTGAACAAGTTGATGATTATGAACAAGTACCCGTGGACAAGAATTGACGATCTGTTCAATTAGCTTCGAGGCTCTTCGGTCTTTTCAAAAATAGACTTGAGGTCAGGTTATCATCAGCTTAAGGTCAAGGAGGCGGATAGTCATAAGACTGTTTTTCAATCTCGTTATGGTCACTACGAATTCTTAGTGATGCCGTTTGGGTTGACAAATGCACCAGCTGCATTTATGGATATGATGAACCGAGTATTCCAACCCTACCTGGATCGATTTTTCGTAGTGTTCATAGACGATATCATGGTTTATTCAAGGACGGAAGAGGAGCATGATTCGTATCTTCAGATAGTTCTGCAGATTTTAAGAGAGAAGCAACTGTATGCCAAATTTAGCATGTGTGAATTTTGGTTGAGGGAAGTTACCTTCTTGGGGCATGTTGTGTCTGCCGAGGGGATTAGGGTTGATCCCCGAAAGATTGAAGCTGCGTTGGAGTGGAAACCATCGAGGTCAGTAGCAGAAATTCAAAGTTTCCTTGGGTTACCAGGGTACTACAGAAGGTACGTTGAGGGATTCTCGTTGATTGCCGCACCATTAACCAAGCTATTACGAAAAGGGATACCGTTTGTATGGATCGATAAACAACAAGAAAGCTTTGAGAAGTTAAAGAAGATCTTGATGGAGGCACCAGTGTTGGTTCAGCCTGAGGCTGGAAAGGAGTTTGTCGTCTACTGTGATGCATCACACACAGGGTTAGGATGTGTATTGATGCAAGAGGGGAAGGTGATAGCATATGCATCTCGTCAGTTAAGACCACATAAAGTGAACTATCCCACTCATGATCTGGAGTTAGCTGCGGTAGTGTTCGCTCTGAAGATTTGGAGACACTACCTGTACGGGGAGAAGTTAATTATCTACACCGACCATAAGAGCCTGAAATATCTCCTTACCCAGAAGGAGTTGAATTTAAGGCAGTGGAGGTGGATTGAATTGTTGAAACACTATGATTGCTCAATTGAGTATCACCCGGGTAAAGCTAATGTAGTGGCAGATGCGTTGTGCCATAAGGTGATATCTGATTTGAGGGCAATGTTTGCCCATCTCAGTTTGTATGAAGATGGAAGCTTGTTAGCTGAACTTCAAGTGAATCCTTCATGGGTAAGCCAGATTAAAGAGAAGTAGTTGTCAGATGAATCGTTTAGTTCTCGACTTCAGCAAGTGAAAGGTGGTGAGATAGAAGACTTTGGTCTGAACAGTGACGGAGTATTATGCTTTTGTGGGAAGGTGTGTATGCCGAAGGACTCTGAGTTGAGACAGATGATTTTGCGGGAGGTGCATAGTAGTCCATACGCTATGCATCCCGGTGGGAGTAAAATGTATCGAGATTTGCGTGAACAGTTTTGGTGGCTACAAGACTGGATTTCAGCACGGCATTTCATCCGCAGTCTGATGGTCAATCGAAGAGGGTAATTCAGATTCTGGAAGACATGTTGAGAGGCTGTGTGATCGATTTCAGGGGTAATTGGGAGGATTTCTTACCGTCGACAGAATTTGCGTACAACAATAGCTATCAATCCAGTATTCAGATAGCACCTTATGAAGCGTTGTATGGTCGTAAGTGTCATAGTTCTACCTGCTGGACAGAGCTGGGTGAGCGATAGTTGTTGGGTTCGAAATTGGTTTTAGAGACAGAGGAAAAGCTTAAGCTGATTCGGACTCGGTTGAAGGAAGCTTCTAATAGGTAAAAATCCTATGCAGATCTGAAGCGTAAGGATATAGAATTCGCAAAAGGTGATCAGGTTTTTCTGAAAGTTTCACCTTGGAAGAAGGTTTTAAGATTCAGAAGAAAGGGCAAGCTGAGCCCTAGGTTCATCAGGCCTTATCGAGTGTTGAAACGTGTGGGACTAGTAGCGTATCAGCTTGAGTTACCATCAGGAGTTGAATCGGATACATGATGTATTTCATGTTTCAATGTTAAGGCGTTATCGTTCAGATGCATCTCACATAGTGCCAGTGGAAGAAATTGAAGTAAGACCTGATCTATCCTTTGAAGAAGAACCAGTACAGATCTTAGATCGATATGTTAAGGTGTTAAGAAGAAAGTCAATTCCGTTGGTTAAAGTTTTATGGCATAATCATGGTGTAGAAGAAGCCACGTGTGAGCCAGAAGATGTGATGCAACAGTAATACCCCCACTTCTTTTGAGCAGGTAAATTTTGAGGCCGAAATTTCTTTAAGGGGGTAGAACTGTAACATCCTAGAATTAGGGGTTCTGCATTTTATGCCATTCTATGTGTTTGGCTTGTTTAGCATGTTATTTTTGTGTGCTTGGGGGTCCTGGGAAGGCTCGGGTTCGAGCCAGAGCGTTAGAAAAATTTCACTTTTTGGGCACTTTAGGGGGAAAGCTAGGGGAAGCAGGCTCTAAGAAAATTTATTTGTGTGTTAACACAAAAGGTGGTGTGGTGTGGTGGTTGGAAGACGCCACTTAAGGAGCAAGGGAGTGGCGTCACAAGGGAGCAGGAGGAGGAAAGGAGTTCGAGTCTCTTCTGCAGCATGTGGAACTTTATTTTTGTGCTCAAGGTGGTGGAGTGTTGGGTTCGACTGGGACTTTTCAAAGGTGGTTGTTGAATGGGTTAATACATTTGAATGAATGGACAAGAGAGCATGAAGGAGTTTGAATGGGTCAAACAATTCACACTGGCGATGGGGAGTGAAGCAAGGAGCAAATCAAGGAGGTAGGGGATGTAAGTGAGAGTTTGGCCGAATAGGGGAAAGTGGAGAGGGGTGCAATTTTGGTTTGGAGTTGGTGGGTGTGTGCCATGTACTTTTGTTCTGTTAGGCATTCTTTAGCATTCGGTCATAAGGGGGGTAGTGAAGTCCGTTTGTGCCATTCGGGATATAGTAAAAACTGAAACCTTAAAGTGTATTATTGTGTTTTTCTTCATTTTCGGCAAACACCTTGTTAGTTAACACAGCAATTCTCTTCTCTTCCTTATAGCTGTGCCGAGTTCACCACTCATTCCTTTTCTCTTTTTGCATATCCTTTCTACTTCAACAAACATAGCCGAACCTCTCTTCCATCTCTTATTAAACATTTTCTCCTCCACAATCGAACCATTTTGCTTGCTGTTAGCCGAATTTCTCCTCACTACTTTCCCTTCTCATTCAATTTTCATCTTCTTTTTGTTCTACACTCTTTTCTTCATAGCCGAACCTCAGCCTACCCATTTGTTTTTCTTTTCATCTTGTTTCTTCTTGTTCTTTTATCTAGCCGAAACATGCTCTCCTTTTACTATCTTTCCATCTATTTCTTCCGTGGGCCGAATTCTTTTTGTTCATCTCCTAGAGTTGTTTCCATCACCAAAATCGAATATTTCTTATCACCCCTTGTATTAAACTAAACCCGTGTCTCTCATCTACTGTTATCAACCGAACATCAAGAAGTATCCCTGTGGTTTGCCGAAAGCCTCCTCTTCAATCGGGTTCTATTTGTGCAAGGTAGGGGAGACTCTTTTAATTCTTTCTTTTTCTTTTTCGGTTCTGCGTGGACATAGCCGAATGGCTATTTTGTTTTGATGGTTAGATTTTGGCTAATCCATTCTCTTCTCTCTTGTTTTGGAACGCTTACTCCGGGAAACCCTAGTAGCCGAACGTTTTGAAGTCCGAAACCAAAGGTCTATTGGTTGTCGATCGCTGGAATCAGAGTTTTAAAATTTATAAAGAGATTGATCGATCCTAGAAACTAACTTTGACAAAGATTAAAGGCAAGTGTACCTATCGAACTGTAGTATAGCTTAGGCGAGACCGGATTATCGAACCCACAGGAACTAAAAGTACTAATACTAACTTTCTTTCTATTATTTAGCCTAAAATAAGTGAAGTTGTTTTAATCTGTAATTAACTAATTACTAAGCTAAGACACAAAGGCAAAAAGAATGAATTGGGAAATAACTTTGAAGAAAAACTCAATTGATCAAGACGATACCCTCAGGAAGAATCCACTTAGACTTCACTTGTAATTTACACTGAACCATACGATTTATTCACTTAGTTTGATCCGTAAGACTCCCTAACGTATATTAAACCCTCTCTCGAAGCGAATAACGTCTAACCCTAGGTTAATTAACGAAAATCTCTTTCTCACTTAATAACCCCCTAGAATAGCAGTAAATCGATCTATGGACTCCCATATTAGATTTCACCCTAATCCGATAAAATCTCGTCACCCTATCTCTAGGCGTGCGATCAACTCCGCTTAATTATGTTAAATCTACTCTTAGGCAGGGTCTATTCCTCCTCCACCTTGGCACATTAAATTTGGATTAAGTTCACATAATTAAGAACAAACTAAGTAATTATCATATAATTCAGAAAACAATAACAAGTTTCATCTAGGTTTCATCCCCTTCGGGTATCTGAAGTGTTTAGTTCATAATAAATAAGGAACACATCTCAGAAGAAAAGATAAAACAAAACATAAGAAATCCCTGAAGGAATTGAAGGAGAGATCCGCCGTCTTGAATAGAATTCCGGCTTCTAAAGATGGATCAACTGGCTATCTTCGAGTGATTCCCACAACTCTGACCTTTTCAGCTTGGCTCATTGGCCTAGCTAACCGCCCTCCTTCAAGTAACACTTAGGGGGTTTATATAGGCTCTTGGAATGTGTTTCTTCTCCCCAAAGTATCCATGTAACACCCGAGAATTAGGGGCTTTGTAATTGTTATGTTTTTGTGTGTTTGGTATGCTTTGCTTGTTGTTTGGGTGTGTTTGGGGGCCCCGGGAAGGCTCGGGGTTAAGCTGAAGCCTTGGTGAAAATTTCAATTTTGGGCACCTTAAGGGAGAGCTAGCTGGGACAGTCTTTAAGGATTATTGCTTGTATTTGTTGACACAAGAAGAGGTGTGGTAAAGTGGCAAGGAGACGCCACTTAGCATGCAGGGAAGTGGCGTCACAAGGGAAGCTGTGAGGGAGCAGGTTCGAGTCGCATGGCTTGCTTTTTGGGAAATTCTTTTTGGCGTCAGGTTGAGAGGTGGTGGATTACGGCAGGGACACTTCAAGGGGGAGTGTTGAAGGGGTCAAATATTTTAAATGGGTGGCCATTAGAGAAAGATGGAGTTGAATCATTCAAACCGATTCAAATGATGAGAGGAGAGTGAATGTAGGAGGCAATCAAGGGATTTGGTGGCTTGTTGGGGGGTTGTTGATCGAATGTGGCTTGGTTGAAGGGGGTTTTCGATTTTGGGGCTAGGTGAGGTGAGTGTACCGAAAGGGATCTCAGGTATTACTTTCATCTTTTGGTGCACTTTCGATCTTGAGGTGTAAGTGTGTGTGTGTGCCGATTCTTCCAAGGGTCATTTTGAGTAGAGTGTTAGCAAATCAAGCTGAGAAACCCTTTTATTCTCTTTTGCTTTTGTGAGCATTTGTTTCTTCTCTCAATACCAAAACCGAAACTTCAACCCTTCTTGGTATTCTCTTTTTCTTTAGTTATCTTCCCTTCTCATCTTTTCTAGCTTCATCCGAACCTTGTGCCTCATTTTTTTTTTCTTTCCACCATTTGTGACTTGCACCTTCTTCTTAACCGAAACATCTTTTGTTTCTTCTCCTTCTTGTTCTTTTGGTCATAGCCGAATCTCCCTAGCCATTTGCTTCTTGTTTTTCATAGTCGAAATTATAAGTGTCTCAGCCAAAACTCATTTCCTTTCTTCTAGCATCTTCCTTCTTTGCCTTATTTCATATATTTGCAGAAGCCGAATCCTCTTGATACATCAAGTGTGGGCACCCTTCCTATCAGTTTTGCTAGTAGCCGATTGTAGACTCTTCTCTCGTCAATCTTTTGGTTTGGTAAGGAGCTGTCTCCTCTTTTTCTTCTCGTTCATCTTCCTTCTTCTCTTGGTTTAATTTAACCGAAGCTTTGACTCACTTCTTTCGGCATGGGTCGATTGTAGAAGGGGTGTTTTCATCATCTCTTTTCCGTGTGACCAGCTTTCATGGGGGGATTTTGGTAAGTAGTGGTTGGCCGAATGGTGGTAAGAGATTCTTGTCAGCTTGCTTGGCCGAAGGGCCATTCTTTTTAATTTATGTGGAGAATCGATTCTAACATAGTGACATTTTAGGGACTCAATCGATTTCATAGGCCAATCAGTTGGCGTTCGACTTCTATTAATCTAGGTAAGGCACTTCTTCGATATGAGTATATATTTTTTTGGTCTTATTCATTGCTTTAACCTGGTTCTCTGATCAAGATCTGTCATGGATTCGAATGCCAGTTAAGGGAATGAGGGGGTTGGACTCGTAGTCCCTACCCCTAAGTTCAAAAAACATGCGGTATCGGCAGTACGAGACTTTCCACTTGGTTGTGGACCAGCTTCGAATCTGAATCGACAGATTGCTGTTGTTCCCTCTTCTGAGAGTGTCGACAACATTGAGAGTTTAGTTCTCTGTGTTTACAGGTGTGTAATTCTCACACCTTTGCCAGTTGTTTTTGTTAATTTGTATATGCATTACTAAATGCCGAAACTTTGGTATTGGCTGTTGGGTTATCCATGGAAGGTAAAGACGAGACATCAGGTTAGTGACTGCTGATTATGCTATATATGCGATTATGTTGACATGATATTATGTATACTCTGAACATCTTATATATGTTGATATCTGCTGCATTCATACATCATGATTTTATGTTGCTTGGGAATGGGCATATGCTATTAATTGGAAGGGGAAGCGTATCTGGTGACTATGTCACAATATCCGGTGGCTCTGCCACACTCTGTTCTGGTAGCCATGCCACATAATCTGGTGACTCTGTCACAACTCTAACGATGAGCAGCTAACTGCAGCATGACTGCCATGATGGTGTGTAGCGGTGAGGGTCAATTGTAGAAATACCCACTGGTGTGATTGGCAGGAACGGGTGGTGTGTAGCGGTTGGTTATTTAGGCTGGGTTGGGTTTTGCATCATTTTCCATATGCTATCTACTATACTGTGCTATAGGGCTAAGGCCCAAACCGATTTCGAGTGGGCTTCGCCCAATGTGATTATGCAAGGGGACTAAGGCCCAAATGGTATATGAATGGGCTTGGGCCCAGTGATGGTGCTTGGCAATTGCACACTGAGTCATTTGGCTCACCCTTTCTGCATAACATTTTTTGCAGGTGATGCATAGTGCAGTGGATTTGGGTCGGAGGGGACTACAAGGTGGCCACCCACTATTTATTTAGATAAAACTTTACTTTTCTTTAATTTTTGGGATTTTGTTATGTAATATGGCCACTAATAATTTGGTTTAATTTCGATTTAAACTTTAGACGTTTGAATACAAGTATTCGGTAAGACGTTTTTACAAAATGCAATTGAAAGTTTTCTCATAACTTAATTAACGGTTTTTTTTACCAACAGATTTTGACGACAAACTTCTAGCTTAATCTAATGTAACAACATGTGTTTTCAAACGTCGCCTAAACACAAGGATTGGGCTAATTAGAATTTTTCCTCAAATGATTATTGAGTTTTCAAACGAACTACTAAACTTGGAGTTTTCAAAAAGGGACTAAGAAAAATGGTTTATGAAGTTAGCGAAGTTTAATAAATTCTTCCCAAGTGACATACCAGATCCAGTCGTGGTGTTTGGACCGGGTTTAGGGTGTTACAATTTTTGTATCAGAGCTAGGTTTTAAAAGCTCGGCCATGGGTTTTGGGTTCAAAACGTTTTCCAAATTTGGGTTAAAGATGGTTTAGAAAGAAAATACATGTACATGTTTTCTGAAAGCGTGGCACCCGAGTCTCCGGTGCCAAGTCCATACGGTAAGTTTTTCTGACTGCATTGGGTGAATTGCATGAATTAGATATATTGTGCTATGAAATTTAGAACTAAGAAGCTCTACTTTAGAAATGGAGACCTTTAGGTATATGTGTGTTTCGCGGAGAACTACTTAAAACTCTATTCTCATAAAACTACTCATTAATCAACAGTGAAAAGAAATGCTAATGCATAAAATTTGTAAACCAGATTAAGATGAAACGGTAGACATGAGTGCTAGAGGACGTGGACGTGTTGCACGCGGCCGTGGTAGAGTCCAGGGTGTTGAGGCTGAGTTCTCGGAAACAAGGCATGAGCCTGAAGGTGAAGCGCCAGCATCACCTGTGGTAGAAGCAGGATCTCAAGATAGAACTGGTGGGGATGATGCCCTGTCTCAAGCAATGTTGCGTATGTTGGAGCGAGTTACTGGGGCAAGCACTGGGACTGTATCTCGGAAGTCTATTCCTTAGCGGCTTCGAGCTAACAGAGCTGAAATGTTTAGGGGTATTTCTGGTGTGGCCCCAAATGTAGCTGAGTATTGGCTTGAGGCACACGAGCGGATTATGGACGATCTAGACTGCACGGCAGAGGAAAAATTGAAAGGACCGGTGTCTCTTCTTTGGGATGAGGCATATCAGTGGTGGCTCACCGTAAAAGAGGGTACTCCAACGGATCGAATTGACTGGTATTTCTCTAAGACGGCATTTCAAGGGAAATACGTTGGGGCAAGTTATGTGGATGCTCAATGGAAAGCATTCCTGAATTTGGTACAATGGGGCAAATTCATAGCTGAGTATGAGGCGGAATTTCTGTGCTTGAGCCGCTACGCTCGAGGAATAATGGCGACTGATTATGAGCATTAAGTGTGGTTCGAAGATGGGCTGCGGGATAAGTTGAGTGTATTGATAGCTCCGCAGCGGGAGAGGGACTTTGCCGTGTTGGTTGAGAAAGCTAAAATAGCCAAGGAAGTAAAGCGGACTGAGAGAAAGAATAGGGATAAAGATCGACGTAAAAACAAGAGAAGTTTTGGGTCGTCGAGATCATCTGGAGGTTTTCAAAAAAGGCTTAGGTTTGATGGGCCAGCTCGAGTTCCGATGCCTACCGCGGTGGGTCAGTTTCGACCATGTGCTCTGTGTGGGAAAATGCATTTTGGTGAGTGTAAGAGGAGAACCGGTGGATGTTTCAGGTGTGGATTTATGGATCATATGGTTAAAGATTGTCCACAAGTAGATCAGGTGCGGCCAGTTGGACAAGGTTTTGATCAGTTCAGGAGGGGTGGTCAGCAACCACAGAGGGGTCGTGGTCCAGCTAGAGGGGGAAATGGTTTCAGTCGGGGATGTGGAGCACCGACCAGAGGTGCTGGGAATATAGAGGCGAGACAGCCCGGGTTAGTTTATGCAGCTAGACGCCGAGAGGAGGGTGATGCACCGGACGTCATAACGGATACGTTCCTCATTTTCGATTTGCCTTTTACTGCATTGATTGATATTGGGTCGACACATTCCTATGTTGCTAATGTGGTGTCTGGAACTTTAAACATGAACTCTGAGATTGCTTCTAGGGAGATGACTGTACTTAGCCCTTTAGGACAATCTATAGTGGTAAACAAACTCTTTAGAAGCATGCCTCTAGAAGTTCAAGGGTTGGTTTTCCCGACTGATTTGATGGAACTGCCGTTCGGGGAGTTCGATTTAATCATAGGTATGGATTGGTTGGTAAAATATCGAGCAAACCTTGATTGTGCTGCTAATCGCATGGTGTTAAGGACTCCTGAGGGAAGTTTTAGTGATAGGCGAAAGGAGGAACTACTTGTCCAATGTGGTGTCTGCTTTAACGGCAGAAAGAATGGTGAGAAAAGGATGCGAAGCTTTCTTAACTTTTGTTCGTGCTCTGGAGGCCAAGGAGTTGACTGTGAAGGATGTCAGAACAGCGAAGGAGTTTTCTGATGTTTTTCCAGAGGAGCTTCCAGGGTTACCTCCGGATCGCGAGGTGGAATTCGGTATTGATCTTCTTCCGGGAGCAGCGCCAGTGTCTATTGCCCCATATAGAATGGCGCCGAAGGAGTTAGTGGAACTGAAAGTGTAGATTCAAGAATTGTTGGATCGTGGTTTTATCTGACCAAGTGTATCTCCGTGGGGAGCGCCGGTATTGTTCGTGAAGAAAAAGGACGGGACGATGCGTATGTGTATTGACTACCGCCAGTTGAATAAGTCGACCATCAAAAACAAATACCCGCTGCCGAGAATTGACGATTTGTTCGATCAACTTAAGGGGGCTTCAGTCTTTTCGAAGATAGATTTAAGGTCAGTATATCATCAACTTAAGGTCAAGGAAGCAGATATTCATAAGTCATCGTTTCGAACTCGCTATGGTCACTATGAATTTTTAGTAATGCCGTTTAGGTTGACGAATGCACCAGCCGCGTTCATGGATATGATGAACCGGGTATTCCAACCCTATCTGGACTGGTTTGTTATGGTGTTCATAGACGACATTCTGGTATATTCCAAGACAGAAGAGGAGCATGATTCGCATCTTCGGGTGGTTCTGCAGATTTTGAGGGGGAAGCAGTTGTACGCCAAATTCAGTAAGTGTGAATTTTGGTTGAAAGAAGTTACCTTTTTGGGTCATGTTGTATCTGCAGAGGGGATTAGGGTTGATCCCCGGAAAATTGAAGCTGTGTTGGACTGGAAACCGCCTAAGTCTGTGGCGGAGATTCGAAATTTCTTGGGATTGGCTGGGTACTATAGAAGGTTTGTTGAGGGGTTCTCCTTGATTGTGGCACCCTTAACTAAGTTGTTGCGGAAAGGGGTATCATTTGTTTGGACTGCTAAGCAGCAGGAAAGCTTTCAAAAGCTGAAAAGGATCTTGACGGAAGCTTCGGTTTTGATTCAGCCTGAGGCTGGGAAAGAGTTCGTTGTCTATTGTGATGCTTCACACATGGGGTTAGGGTGTGTGTTAATGCAAGATGGGAAGGTAGTTGCGTATGCGTCTCAGCAGTTAGGACCGTATGAGATGAACTATCCCACGCATGATCTAGAGTTGGCTACGGTAGTGTTCGCTCTGAAGATCTGGAGACATTACTTGTACGGGGAGAAGTCCATTATTTACACCGACCACAAAAGTTTAAAGTATCTCCTTACTCAGAAGGAGTTAAATTTAAGGCGGTGGAGGTGGATTGAACTGTTAAAGGATTACGACTGCTCAATCGAGTATCATCCGGGAAAAGCTAACGTGGTGGCAGATGTGTTAAATTGGAAAGTGATATTGGATTTGAGGGCAATGTTTGCTCATCTTAGTCTGTATGATGATGGAAGTTTGTTAGCTGAACTCCAAGTGAATCCGACGTGGATAAGTCAGATTAAAGAGAAGCAGGTATCGGATGATACCTTGAGTGCTCGACTTCTGCAAGTACAGAATGGTCGGGTAGAGGATTTTAGTTTGAATAGTGATGGGGTATTGTGTTTCCATAAAAGGTTTTGCATGCCGAAGGATGCTGAATTGAGACAGATGATTCTTCAGGATGCGCATAGTAGCCCTTTTGCTATCCATCCTGGTAGGAGTAAGATGTATCAGGATCTGCGTGAACAGTTTTGGTGGCCTGGTATGAAGTGAGAAATTACCGAGTTTGTGGGTAAATGCTTGACGTGTCAGCAGGTGAAAGCAGAACATCAGTTGCCTTCGGGGTTATTACAGTCGGTGAAGATTCCACGGTGGAAATAGGAGAGGATCACGATGGACTTTGTTAGTGGGCTACCTCTTATGCCTACTAAGAAAGATTCAGTATGGGTGATTGTTGATCGGTTGACGAAGTCCGCCCATTTCATACCTGTTCGTGTCGACTATTCTGTGCAGAAGCTGGCTAAACTGAATGTGGTAGAGATTGTGAGGTTGCATGGGGTACCAGTGTCGATAATATCGGGTAGAGACCCTAGGTTTACGTCGCGTTTATGGAAGGCTCTTCATCAGGCATTGGGTACAAGACTAGACTTCAGCACAGCATTTCATCCACAGACTGATGGTCAGTCTGATAGAGTAATTCAGATCTTGGAAGATATGTTGAAAGGCTGTGTCATTGACTTCAGGGGTAGTTGGGAGGAGTTCCTACCGTTGGCAGAATTCATATACAACAATAGCTACCAGTCTAGTATTCAAATGGCGCCCTATGAAGCGTTACATGGACGGAGGTGTCGTACTCCTACTTGCTGGCCAGAGTTGGGTGAGCATGGGATGTTGGGTTCGGAATTGGTTTTGGAGACAGAGGAGAAAGTTAAGTTGATTGAACTCGATTGAAGAAGGCTTCTGACAGGCAGAAATCCTATGCTGATCTGAAGCGTAAGGATATAGAATTTGCAGTGGGTGATCAGGTGTTTCTGAAAGTTTCACCTTGGAAGAAAGTTTTAAGGTTTGGACGGAAGGGCAAGTTAAGTCCCAGGATCATCGGGCCTCATCGAGTATTGAAACGTGTGGGGCCAGTGGCGTATCAGCTTGAGTTGCCTTCAAAATTGAAACAGATACATGATGTGTTCCATGTCTCGATGTTGAGGCGCTATCATTCGGATCCGCCTCACATTGTGCCAATGGAGGAGATTGAGGTAAGACCAGACCTGTCCTTCAAAGAGGAACCGGTACTGATCTTGGATCGAGACGTTAAGGTACTGAGAAGAAAATCAGTCCCTTTGGTCAAAGTTTTGTGGCAGAATCATGGTTCCGAGGAGGCCACGTGGGAGCCAGAGGATGTTTTGCGTCAGCAACACCCTCACCTCTTTTGACCATGTAAATTTCAAGGCCGAAATTTCTTTAAGGGGGTAGAACTGTAACACTAGGGAATTAGGGGCTTTGCATTTGTTATGTTTATGTGTGTTTGGTATGCTTTGCTTGTTGTTTGGGTGTGTTGGGGGGCCTTGGGAAGGCTTGGGGTTAAGCTGAAGCCTTGGTAAAATTTTCAATTTTGGGCACTTTAGGGGAGAGCTAGCTGGGACAGGCTTTAAGGATTATTGCTTGTGTTTGTTGACACAAAAAGAGGTGTGGTAAAGTGGCAAGGAGATGCAACTTAGCATGCAGGGAAGTGGCTTCACAAGAGAAGCAGTGAGGGAACAGGTTCGATTGCATGGCTTGCTTTTCAGGAAATTCTTTTCAGTGTCAGGTTTAGAGGTGGTGGATTTCGGCAGGGAGACTTCAAGGGGGAGTGTTGAAGGGGTCAAATATTTTATATGGGTGGCCATGAGAGAAAGGTGGAGTTGAATAATTCAAACCGATTCAAATGATGGGAGGAGAGTGAATGTAGGAGGCAATCAAGGGATTTGGTGGCTTGTTGGGAGGTTGTTGACCGAATGTGGCTTGATTGAAGGAGGTTTTCGGTTTTGGGGCTAGGTGAGGTGAGTGTGCCGAAAGGGGTCTTAGGCATTATTTTCATCTTTTGGTGCACTTTCGGTCTTGAGGTGTAAGTGTGTGTGTGTGCCGATTCTTCCAAGGGTCATTTTGAGTAAAGTGTTAGCAAATCAAGCTGAGAAACCCTTTTATTCTCTTTTGCTTTTCTGAGCATTTGTTTCTTCTCTCAATACCAAAACTGAAACTTCAACCCTTCTTGGTATTCTCTTTTTCTTTCGTTATCTTCTCCTCTCATCTTTTCTCTCTTCAACCGAACCTTGTGCCTCATTTTTTCTTTTCCACCATTTGTTACTTGCACCTTCTTCTTAACAGAATCATCTTTTGTTTCTTCTCCTTCTTGTTCTTTTGGTCATAGCCGAATCTCCCTAGCCATTTGCTTCTTGTTCTTCATAGCCGAAATTGTAAGTGTCTCAGCCGAATCTCATTTCCTTTCTTCTAGCATCTTCCTTCTTTGCCTTATTTCATATATTTGCAGAAGCCGAATCCTCTTGTTACATCAAGTGTGGGCACCCTTCCTATCAGTTTTGCTAGTAGTCGATTGTAGACTCTTCTCTCGTCAATCTTTTGGTTTGGTAAGGAGTTATCTCCTCTTTTTCTTCTCGTTCATCTTCCTTCTTCTCTTGGTTTAATTTAACCGAAGCTTTGACTCACTTCTTCGGGCATGGGCCGATTGTAGAAGGGGTGTTTTCATCATCTTTTTTCCGTGTGACCAGCTTTCAAGGGGGGATTTTGGTAAGTACTGGTTGGCCGAATGGTGGTAAGAGATTCTTGTCAGCTTGTTTGGCCGAAGGGCCATTCTTTTTAATTTATGTGGAGAATCAGTTCTAACATAATGACGTTTTAGGGACTCAATCGATTTCTTAGGCCAGTCAGTTGGCGTTCGGCTTTTGTTAATCTAGGTAAGGGACTTCTTCGGTAGTAGTATCTATTCTTTCGGTCTTATTCATTGCTTTAACCTGGTTCTCTGATCAAGATCTTTTATGGATTCGAATGCCAGTCAAGGGAAGGAGGGGGTTGGACTCGTAGTCCCTACCCCCAAGTTCAAAAAACGTGCGGTATCGGCAGTACGAGACTTTCCACTGGGTTGTGGACCGGCTTCGAATCTGAATCGACAGATTGCAGCTGTTCCCTCTTCTGAGAGTGTCGACAACATTGAGAGTTTAGTTCTCTGCGTTTACAGGTGTGTAATTCTCACACCTTTGCTTGTTGTTTTTGTTAATTTGTATATGCATTATTAAATGCCGAAACTTCGGTATTGGCTGTTGGGTTACCCATGGAGGGTAAAGACGAGACATCAGGTTAGTGACTTCTAATTATGCTATATAAGCGATTACGTTGACATGATACTAAGTATACTCTGAACATCTTATATATGTCGATATCTGCTGCATTCATACATCATGATTTTATGTTGCATGGGAATGGGCATATGCTATTAATTGGAAAGGGAAGCGTATCTGGTGACTATGTCACAATATCTGGTGCCTCTACCACACTCTGTTTTGGTGGCCATGCCACATAATCTGGTGACTCTGTCACAACTCTGATGATGAGCAGCTCACTGCAGCATGACTGCCATCGATGGTTTGTAGCGGTGAGGGTCGATTGTAGAAATCCCCATTGGTGTGATTAGCAGGAACGGGTGGCGTGTAGCAGTTGGTTATTTAGGCTGGGTTGGGTTTTGCATCATTTTGCATATGCTATCTGCTATACTATGCTATAGGGCTAAGGCCCAATCCGATTTCGAGTGGGCTTCGCCCAATGTGATTATGCAAGGGGGCTAAGGCCCAAATGGTATATGAATGGGCTTGGGCCCACTGATGGTGCTTGGCAATTGCACACTGAGTCATAAATTGCACACTGAGTCATAAATTGATTTGTTGAAATGATTTGTTGAAAGCTATCCTCCTGAAGTTTTTCCATTATTTCTTGATTGCTCTTCATAATTTGATTTGTTGAAATGATGTTGAATGATAATTTGGATTTGAATTTTAATTGTCAATCCATGAGCTAAATCTCATAAGGTTGGGACTACTTAATGAAATTCTTATTTTCTTTAATTACTGAAGCTTAGATCTGATTTAATACACCGTTTCATTTAATGGTTCTTTATGAAATTGCATGTTTGTAAACTCTAAATATATGGATGTACAACATATTCATTAAATTAATCTAATTTTGACAAGGTTAGGTTAATGAAATTGAAATTGAATGGTATGAGGGAGCCTTCGACTGAACACTTGTAGCAGCCTTTAGACATAGAGCAACATTCATATGGAAAGAAAACAAAATAGTGCAGGGTACCATGCTAAAGGCCTATAGACATATATTGCTTAAGGTAAGGTTACTTAAGGTCTTATTCTCGAAAGAAAAAAAGAATCTTAGAACTCTTCTGAGCAGTAGATTGAGTACGGTTTTGTCAAGGCATTAATGTCAGTAAGGATAGACTTTTAGTTACCCCGACCTTCTAAGTCATCATCATAGATACTGTATCATTTGCATTAGTATCCTCTCCATAGCATTTTTTGTTGTTTACTTGTTCACTTACATATTATTCACGTGATTATTCTCGAATTTGCCATTACATTCTTATTCTTGTTTTGTCATAGGATTTTTCCATTATTTATCAATTATTCATATTACAACACATCATTATGCCTTCAAACTAATGTTACATTCTTATCATTATTTTCATCATAACATTAATCATACTTCATTATAATTACTCAATATTTTATACCTAACCAATCTGTAACGCCCCAAAAATGTGGGGTTTGTAATTTTGCCGAAATGGCTTAAATTCCATGATGTGCTTGAATGGCAGGGTATTTGAGTGTATTTGGGGGTTTTTGGGAAGCCTGGGCTTGAGTCTGGGCTTTGGAACATTTTTAGTTTTTGGCTCTTAAGAGGAATGGGCCGTTAGCAGTAGGACTTATGTGTAAATATGTGTGTTTATGTGTCACAAAAAGAGCATGTGACTTAGTGGCTGTGGCGTCACTGAGATGGCAAGGGAGAGTGGGGCTCGAATCCCATGACTGGCAAATGGGGGCTTTTATTTTATGTCTTGGGGGTGCAAGAGGTAGAGTTTGGATCAAACTCTGCATAGGAGGTTGAAGAATTGGTCAACAATTTCAAATGGAAGGTTGGGAGTAATTCAAGGAGGATTCGGTGGAGAGGTTGAGGGAGTTAGGGGTGTGTAGGAGTCTTGGCCAAGTTGGGTAAGGATGAGTAGAGGATTTTTGGCTAGGGAGTTGTCAATTGTGCAAATTCGGCAAGTGGAGTAAGTGAAGAAGCCGAATCTTCTATTTGGCATTTTAAGCTTTCTTTTGTTGTATTTCGGGTTTGGTTCTTTTTTTTGGCATCTCGTGCAACCTTTTACCATTTCGGGTTTTATTTTTCTTTCTTTTGTTCATCATTATTTCTCTGTTGCTGCCTACCTTCTACCGAATCATTCTTTCTTCTTTCGGTTTCTTCTTTGGCCTAACACAACTCTTCTTTGCCTCTTATGATTCTTTTCTTTTCTTTGCAAGATAGTCGAGCACTTTCTTTCTTTCTTCTTGTGTCAGGCGAATCTATTAGGGCCTAAGTATCTTCTTCTCTTCATTCTAACCATTTCCAAATCTCTGCGATTGATTGGTAAGTGGGGACGATAGCCGAAACTAGGTTGGCTTTATTCTCCTTATTCGATTTTTTTTCTCTTAGGCCGAAAGGTTTTTCCCTAGTTGCCATGGAAATATATATTACTAACACTTTCTTTCTCGTCGAATGTTGCTGGGGACTCGATTTCCTTAACCTAGGGGTAGGCCAATTATTGTTTCACTACAAGGGATCTTTCATTTCGTGGTAAGTAAAGTTAGTTTGATTAAAGCGGTTCAATACTATGGTTTAACAAGGATTTGTGACTAATTAATGGGCGGTTGTTATCATAAGTGTCTTGGAAGCGCTTCAAACTACAACTCGTAACAGGTGTGTAATCGTACCCCCAATTTTGGTTCTGTCAATATGACGAATGAAGGTGTGTATTCACACCCTTGATGAAATGTGAATCGGCTAAAGCCGAAAAATCGATAAGCCAAAACTTCAACATCTAAGGGCTCTCGAGCGTACGAGCGTTCGTAGAGATAAATCGAACCACAATCATTGGCGACAGACCGTTGAGGCTGCCACAAACATTCTCGTGGGCTTAGGTCGTAATGGGCCTCGTTGGGTCGAGATAGGTCATTGGGCCCATGAGCCCGACATGGGTAAAATTCTCGATAGTGTCAGATAATGGATTGGGTTGCGAGGTTCGCATAGTCATGACCGAAATTGGGCTGAATGGGCCACACGAGCATGTGGGTCCACTTGGGCCGAAAATTGGGCTTTGGGTCCAATTGCACCGTTTCGACCAAAATGGGTGTCTGCGTCGCTAAAGGCGATTGTAGTCCTTCAGAGAGGCCGTTATAGGATAAAATTATCGAAATACCTTCGATGGGTAAAATATCGAAATACCCTCGTTGGGTGAAATTAGCAAAATACCCTCGATGGATAACATTACCGAAATACCCCGATAGGTAAAATTACCGAAATACCCTCGATGGGTAAAATTACCGAAGTACCCTCGATGGGTAAAATTACCGAAATACCCTCGATAGGTAAAATTATCGAAATATCCTCGATGGGTGAAATTATCGAAATACCCTCGACGGGGAAAAATATCGATATACCCTCGATAGGTGAAATTATCGAAATACGATGGGTGAAACTACTGAAATACCCTCAAAGGGTGAAATTACTTGAAATACCCCCGAGGGGTGAAATTACCATTTTACCCCGAATCGACAAAATGATCGGTATACCCCTAGTGGTAGCTTAAGCGATGTTTATGTGATATTTATATGACTATTTATGTTTGTGACATACTGCATACATGAATTATTTATGACATGACATTCTACATTAGAGTGGGGATTTGTATTGGGAGGAAGTACTGTACTAGTGGCTCAGCCACGTTTTACTGATCTAGTGGCTTCGCCACATATCCTGATTTTAGTGGCTTGGCCCATGTTCACTGTCATTAGTAGCTTTGCTGCATTACTACTAGCAGCTATGTTGCGATATTGGTGTGATGGCTGGGTGGGCCGACTTGGTCCCCACATGGTGTGTTGGTTGGTACGGGTAGTGTGTTGGCTAGATTGGGTTGGGTTGCATTTCTGTTCTGTTCTGTGATCATTTGGGTTTAGGCTCACACTGCTACTGTATAGGGCCTGAACTGATACTGAATAGGGCTCAGGCCTAGACTATTTTTGCATGATTGGGGATTACACACTGAGTTCTTGTAACTCAGCCTTTTCTTTAACTGCGCAGGTAATCCCCAACCTTAGATGATTTGGAGCTACGAGGGACTCGGAGGTGGCCACACGCTCGACATGATTTGATTTTAGACTTACTTATTTTATTTTTAATATATTGGGTTAATAATTATGTAATAAGGCCATTTGGGGTTTTAACTTTTATTTAGTGGTTCTCTTTATTTTGACCTGCTAGTTTAGGAAACACGGGTTTTTGAAACAATAATCTTTTTTGAAAATCACATTTTCAAATCTTAAAGTTTACAACCAAAAAGGGCTTCCACGATTTTATCTCAGATTTACAAGCTTATAACAATTGAGACGTCCTATAATTGGACAACAAGGTTTTATAACACTAACATTTTCAAAATAATTGTGAAAGGAAATTTTAAATCTAGTAACGAACTTTTATCGACAAACTCAGTTTTCAAACAACATTTCGATGTGACACGTCAAATTCGGTCGTAATGTCTGGGTCGTGTTTGGGGTGTTACATTTAGTGGTATCAGAGCCAGGTTGCAAAACTCGGTTGTGGAATGGGTTTCTAAGAATTTACTAAATCTGCCTAAATTTTGGTTTGGAAAGAAATGTTGTTACTGAAAGTGTGGCTCACCGAGTCTCTGGCACCAAATATGTAAGTTCTCTGACACTGTTTACTGTTATATACTGAAATGATTATACTAAGAAACTACTATGGATAGTAGTAGTGCACTGAAACTATTCAGCTAGAGTAACTTGAAAACTGTAGTGAGGTTTCGATCTATGAAAACAACTCTAATTATTGTTTATCATAAAATATCCGTTAATAATTATTGGAATTATAAGCTAATGCTTAAAATCTTAAATTAGATAAATACTCTAAATCGATATGAGCACCAGAGGTCGCAGAAGGGGTACACGTGAAACTAAAAACACACGAAGAAAAAACATCAACTCTATTAACAACTCTATTAAGAAAAAACAAAGCGACTCCATGAGCCACACCAATTTAAGATCGGGGATCAGGTATTGTTGGATAAGACAGACCCTCGAATCACCACTTCAGACCTTAATACAAACGAAGAAATCCCTTTTAAGGTACTCAATGTTTTTCCATACGGAACAGTCGAGGTAACTAATCCCAAGTTTGGCACTTTTAAGGTAAACACTACTCGACTCGAACTATATAGTGATCATAGAACTGATAGTAGGGGTTAGAAGTTTCAACTCTTCAAACCATCATGAATACGCGAATGAGAGGTAAGTCTAGCTTAAGACTTTAAACGAGCGCTTCTCGGGAGGCAACCCGAACACTAACCCCATTAATTTTCATATTTTTATTTTTATTTTTACTTTTAGCGCCTAACTACTAACTAACCAAATTAAGATAGGTTTCCCTACCACACAGCCTTGCACAAGGGTGTGGCCGTGGCCGTGTGGACACCACGGATTTGCCCACCGGCATGGCAGGGATCGTACGAACCAAGGACGAAAAATTCCCAAACCACGGGGCGACGATAAAATGCCACGACTGTGTGATACGGCTGTGGTCGACACTGATTTATCAACGTGGGTATGGCGACCTGCACACCGTGGGAGAAATGAACGGAACACAACACGCCCATGGCACACGGGCTTGGAAAGCCATCAGATCCCTCTTTCCTATTTAAACCCCTCCTTTATCTCACTTTCTCCCAAATTTCTTCTTAAATCAAACCCTAGCCACCACACTCTTTCTTTGACTATTATCTCCCCCTTCATTTTCTTTTCCCCCTTTCCCTCATTCTTTCTTTAGACCACCATTCCCATGTCGAAGAAGCGAAAGGACCCTAGCACAGTGTCCTCATGCGAGACCGATATATATGAGTTCATGCTAGCAGCTTCATTTATCCAACAAGCCAAGGACATTTGAGTCCATTGAATTTTTCATTTTCTTTTCTCTTCTCCTCTATTTTCCTTCCTTTTATCTTTCTTGTCTTAAATTTTTATTATTACATTTTGATTTCTTTGATTTAGGTTCAAAAGGCTCCTTTGGAATCACCACACCACGACCATAGACACCACCGCCACATTCATCTATGCCCAACTTACCATTTCTTTTCCTTGACTTTATCCAACATTGAGGGCAATGTACATCTTAAGTGTGGGGGGTGAATTTTAAAAGTTCCTAACTTTTTGCATTATTCTCAAATCCCTGAATTTTGTCTGTTTCTCAAGTCACTTTCTCATATCACTATTAAAACAAATTCTGATTGATTATGAGTTCTATTGATGTCTTGAATTAAAACATAAGCAGTTGTGCATTGATTGTTTAAACTTGAAGGCGTTAAAGAATCAAGCATGATAAGTTGATTTTTGAAAATTAAAAATTTGCTAGGTTGTTTTCCCAAGTTTAGGTATTATCTTGAAATTTGAAGTTCATAGGGTTGACATCAAAAACCATAATTTCTATGAGATCTTGAGCCTTTGAGAGCATTTTCTTTTCTTGCTCACTTTTATTGTTTCTTTGAGTGAGTCAATATTGATTTTTTATTCTAGAACTTGCTTCAATTATACATGTCGAGACCATATTTTTTATTTGATATACTGAGATGATAAAGGCACCTAGGATTTAACTCACTTACTCCACAAAAAGCATACCTCCATAATTAACCCCTAGTAAACTCCTTTGATCCTAATAAACCCTTTTTCTTGACTCACCCATTAATATTAACTCAAAACCAAAATTTTTACTTCTCCTAATCTTTTGACAACCCTTTTTATCAAGATTTAATTTCAGCAGTCACCTAAGTATGTTCTCTATTTCCTTTGTTAAATTCTATCTTATTATTGTATGTGCTTATTCTTAAAAAAAAGTTGAAAGTATATTCATCATTAGTTCTATGTTCTTGAGCTTAAATAGTTAAATTCACATCTTTAGAAGAAGCTCGTGTTATTAATGTAATTTTTCATTATTAGTTCATTGTTTCTAGTTAAGTAATTTATCAACTCAATCTCGATTCTAACCTTCTAATTTAACCTATAGCCGCACCTTTAACCCAAGCCCCATTACAACCTTTTAAAGACCTTTTTGATTTCTGTATCATCTCATTTTCTAATGGTGGAGATCTGATTTTCATGCAAGCCTATGGTAATAACTTTTCATGTTGACTATTGAGTGCTTAATTTATTGTCCCTTAAACACTTCGAGTGATTTGAGTGAATCTTTAGCAAGAATGTTAACTCTGTGATATTTTGAATCAAGGGTGATTACTTAGATAAGGGGGAATACCTATGTTTTCATGAATAAAATGCTCAACTTGGATTGTTTGAAACTTTGATGTTCTTTTAGTTGAATTCTCAATGTATGATTACCTATGGATTATTTCGAAACATTATTGATAGAAGTTATAAGTTGAGAAGAATGAATTTTTAATTGTGAGTTGAGGATTTTGCTTGAGGACAAGCAAATGCGTAAGTGTGGGGGTATTTGATAAACCGTAATATATACATATTTTAATCCCACACTTGTCATACTTTTGGATGATTTATCCCTTGAATTATGGAATTCGATGCTCCTAATCTCTTAATTTCATGTTTTATACACAAGAGAGCTTAGGGAATCGAAAAGAACAAGAAATGGGCCAAAAAGGGACAAAATGGGACTACACGGCCTGGAGCACCACAAACGGGCAAAACCACATGGCCGTGTGTGCTAAGTAGGTCAAACATGGCTTGGGCTATTGACCATGGAAGTGTCACACGGGCGTGTCCCTGCCGAAATAAGGATGAATTCTATTCAAAATAGGATACTTGTGGGCCAAGAAAGGCATCTCGAAGCCTATATAAACACCCTAGGGGGAAACCTAAAGGGGACGTCGACTAGAGGTCGAATAAAGTTCAACAGGACATCGAATAGACGCTGAGTAGGAGAAGATACTCCAAGATAGCCGTCGGGATCAACTTAGTAGAAGGATCTCCATCAAGACTGAGGATCTCCTATCAAGTTCTTTAGAAGTTTTTGGGTTTTCTTTTATTTTGTTGTTTTTCCTCTTTTATAATGTTTCCCTCTTTTAGTATGAACTAAATCCCTCAAATGCCTGAGGGGATGAAACTTAAGACGAATCTTATTATTATTTGATTTATGAGATAAATACTTGTGCTTATTATTAATTATGAGTTCTTATTCTTGTTTGATAATTCAGGTTATTGATTCAAGTCGAATATGCTTATTCAGTGGAGCAAAAGTCCCTGTTTAAGAGTAGATCAGCACAATTAAGCAGAGTTGATTGCAACCCTAAAGATAGGGCGATGAAAATCTATCGGATTAGGGTCAAACCTAATAAGGGAATCCATAGATCGAGTTAATGCGACAATAGGGGTTTTAATTAGAAAGAGATTTCAATTAATCAACCTAGAGTCAGTTATTAGTAGCCTTGAGAGAGGTATTGATATAATTTAGGGATTTCTAGGGATTAAGCCAAGTGAATAAATCGCATGAATCAAGTAATAAGTGAAGTCTAGGTGGATTCTTCCTTAGGTATTATCGATTTCATATAAGTTGTCCAAAAGTATTTTCGCTCTCTGTCGCGCTCATAGTTAGTTTAATTAGTTTGTTAATTTTATATTAAAAATAAATCCTTAATTATTAGGCTAGATAATAAAAAGATAGTTAATGCTAGTACTCTTGGTCCTTGAGGATATGATATTTCGGACTCACCATAACTATACCACTGTTCGATAGGTGCGCTTGCCTTTGTCGAAATAATAGTTAGTTTCGAAGTCCATCAATCATCAGGTTAAAAGTTGTACATAGAGGCCTGTTCAGATGCAAGCCGTAGGTCAAGGCTATGTTTAGCCAGGGAGAGCTGGTCAGCAGCCACCGAGAGGCCATGGTCAGGCTAGAGGGGTAAATGGTTTGGGTAGAGGTCGTGGAGCACCGGGTAGAGGTGCTGGTAACATTGAGGTGAGACAGCTAGCTTTGGTCTATGCTACTCGGCGCCGAGAGGATGGCGACGCTCCTGACGTCATAACTGGTACATTCCTCATTTATAATGTACTATACACTACTTTAATTGACATTGGGTCTACACACTTGTATGTTGCATACGCTGTGTCTGGGACGCTGGGTTTTCATTTTAAAATTATGGATAGAGAGATGACTGTGTTAAGTCCACTAGGACAGTCGATTAGAGTGAATAAGTTGTTTAGAGACGTGCCCCTAGAGGTCCAAGGGGTGGTCTTTCCGGCGGATTTGATGGAACTACCATTTGGTGAATTCGATCTTATTTTGGGAATGGATTGGCTAGTGAAACACCGTGTGAGTTTGGATTGCGCTGCTAAGCGTATGGTATTGAAGTCTTCTGAGGATGATGAGGTGGTTGTGATAGGGGAGCGAAGGAATTATCTGTCTAATGTAATCTCAGCATTAAGGGCCGAGAAAGTGGTTCACAAAGGTTGTGAGGCGTTCTTAACTTTTGTCAGCGTGTCTGATTCTAAAGGTCCTTCTGTTGGGATGTCAAAATTGTGAAGGATTTTCCAAATGTATTTCCCGAAGAGCTTTCTAGGTTGCCTCCAAACCATGAGGTCGAATTCGGCATTGAGCTCTTACCTGGAATGGCTCCGGTGTCTATCGCCCCTTATAGGATGGCGCCAAAGGAGCTGATAGAGTTAAAGGCTCAAATTTAAGAGCTACTAGATCAAGGATTCATTCGGCCGAGTGTGTCTCCATGGGGAGCACCAGTGTTATTCGTGAAAAAGAAATATGGGTCCATGCGCATGTGCATCGATTATCGTCAACTGAACAAACTGACGATTAAGAACAAGTACCCTTTACCAAGGATAGACGATCTGTTCGACCAGTTGCGAGGAGCGTCAATTTTCTCCAAGCTAGATATTTGATCTGGGTACCATCAGCTAAGGGTTAAGGAGGCAGATGTGTACATGACTGCGTTGAGGACTCGCTATGGGCATTATGAGTTTCTGGTCATACCATTTGGGTTGACGAATGCACCAACTGCTTTCATGGATATGATGAACCGCGTATTCCAACCCTATTTGGACCGGTTCGTGGTGGTGTTTATAGATGACATTCTGGTGTATTCAAGAACCGAGGAGGATCATGATTCACATCTTCAGACTGTATTGCAAATACTGAGGGAAAAGCAACTTTATGCAAAGTTTAGCAAATGTGAGTTCTGGTTGCGGGAAGTGACATTTCTGGGTCATGTGGTGTCTGTCGAGAGGATTAGGGTTGATCCTCGGAAAATTGAAGCCGTATTGGATTGGAAACCACCAAAGACTGTAACTGAAATTCAAAGTTTTCTGGGTCTGGCTGGGTATTACAGACGTTTCGTTGAGGGGTTCTCACTGATTGCTACACCTCTGACTAAGTTACTGCGTAAAGGGGTACCTTTCAACTAGACGGATAAGCAGTAGGAGAGTTTTGAGAAACTAAAGAAGGTTCTGACTGAAGCCCCAGTGTTAATATAGCCAGAGTCTGGGAAGGAATTTATTGTCTACTGTGATGCGTCGCACACTGGATTGGGATGTGTGTTGATGCAAGAGGGCAAGGTGGTTGCTTACGTATCTCACCAGCTTAAGCCTCATGAGGCGAATTACCCCACTCACGACTTGGAGTTAGCTGCGGTGGTATTCGTACTGAAGATTTAGAGACATTATTTATACGGTGAGAAGTCTATTATTTTCACTGACCATAAAAGCCTCAAGTACCTCCTTACTCACAATGAGTTGAATCTTAGGCAACAAAGATGGATAGAGTTGCTTAAGGAATATGATTGCTTGACTGAGTACCATCTGGGTAAAGCTAACGTAGTAGCGGATGCACTGAGTCGTAAGGTTTTATTTGAGCTGAGAGCAATGTTTACTCATCTCAGCCTATTTGAGGATGGTAGTCTGTTAGCTGAGCTCCAAGTGAGACCAACCTGGATTGATCAAATTAAGGAAAAGCAGTTGCCGGATGAATTGTTGGTCCCTCGTTTTCGAATGGTTGAGAAGGGGGAGACTGCGGATTTTGGGCTGAATAGTGAGGGTGTGCTATGCTTTTGTGGGAGAGTCTATGTACCGATGGATTCTGAGTTAAGGCAGTCTATACTGCGAGAGGCGCATAGTAGTCCATACGCTATGCATCCTGACGAAAACATGTTATACCGATATCTGTGTGAACTGTACTGGTGGCCAGGGCTCAAGCGTGAGGTTACAGGTTTCGTGAGTAAGTGTCTAACATGCCAGCAAGTTAAGTGGACTTTGTTAGTGGGCTACCCTTGACGCCTACTATGAAGGATTCGGTATGGGTTATTGTTGAACGAATGACTAAATCCGCCCACGTCATACCGATCTGCACTGATTATTCGTTGCAGAAGTTGGCAAAGTTATATGTGGCTGAGATTGTGAGACTGCATGGGGTACTAGTGTCTATCATTTCGGACAGAGATCCTAGGTTCACATCTCAATTCTAGAAGAAGCTACAGGAGGCATTGGGTACAAGATTGGATTTCAGCACGTCGTTTCACCCTCAGATGGATGGTCAGTTAGAGAGGGTGATTCAGATATTGGAGGACATGCTAAGAAGTTGTGGAATTGATTTCAAAGGTAGTTGGGAATACTACTTACCGCTAGCGGAGTTCGAGTATAACAACAGTTACCAATCTAGTATACAGCTGGCACCGTGGGAGGTGTTATATGGTCGTAAGTGTCGTACCCCTACTTGTTGGACAGAATTGGGTGAGCGGCGAGTTTTGGGGCCAGAGTTGGTTTCTGAAACCTAAGAGAAAGTAAAGTTGATCCTAGATCGGTTAAATGAAGCATTTAATAGGCAGAAGTCATATGCTAATTTAAAGTGTAAGGAGATAGAGTACTCTGTGGGGGATTATGTCTTCTTGAAAGTCTCACCATGGAAGAAGATTTTGAGATTTGGACGGAGAGGCAAACTGAGCCTAGATTCATCGGACCTTACCGGATATTAAAAGCGTGTGGGACCGGTCACCTATCAACTTGAGCTACCTCCTCAGTTAAACCGGATACATGATGTGTTCCATGTCTCTATGCTGAGGTGATACCGCTTTGATCCCTCACATATAGTGCCGGTGGAGGAGATTGAGGTTAGACCCGATCTGACTTTTGAGGAAGAACCGGTGCAAGTATTGGATCGTGATGTTAAGGTATTGAAGAGGAAATCTATTCCGTTAGTCAAGGTGCTTTGGCGTAATCACAGTTTAGAGGAAGCCACGTGGGAGCCTGAGGAGGCGATGCGACAACAATACCCTCACCTCTTCTGACCAGGTAAATTTTGAGGCCAAAATTTCTTTAAGGGGGTAGAGTTGTAAAGCCCCAAAAATGTGGGGTTTGCAATTATGCCAAAATGGAAAATTCCATGATGTGCTTGAATGGCAGGGTATTTGAGTGTATTTGGAGGTTTTTGGGAAGCCTGGGTTCGAGTCTGGGCTTTCGAACATTTTTATTTTTTGGCTCTTAAGAGGAATGGGCCGTTAGCAATAGGACTTATGTGTAAATATGTGTGTTTATGTGTCACAGAAAGAGCATGTGACTTAGTGGTTGTGGCGTCACTGAAATGGTAAGGGGGAGTGGGGTTCGAATCCCATGACTGGCAAATGGGGGCTTTTATTTTATGTCTTAGGGGTGCAAGAGGTAGAGTTTGGATCAAACAATGCATAGGAGGTTGAAGAATTGGTCAACAATTTCAAATGGAAGGCTGGGAGTAATTTAAGGAGGATTCGGTGGAGAGGTTGAGGGAGTTGGAGATGTGTAGGAGTCTTGGCTGAGTTAGGGAAGGATGAGTAGGGGATTTTCGGCTAGGGGGTTGTCAATTGTGCAAATTCGACAAGTGGAGTGAGTGAAGAAGCCGAATATTCTCTTTGGCATTTTAAGCTTTCTTTTGTTGCATTTCGGGTTTGGTTCTTTTGTTTTAGCTTCTCGTGCAACCTTTTACCATTTCGGGTTTTAGTTTTCTTTCTTTTGTTCATCGTTATTTCTCTGTTGCTGCCTACCTTCTACCGAATCATTCTTTCTTCTTTTGGTTTCTTCTTTGGCACACAACTCTTCTTTGCCTCTTGTGATTCTTTTCTTTTCTTTGCAAGATAGCCGAGGACTTTCTTTCTTTCTTCTTGTGTTAGTCGAATCTATTAGGGCCTAAGTATCTTCTTCTCTTCGTTCTAACTGTTTTCGAATCTCTGCGATTGGTTGGTAAGTGGGGACTATAGCCGAAACTAGGTTGGCTTTATTCTCCTTATTCGATTTTGTTTCTCTTAGGCCGAAAGGATTTTCCCTAGTTGCGATGAAAATATATATTTCTAACACTTTCTTTCTCGTCGAATGTTGCTAGGGACTTGATTTCCTTAACCAAGGGGTAGGCCGATTATTGTTTCACTACAAGGGATCTTTCATTTCGTGGTAAGTAAAGTTAGTTTTATTAAAGCGATTCAATACTATGGTTTAACAAGGATTTGTAACTAATTAATGGGCAGTTGTTATCATAGGTGTCTTGGAAGTGCTTCAAACTACAACTCGTAACAGGTGTGTAATCATACACCCAATTTTGGTTCTGTCAATATGACAAATGAAGGTGTGTATTCACACCTCTGATGAAATGTGAATCGGCTAAAGCCGAAAAACCGATAAGTCGAAACTTCGGCATCTGAGGGCTCTCGAGCGTGTGAGCGCTCTAGAGATAAATCGAACCACAATCGTTGGCAATAGACCGTTGAGGCTGCCACGAACATTCTCGTGGGCTTAGGTCGTAATGGACCTCGTTGGGCTGAGATGGGCCATTGGGCCCATAGGTCCCATGTGGGTAAAATTCACGATAGTGTCAGATAATGGATTGGGCTGCGAAGTTCGCATCACCGCGACAGAAATTGAGCTGAATGGGCCACACGAGCGTGTGGGCCCTTGTGTCGAAAATTGGGCTTTGGGCCCAATTGCTCCATTTCAACCAAAATGGGTATCTGTGTCGCTAGAGGCGACTGTAGGCCCTCGATGGGTGAAATTACCGAAATACCCCCGAGGGGTGAAATTACCATTTTACCCCTAATCGACAAAATGACTGGCATAGCCCTAGTGGTAGCTTAAGTGATGTTTATGTGATATTTATATGACTGTTTGTGTTTGTGACATATTGCATACACAAATTTTTTATGACACGACAATCTGCATTGGAGTGGGGATTTGTATTGGGAGGAAGTACTGTATTAGTGGCTCTGCCACGTTTTACTGATTTTGTGGCTTCGCCACGTATCCTAATTTTAGTGGCTTGGCCCACGATCATTGTCATTAGCAGCTTTGCTGCGTTACTGCTAGCAGCTATGCTGCGATATTGGTATGATGGCTGGGTGGGTCGACTTGGTCCCCACATGGTGTATTGGTTGGTACGGGTGGTATGTTGGTTGGATTGGGTTGGGTTGCATTTCTGTTATGTTCTGTGATCATTTAGGCTTAGGCCCACACTGCTACTGTATAGGGCTAAAGCCCAGACTGAACTGATGCTGAATAGGGCTCAGGCCCAGACTATTTTTGCATGATTGGAGATTACACACTGAGTTCTCGTAACTCACCCTTTTCTTTAACTGCGCAGGTAATCCCCAGCCTTAGATGATTTGGAGCTCCGAGGGACTCAGAGGTGGCCACACGCTCGATATGATTTGATCTTAGACTTACTTATTTTATTTTTAATATATTGGGTTAATAATTATGTAATAAGGCCATTTGGGGTTTTAACTTTTATTTGGTGGTTCTCTTTATTTTAACCTGCTAGCCTAGGAAACACGGGTTTTTGAAACAATAATTGTTTTTGAAAATCACGTTTTCAAATCTTAAAGTTTACAATTAAAAAGGGCTTCCGCGGTTTTATCTCAGATTGACAAGCTTATAACAATTGAGACGACCTATAATTGGACAACAAGGTTTTACAACACTAACATTTTCAAAACAATTGTGAAAGGAGATTTTAAATCTAGTAACCTTTAGACCGGGTTTGGGGTGTTACACAATCCCTGTAGAGATGATCTCACTTATCACTTTATTACTTGATTCGACATGTATACTTGCACAATTCGCATATCATTTATCATGCGACAATAATCTTAACCACTTAGCACAGACTTCTCCTTAATATATGGTAGAAGATCAGTAAATCAAGTTCTTACTTACTCTCATGATAGTTACTATCCACCCACACATATATGACAAATTATCATTTGGGCAAATTACACTATGCTAGATAATCTTTTTACTGCTATGCGCCAAAACTTTAAACTGGCTAAAACTAGGGTGTTAGACCAATCATGTGCTTTGAGCATCCACTATCAAGGTACCAAGATATTTTGCTTGAATTGCCCACCTTGAATCAGTACTCCTCTTCCTACAAATATAGAATTAAACTTTAATAGGTGCTAAAAGTAACATATTTTAACCTCGTTCTTAATGCATTTTTGAATGATTATTCGATGTTAATTCTGAATTTTATGCTCCTAATCCTTTAAATTTATGTTTTTATACTTAGGAGAGCATTTGGGAGAAAAATGAGCAAAAAGCGAGCGAAAACTGAAAAATCGGAGCAGGGTACAAGGGCCACACGGCCATGTGGTAGGTCGTGTCAATTTCACGAATTGCATTCTGACCAGCAGAAAAAAAAATTAGGGTTTTTTTGGGCATTCTAGGACCTATATATGACAAAAATAAGAAGATAGGAGTGAGCCGCCATAGAATACTTAAGAAAATAACTCAAAAAACACCATTGAAGCCTATTTTGAACCAGATCTCCATCAAGATTGAAGATTCCCTTTTGATTTCTTTGGATATTATTATAAGTTTATTTGTTTTTTTTGTGGTTATACTACATTTTGGATGTTTTTATTTGCAAGCATGAACTAATTTTCTAAATACCTAGGGAGAGGAACCCTATGATGAATTTTGTTTTTTGATTTTTATTTTACGCAATAAAGACTTAGATCTTGTTCTCAATTATGTGTGTTTAATTCTTAGTTTAATATTTCTATACTATTGAGCCATGTGATTTGCTTAAATCAGATGAGGAATAAACCCTGTTTATGAGTAGATTTTGTGTAATTGAGTGGAGTTGCATGTAATCCTAGAAATAGGATGACATAAATCTATTGGATTAGTGTCAAATCTAATACTGGAATTTATAAATTGAGTTAATGCGATAATATGGGTTTCAAATAAAAAGAAATTTCAATTAATTAACCTAGAGTTAGTTCCTCTTACTTTCAAAAGAGATATTAGCATAATTTAGGGATTTCTATTGGTTAAGATACTTTGTGAAAAAATTACGGAATTTAGATTGATAGCGGCAGTTGAAGTCTAGGTGATTTATTTCCTGGGTATTGTTTCACTTTTTGGTTATAATTCGATTATTTTCCTGATTTTTCCTTTGTCGCGTTCGTAGTTAATTAATTTAGTTAATTTTAGTTTTAATCAATCACTCAAATTTATCTGTTAAAAAATAGAAAGACGGCAATTACTAATACTTTTAGTCTTTGTGGGAACAATATCTTTGCTTACCGTAGCTATATTATTAATTGATAGGTGTACTTGCCTTAGTCAATTTTTTGGTTGGTTTACATTTGCATCAATCTTTGATTTTTGGTACCGAAATTCTTTTGGGTCCATAAGCATTAGTTCCTATAATTTTAGTCCCTTTAGCTATCCATTTTGAAAGAATGTCCTTATCTTGAGTAGTTATGAGTCCTTTAGGGACCCACACACTTTTAATAATTTTTTCTTTCTGAAAATTTGGGGGACCTCTATGTTTATAGAAATTAAAACTAGTTTTAACAAAGTTTTGGTTTGAGCTTTCTCCTCTTAGAAATCTTTTTGGTAAAACTTTGTTAGAGTGAGATTTTTCACTCTTAAGCAACTTAAGTTGCTTTTGATGATCCTCATGAACTTTAGAAAGTAAATTATCCAAGTCACAATTCTTTTTCTCAAAATCATTTATATTACTTTCAAGTTCATGCTTGACTTTAGAGAGTGAATGATTTTCATCTTTTAGTTTTGAAATAGTTTTACTATATTTTGAAACCCTTAATTCAAACTCCATGGCTAATTCATCATAGACATCTTGCAATTCATCAAAAGAATAAGAATTTGAAATAGGTGAGTTAGAAGTTATCTTAGGGTCATCAATGGCCATGAGGAAAAGGTTGGCTACTTCTTTTTCTTTATTACCGGATGAATCCTCATCACTTCAAGTAGCAACATGAGTCTTTAGCTTTTGTTTTCTTGACCCCTTTTCCTTCTATTAGGGACAATAGAACTTGATGTGTCCCAACTTCTTGCATTCATAGCATATGATAGGGTCCTTCTCCTTGGTAGATTCAAGCTTGATTCCTTCCTACTTTTAGAATTTTCTCCTTCTGTTGGACCTCATAAACTTCTTGAATCTCCTAACAAACATGATCATTTCTTTGTCCCATATCTCCTTGGAATTTGAACATAACAATACTCTACAATACTCATCTAAGCCAGGTGCACAAATGAGAGTGTGCATGGCCTTGGCGTTGAGTTGAATACTCCTTCTATCTTCTTCGTTCCATTTTTTCTTACTCTTTGGAACTAAGAGCTCTCCTTCTTGCTATTGAAGGGCCATCCATGATAATGTCCCAAACCACGAGATCATTTGCTTGAATGAATAGCATTATCCTTGTCTTCCAATATGAATAATTGGAACCATTGAAATAAGGAGGCTTGGACATATATTGAGACTCACCAAGAAAAATTGAGTCGGAAGTAAACGTCATTGTAGGAATTGAGTTGATGATTATTGAGCTTCCTCAAGGATCTACTCTTTGGTTGTTAAACCATCTAACAGAGACAAACTTTGATACCAATTGTTAGCTCGATATTTCAACTTGAAATCACCAAGAGGGGGTGAATTGACCTCTTAAAAATTTGTGGTTGCTAAGAAAATGATAGAGACTATAAACACTTTGATTTATAGTGGTTAGGCCCTAATTGTCTACTCCACTACCTTAGCTTTCCACAACTAAGGATTTTTCTAAAATCACTAATTTGATAACCTTTCAGGAAAGGTTTAACCTTACAAACTCCCTTAAGGTTTCTACCCCAAACCATAAGACACGAACCCCCTCAAGGAGGTACAAAGAAGCAAGAAAAAAAAAATTATCCTTACAAGATCAATGTGTTTGCAAATTAAGCTCAATTACAAAGAAGAACATTTTAGCTGATGAAATAATAATGAAACTCAAAAGTGTATGAAAGAAAAGTATAGAAAATTTTGGCATAAAGGTTGTTTAATTGATCTTTAAGCTTGAATATTCTCTCTTGTTTTTGTAGGATATTTGAAAGCTGGTATTTATACCCTTAATTAATTTTCAACCATTGTGGTTGTTGGAGAAATGAATAGAGCCATTGGGGATGTAAAAACCAGTGCATTTAATTCACCTACAACAGTGCATATCGAGACTAGATAAAATGGTATCGATAATTTTTGCATTAAATGCAAAATTCAATGACCGCTGGAGCTTAAATATCGATACTGGAAAAATTTTATCGATATCAGATCAATACTTAGTTGAATTTGTGAAAAACAAAATGTTAATTTGGTATCGTTTTTCAAAGAGGTATCGATATTTTGAAAACTATTGATACTTGGCCAAAAGGTATCAATAGTTTTTGCTTGGAGCTTTTCCGACTTATTTTAAAAATAGTTTGACTAGTTAAAATGGTTCTTACTTGATTAAAATCATTTTAACTTGATTTTGAGGTTGATTAAAAAATGTTCTAAGAGTTTTAAAGTAAGGATTGAAAATTTTATCTCTTAAACTTTATTTGAGAAATCATTTTGTCAATTTTGTTCAATTTTAACTTTTATTCAAAAACACTTAAATTTGTTATATAAAAACATATTATCAAATAAAACTTAATTTAATAATTACACCCAATTCGAAGGAACCCGACAATTAAAATGGTTACCCAAACATGTTATTTTATTGTAATTACAGATAACTACAACCAAACTCAATTGCTAAGTGTCTTTTCAAACACTACTTTAATATTATAAATATATTTATTTATGGAGAGAGTCATAAATATGATTATTCAAGTTGAGAATTAGATATGAAACTTCAAAGAAATGTATATAAACAAATAATTTCATTTTTTAAAATTAAAATATTTTTGAGTTTTTAAATCAATTATTTTTATATAATTGATAATTTTTATTCATATTACTAATTTTACTAATCATTGAATTATTTTCATAATATAAATTTTGATTAGAAGTTCAAAAGTGTTGTCAATAATATCTATATAACAATTTAATAACTATTATGAACAAATTACCATTTTCGATGATGATGGTGATAATATTTTATTCCATTTACCGAATAAATTTTGGTTCCAACTTTTGTCGGTTAAGTTTTATGTCATAATTAGTAACATAGTATACTTAAAATTTGATATTATGAACTTTCAAACATTTTCATCACAAATTTTGAAATTATGCAATTATTGTTATTAAATTTAAAAGTTACAATAAAATAAAATAATCATGTTTTCAGTTAATTAAATATACTTTTCTACAAAATAGAATTTTGACATCATGTTAATATTTTTGAGGTAAAAATAATTGTGAAATAAAAAATATAATATAAACAAATATTCAAAATTAGAATATAAAAATAAACTAAATTTCCAATTTTGGGTCAATAAAAATTATTGTCAAAAAGTAAAGTATTTTTTAATGTAAATATAACTACAAATAAGGTTATAAGTGAGGCTCAATAACAACAGTGCAATGATGTCGTAGAACACACTAAAATATAACTCGTTTGAACTCAATCATTGGCACCTGCAAATTAAAAAGTGGAATAAAACAATTTACTTACACAAAACAAAGACACCAAATTATTAATCCTATGTTTGCAAGTTTGTTTGCTTCAATATTTGACTCTATATTACTAAAAGTAACACGTCATTTGTGGAAGCTCAAACCTGCCAAGTGAACTTCTTGAAACAAATCTTTCGACAATATTAAGGGCCTTGGTTGGATTCTCAACTCACGTTGAGGCTTGAAGCAATCAAACTCATACACCACCTTATATATATATACTTGATCTGTCCATTTTAAATGATGTAGTAAAAAACTAAGTTTAGTTTATGGTGATGCAAGTACATCGGGAGGAATCACCATTACCATTGCAGCAATAAGAATATTACCATATCAAGAACACTCATAAATTTTCTTTCTTTCTTATCTCAAAATGATGTGTTTTACAAAATAACCGAGTATCCGAATATATAAGTTGAGACATACCAAATTTATAGAAACTTATTGGTCTTAGTCCATGATTATTGATAAATGTTAAAAAATTTAGTTAATTAGACAACTTTAAAATAATTGGTGACACATGGCAAATTCTAAACTCAAAACTTAAGGTTTCTAAAAATGCAAGAAAACTTTGCAATAGAATATATAGTAGATATATTAGATTAATGTATTTTACTAGGTTGATGCCAACACCAACTTACAATTGACTACAACACCATGATAATTAATTAGTGTTATTATTTATTAGTTTCAAACTATTGTTAAAACTTGCTTGAACATGAATAACTCCTTTCATATTCTACGTTCACTTTTTCGTGCACTACTGCACCCATTCCCACGTGAACCAACTTTTGGTATAGATTTTTCCATATTTTATCATTCCATAAAGATAAGTTAGAGATATATGGATATATCCATTTCATGTCAAAACAGATCTTCTATTTTTATTTGTTTATAGTTCTCTTTCAGATTAGTTTCTTTTCATTCAAGAGTTCTTTTAAAAATAGAAAGATTATCCTTGTCTTTGTTTATGTTTCGGGTTAAAATTATGCTTTTCACGTGTAAACGTGTGATAAGATTTCTAATTATCTATTAAAAGTAAAAAAAAAGAAGATAGGGTGGAATCAAATAATAACATTTCCTGATAATCATTCCCAATAAATCCCAATTGAACAATGCATGGGTATCAAATGTTGTACATAACAAAAAGAGAGGACGTATGCATATCAAAACAATTTTTTTAACAAGGGCGACCAATTCTGCAGTGGAGTGTTCCGGCATACCTTGTGAGTCTGGGGACCAATCGACCGGGTTGGAAAGACATCATTTTGTCAGCACCG
Organism: Gossypium australe; assembly: GCA_005393395.2. Classification (NCBI taxonomy): domain Eukaryota; kingdom Viridiplantae; phylum Streptophyta; class Magnoliopsida; order Malvales; family Malvaceae; genus Gossypium; species Gossypium australe. The sequence goes on from CM016626.1 coordinate 50,519,385, forward strand.
AATAGCTTGCTAGCATTTGGATCACCGGATGGAGTAAAATAGGCACCATTCACGAAGTGGTCACCCTGTGATACCCAGTTCCATTGCTTCCACTGTTCTGGTGATAAGTAGCCCCTACTGGTCACTTGCTTAGTTACATAGACGCTTGACGCGATATACCTGTTGCCCTGGCTGATAATTGTAGGGTGGCTACTACCGCCAATGGCATACATGAACCAATGAGTGTAGTCATTGTTGACGACATGAAAAAAACCTAATCGACACCTAGGCATCCTGTCCACCAATCCTTTACCGAAGCGGTTCAAAGCAATAGTGATCTGCATCTTCTTGTCAGCAACGTAGGTGTCGCTTGCTCCAAACAACAACACCTACAATTTTTTCATTTTAATTATATTGTTTTGTCACTAAAAAAAACCTCTTCGAGCTTAGTTTAAAATAGAAAAGAAAGTAAGATTACCTCATTGTGGTCAGTGAAATGGCAGTTTGAAATGGTAATGGCAGTGGAACCCTGAATAACATCGATAAGACCATCAAAGGAATCATAAAGGGAAAGATGGTCAAGCCAAATGTTGGTTGCTCCAAAAAGAGAGATCCCATCTCCATCGCTGGCAGTCCTTAACCCAAGGTGGTTTTCAGCATCCCTAACGATGCCACCAGTAGCGGGTTTAATGTGATGGATATGGAGGCCATGGATAATGACATTCCTAGCAAACTGGACAGTAATACCAGCACCATAGCAAATATGCACATTAGCTCCCCTTCCATCAATGGTCTTGTCGCTTGTAACAATGAGCTCCTGTTCCAGCTTGATGATCATGGATTTTTTGAAAGTGATCCAAAGTGGCCTGAGTTGAGTGACTGCATGACGCAGAGTTCCGGGCTTGGGGCTAGTAATATCATCACTAGGGTCAGTGACCACGTAAAACTTGCCGTCCTTTCCACCAGTAGTACCATGAGCAAATCCAGGGGCACAATCGGCCAACCTCTTCCTGTTCTTTACCCAGTTAGGATCACATCGCCAACAACTATCAACAGGGTTGGTAATCTCACAGGGACCCTTTTTCTTTCCTTTCAATGCCCTTCTGGTGCTATTATACTCAAGCATGGTCTTGGCAAAGTGGTCATTGTAATGCCGGACCACCTCCTCCGGATTAGGGTGATAAGCCTTGTTTAGGTTCTCAATGGCTTCCAATTCTCGTGCTTTCCAATACTCATCATATTCAGCAATGTGAGCTCTTAGTGTTGGGATTAGGGCGAAAAATGACAACAAAAACCAACTATAACTATAACCAGTAATACCCATGGTGGTTTTTATTTTAACTATCAAAGCCTAGGTCCTGGAAACAACTAGTTGGATGCAAACAGGACCTTGATAGGATAGGAGAGACAAGCTACGATTCCAAATTGTGGAACTCGAGCTTGATCTGCATGGAACACCACTATCATGTTGCTATTTATACTATACCAGGATTCATTAAAATTATAAAATTTACAAAACACACTTGGCTATCAGTGTTTCTCGCGCTTACAAAACGTTGGGATTTTTTTTGATAAAAATAGTTGAGAATTTTCTTGCATTTTTTACGACATTTTGAGGGCCTAATTTTGAAATTTACAAATAAATTTTGCTTTAATTCTTCTCCAATCCCTCTACTCTTTAACATTTTGAAATTCAATCTCTTTGCTTTCAATTTCAAGATTTTAGTTCTTCCACTTGGTTGATTTAAAAAGTAAAAGTTCAATTGGTAACATTGTTGGTTGATTTCTATTAAATCTCAATATGTGATATCAATTGGACTATTGGACCTTTCAATATAAAAATACTAGGTATTCAAATTTAATGAAAGTTTATTAGTTGTGTTACCAATTAGATTTTTTTTCTGGAAAAAAAATAAATTGGATAAGTAAAGGACTAAATCATGTAAATTTTAAAAATTAAGGATTGGATTTTAATAGTCTTGTTAGAATTAAGTTACCCAAATTCTTATTTAAATAAAATAAAAGAAGAATCCCTATAGAATTACACTTCTTTTATTTTATTTTAAATAAAGTTTTTTAAACCTTATTAAACTCTATCTATTTGATATTGATTAGAATAAGGAGTTTCAATCTTACTACACTCCTATTGAATATGGCTTTATAAGCCTATAAATAGACATGGTCTATTCCTCTTGTAATTTATTCAAATTCGACATAGTGAATTTTTCTTCTCCTCTGCCCGTGGTTTTTCCCGAAAGGGTTTCCACGCAAAATTTGTGTGTTCTTTATTTTTATTTCTATTTATTTTTTTCTTTGCGATATATTGTCATTACCGACGTTATATTTTTCACAAATTGGTATCAGAGCTTCTGGGTTTTTTTCATCTCGATCACGGTAATGGCGTCTTTAAAGTATGAAATTCCGCTGTTGGATTGCAACACCAGATTTGCGTTGTGGCAGATAAAGATGCAGGCAGTTCTTGCACAGATGGATTTAGAGGAAGCCCTGCTAGGGGTAGATAAGATGCCTTCGACATTGACGGAGGAAGATAAGAAGCGCAAGGATCGAAAGGCGTTAACACAGTTACATCTGCATTTATCTAACGAAATTTTGCAGGATGTGATGAAGGAGAAGACTGTCGCAGCATTATGGAAGAGGCTAGAACAAATATGTATGTCAAAAACTCTAACTAGCAAGTTGCATATGAAGCAACGTCTTTATGCTCATCGTTTAGAGGAAGGTGCGTCTGTGCACGAGCACTTAACAGTGTTTAAAGAAATTCTCTCAAACTTGGAGGCCATGGAGGTTCAGTATGATAAGGAAGATCTAGGGTTGATTCTACTTTGTTCGTTGCCCCCATCTTATTCAACCTTTAGAGACACGATTTTATATAGCCGCGAGTCTCTCACAGTTGATGAGGTTTATGATTCTTTGACCTCGTATGATAAGATGAAGCATCTTGTGGTTAAACTCAACTCCCAAGGAGAGGGTCTCATTGTTCGTGGGAGACAAGATCGGAATACTGATGATGATCATGGAAGGGCATATGATCAGAATCCTCGCGGTAAATCTAAGGGTAGATCAAAGTCTTCAAACAGAGGTAAAACTTGTAACTTCTGCAAGAAGAAAGGGCACATTAAATCTGAGTGTTATAAGCTACAGAACAAGATTAAAAGGGAGGCTGCGCTCAAAAGGGAAAACAAACCAGAAAATTCCGGTGAAGCTGATATTGTAGAAGACTACAGTGATGGTGAACTTCTCTTCTGTCATCAATTCTAAGAGAGCGAGAGTGGAGTGGATACTTGATTCAGGCTGCACCTTCCACATGAGTCCCAATCGGGATTGGTTTACAAATTACGAAATGGTGTCTGAAGGTGTTGTTTTGATGGGAAATAATGGTGTAAAATCACAGGTGTTGGAACAATTAAAGTTAAGATGTTTGATGGAGTTGTCAGAACACTTAGTGACGTACGACATGTTCCAGAATTGAAAAGAAATTTAATTTCGTTGAGTACTCTTGATTCAAAAGGGTACAAATACACAGCTGAAAGTGGGATTTTGAAGATTCCCAAAGGTTCCCTCATTGTGATGAAAGAGTGGAGAAAGACTGCCAAGTTATATGTTTTGCAAGGTTTTACTGTTATTGGTGATGCAGCTGTCGCTTCCTTTTCTTTGTCAGATGATGATATTACTAAACTTTGGCATATGCGCCTAGGGCATATGAGTGAGAATGGCATGGCAGAATTGAGCAAAAGAGGACTTCTTGATGGGCAAGGAATTTGCAAACTGAAGTTCTGTGAGCACTGCGTTTTTGGGAAGCAAAAGAGAGTTCGATTCACCAGAGGAATCCATAACACGAAGGGAACGTTGGAGTATATTCATTCTGATCTATGGGGGCCATCAAGAGTGCCTTCGAGAGGTGGAGCTAATTATATGCTAGCTTTTATTGATGATTTTTCTAGAAAAATTTGGGCATTCTTCTTGAAGCAGAAAAGCGATGTGTTTTCCGCATTTAAGTCTTGGAAAGCTATGATTGAAAAATAGACAGGAAAACAAATAAAATACCTCCGCACAGACAATGGCTTAGAGTTTTGTTTTGATGAGTTTAATAAACTGTGCAAGTCAGAAGGGATCGTGAGACACTTGACAGTTCGTCATACTCCACAACAAAACGGTGTTGTAGAACGAATGAATAGAACGATCATGGAGAAGGTTCGATGTATGTTGTCAAATGCCAACTTACCAAAGTCATTTTGGGCCGAAGCAGCCTCTACTGTATGTTTTTTGATCAACCAACCTCCATCCGTTGCCATTGAGAAAAAGACTCCACAAGAGGTATGGTCTGGTAATCCTGCTAATTATTCTAGTTTAAAGATCTTTGGGTGTCCTGCGTATGCTCATGTTAATAATGGAAAATTGGAACCAAGATCCATTAAATGTGTTTTTCTTGGTTATAAAGCTGGTGTAAAAGGGTATAAGTTATGGTGTCCTGAAAATAGAAAGTTGTGACTAGCAGAGATGTTGTTTTTGATGAAACTGCTATGCTACCTAACTTATTCTTAAAAACTCTTCCAATAAAGAAAATCAAAAGCAGGTGGAGCATCAGATTAATACAGAGTCAACTCCTCAGCCAGTACAAAAATTGAGAATAGAGTTGCTTTTCCACCACAATACTCTATCACCAAAAATAGAACTATAAGAGAAATTAAACCTCCAAAGAAGTATGCTGAGGCTGACCTAGTTGCTTATGCTTTAAATGTGGCTAAAGGTATAGATGCAAACCAAGAGCCGTCTAATTATTCTGAGGCGGTTAGCTGTGAAGACTCAGAAAAGTGGACGTTTGCTATGCAAGAGGAAATAGAATCACTCCACAAAAACAGAACATGGGATCTTGTGAAACTTTCTAAAGGTAAAAAGGTTGTTCGCTGTAAATGGGTGTTTAAAAAGAAAGAAGGGACTCCAGGAGTTGAAGAACCCAGATATAAAGCAAGGCTTGTTGCAAAGGGTTACAGTCAAATTCCAGGAGTGGATTTCACAGATGTGTTCTCCCCAGTTGTGAAGCATAGTTCGATTCGAGCTTTGCTTGGTATTGTGGCCATGCATGATTTGGAGCTTGAGCAGTTAGATGTAAAAACTGCATTTTTGTATGGAGAACTTGAGGAAGATATTTACATGCAACAACCAGAGGGTTTTATAGTCTCAGAAAAAGAGGACTATGTTTGCTTGCTGAAAAAGTCTCTTTACGGTTTGAAACAGTCACCAAGACAGTGGTACAACAGGTTTGATTCCTTTATGACTTCTCATGATTTTAAAAGAAGTAGTTTTGACAGCTGTGTTTACTTTAAGAAAAATAGTGATGGTTCTTTTGTGTACCTACTTCTCTATGTTGATGACATGTTGATAGCAGCAAAAGATAAAGAAGAGATAAGAAAGGTCAAAGCCCAACTAAGTGAAGAATTTGAGATGAAAGATTTGGGACCAGCAAAGAAGATACTCGGTATGGAGATTCTCAGAGATAGAAAAGAAAGTAAATTGTACCTAAGTCAGAAGGGGTACATTGGGAAAGTTCTTTGTAGGTTCAATATGCAGAGTGCTAAGCCTGTTAGTACTCCTTTAGCAGCCCATTTCAGACTTTCATTGGCTTTATCTCCACAATCAGATGATGAGATTGAGTACATGTCACATGTTCCATACTCTAGCGCAGTGGGATCTCTCATGTATGCTATGGTTTATTCGCGTCTAGATTTATCATATGCAGTCAGTGCAGTTAGCAGATACATGGCGAATCCCGGTAAAGAACATTGGAAAGCAGTTCAGTGGATTTTAAGATACTTACGAGGTACTACTGATGTTTGCTTACAGTTTGGAAGAACTTGAGATGGAGTCATTGGGTATGTTGATGCTGATTTTGCTGGAGACCTTGATAAAAGAAGATCTCTTACTGGTTATGTCTTTACAATAGGAGGTTGTGCAATCAGTTGGAAAGCTACTTTGCAAACTACAGTCGTTTTGTCTACCACTGAAGCTGAGTACATGGCGATTACTGAGGCTTGTAAAGAAGCTATTTGGTTGAAGGGACTCTTTAGTGAGCTCAATGAAGACCTTCAAATCAGCACAGTATTTTGTGATAGTCAGAGTGCCATCTTCCTTACAAAAGATCAAATGTTTCATGAGAGAACAAAACACATTGATGTTCGGTATCATTTTGTTCGTGATATTATTGCTCGTGGTGATATTATTGTGAGCAAAATTAGTACTCATGAAAATCCTGCAGATATGATGACTAAGTCACTTCCTATAACCAAGTTTGAGCATTGCTTAGACTTGGTTGGTGTTCATTGTTGAAGTTAAACCCTTAAGGGGTTTTATGGAAGAGGTGGAGAACTTGTTCGTTGAGAGTTTGTGATGAAGAACTTGTTTACTGAGAATTCGTGTCAAGGTGGAGATTGTTAGAATTAAGTGACCCAAATTCTTATTTAAATAAAATAAAAGAAGAATCCCTATAGAATTACACTTCTTTTATTTTATTTTAAATAAGGTTTTTTAAACCTTATTAAACTCTATCTATTTGATATTGATTAGAATAAGGAGTTTCAATCTTACTACACTCCTATTGAATATGGCTTTATAAGCCTATAAATAGACATGGTCTATTCCTCTTGTAATTGATTAAAATTCGACATGGTGAATTTTTCTTCTCCTCTGCCCGTGGTTTTTCCCGAAAGGGTTTCCACGTAAAATTTGTGTGTTCTTTATTTTTATTTCTATTTCTTTTTTTTCTTTGCGATATATTGTCATTACCGACGTTATATTTTTCACAAGTCTAAACAGTATAGAGATTGGAGTCATAATTTAATGCGTATTTCCTTATATATACTAGCTACACTTACTATTATTTAAGTCATTAACTGATTTGGTGTCGCGATTCCTATCCAACTCAACCCCAAAATCCTTCATCATTTGCTTCATCCATGATAGTTGAGCACAACAACTCCTTGCAGTAATCTACTCAGCTTCTGCAGTAGACAATGAAATTGAAGCTTGCTTCTTACTGTACTATGACACCAAGTTCGAACCAATATAGAAATAACCACTTGATGTACTCTTTCTATCATCAATGTTACTTGGCCTGTCAACATCACTATAACCAACTAGACTCATAACATTATCGTTTGAGAATGAAATTCCCAAATTAGTAGTTTCATGGACATACCGAGTAATCCTCTTCATAGTTTTAACATGGGACTCTCTTGGACTTGCATGGTATCTAGCACATACTCTCACACTAAATGATAAATTAGGTCTACTAGTAGTAAGATATAAGATACTACCAATCGTACATCTGTAAGTGGACTTTCTAGGCATTCCTTTCTCATCTTTAGAAAGTTTCTCACCATTAACCATAAGCATCTTAGCCGCTTTAGCATTTTCCAGCTTAAACTTTTTCACCACACTTTTCTTGTGAAAGAAAAGCTCCATCTTTCATTTGCTTAATTTGGAATCTAAGGAAATAGCTCAATTCACCAACCATACTGATCTCAAATTAACAGAACCCCTTTCAAAACCTTGAGCAATAAGGAACTGAGTTAGCCTTTCATACCATGCAGAAGGTGTCTATTTGAAACCATAGGGGGTTTTACTCAATTTGAACACCTAGTTATGATTATGATATAAATGTTTACTTTTTGAAATTATGAAAGTTTGTATTATGATCGATATAAATTAAGAATAAAAAAATTAAAATTTAAAATAAATTTGAATTAATTATTTATATTCATCAAAATGATCTAAACTTTTAAATTTTTAAATAATAATGCATGATGTAAATGTTTCATATTTTCAATCTCTGCTTTGAATAGTTATTTCAAAATATTTTTATAAGTTTGATTTAAAAATAACTAATAATTAATTAGCTCGTGCAATAATTTGAAAAGGTGTGCTTACTTCAATTAGAATTATATAGTATCTTAAAATATATATCCTATTTATAAACATTATTTTAATAAGTTAGCACAATATTAACATGTTCCACGATTGTTTGATGAAAGTTTCAAAATGTAAAATAAATGTGGTGGCAAAAAATGTAAATTAAATTTATCGTAATATTTTATATATTTAATTAAAAGTTAATTCTAAAATTTAAAATTGTGTCTATAGAATTACTAATATTAAAATAGTTAGATTATAATGTTTGTTTTTAAAAATATAAAATTGCGTTTATAGAGTTTTTTAATATTTAAATATATGTTTTTATTTAATTGTAAAATTAAAATTAAAATTTAAAATATGTCATTAAGTTTGTAATTATATTCATATAATTAGTGACAACAAAAAAACTTATTTAAAACTATTTAAAACAAAAGGGACTAATATTGTAAGATTAAATAGAAAATTATTGAAAAACTAAATAGGTGTTTTAATTACTATCATCTACAAAAGTAAGTTAGAATTTTAGGAAATTCAGAATACCGAACCATAACATGTAATAATTTATAGGGATAAATAGTGTGTCCATTAGTTTTAAATAAAATAATTATTATTTTAATAACAATTGGATGAATACAAAAGTATATTATTTGTTACTGAAATTTTATTCTTTGTTTGGACAAAGGTAAATTTTTTTCCATGAATACTGTTCATTCAAATGCATATTGATTTAGGTTTTGAATTACAATTAATGCTCTATATGTATTATATTATATTTGTAATCTCGTCAACTCGGCTTAGACATTAGGCCTGAATTTAGAATATTACATTGACCACTGAAATGACCTAAAAGCTAACGGCGTTTATGAGACAATCATTTTAAAACATTTATATATCTTAGAAGAAAACTTAGCTTATTTAAAAAAAAAATCACAAATTAATAAAAACCTATTAAGTTTAACGTTTTCCTTGTAACCGTGACTATTTTTGAAAACTTAGCTAATTTTCAATTTATCTATTATCTAAAAAATTATTTATAATCTAGCAGCGGAAAAGTGATATTCAACTTAGTTTTAATCAAGTAAAATCAGAATTATTTTATGCATAACTAATTCTAAATCCATGTTTCAATACCCTAAATTCAATTTAAATACCATGCATGCTAAATAAACCTAAAATCAAAGTCCCATGACACATTTTAAATAAAGCGATACAATTCCAAAATAGCAGAAATTTCAAATAGTAAATCTAAGATACTTTGATGCAAAAAATAATCTGAGCCGAGCCTTACGTATGCCAAGTTCGCGTCCTAACCTAGTGGGTTATCTGTAAAGATGAAAAATAAGAGGAGTGAGCTTAAGAAGCTCAATATGAGTTCAATCACAAGAAAATCAGTGCAAACAGTAGACAAATCCTATAGAATAACAACTCATAAAATAATCACGATTTGAATAGAAATTTAGAATATTGATATTTCAGATTAACTCATCAATATAGTATCTCAGTATCTACAATTTTATATGCATGTGCTTATGAATGCAATGCAGTGTTAGTTTAATAGAAAAGATCCTACCCAACTCCGGTACACACTACAGTAAGAGTTCCCCGTAACTCATCCATCCCTACACACTGCATTACGGATAAACCACCAGTAATATGCTGAAAAACTGCCAGTAGTAAAAATTTTAAATTAACCACCAGTATTTTCAGTTAAAAACATTGACAAATAAAATGCTACTTGTTGTGGATGCACAACATATTTGCAGGTAAAAGTTGTCAGTAATTTGTGGATGAACCACCAGTAATATGCAAATAAATTGCCACTTGTTGTAAATGTAAAACATATTTGCTGATAAAATTTGTCAGTAATTTGTGGATGACCCACCAATGTTGCAGATTATTAAACGGTCAGTACTTCGTCCTTTCATATTGTCTCCTCATGCAATGTTGTATGACATGCTTTTAACTATATCATGTAAAACAATAGACATGCTTGACATGTATTCAGTTCAATAGTAGCAATAGACGTGCTTAACATGTGTTCAATTTAATAATAACAATAGGCATGTTGATCATGCCATTGGTAATACAATGGTAAGAGTAATAGTAACAGTAACAGTAACAGTAACAGTTTATCAGAAACACGATGATGGTAGACATGTAACATTCACATATCATGCATATCCAATAATAATTCAGTCACTCAAATCACGGATTCCAACATTATTCATGTTATCAGAGACTCAATTCAATGAAATAAAACACTAAAAATAGTTTGGGGACTATACAAAGACTAAAATGAATAGTTCACAAAATTCTGGCCAAAATTGTAAAACAAGGGTCACAGGGCCATTTGGCCAGGCCGTGTGTGAAGTTATAGGTCATGTGGAAGGGTTACACGGCCGTTTGGATAGACCGTATACCAAATTGTGGCCATGTGGAAAATGTAAAAATTACCCTACAAGGGAGACATTGTAACACCCCTAACTCGTATTCGTTGTTGGAATAGGGTCACAGAGCATTACTAGAGTTTACATTTCAAAACTATCAAAAAAAAATTAAACATGTAATTCACAACATCAATCATAGTAAAACAAATCAATGAAATACATATTGTCCCTTACATAAGCCCACGAGTGTAACATCCCAAAATTGGGCCTAGTAGGATTGGGCCGATTGGGAATTAGGCTTTAGGAAAATTTGAGTATTATTTTTTTGTGTTGGCTCGGGTAGGAATTTTGTGTGTTAGAATAGTTTGGTGAAGGCTTGTTTTTATTTAGGAAGTTAGAATAATTTTTAGTTTGGGATATTTAATGAAGTGGATTATGTGAGCTTAGCACTTAAGTTAATTTAAGTATCTATAAATGACACAAGGAGTCAATTGGTAAAGTGGTGATGGCACATGGGTAATAGCAAGAGGGGAGTGGTTCGAATCCCTTAGTTAGCATTTAGAGAACTTTTATTTTTGTACTTGTATGGCAAGTGTCGGCCAAGCATAATTATGGTAAGGGTTGACCTTGTTATTTTTGGTTAGTAGACTAAAGGATTAAGGAAAGTGTTAACTTATGGCATGGAATCAAGGACTTATGGTAAGTTGAATTTATATTTAAGGAAAGCATGGAATAAGGGATAAGATTCTTAAGGTTATGGTATGATGGGGGGATAAAAGGCATGAAGGGTGGTGGATGTTTTGGAAAGTTTTTCCTAGGCCTTTAGTGGTTGAATGTGGACGGCAAGGGTGTCTAGGTGGATGGCCGAATGTGTTAGGTGGTTTAGGGGAGGATATTTGGCCAACTTTGGCATTTGGGCACCATTTGGCATATTTTCTTTTCCTCTCCAAGCAAATTCCTCTTTGGCCGAATGCACTTAGGCATTTTTGTGCAAAATTGTTTTGGTTTTTAAGCCTCATTTTGTTGAATCAAAATATCATTTTCTCTTTCTCTCATTTTTCCTTTTGACACCAAAACTACCTTTTTATTTATGTGCATTTTCTTTTGGGCAAACAAGGTGTTGGCTGAATCTCATTTCTCCCATCTCTCTCTTTTCTTCCTTTGATTTGTGCTCAAACACAAATCCCTTTTCTTTCATTTGGCCGAACCTCTTTCTTCCCCAAATCCTCTTTTCTTTTCTTTCTTCCATTGTTGATTAAACCGAATCCTCATCCTCTCATTTTTTATTCTCTTTTCTACTTACATATTCCCTCACTTTTATTCACATATTTTCTCCTTTCATTACTATATAGCCGAACTTCCCATTTCCTTTTAGTATTGTTGTAGCCGAATATCATCAAGGGTAGGTTTTTATTTTGGTACTCTTCAATCAGTTTTGAAGATAGGTAAGTGTTCATGGCCGTACTTTTCGTTATCTTCTTTCTCTTTGCTAAATCGTTTTCCTGTGGACAAAAGCCGAATCTATGGGCATTTGTTGCAAGATTCTAACCATTCTAGGAATCGATTATTTTTCATTTAGGCTTCTCGGGACATTGGAAGCAATCATTCTAAGCCTTATTTCTTCGTTAATCGATTTGGGACAAAGTGATCTAGTGCGATAGATCGGATATTTGGAGGATAGTTTTTGAGTTGATGATAGGTGTGTAAGATCTCTATAAACACTTTATTAATTTACGTGCTATTATTATTTGCCTTAGATCTTTTGGTTGTGATTTGCTTATGGCTAAGCATGGAATTCAGGTAAGTCTCGTAATTTGTGATTTTTGATATATGATTTGCATGCCATTACATGATGTTAAATGCTATGACATGATACATGATAATATATATATATATATATATATATAAGCATGTAATGGTGGGATTAATGAGAGGAGGGGGATGAATTATGGACTGTCGTCAGTGGTTTTGACCACAAGATGGGTTGGCCCCATCAGATTATTTGTGACCTATGGTCATCAGTGGTTTTGACCACAACAATTGATTATTTGCGACTAAGTCCCAGTGGTTTGGTACCACCAGTGGTTTTGACCACATTTGATAAATTGTGACTCATGGTCATCAGTGGTTTTGACCACAAGATGGGTTGGCCCCATCATTTGAATTGTGACTTTAAGTCATCAGTGGTTTTGACCACGCGGGGTAGAAAAGGAGTATGGATGGCTAGTTGGGTTGCATGAGCATGTTTATTAATGAATTGTGCATGAGATGTATTTTCCGGGTGGGGGATTTACACACTGAGTCTTGGTGACTCACCCCCTTTCCCTTAACATTTTGCAGATGAGTAGATCGCGGAGATGGAGCCGGATGGACTCAAGGTGGCCATGCAGTGGAAATTTTAATTAGATGGACTTGGATTTTAGTTTATTTAATTTTAATGTTGGTTTTATTTTTGCTAAGTTGTAATAAGGCCTCCTAGGATTATTTTATTATTGCTTCATGTTTTGAATGTTTTGTTTAAACTATTCGATGATGTTAAAACGGATGCACATGTTTTCTCAAATTAAACGCAAAATGCTTTAAGGTACCATCGGGTACATTTGAAATTTGTAAACAACTCGACTCAACAAATATTTTTAAATAAATTAAGTATGGTTTTTAACAAAGAAATTTAATTTGAAAGGCATTTCGACAAATTTTAAAATCCGTCTTAAAATGGTTTTCAAAATGTTTTCTCTGTAGCAAACCAAATTCGGTCGTAATGTTTGGGCCGGGTTTGGGGATGTTACAAATTGGTATCAGAGCCCAGTTCAAAGCTCGGCTGTGGGGGCCCAAGGCCCAAAATGTTTTAGTAGGCCTTTGAGAAATATTTTTGGTTTTGAATAGCATGGCACCGAGTCTCCGGCACCTATCCACCCAGGTAAGTACTCCTAACTTCTGTATGATTTATTTTCTGTAGAAGGGTAGGAAGCATGGAACGTAGATAGTAATAAGTACTTTAAACCTTAGGATTAGTTTACCCCAACAAGGACACTTTAAAACTAATTAAAAGCCTAATTAAACAAACCTAGGACCAAGTCGCCGAGTTAGGGTGTGGTAACCCTGGTGCGCATGTCTAGGATTTGATCCGGAAGAGCTTGGTACTTAAGCAGTCCTCGTGAGTCACCTCCTCTTCGCAGGAATCCTACCTGGTGCGTAGCTTCGGTTCACCCTAACCAAGAGGACTCGGTCATAGGCTAAACACAATAAATAAAACCCGAAAGGGATTAGCCATGTTTTCATGAAAACTCGAGTTTTAAAATTGTTTAAGTACTCTCTAGATATTAGGAAAAATTTATTTTGGAAAAATCTTCAAAATATTCCCGGTTTACCAAAATTACCAAAATGCCCCTAGTGGCAAAATTACGAAAATGCCCTTGGTTCTAGAATTACCGAATTCCCCCGATTTTAATAAAATCTTCTTACTTTGCAAAAGTAGCCGAAAATCTTGTATTTCAAAATATATACACTGACTTTTGGAATTTACGAAATTACCCTTGATTGACAAAATTACCAAAATACCCATGGTTTCTAAAATTTTGCCATACCTTTAATTTGAGAAATCTTTGAAAAGAACCCTCTTGTTTTGGGAAATTTCAAAATGTTCTGAATTACGAAAGTTTAAAAAAAAACTTCGATTTATTACGAAAATACCATTGGGATAGAAACTGGACAGAAACGTCCGAAAAGTGAATAGGAATGAAAGGTATTAGGGAATGGATGTTCTTCTCTGTGTGAACTATGATAGAGGACTTAAAACCTTGTGTGATCGAAAGAATCTCTATTAAACTCCCTTCATAAAAATTTCTTCGCGAATAACCAAGTGAAACAAAGTACTAATCCATAAAATTTTTCTAAATAGATTAAAAGCGCGATAGTTAGAATGAGCTCTAGAGGACGAGGTCGTCGTGGACGCGGAAGGGGAAGGATGACCGTGTCTGAACCCGTTAGGTCGGGTCAGGGTTCTAAGAATGAAGTACCACCGCCACCACCACCTCCAACTTTTGGAGCTGAGGAGCAGGATCAGACCGGAGGTGAGGCAGTGTCGCAAGTTGTGTTGCGAGTCCTTGAGTTGGTGGCTGGGGCTAGTGGAAATTTGGGAGCTCGAAAATCTGTTCCCGAGCGACTCCGATCTAACGGAGCTGAGGTATTTCGGGGTGTGTCGGGAGTGGCACCCAGTGCGGCAGAGTATTGGTTGGAATCCACTGAAAGGATTATGGGTGATTTGGATTTCACAGCTGAGGAGAAGTTGAAGGGTATTATCTCCTTGCTTCGGGATGAGTCTTATCAGTGGTGGCTCACCGTAAGGGATGGAACGGTGGCAGAAAATCTCACGTGGGAATTTTTCAGGGAAGCTTACCAAAAGAAGTATATTGGAACTAGCTATGTAGACGCACAGCGAAAGGCTTTCTTGAACCTGGTTCAGGGAAATAAGTCAGTGGCGGAATATGAGGCAGAGTTCCTCCGGTTGAGTAGGTATGCTCGTAGTATGGTGGGTACCGAGCATGAACGTTGTGTTAGATTCGAAGATGGGCTGAGAGATGAGCTGAGAATGATGATAGCTCCACAGCAGGAGCGGGAGTTTGCTGTCCTAGTAGAGAAATCAAAGGTTGCTGAAGAGGTAAGACAGTCAGTTAAGCGGAACCAAGAACGGAATTGGAATAAGAGGAGCTCGGAACCTTCAAGGTTCTCGGGTAATGAACCGAAGAGGACGAGGTTTGATGGGTTGGATCAAGCTGCTAGGCCTGCTGCTGCTACTAATCCTCAATGGCCACCACGGTGTGATAAGTGTGGCAAGTTTCACAAGGGGGAGTGTTGGAATGGTAATCGAGGATGTTTTGAGTGTGGATCATTCGATCACCGTGTAAGGAATTATCCCCGGAAGTTAGCTAAGAATTAGCCAGAGGGTCAGAACCGTGCTAAGGTTAGAAATGAAGGACCACCACAGAGAGATCGTGGTAATGGTGATGGTAACGGGCGTGGCCGAGGTGCTGAAGGTACAGAGGCGAGGCAACCAAGGTTGGTTTATGCAGTTGGCCGTTGCGAGGAGGAAGATGTGCCAGATATGACAACGGGTAAGTTCTTATTTCCGGAATACCCTCAATTGTCTTATTTGTGGTTACGTTAGTTTGTTCTTTTGTGTTGGTGAAGTGTGGGAAAAATTTGATTATGAACTTGGAGAATGTGTTTAGAAATATGATAATTCTTTAAGATCAGAGTGCGCAGTAGGAGCGTAGTGTGGCGAGATAGGAGGTACGACTGTGAGCTAGTTGGAAATTTCGAGGACGAAATTTCTTTAAGGAGGGTAGAATTGTAACATCCCAAAATTGGGCCTAGTAGGATTAGGCCGATTGGGAATTGGGCTTTAGGAAAATTTGAGTATTATTTTTTTGTGTTGGCTCGGGTAGGAATTTTGTGTGTTAGAATAGTCTGGTGAAGGCTTGTTTTTATTTAGGAAGTTAGAATAATTTTTAGTTTGGGATATTTAATGAAGTGGATTATGTGAGCTTAGCACTTAAGTTAATTTAAGTATCTATAAATGACACAAGGAGTCAATTGGTAAAGTGGTGATGGCACATGGGTAATAGCAAGTGGGGAGTGGTTCGAATCCCTTAGTTAGCATTTAGAGAACTTTTATTTTTGTACGGCCAAGCATAATTATGGTAAGGGTTGACCTTGTTATTTTTGGTTAGTAGACTAAAGGATTAAGGAAAGTGTTAACTTATGGCATGGAATCAAGGACTTATGGTAAGTTGAATTTATATTTAAGGAAAGCATGGAATAAGGGATAAGATTCTTAAGGTTATGGTATGATGGGGGGACAAAAGGCATGAAGGGTGGTGGATGTTTTGGAAAGTTTCTCCTAGGCCTTTAGTGGTTGAATGTGGACGGCAAGGGTGTCTAGGTGGATGGCCGAATGTGTTAGGTGGTTTAGGGGAGGATATTTGGCCAACTTTGGCATTTGGGCACCATTTGGCATATTTTCTTTTCCTCTTCAAGCAAATTCCTCTTTGGCCGAATGCACTTAGGCATTTTTGTGCAAAATTGTTTTGGTTTTTAAGCCTCATTTTGTTGAATCAAAATATCATTTCTCTTTCTCTCATTTTTCCTTTTGACACCAAAACTACCTTTTTATTTATGTGCATTTTCTTTTGGGCAAACAAGGTGTTGGCCGAATCTCATTTCTCCCATCTCTCTCTTTTCTTCCTTTGATTTGTGCTCAAACACAAATCCCTTTTCTTTCATTTAGCCGAACCTCTTTCTTCCCCAAATCCTCTTTTCTTTTCTTTCTTCCATTGTTGATTAAACCGAATCCTCATCCTCTCATTTTTATTCTCTTTTCTACTTACATATTCCCTCACTTTTATTCACATATTTTCTCCTTTCATTACTATATAGCCGAACTTCCCATTTCCTTTTAGTATTGTTGTGGCCGAATATCATCAAGGGTAGGTTTTTATTTTGGTACTCTTCAATCAGTTTTGAAGATAGGTAAGTGTTCATGGCCGTACTTTTCGTTATCTTCTTTCTCTTCGCTAAATCGTTTTCTTGTGGACAAAAGCCGAATCTATGAGCATTTGTTGCAGGATTCTAACCATTCTAGGAATCGATTATTTTTCATTTAGGCTTCTCGGGACATTGGAAGCAATCATTCTAAGCCTTGTTTCTTCGTTAATCGATTTGGGACAAAGTGATCTAGTGCGATAGATCGGATTTTTGGATGATAGTTTTTGAGTTGATGATAGGTGTGTAAGATCTCTATACACACTTTATTAATTTACGTGCTATTATTATTTGCCTTAGATCTTTTGGTTGTGATTTGCTTATGGCTAAGCATGGAATTCAGGTAAGTCTCCTAATTTGTGATTTTTGATATATGATTTGCATGCCATTACATGATGTTAAATGCTATGACATGATACATGATAATATATATATATAAGCATGTGATGGTGGGATTAATGAGAGGAGGGGGATGAATTATGGACTTTCGTCAGTGGTTTTGACCACAAGATGGGTTGGCCCCATCAGATTATTTGTGACCTATGGTCATCAGTGGCTTTGACCACAAAAATTGATTATTTGCGACTAAGTCCCAGTGGTTTGGTACCACCAGTGGTTTTGACCACATTTGATAAATTGTGACTCATGGTCATCAGTGGTTTTGACCACACGATGGGTTGGCCCCATCATTTGAATTGTGACTTTAAGTCATCAGTGGTTTTGACCACGCGGGGTAGAAAAGGAGTATGGATGGCTTGTTGGGTTGCATGAGCATGTTTATTAATGAATTATGTATGAGATGTATTTTCCGGGTGGGGGATTTACACACTGAGTCTTGGTGACTCACCCCCTTTCCCTTAACATTTTGCAGATGAGTAGATCGCGGAGATGGAGCCGGATGGACTCAAGGTGGCCATGCAGTGGAAATTTTAATTAGATGGACTTGGATTTTAGTTTATTTAATTTTAATGTTGGTTTTATTTTTGCTAAGTTGTAATAAGGCCTCCTAGGATTATTTTATTATTGCTGCATGTTTTGAATGTTTTGTTTAAACTATTCGATGATGTTAAAACGGATGCACATGTTTTCTCAAATTAAACGCAAAATGTTTTAAGGTACCATCGGGTACATTTGAAATTTGTAAACAACTCGACTCAACAAATATTTTTAAATAAATTAAGTATGGTTTTTAACAAAGAAATTTAATTTGAAAGGCATTTCGACAAATTTTAAAATCCGTCTTAAAATGGTTTTCAAAATGTTTTCTCTGTAGCAAACCAAATTCGGTCGTAATGTTTGGGCCGGGTTTGGGGATGTTACAACGAGGCTCTAAAAACACATTAGAAACAAGTCAAGACTAAATAAAAAACATATAAAATTTTTAGGAAAAAGAAGAATTTTTTTCAAATTATAGGGGTCACACAGCCGTGTGGTTAGGCCGTTTGACTCACACAGCTGAGACACACACTCGTGTCTTAGATCGTGTGGGCATTCGAAGTAGGGGCACACGGCAGTGTCCCAGCTCATGTCTGTGCTCGTGTAACTCTCTGACTTGGGTCACACAGCCAAGTCACACGCTCGTGTGCCAGGCCGTGTAACTCTCGAAATACAACCTTTAAAAACCTATAGGGGACACACGGTCGTGTTGCCTAGCCGTGTGTCACATACGGCTGAGACACACGCCCGTGTCTCTGACCGTGTGGATAAAAAATAGGCCATTTCCAAACCATTTTTCTCACTCATTCATGCACACACCTATAACCAATTTACCATATGAAATAAAGCATCACAAAGTGCACCAAACCATGCAACAACAAGCTATCCAAATAGGTACATAATCATTCAACCAATATGCCCAAAAGACAACTGAATCACAACAATTAAACATGTATAACTAAATGCTTAGTTTACCCAAAACTTACCATTTTGTACACATATCAAACCCGGACTCATATGTACCAAATTTACCATTTAACATTTAACATCATAAGCTACAAATACCAACTACATTTTTAATACCAAAATGACCATGTTCAACTTCCATCATCTGATTATCATAAAAACTATAAATTCATCCATCAAAAGGCTACATACATATATCCACATATCAATCATTTCAACCACTCAAAATACCAAATTTACAAGCTAATACATAATGGCTAAAACATCAACCAAAAACACCTATACATGTGCATATTTATCCAATTATCAATTAACTTGTTTCCATGCCAGAACATAACATAATTGATACATAATTACCATAGCATATTAGATTCATGCCATATCTAGTTCAAAACCTTTCCAAAGCATACCCTATATTGACCATGTTGAGGTTAATTAATCATATATCATTTTGGCCATTCAAACATGCTTTAACATATTATCAAATTAACACATATAAACAAGGCTTAGTAAGCTCTTATAAACTTTAGTCATATTAATCCATATCAAATATGAAATTTATACATATAAAAAATAATCCTATACCGATACCGCAAGATTCATGAAACCGTATTCAACAACTCACAAAGTGAATAAATCTACAGCATCATATATACATATCATCCCTAGAATAGTAGGATTTTAAATAACGTTAAGCCCTTTCAAATTTTCTTATTTCCATTTGCATTTCATTACTTTCCATTACATTTACTTTTTTAGCTTAAATAACAACATCAGTTCAACTCATTACTCCCTTTTTCATCATTTTACACTTCAAGTATGAACTTACTATTACATTACTTTTCTACACCCGTTTCATAAGCATAACACAAAAGACATAAGTATATCATCAACCATAACCACAAGCTAGTGCATTTAAACATAGCTCTTTTGGAATTAATCATATGATAAGCCCTTTCATAAGAAATTACATAAGTTAAACCTTACCACTCTTTCATGAATACAATGATATTTCCATTTGGGCACTTACCATTTCAATGCATAACTTATAAGTTTGACATGGCATAATCCAACCATAACTTGGCCAAAGCCTATGCATTTACACCAAAAATGTTAGCATACAAGATATAAATCATAGGCACATTAATATAAATAGCCATTTAGCCACAACATGTATCTCATGAGTTTATAACTCATCTCAACCTATACAATTTCCATGTATCACCATATCAAGGATGTTCACATATGTACATGTTATATTTCATATCGTTCTCTTACCATTTCAAATCCGTATAGTTCCTGTTGAACCATTTAGAATATTGTTGGATCAGGATAGCTCACACATAGTTTGCTAACTCATATAACTGTAATCCGTCAATTCATGTACATGTATGCTCACACAAGCTGTAAAGTATCCGTAACACATGTCGGACCTCAGCCATCACTAGGACGTTCAAGACTAGCACCCGAATCATGTAAATCCTAATGACATGCCAGTTGTATCCTACAAATTTCTAAGGTTCAAACGGGGCTCGATAATCGTTGTACGTCGTTGGGTTTACGTTGTTCCATAACACGGTAAATTGCATACTAATATATATTGATTTTATTACAACATAATCACTTATTAGCATTCAATTTGATCAAAATTATACAGAATACAATTTATACGAACTTACCTGGCTAAATTGCAGAAATACCAAAGTTCAAAGGCATTTTGGTAATTTTCCATTTTCCTCGATTTTCCTCCCGATCTTGATCTAAATTAATAATTTCATTCAATTTATCAATTTAGATAGTAGAAAAATGTATTTCATGTAATTTGGTCATTTTTGACATTTTTACAAAATTGCCACTACAGTTTTACTTTTATTCAATTTAGTCCCTAAGCCAAAAACATGCAAATCAACCATTTTTACCCAAATTTGAGCCTATCCGAATACTCATGGTATCAAAAACAACCCCTTCATGCAACAATTTCACATTCAATCCTTGCATTTTTACTATTTTAACAATTTAGTCCCTAATCAAAAAATTCATCAAAAATCACTTAATAAAATACATGTAAATAAAAAAATAATATTTCAAATTCATCATTTAAAATCTAAAATCACAAGGTTCATCAATGGCAACATTCAAAATCTTTAACAGTTTCAAAATAGAAGATACGGGCTAGCTGGACCTAGTTGTAATGAAAGTTTATTTCTTGTGTTACCAATTAGAATTTTTTTTGGAAAAAAAAATAAATTGGATAAGTAAAGGACTAAATTCATGTAGATTTAATAATATAAGGATTGAATTTTAATAGTCTAAAGAGTATAGAGATTGGAGGCATAATTGAACCCTTACGGTGATTTTTAATGAATATTTTTTTTATCTATAGCTACACTTACTATTATTTAAGTCATTAACTGATTTGGTGTCATGAGTCATATCCAACTCAACCCCAAAATCCTTCATCATTTGCTTCATCCATGGTAGTTGAGCACAACTCCCTGCAACAATTTACTCAGCTTCAGCAGTAGACAATGAAATTGAAGCTTGTTTCTTATTGTACCATGACACCAAGTTCAAACCAATATAGAAACAACCACCTGATGTACTCTTCCTATCATCAATGTTACCAGCCCTGTCAGCATCACTATAACCAACTAGACTCATAGTGTTATCCTTTGAGAACGAAAATCCCAAATTAGTTGTTTCATGGACATATCGAATAATCCTCTTCATAGCTTTATCATGGGACTCTCCTGAACTTGCCTGGTATCTAGCACATACTCTCACACTAAATGATAAGTTAGGTCTACTAGTAGTAAGATATAATAGACTACTAGTCATTCTTCTATAAGTGGTCTCTATAGGCATTCCCTTCTCATCTTTAAACAGTTTCTCACCAATAACCATAAGTGTCCTAGCCGTTTTAGCATTTTCTAACTTAAACTTTTTCACCACACTTTTCTTATGAAAGAAAAGCTCCATCTTTCATTTGCTTACTTTGGAATCTAAAGAAGTAGCTCAATTCACTAACCATATTCATCTGAAATTAACAGAACCCTTTTCAAAACCTTGAGTAATAAGGAACTGACATAGCCTTTCATACCATGCATAAGGTCTCTATTTGAGACCATATAGGGTTTTACGCAATTTGAACACATAGTCATGATAATGATATAAATGTTTACTTTTTAAAATTATGAAAGTTGGTATTAAGATCCATATAAATTAAGAACAAAAATTTTAATATTTAAAATAATCTTGAATTAATTATTTATATTCATCAAAATGATCAAAACTTTGGATTTAAAAAAAAAAAAGAATTCATGATGTAAATGTTTTATATTTTCATTCTTTACTTTGAATAGTTGTTTCAAAATATTTTCATAAGTCTAATTTAAAAAAGAACTAATACTTAATTAACTTATGCAATAGTTTGAAAAGGTTGGTACGTGATACATAGAAAATAGAAGATAAGAGAGAAGGAGGAAGAAGAAGAAAACTTTAGAGAAGAAGATGAAGAGCAGAGAAGGCTAGAATTCCAGTCTGTTCATTCATAATCATTCTCTGAGCCTCATTGGTGCTCAAATAGGGACAAATGATGGGTACAAGATAATAATCAGAAAACAATTATCAAAATAGTTATCAGCTACGCACCATTTTACTTACTAAGCTAGGACTGAAACAATGTGTTTTAGCTATTCCTTATACACACCGTTTCACTAAAAAAACCATAGAGTTTTTGTGTAATGACCCATTTTTCAGTGGTGTCGAAAATAGTGGTTTCGGGGCCACAAATCTGACAAGTTAGTTAGTAAATATTATTATTTAATATTTATGAGTCAAATATGGTTTTAAAAAGGTTATTGATATGGTAATTTATGTTATATAAATGATTTATTAAGTTCAAGTGGTAAGACCCTAAGGTCAAGTAGTTTTAGAAAATGACATATCGGGACCTCGTTTCTATAAACCTAGCCGTAAATATTTTATAAATATTTATGGAGGGTTATTAAAGTTGTGTTAAAGTTTCGTTAAGAAATTTTAATGTTTGGATAGTTAATTAAGTAAAAAGGACTAAATTGTAAAAAGTGTGAAAGTTGAATTCTACTAACTAAAGGTGTTTAATAGCTATGAAAATGTAAATTTATGGACTAATATGGTAAATATACCATATTATATATGAGTGGGCGGTTGGTGATTATTCTTTTGTTAGTTTATATGATATAATTTAATATTAATAAATTAAATAATAAGTAATAACTAAAATAAAAGAAAGGAAAAACATATTCTTTTTCTATGTTCTTATCCTTGGGCTAGATAAGCTGCATTTTTGGAGCATGGGAGGTTCGACCAGACAAAATTTGATGCATGTGGGAGATTTTGAGGCCCATTTCTAATAATTTTTATGTTTTTGAGATTGTTGCAACTAGGTCCAACTAGCTCGTACCATCATTTTTGAAAATGTTAAAGATTTTGAATGTTTTCATTGATGAATATTTGTGATTTTAGATGTTAAATGATGAATTTGAGGTATTATTTATTATTTATAAGTATTTTATTAAGTGATTTTGATGAATATAACGACTAGGGATTAATCTGTTGAAATAATAAAAGTACAAGGGCTAGATGTGAAATTGTTAAAAATGTGGGCTGTATTGAATGCTAGTAACATACGACGTGTAGGAATTTTCAATAAAATTGGTTTATTTGCATGATTAGGACATAAGGATTAAATTGAATAAAATGAAAAGTTGAGGGAAATTTTGTAAAAATGTCAAAAAGAACTAAATTGCATAAAATGGAGTGATTTTATTATCTATATTAATGAATTGAATAAAATTATTAATTTAGATCAAGAACGAGTGGAAAATCGAGGCAAAGAGAAAATTACCAAATAGCCCTTGTTCTTAGTCATTGCTACATTTTAGCCAGGTAAGTTCGTAGTCTTTGAACTCAAACTCTATTTATTTAATTTAAATACGTAATTATTACTTTGATATCTTAATTATATTTACATATATGCAAATGATTAAAGTATGAAATGAGAAATTGTGTATTTTATACATGAAATGTGACATTATGAAATGAATCAATAAATTATTAGAATTCAAATTGATAGTATGGAAATGTTATATATGGAGATGTATTGCCGAGCGATGAGATTGAAGTTGAATAATGTTGGTTAATGTATGGAGTTAAATAAAATCTCGAGTTCACATGCTAAGAAAATTCGTAGTCTTGGAACTCGAACGTCATTTACTTAATTTTACTAGTTAATTGTTAATTATTATTTAACCATGTTTTAATTTGTGTTTGGTTAAGCTATATTGAATGGATATTGACAAAATCATAAATATATAAAATGTGGCATTATGGAATAAATTAATGAATGATTAATAGATAATTGAAGTGAATGCGATACTAAGTTGATTAATAGATAATTGAAGTGAATGTGATATTGAGTTATGAAATGTGATATGGAGATTATGAAATGTGATTTTATAGACTTGCGAATGTGCAATTGATATTGTCGGTTCATTCAACTAGCTCTAGGCGTAACTTTCGTTTGTTTAGATGACTAATGTTGGGCACACATTCGTCGATTTGTCCGACTAGCGCTAGGTGCAAATATCGTTGGTTTATCCAACTAGAGCTGGGCTCACTAATTATTCATCGGTTTATCCAACTAGCGCTGGGCGCAACTTCAGTCAGTTTACCTGATTAGTGAGGCACACATCTACCGGTTTATCTGACTAGCGCTGGGTGCAAACTCTTTCGCAAATTATCCGCTGGGCACCGGGTGTCGTGTATCAACTGGACTATACAACAAGGTTTTATGAATCATCTAAGAAGGATGGTTGTAGGTATTGTCGAAACCATTTTTAAGTTTTTTTAAAAAAACGGGGATCGACTTTAAAAACGAAAATGGAGTTGCCACCAATCCCTTTTTCCTTAGGTGTGATTGGATCACCTTATACAACATTTTATTTCAAAACATTGATTTTGGCCTACGAAATTCAAGAAAACGGGTTCGGGAGTCGGTTACGTGCGAGGAAGGATTAGCACCCTCGTAACGCCCAAAATTGGTACTGGATTGATTAGTTATTGTCCTAATGTCGAAAATTCGAAAAGATTTGAAAACATGATTTCTTTAAAAACTTGAACAATTTGAGTTGGAACTTGAGATTCCTTTGTTCCGAAAGAATACAAACATCACATCCAGCACGTTAGGACATGATGTTTTAAACCCTCGTAGCCAACATCATCTCATGATTTACAAAATTCATTAAAAGGATATTTAGCTATTTAGTCTAATGGAAAATCGAAATCCAGCACGTTAGGGCACTATTTCCAGAATTTCTAAACACAAGACACTGCCTTATTTAAGAAAAAGTTTTGGATAAAATGTAGTAGTTAAAGGAGATAGATATTTTTAAACAAAGATTTAAAAAAATAGCATTAAGTTATTACAAAAAGTGTAATTTACTAAAATTACAGGTCATATTAACAATTAGCACTAACATAAACAATTAAATAAAAGAATGACAAGCAATAATAATAATGTTAAGGTAAACAAAGATAATGGATTCATTTTTTTAAAAAAAAATGAACAATCAAAATAAAAAAATATAGAGTAGATAATAACAATTTTAAAAAAATCTATGAAAAATTTTAAAAAAATTTATTCTCAAGATTAAATTCATGTATAAAAAAATAATGTAAGGTAAATAATATACTCGAAAAAATTAATGAATATTATAACAATTTAAAAAAATAAAAAAAGTATAAAAATGATATGGATAAATAAAAAAGTGAAAAAAATGCATAAGTCAACCTAATTCCCACAATATATGAGGATTCAACAAAATTCCTCCACCAAAATCTAACTCGAACGGAAGCAACTAAAAAAGAAACAAAGATGAGCGAAGAACAAAATAAGAACAAGCCACAGAAAATAAGAACGCAAAAGAGAGAGAAATTTGTGTGAATGCTCTGAAGAATTTTTATTACTCAAAACTCAAGTATGTTTTACAATGAAGGGAGAGGCCTCTATTTACAGTTGAGCCTCCCCAAATCCAACGGTACAGATCAATTACATCAACGGGTAAGATTGAAAGGTATCTACAAATTAAATCTCTAATATTACAAAATCATATCTTCTAAGATTGCATTACCATATCTTCTAAGATTGCATATCAT
The DNA here is from genome assembly GCA_005393395.2 of Gossypium australe. Taxonomy (NCBI): domain Eukaryota; kingdom Viridiplantae; phylum Streptophyta; class Magnoliopsida; order Malvales; family Malvaceae; genus Gossypium; species Gossypium australe. Next base: position 50,545,322 of record CM016626.1, read on the forward strand.
ATCTAAGATTTGCATATCATATCTAAGATTGCATATCATATCATCTAAGATTGCATATCATATCTTCTAAGATTGTATACCATATCTTCTAGGATTGCATATCATATCTAAGATTTGCATATCATATCTAAGATTGCATATCATATCACTAAGATTGCATATCATATCTTCTAAGATTGTATACCATATCTTCTAGGATTGCATATCATATCTAAGATTTGCATATCATATCTAAGATTGCATATCCTTGAAGATTGTGTTCCCATATACGTCAAGCTTGTAAATGTACCTTCAATCTTTTCAAGTAATGGGTCATCCCGATCGAGCCAAATGATATATTTTGGATTGGACTTGGACTTTGTTTTATTATTGGGTTTATTATTTTATGTATGGGCCCGGGCTAAATTGGCCTATTGCAGGTATTACTAGAGAAGAATATATTTACTTATGTATATACATTTATTCATTAGAAGTTATGACATATTTTTGAGTTAGATTATTAAAGTTGTGAAATAAATTCAAATGCTTTAGATATACTTGTGGTTTTTCGAATAACTGAAGTTGCTTAATGTGGACTGGTTTGTGCCATAATATAAGTAAGTTGTTGATTGATCTATGCAAAGCTATTTATATAGAAAGTGATGTGAATTGAGATGTATGTTCAAATCAACTAATGGTGAATACTTGTGAAAATTGAGTATAGCATGAAATAAGGTGATGAAATGCATGAAATTGAAATGGAGATATCTTGTAATTGTATGTTTAGATAGTAGTATGATGATATAATTCAATTTGAGCATCCATGTATCATATCATGTCTCAAAATGTTTGAATTATAAAAATATCACTAAGTTTTACTCAGCATGCAGTTTTGTTTTCCGTGCGCAGGTTAGGTACTCTCTTTTGATCACCGACTCAGCATCCAATAATAATCATGATTTGAAGTGTAGTGATGTTTTTGTAATGGTATGTACTTAGGGTGTCTTGGGTTGTTAGTTGTTTTGTGAATGTGATGTAAATTGAGTTATAAGTATATGTTTATGGTTGAAGCTAAATGTTAGTATGTGTTTTGACCAAAGGCTTGATATGTGTATGAAACTTAAAGCTTGATGTCTTAAGTAGCTTTATGTTAGGCTAAATTGAGTGATTTTAGCATACTTTAAACTTTGATTTGGATGATGCATTGTTGATGTGTTTTGATGATATAAAATGTGGTACCAATAAGGGTACATTGGTTAGGCATTTAGGATGATTGTTTTGGCATGTTTTGAGTATGTTTAATCGTATTTTGAATAGGTTAAATGATTGGTATTTGAATTGCTTAAGGCCCAAGTAAGCTTGAAATGGTAAACTTGTTGTTTAAGTTACATTTTAGATCCACGCAGCCAGAGGCACGGGCCTGTGACTCGACCGTGTGAGACACATGGCTTGGCGACACGGTCGTGTGTCACCTATTGAATGCTTAAGATGAAGTCAGTAAGTTACACGGGTGAGGACACGGGCTGGGACACGGTCGTATGTCCCTATTTCAAAGGTTACATGGGCGTGTGTCTCAGCTGTGTGAGGCACACGGCCTTGCTACACAGTCGTGTGACCCATGTTTTCAATTTTTCTATTTTTTTCCTAAGCTTTCCAAGTTATATCAAATTGGTCCTGATTTGTTTCTAAAGTATTTTTAGGGCCTCAAGGGCTCGATTTAGGGACGATATATGCATGTAGGAATGATTTAAGTTATGTTCATGATTTTCGAATGAAATTAATTCTAAATGTTCCAATTGTACGGTAATGCTTGTAACCTTATTCCGGCGACGGATATGGGTTAGGGGTTTTACATTTAGCATCAACTAAACAAACATTAACAGAACATATAATTAACAAAATTAATCGTAAATTAAAAAAGTATACCACTGTGTTGAAGCAGCATTTTGTCTCATAGCAATTACTCCTCCCTCGAACATGATCTTTATCATCAATGATCAAAGTCTGAAAATTTCTTGCGAAGTTCATTGAAATTCGCCCATGTTAAGTCCCTAGGAAAAATGTTCAGCCATTCCACTAAAACCTCGATGACAGTCTAGTTACCCTTTTTGACCATACGTCTATCCACTATCTTGGTTGGAACTTTTAGTAGACCACCCTCAGATCCTACTAAGGGTAGCAACGGAGAATGAGGAATTCGACCAATATGTTTTTTTAGTTGTGACGCATGGAAGGTAGGGTGAGTTCTCAAGCCAACAGGTAAGTATAGTCTTAAGCAACTCGGCCCACTTTAGCTTCAACAGGATACGGGCCAAAGTATTTGGGGGATACTTTCTAATTCACTATTCTTCAAATGGAGTGTTGCCGATAAGGTTGCAATCGAAGATAAACCAAATCTCTAACCTGAAACTCTCTATCTAATCTTTTTTATCAACTAACTCTTTCACTCTTGCTTGAGATCTTTTTAAATGAAATCTAAGTAGCTGTCGAGCTGCTTCTCTTGATCGCAAGCTACAATCCACAGTAGCCACTAGTGAAGAGAAAGTAAGATAAGGTTGGTACAAATGAGGGTCTTGACCATAAAGTGTTGTGTAAGGGGAAGAGTGTTTGACTGTGTGATATGTGGTATTATACCACCATTCAGCTAAATGTAACCAACTAACCTAATCACTAGGTCTCACACCTGTCATGCACCATAAATAACCTTCCAAACATTTATTTAAAACCTCTATTTGACCATCCATTTGTAAGTGGTATGCAGTGGAAAGATGCAACTTGTCCCCATATTTTTAAACAACTCCTACCAAAAGGTGCTAATGAAAGTTTTGTCTCGGTCAGACACAACAAACATGAGGGCTCCATGTTGTAACACCCCAAACCCGGCCCACACGTTTCGACCAGATCTGGTATACTACAGGTTGAACGTTAAAATCTTTTGCTAAGTTGGTTTTAGAAAATCATAAGTTATTAGGCAATATTTGAATAAATAAGTGACATTTGAAAAGAAACCTTGTATTATTATTATTTGGTATAAATAAACCCCTGACATAAATTCATAAGTTGCAAATATTAAAAAAAAAACTACTTAGGCGAATATAAACTATGGGGCCTTATTACCTAAATATTCCCAAAACAAAACTTAAAGGAAAACCGAAAATAATCTATAGAAATAAAAACTTGATGGCCCATCGAGTCTGTCTCGGCTCCCATGTCCACGATCTACTGCTCATCTGAATAGTTAGGGAAAAATAATAGGGTGAGTCACCAAGACTTAGTGTGTAAATCCCGAAAACACATAAAAGGCTTGGGCCCACAAACACAATATGAGCCCTAGCCCATACACAATGGCAACAATCATAATCACATGACAGATAATAAATGATGCAAAGCCCAACCCATCATAGAATTTCATCCTCTACACACCAACCCATACCAACCATCACATCTTGGGGATTTCTACAACCAACCCACCAAACGCTACACACCATATCGACAGTCATACTGCCTACTCCTTATCAATCAAGAATTTTAACGTGGTTTTCTACCACCGATCACCAAGTGACCTAACATTTCATTACATGGGTTTTCCACCACAGATCACCAAGTGACCTAACATTTCATTACGTGAGTTTTCTACCACCGATCACCATGTGACCTAACATTTCATTACGTGGGTTTTCTACCACCGATCACCATGTGACCAATCATGCTCTTCCCCTTTCCATATCAAACCCATCCCATGCATACATTCATTCAAAATTAAGCAATATACTACCTAAGAGATTTCAGTTTTTCACATACATCGATACACATAGAGAAGTTTCTATGGCACATACCTGGCATCCTTTGCCTACCCTTTCCGGGTAACCCGTCTGTTCATACAGCCTATTTTTTGGCTTTTAACCATCACATATATATACATACAGATTATTAGTGTGTTTAGAGATCTACACACGACTGTTCATACAGCCTCATTTTCTGGCTTTTCAGCCCCTAACAGGTATAATACAAAATAAAACTTATGTGATAAGGACCTACACACCTGATTACCGTTAGAACGAGATCCTCTAAGTTGACGCTATCCGTAGCCAACACCACTGCTATCTGCCTAAGGTGTTGTTCAGAAGCGGTCCACAGCCAAGTGGCCAATCTCGAACGGCAGATACCGCTCGTTTCTTAAACTTAGGGATTCTCTCCTTTGCCTGATCCATATTTAATTCCATCACAAGTCCTTGTCAGAACTACTATCACAATATATGATTGTTAATCCTCATCATAAAGTTAAGATCTTGTATACAATGAACGAATCTAGTAAAAATCTAGGCAAAATCTCCTTACCTTAAAATCCCGAAATTGGAGACTAACGATTTTCAGCTTTTAGATCTAGACGACCAAGTTTCCTTCAAATCTCGGAATGCCGCCCAACATAGAACCATTAAACTATTAGCTTTTCGGCTTTTGCCTTTCAAAAACCGAAATAGAACATGAGAAACTAACAGAAGTCTACACTTACCTTAACACAGGGGATTCGGCTAGCACTAGAGAGAAGATTCGACAATGCCAAAGAAAAAGATTTAAATGCCGGAAGAATAGATCTAACTCACAAATGGGATGAAGAGAGAAAAACTATGGAGATTTCGGCTTTTTAGAGAAATCGGCACAAGAGGAGAAGAATGGAAAAGAGAGTGAAGGGGAGAGGTTTCGGCTTTTGAAGAAATTAAAGAAAAGAAATTGTAGAGGGAGAGGCTAAGAATTTTGGCACAAAGAATGAAGAGGAAATTAGGGTTTAAATGCTAGAATCAATGAGATATCCCCCCTATTTATAGAAATTTTGGCACCTACTGCTTAAAATCGAAAACGCCCTTCCTGATAACAAAAAGTTAAGCTAATGAAAAGGGAAAATTCGGCACCCCTTTTCCATGAAGTAGCCGAATTCTTCACTCCTCTAGGTGATGGAATTTCGGCCATCACCTAGCCTTGTAGATAGCTCCTGTCTTTTCTCCTTTTTATCTTCTATATTATCAATTATAAAATCCATACAAATTCTCCTATTTTTGAGCCTTGTTGCCATCCAATCCACCTAACCCTAATGCCAAAAATTAGCTAACTTAAATTAAAATAATTGGGCTCCATGAAACTTAAATTTAGGCCCCTTACTCCCTTGTGTGGCGTCACCTCCTAATATTGGGCCACAAGCCCACTTTGGTATTTTAAACACAGATACTACCTTTTAAACCCTATAATGCCCAAACAGATAATTTTAATCAAGGCCTCTACCTAAGCCTGAGCCCAATTTGGACCCCTAACACTTAGATTAACACATTAAACATATCCACCCATTAAACGCATAGGCCCAAAAATTCAGGATGTTACACATGTAGTTTGTAAATGTAACATCCCCAAACCCGGCCCATTCACTACGACCGAATCTGGTTATATTAGTGCGGAAAAGACGGTGGAAAAAAAATCTATTTAACTTAGAAAAATTTAGTAAAACTTGCTACCTTTTTGTAAAATCCATGTTTATTCAAACTTATGAGTAAAACTTTGTTATCATATCAATATTATAAAATGCCCAAAAATAAAACTTCAATGAATATATAAGACTAATTCTAAATAAATAAGTTGTCAAAAATAAATTCGTTTCCACTTAGTAATTTAATATAATCCAAACATAAAATAATTAAATAATTCCCAAAGTAAATAAAAATCAAAGGGTCTTATTACATCAATGTTTAAAAGATCTAGTACTTAATATAAATAAACTTAAAATATTTAAACTCTTCTTTCTGCATGGGCCACCACGTGTCCTCTCCGATCCCGGTCCACTCTACGCGTCACCTGAAATGGTTAATTAAAAGAGTGAGTCCACTGACTCAGTGCATAATCACAACACATATTTCCATCCGTATGGGCTCGACCCATACCCACACAGCCATCGAAACAAATCACGCAAGAATGCATCTCAGCCCAACCCATTGTCCAACCGAACACCAACCTTAGCAGACTCCCCGCCTAAGGCCGTGGCTAATCCACCGATCACATTGTGATCCATAACATCTTACCTTGGCAAGCTCGCTGCTCAAGGCCGTGGCTGAGCCACCGATCAACCCAAGTGATCCAATATCGTAATCTGTCTACGGTGATGCACATAGCAATCAACCGCCGAGATGGGCACCGAGCCAACACCTCCCTTGAGGTAGCACACAGCAAATCCCCAAGCGCTAATGTAGCTGAAGCTATCATTAGACCACGTACACCTTGTGTACACTTCCTTCTTCATCGAATCAAGCCCAAACCCCATGCAACTACATATATGCAACATGTTAAGCCATCATATCACATAAGTATATAAATATTTATACATACATAAATACATCACAAATAAACTTACCATCACCAGTTCTCATCACTTATGCCATTATAAACGGCTTCCACACATAATACACATGTAACAAGTTAGCAACCAAAACCACAGAAATAGTGCGATGATTACGCACCTTAATAGCTCAACAATCCAAACCCGAAACGCTACCCTATGCCTCAGCAAATGCTGCCTATACCAATCCCGAAAAGGTCTCCTGCGCTAGTCTCCTCTCCCCCCTACAAACGGCCTTATCATCATAACCTTAGGTTAAACGAATACTAAATACATAGCTTATTAAAACAAAGCCTTACCAAATCGATTGCTATGGAACCCGAAGAAGTCTATGCCAACATTCGGCCAATAACACTACCAAACTGAGGGAAGGAAAATTCGGCAAAGGGTGGTGGTGTAGATTCGGCTATCTATAAAATCAAGAAGTAGGGAATAGTGGTTTCGGCCAAAGAGAAGAGAAAGAAAGATGTGGGGTGTACTTTCGGTTTTGAAGTGAAAAGGAAAGGAAATAGGGAGAGCAAAGGATTTGGCAACTAAGCTTTGGAGAAAAGGGTTTCGGCAACCAAAGAAAATGTGAAGCACAATTTGACAAGGGAGAGAAAACAAATGATGAATGAATAATGAGCACCTCCCCCCCTATTTATACTAAAAAGCCAAGCTCCAACCCCCCAAATATAATCCCTAAAAATCTCCTAAAATACCTCCCCACCATCCATTCAAAATAGTTTGAATGGGTCAAACCTTCTAGCCAAAATTTTAAAAAAAGAAGACCAAGTCTTCATCTATTTTTAAGCCTCCAAAACCGTCCAACCTCCTTACCAAAAAACAATGCCCATCTGCTGCTCCCGCGAATCGAACATGAGACCCTTCCCCTTGCAAATGGCGTCATACACACAAGGCCTTAGTGGCGCCCATCCTGCCACTCCACCAGCTCCTTTCTTGTGACATAAACTCCCAAATAATTCTCTTAAGTCCCCTCTTTGCCAAGCTCCCCCCTTTCAACACTAAAAACCAAAAATTTTCTAAGGCATTGCCCCACCTTCTAGGGTTCTCAGGACCCCTAAAACTCACCCAACCACACACTGAAGTGTGCCAACACCCGAACTAAGCACCAAAAATCTAACCCCTAAAACCAGGGTGTTACAATTCTACCCTCCTTGTAACACCCCAAACCCGGACAAGACACCACGTCCGAATCTGGCATGCTACGGGGAAAACCATTTTGGTAAACTAGATTTTTCGTTTAAAAACTGAGTGAAAACACAGTGTGTTTGAACCAGATTTGAGCAGTCTTGTTTGAAAAACAGTTGATGTATTTGAAATCCAGGGATTTTGAAAACTTTGCCACAATTTGTAGTTAAAACGAGTTATTACCCTTTAAAACTCTAATAGTTTCCGAGTGATACAGAAAACACTTTTAACCTTAGAAGAATTACAAGTTTGGATTTTAAACCATTTGTATTTGTTCATCAAAAAGACTTTGTGTGATACCCGATGGTATAGTTTAAAAGCACGTCGCGTGATAATTTTAAAAACATTATCTTTCCAGGTTTTAGTAAAATTTACCGGCTTATTTTGTTAAGGCATATTAAAATCAGCTTAAAATATAAACATCATAAAACATAACTTAAAACCTAACTTTAAAGGCCTTTTACAAACAAATTAAAACCCAAATAAAAGTAAATAGGCTAAAGTACCAAAACGATAGAGTCTGAGTAAAAACTTTATTCAGCATGGCATGTGCACCCCGAGTCCACCCCGGCTCCATATCCGCGTTTACGAGTCACCTGAAATGTCAAAGGAGAGGGTGAGTCGGGTGACTCAGTGTGTAAATCCCGCTCCCGATAAAACAACATGCTAACACACATCATACATAGCAACATGATTAATGCAACCCGAACCTAACCATCCATATCGCCTGTTCTACCCCGTGTGGTACCAAACCACTGGTGGTGCCAAACCACTGGTGACATATAGTCACAATGTGCTACCAAAGCACTGGTGTCCCAAAGACACAATATCCGTCAATGTGCTACCAAAGCACTGATGTCCCAAAGACACAGTTGTGCTACCAAAGCACTGGTGACCGTAGTCACGAATCCAATGATGATGGGGCCAACCCATCGTGTGTTACCAAAACACTAGCAGACGATCCCATATCTCAAGTGGGGCCAACCCACGGTGGTGTTAACCACAGGGACGAGTCGCAATGAGGTGCCAAACCTCTGGTGTCCCAAAGACACAATGTGCTACCAAAGCACTGGTGACCGTAGTCACAAATCTGGTGATGGGGCCAACCCATCGTGTGTTACCAAAACACTGGCGTCAATCCCGTATAATCATCTGTGGGGCCAACCCACTGTGGTACAGAGCCACTGGGACGAGACGCTGAGGTACCAAACCTCTGGAGGTGCCAAACCTCTGGTGACCCAAAGTCACAAAGTGTGCTACCAAAGCACTGGTGCTCGTCAGCACAAAATATCACTGCTCCCTCCTCTCGTATCACCCATCAACATGTCAAACTCATGTAATTATGCATATCATACTATTATGCACATCATGCCAATATGTCTAACCACATATCCCATATCACATATATCCATAGCCATTATATCATATAAGTCATCAATACTCATAATAATATTGGTAGTAACTTACCCGAATCCAAGCTCATACCCAAGTGGGTATCATATCAATCTATCAACTGCCATAATTTTAATAGGCATACAGGTTTAATAATAATATTACTAAATATAAGTGTGTTAGTATACACACCTGATAACTACGAGTCTAAAATCCAACGAGAACGATCTAAGCCCCCCGATTACACGATCCTACAATCGGCCAAACATAGGGGTTAGGCAACACTAACATTCGGCCATCAACCCTTAAGACCAAAAGAATTAATACCGAACCCTTACCTTGCTATTGGTTTGGTTTCCTACCAAACCCGAACCAACTAATAGCCCCTTTGATAAACGGTCACCCCTAAAAAGAGAACAGGTAAAACACTTGAATAATCTTAACCGAAGTCTAAGAATTGAACTCACAATAATATTCCAATTACTTACCCTCACTACCCTTACCAATCGATCGAGTTCTTGTGAAAAGGCTTTGTTGTCCGCTTGAATCCCGAATGCCCTATATCGAAAATGTTCAACAAATGATTATTTCCTTCCAACCGAATTCAACATAGGCTCTTAGTCAAACCGGAGACAACATAGCACTTAGAGAAGTGGGAAATGGCCATTCGGCCAAGAACTTACCAATACTAAACGACTGAAACTAAGAGCCCAACACGTTCACCACCCTTCTAATATTCGGCCACCACGGGACTATTAAGAGAGAAGAGAGTTTCGGCCAAGGCTACAAAAGAAGGAAGAGAATTCGGCTTATAGGTGTTCAACACTCCTATATTCGGCTTTGTGCAAACAAGAAAAGAAGAAAGAGTGTAGATGGGAAGAAATGGATTGATAGTCGGCCAAGACCCGAAATGGAAAGAGAAGAAGTATAGAAGCACCTTCGGTTTTGGAAAGAAAAAGAAATGGAGAAGAAAACTTTGGGAAGGCTTTCGGCTAAACAAGGTTTCAAAAGAGAAAAAGAAGTGAAAATGGGATGCTAGGTTCGGCTAATAGAAGATGAGAAAGATACAAACCAAAAATGTGTCTTCAAATGACATTCGGCTATGATGGAATCAAAGGAAGCAAAGTCAAGTTTCGGCTATGGTATAGGTTGTTTACACTTTCGGTTTTGAAAAGGAAGAACAAATGAGAACTTACTTGGGAAATTCGGCTACTATTGACAACAAAAGAGGAAAACGGCTTGAAACCAGAAGTGACCGAAATAATGCCAAAATGACCAAAAATGAATTCGGCTAGCCCCTCACCACACTAAGCCGTCCACTACTCCAACACCTACCAACCGGCCACCTCTCAACACTCCCCCAAAAATTCGGCCACAACCCTCCAAAGACTCTCCACCACTCATTCAAAATGAGTTGAACAAGTCCTCCTCCTTAATTTGCTCCCCACCATCCATGTCACCCTTTTGACCAAGTCCAAGTTAGAGTTCAAATTTCATACTCCTCTTTCCTCCTATGCCGTCCAAAATAGGTGGCAAAAAAGGGGACTCCTGCTGCTCGAACACTGGACCTCCACTCCTTGAAGATGACGCCACACCTAGCTCCATGTGGCGCCCCCCCCTTGCCACTTTGCCAGCTACTTATTTGTGCAATAAAACCACAAAGAAAATTCTTAAACCCCAGCTTCCCTAGCTCCCTTCACTTAACACCCAAAAACTAAAATTTCCTAATTTACTCAGGCATACACCTAGGCTATAATTAAGCCCCAAGAACACAAAAATAGCAACATAGCACACTACCAACATGCAATATCATGCAGCCACAAAACAGCCCCCTAACCCGGGATATTACAGTTCTACCCCCCTTAAAAATAATTTCGGCCTCGAAATTACCTGATCAAAAGAGTTGCGGGTATTGCTGTCTCATCGTATCCTCGGGTTCCCACGTCGCTTCCTCTACGCCATGATTCCGCCAAAGTACCTTAACCAAAGGCACCGACTTTCTACGCAGAACCTTCACATCTCGATCAAGAATCTGCACAGGTTCCTCTTCCATAGTCAAGTCTGGATTTACCTCGATCTCTTCCACTGCTACCACATGCGACGGATCCGATCGATACCTCCGAAGCATCGAAACATGGAAGACGTCGTGAATCTGACTAAGCTCTGCTGGCAACTCAAGCTGATACGCCACTGGTCCAACTCGCCTCAACACCTTATACGGCCCAATGAACCTCGGACTAAGCTTACCTTTCTTCCCGAACCTCAGAACCTTCTTCCAAGGCGAGACCTTCAGAAACACTCGATCCCCAACAGCAAACTCTATATCTCTTCGCTTAAGATCGGCATAAGACTTCTGCCGGTCCGAAGCTTCCTTCAATCTAGCTTGAATCAACTTAACCTTGTCCTCAGTCTCAGCTACCAACTCAGGTCCTAACAACTGACGTTCACCTAACTCCGTCCAACACGTAGGTGAGCGACACTTCCTGCCATATAACGCCTCATACGGTGCCATCTTGATGCTCGCTTGATAACTGTTGTTGTAGGCAAACTCAGCTAACGGTAGAAACTCCTCCCAGCTACCTCGGAAATCCAAGACACAACCTCTCAGCATGTCTTCTAAGATCTGAATAACCCTTTCTGATTGTCCGTCCGACTGCGGGTGGAAAGCCGTGCTGAAATCCAAGCGCGTACCCAGAGCCTGATGCAACGCTTTCCAGAACCTTGAAGTAAACCTGGGATCCCTATCCGAGATTATCGAAACTGGCACACCGTGCAACCTCACTATCTCTGAAACATACAGCTTTGCTAGCTTCTGAAGTGAGTAGTCAACCCTCACCGGAATAAAGTGAGCTGATTTAGTCAGACGATCCACTACTACCCAAACTGAATCCTTCTTGCTTGGCGTAAGCGGTAACCCACTGACAAAATCCATGGTTATCCTTTCCCACTTCCACTGCGGAATCTTCACAGGCTGAAGCAAACCCGATGGCAACTGGTGCTCCGCCTTGACCTGCTGACAAGTCAGACATTTCCCAACAAACTCTGTTACCTCTTTCTTCAACCCAGGCCACCAAAACTGCTCTCTAAGATCCTTATACATTTTGCTACCTCCAGGATGCATAGCGTGAGGACTGCTATGTGCGTCCTGAAGAATCTTCTGCCTCAGCTCAACATCTTTAGGCATACAAGCCTTACCCTGAAAACACAGAACCTCATCACTAGACAAGCTGTAACCCTCCAAACCACCATTCTGCACTTGCACCCTTCGCGCACTCAGAACCTCATCCTCTAACTGTTTCTCTCTGATCTGCTCAACCCAAGTAGGCTTAACCTGCAGCTCTGCCAAAATACTCCCGTCGTCATACAAGCTCAAATGGGCAAACAACGCTCTTAAGTCCGAAACAACCTTACGGCTTAACGCGTCTGCTACCACGTTAGCCTTGCCCGGATGATACTCAATCGAGCAGTCGTAATCCTTCAGCAACTCAACCCATCTACGCTGCCTCAAATTTAAATCCTTCTGAGTCAGTAGGTACTTCAGACTCTTGTGATCTGTGTAGACTATCGATCTTTCTCCATATAAGTAGTGCCTCCAAATCTTTAAGGCGAAGACTACAGCCGCAAGCTCCAAATCGTGTGTCGGATAGTTGACCTCATGTGGCCTCAGCTGCCTAGAAGCGTAAGCCACAACCTTACCTTCTTGCATCAGCACACAACCCAGACCCGTATGTGATGCATCGCAATAGACTGTGTATTCCTTACCAGCCTCAGGTTGAATTAGAACCGGAGCCTCAGTCAAAATCTTCTTTAACTTGTCAAAGCTTTCCTGTTGTTTCTCAGTCCAAACAAACGGAACCTCTTTCCTTAACAACTTGGTCATCGGCGCTGCTATCAACGAGAAACCCTCAACAAACCTTCGGTAGTATCCAGCCAAACCCAGAAAACTACGAATCTCAGCCACTGACCTAGGTGGCTTCCAATCCAAAACAGCCTCAATCTTACGAGGATCTACTCGAATCCCCTCTGCTGACACTACATGACCCAAGAACGCCACTTCCCTCAGCCAGAACTCGCACTTACTGAACTTAGCATAAAGTTGCTTTTCCCTCAGAATCTGCAGCACCACCCTCAGATGCTTATCATGCTCTTCCTCTGTCCTTGAGTACACTAAAATATCGTCTATGAAAACCACCACGAACTGGTCTAGATACTGCTGAAACACCCTGTTCATCATATCCATAAACGCTGCCGGTGCGTTAGTCAACCCGAACGGCATTACCAGGAATTCGTAGTGCCCATACCGAGTCCGAAACGCTGTTTTATGGATATCAGCCTCCTTAACCTTCAACTGATGGTACCCAGACCTCAGATCAATCTTAGAGAATACCGCTGCACCCTTCAGCTGATCAAACAAGTCATCTATCCGTGGCAACGGATACTTGTTTTTAATCGTCAGCTTGTTCAACTGGCGGTAGTCTATGCACATCCGCATCGTACCATCTTTCTTCTTGACAAAAAGAACCGGCGCACCCCACGGCGAAACACTTGGCCTAATAAAACCCCGATCCAATAACTCCTGGATCTGAGCCTTAAGCTCCACCAATTCCTTTGGTGCCATCCTATACGGAGCAATAGACACTGGCGCAGTCCCGGGTAACAGATCAATCCCGAACTCTACCTCTCGATCTGGCGGCAAACCCGGAAGCTCTTCAGGAAACACCTCAGCAAATTCCTTAACAGTACGAACTTCCTCAACAGCAGACCCTTTAGCCTCCAAGGCATACACATGAACCACATACGCTTCACAGCCCTTCCTGACCATCTTCTCCGCTTTCAGAGCAGATACCACATTTGATAAGTAATCTCTCCTATTACCTATCATAGCCACCTCTACACCATCAACCGTCTTAAGAACCATGCGCTTGGCCGCGCAATCCAGCCTCGCCTGATACTTGACCAACCAATCCATCCCCAGAATCAGATCGAACTCCCCAAACGGCAGTTCCATCAGATCAGCAGCAAACACTACCCCTTGGAGTTCTAGGGGTACCTCTCTAAACAGTTTGTCTACCACTACAGAGTGACCTAAAGGACTAATCACAGTCATCTGCCTAGAAGATATCTCAGAGTCTAAATCCATCGTCTCGACTATACTACTAGCAACATAAGAGTGCGTAGAACCCACATCAATCAAAGCAGTATAAGGAGTACCAAAAATCAGAAACGTACCGGTTATGACGTCCGGTGCGTCGCCCTCCTCTCGGCGCCTCGCAGCATATACCAATCCAGGCTGTCTAGCATCAGAACTACCTGCACCTCCGCCCGGTGCTCCACGACCCCGACCAGATCCATAACCACCTCTGCCACTACCACGGCCCCTCTGGGGTGGCGGTCCATTACCTCTGAACTGATTACGGCCCTGACTCTCCGACTGAATCCTGGCCATCCTACGCGGACAATCCCTAATGCGATGCTCCAGAGACCCACACTCGAAGCACCCTTTACCACCAGTCCAACAGCCACCCCAATGAGATTTCCCACACTGGTTACACTGCGGCGGTCCCTGCCTAGCAGCAACAAACCTAGCAGACTGATTCTGCCCACTCGGTCTAGCCCTCTTCTGCGGATTACCCGACGAACCAGAAGATCCGAAGCTCCTCTTCAACCTACTCCTATCCATACTTTGCCTCACGGACTCCTTAATACCCTCGGCCACCTTAGCTTTCTCAACTAAGACAGCAAACTCGCGCTCCTGCTGTGGAGCAATCAGCAGCCTCAACTCGTCTCGGAGACCATCCTCGAAACGAACGCACCTCTCATGCTCAGTGGCTACAATGCCCCTGGCATACCTACTCAGCTTCAGGAACTCAGCCTCGTACTCAGCAACAGATTTACTCCCCTGAACAAGCCTCAGAAACGCCTTCCTCTGGGAGTCGATGTAACTAGCCCCGATGTACTTCTTTTGATATGCAGCTCTGAAGTAATCCCATGTCAAATCCTCCGCTGCCACACTGTCCCGTACCGTGAGCCACCACTGATATGACTCATCCCGGAGAAGCGACACGATACCCTTCAGCTTCTCTTCAGTTGTCAGGTCCAGATCGTCCATGATTCGCTCAGTTGCCTCCAGCCAATATTCAGCAGTGCTAGGAGCAACACCCGATACACCTCGGAAGAATTCGGCCCCATTAGCCCGGAGCCGTTCAGGAACAGATTTCCTAACTCCTGCACCACCACTAGCCCCAGCTACCCTTTCCAACACTCGCAGCATCGCCTGTGACACTGCGTCATCCCCAGTCTGATCTTGGAACTCACCACCTCCAGCTGGTGGCGGAATCGGTACCTCGTTTTCTGAACCCTGCCCAGATCCTACGGGCTCAGAAACCGTCATTCTACCCCTACCTCTACCGCGAGTATTACGACCACGTCCACCTCGAGTGCTCATGTCTAATCTTTCTACGTATCTGATTAGAGAATTTTATGCATCAGTGTTTATTCCACTTGTTTAAAAAGCAAGTCTTATGAATATTTAAAGAGGATTTGTTCTCGCAAGTTCACAGAATCCTATCTGTTTCAATCTCTAAGGTAGCATACTATGACTAATAATCAATCATACCACATCCAATCAATTCACAAAGAATAGTTCGGGGTACTTACCTGGGCGAACTGGTGCCGGAGACTCGGTGCCATGCCTTTCAAACCATACTTTCAAAACAAACACTTAAATAACTTTTGAAACCATTTTGGGCCTCAGGCCCACAGCCGAGCCTTTGAACTTGGCTCTGATACCACAAATGTAACACCCCAAACCCGGACAAGACACCACGTCCGAATCTGGCATGCTACGGGGAAAACCATTTTGGTAAACTAGATTTTTCGTTTAAAAACTGAGTGAAAACACAGTGTGTTTGAACCAGATTTGAGCAGTCTTGTTTGAAAAACAGTTGATGTATTTGAAATCCAGGGATTTTGAAAACTTTGCCACAATTTGTAGTTAAAACGAGTTATTACCCTTTAAAACTCTAATAGTTTCCGAGTGATACAGAAAACACTTTTAACCTTAGAAGAATTACAAGTTTGGATTTTAAACCATTTGTATTTGTTCATCAAAAAGACTTTGTGTGATACCCGATGGTATAGTTTAAAAGCACGTCGCGTGATAATTTTAAAAACATTATCTTTCCAGGTTTTAGTAAAATTTACCGGCTTATTTTTGTTAAGGCATATTAAAATCAGCTTAAAATATAAACATCATAAAACATAACTTAAAACCTAACTTTAAAGGCCTTTTACAAACAAATTAAAACCCAAATAAAAGTAAATAGGCTAAAGTACCAAAACGATAGAGTCTGAGTAAAAACTTTATTCAGCATGGCATGTGCACCCCGAGTCCACCCCGGCTCCATATCCGCGTTTACGAGTCACCTGAAATGTCAAAGGAGAGGGTGAGTCGGGTGACTCAGTGTGTAAATCCCGCTCCCGATAAAACAACATGCTAACACACATCATACATAGCAACATGATTAATGCAACCCGAACCTAACCATCCATATCGCCTGTTCTACCCCGTGTGGTACCAAACCACTGGTGGTGCCAAACCACTGGTGACATATAGTCACAATGTGCTACCAAAGCACTGGTGTCCCAAAGACACAATATCCGTCAATGTGCTACCAAAGCACTGATGTCCCAAAGACACAGTTGTGCTACCAAAGCACTGGTGACCGTAGTCACGAATCCAATGATGATGGGGCCAACCCATCGTGTGTTACCAAAACACTAGCAGACGATCCCATATCTCAAGTGGGGCCAACCCACGGTGGTGTTAACCACAGGGACGAGTCGCAATGAGGTGCCAAACCTCTGGTGTCCCAAAGACACAATGTGCTACCAAAGCACTGGTGACCGTAGTCACAAATCTGGTGATGGGGCCAACCCGTCGTGTGTTACCAAAACACTGGCGTCAATCCCGTATAATCATCTGTGGGGCCAACCCACTGTGGTACAGAGCCACTGGGACGAGACGCTGAGGTACCAAACCTCTGGAGGTGCCAAACCTCTGGTGACCCAAAGTCACAAAGTGTGCTACCAAAGCACTGGTGCTCGTCAGCACAAAATATCACTGCTCCCTCCTCTCGTATCACCCATCAACATGTCAAACTCATGTAATTATGCATATCATACTATTATGCACATCATGCCAATATGTCTAACCACATATCCCATATCACATATATCCATAGCCATTATATCATATAAGTCATCAATACTCATAATAATATTGGTAGTAACTTACCCGAATCCAAGCTCATACCCAAGTGGGTATCATATCAATCTATCAACTGCCATAATTTTAATAGGCATACAGGTTTAATAATAATATTACTAAATATAAGTGTGTTAGTATACACACCTGATAACTACGAGTCTAAAATCCAACGAGAACGATCTAAGCCCCCCGATTACACGATCCTACAATCGGCCAAACATAGGGGTTAGGCAACACTAACATTCGGCCATCAACCCTTAAGACCAAAAGAATTAATACCGAACCCTTACCTTGCTATTGGTTTGGTTTCCTACCAAACCCGAACCAACTAATAGCCCCTTTGATAAACGGTCACCCCTAAAAAGAGAACAGGTAAAACACTTGAATAATCTTAACCGAAGTCTAAGAATTGAACTCACAATAATATTCCAATTACTTACCCTCACTACCCTTACCAATCGATCGAGTTCTTGTGAAAAGGCTTTGTTGTCCGCTTGAATCCCGAATGCCCTATATCGAAAATGTTCAACAAATGATTATTTCCTTCCAACCGAATTCAACATAGGCTCTTAGTCAAACCGGAGACAACATAGCACTTAGAGAAGTGGGAAATGGCCATTCGGCCAAGAACTTACCAATACTAAACGACTGAAACTAAGAGCCCAACACGTTCACCACCCTTCTAATATTCGGCCACCACGGGACTATTAAGAGAGAAGAGAGTTTCGGCCAAGGCTACAAAAGAAGGAAGAGAATTCGGCTTATAGGTGTTCAACACTCCTATATTCGGCTTTGTGCAAACAAGAAAAGAAGAAAGAGTGTAGATGGGAAGAAATGGATTGATAGTCGGCCAAGACCCGAAATGGAAAGAGAAGAAGTATAGAAGCACCTTCGGTTTTGGAAAGAAAAAGAAATGGAGAAGAAAACTTTGGGAAGGCTTTCGGCTAAACAAGGTTTCAAAAGAGAAAAAGAAGTGAAAATGGGATGCTAGGTTCGGCTAATAGAAGATGAGAAAGATACAAACCAAAAATGTGTCTTCAAATGACATTCGGCTATGATGGAATCAAAGGAAGCAAAGTCAAGTTTCGGCTATGGTATAGGTTGTTTACACTTTCGGTTTTGAAAAGGAAGAACAAATGAGAACTTACTTGGGAAATTCGGCTACTATTGACAACAAAAGAGGAAAACGGCTTGAAACCAGAAGTGACCGAAATAATGCCAAAATGACCAAAAATGAATTCGGCTAGCCCCTCACCACACTAAGCCGTCCACTACTCCAACACCTACCAACCGGCCACCTCTCAACACTCCCCCAAAAATTCGGCCACAACCCTCCAAAGACTCTCCACCACTCATTCAAAATGAGTTGAACAAGTCCTCCTCCTTAATTTGCTCCCCACCATCCATGTCACCCTTTTGACCAAGTCCAAGTTAGAGTTCAAATTTCATACTCCTCTTTCCTCCTATGCCGTCCAAAATAGGTGGCAAAAAAGGGGACTCCTGCTGCTCGAACACTGGACCTCCACTCCTTGAAGATGACGCCACACCTAGCTCCATGTGGCGCCCCCCCCTTGCCACTTTGCCAGCTACTTATTTGTGCAATAAAACCACAAAGAAAATTCTTAAACCCCAGCTTCCCTAGCTCCCTTCACTTAACACCCAAAAACTAAAATTTCCTAATTTACTCAGGCATACACCTAGGCTATAATTAAGCCCCAAGAACACAAAAATAGCAACATAGCACACTACCAACATGCAATATCATGCAGCCACAAAACAGCCCCCTAACCCGGGATATTACACTCCTTAAAATAATTTCGTCCTCGAAATTACTTGTCTAGACTAACCATCCAATTTCTCCCACTACACTATAGCTGCGCACTCTGATCTTTAAAGAGCTAACATACTATTAGGCATGGATTCTAACATACTCAAGGTTCCAACTACTTTACGAGCAACAGATTAAACAATCACCAAAACGAACAAAACCACAAAGAGCATTCCGGACTTAAGGAACTTACCAGTTGACCCATCAGGCACATCATTATCCTCTCTCCGACGAACTGCATAAACCAGTCCTGGCTGCCTTGCCTCAGTGGCACCATTACCGCGGTCTACTACTCCACGACCTTGGCCGGAACCATTTCCTCCACGGTTCGAACCACGACCTCTCGTCGCTTGCTGACCTTCTCTGCCTGGTTGCACATAACCTTGACTCACTGTCTGAGTCCTATTCGGGTTCTGGGGACAATCCTTAATCAGATGAGTCTTGGACTTACATCTGAAGCACTCCCGAACTCGATTCCAGCACCCGCCAATATGATACCTTCCGCACTGCGCACACGGATGATCTGGATTTCCGGCGACCGGCTTAGCAATATGAACAGGAGTCTCAACCCTTGGTCTTTTCTGGACCCTCTCAACCACTTCTGGCGATCCAACACTTCTCTTATCACGGTTCCTTTCCCTATTGAGCCTCTCAGCCTTCTTGACCTCCTCAGCTATTCGAGCTTTCTCCACTAAAACGGCGAAGTCTCTTTCCCTCTGCGGAGCAATCAAAACTCGCAACTCATCCCGCAGACCATCTTCAAATCTAACGCATCTCTCATAATCCGTTGCCACGATGCCCCGAGCATACTGGCTCAAACGCAGAAACTCAGCTTCGTACTCCGCTATCGACTTGTTTCCTTGCACCAAGTTAAGGAACGCCTTCCTCTGAGCATCAACATAGCTTGCTCCAACATACTTTCCTTCAAACTTGATCTTAAAATAACCCCAGTCCACTCGATCCGCAGGGGTACTTTCCTTAACCGTGAGCCACCACTGGTAGGCCTCATCCCGTAGCAATGAAACAACTCCCTTAAGCTTCTCCTCAGCAGTCAAGTCTAAGTCGTCCATAATCCTTTCAACAGCCTCAAGCCAGTATTCTGCCACGTTCGGAGCTACCCCAGATACTCCTCTGAAAACCTCGGCTCCATTCGCCCTAAGCCTTTCGGGCACTGACTTCCGATTCCTGTTGCCCATATTGGCTCCTGCCACTCGTTCGAGCATTCGCAGCACAGCTTGTGACACTGCGTCGTCTCCTCCAGTCTGATCCTGCTGTTCAACCTCAACAGCTGGTGGCGGAGCATCGCTTTCTGACCCATGGCGTGACCCAACCGGTTCCGATACTGACATCCTGCCTCTACCACGTCCACGAGTATTGCGACCACGCCCCCTAGAACTCATATCTAGCGCCTCGATTTAGTCTGTTTAGAAAGTTTTATGGATTAGAAATTCTTGTTTCACTGTTTATCCACGAGCAATTTTATGCAATAAAGTTTCCGAGAGTAGTTCTTTCGAGCAATCAAGTTTCCTTCCTACCCAGGGATAATTTCGTCATTTTTCCTAGAGAGGGGTATTTCGGTAATAACTCAGGGTCAATTTTGAAAATAGTTTTCTAACTTAAAGATATCTCAAAATTTACAAAGTCACAGGGGTTATCTTGAAAAATTTTGTTTCAAATCGGATGTGTTGCAAAATTTTCAGAGGTCAGGGTTATTTTAGTAATTTTGAAAGTCACGGCATTTTTTTGTAAATTCTCCAAATCGGAATATCACAATATTTCACAAAAATAGAATTTTCTGACATTTGATAAAATAGGATTATTTCAGTAAAAGTCGAGAGAAATTTGAGAATTTAGAAACCAAGGGCATTTCGGTAATTTTGTCAACCAGGGGTATTTTCGTAAATTTCCAAAAATTAGAGTATCCTAATATTTTGAAAACTCGGATTTTAGTATTTTGCAAAGTAAAGAGCATTTTATCAAAATTTGAGGGTAGTACCGTAATTTTGCAATACAGGGGCGTTTTGGTAATTTTGCCACTAAGGCATTTTGGTACTTTTGTAAATCGAAAGAAAAACGTCCTTCAAAATCAGATTTAAGGTTTCACAAACCAGAGGGGAAAATTTGAAAAATTTTAAAACAGGAAATTTTAGAAAACAGCAAGGCTAATTCCCTTTCGGGTTTTAATAATCGTTTAGCCTATGAACAAGTCCTCTTGGTTAAGGTGAACCGTAGCTACGCACCAGGTAGGATTCCTGCGAAGAGGAGGTGAGTCACGAGGACTGCTTAAATACCTAGCTCTTCCGGATCCAATCCTAGACATGCGCACCCAGGTTGCCACACCTTAACTCGGCGACTTACTTCACAGGTTTGTTTAAGAGCTTTAAGTCTTATGCATGTGTTTGAGTAGACTAATCCTAGGGTCCAATAGCCCTAAAAACTAATCTACGAGCCCAAATAAACCCATAATAATACACATAAACAAAACACTTCAAAAGTCCGAAGTACTTACCTGGCGGACTTGGGCCGGAGACACAGGTGCCATGCCAGAATAACCTGAAATTCTTTTTATAAAAGCCCACATTCCAAAAACCCATTTTGAAAACTATTTCGGGCCCAAAACCCTCAAAGCCGAGTTTTGAACTTGGCTCTGATACCAAACTGTAACATCCCCAAACCCGGCCCATTCACTACGACCGAATCTGGTTATATTAGTGCGGAAAAGACGGTGGAAAAAAAATCTATTTAACTTAGAAAAATTTAGTAAAACTTGCTACCTTTTTGTAAAATCCATGTTTATTCAAACTTATGAGTAAAACTTTGTTATCATATCAATATTATAAAATGCCCAAAAATAAAACTTCAATGAATATATAAGACTAATTCTAAATAAATAAGTTGTCAAAAATAAATTCGTTTCCACTTAGTAATTTAATATAATCCAAACATAAAATAATTAAATAATTCCCAAAGTAAATAAAATCAAAGGGTCTTATTACATCAATGTTTAAAAGATCTAGTACTTAATATAAATAAACTTAAAATATTTAAACTCTTCTTTCTGCATGGGCCACCACGTGTCCTCTCCGATCCCGGTCCACTCTACGCGTCACCTGAAATGGTTAATTAAAAGAGTGAGTCCACTGACTCAGTGCATAATCACAACACATATTTCCATCCGTATGGGCTCGACCCATACCCACACAGCCATCGAAACAAATCACGCAAGAATGCATCTCAGCCCAACCCATTGTCCAACCGAACACCAACCTTAGCAGACTCCCCGCCTAAGGCCGTGGCTAATCCACCGATCACATTGTGATCCATAACATCTTACCTTGGCAAGCTCGCTGCTCAAGGCCGTGGCTGAGCCACCGATCAACCCAAGTGATCCAATATCGTAATCTGTCTACGGTGATGCACATAGCAATCAACCGCCGAGATGGGCACCGAGCCAACACCTCCCTTGAGGTAGCACACAGCAAATCCCCAAGCGCTAATGTAGCCGAAGCTATCATTAGACCACGTACACCTTGTGTACACTTCCTTCTTCATCGAATCAAGCCCAAACCCCATGCAACTACATATATATGCAACATGTTAAGCCATCATATCACATAAGTATATAAATATTTATACATACATAAATACATCACAAATAAACTTACCATCACCAGTTCTCATCACTTATGCCATTATAAACGGCTTCCACACATAATACACATGTAACAAGTTAGCAACCAAAACCACAGAAATAGTGCGATGATTACGCACCTTAATAGCTCAACAATCCAAACCCGAAACGCTACCCTATGCCTCAGCAAATGCTGCCTATACCAATCCCGAAAAGGTCTCCTGCGCTAGTCTCCTCTCCCCCCTACAAACGGCCTTATCATCATAACCTTAGGTTAAACGAATACTAAATACATAGCTTATTAAAACAAAGCCTTACCAAATCGATTGCTATGGAACCCGAAGAAGTCTATGCCAACATTCGGCCAATAACACTACCAAACTGAGGGAAGGAAAATTCGGCAAAGGGTGGTGGTGTAGATTCGGCTATCTATAAAATCAAGAAGTAGGGAATAGTGGTTTCGGCCAAAGAGAAGAGAAAGAAAGATGTGGGGTGTACTTTCGGTTTTGAAGTGAAAAGGAAAGGAAATAGGGAGAGCAAAGGATTTGGCAACTAAGCTTTGGAGAAAAGGGTTTCGGCAACCAAAGAAAATGTGAAGCACAATTTGACAAGGGAGAGAAAACAAATGATGAATGAATAATGAGCACCTCCCCCCCTATTTATACTAAAAAGCCAAGCTCCAACCCCCCAAATATAATCCCTAAAAATCTCCTAAAATACCTCCCCACCATCCATTCAAAATAGTTTGAATGGGTCAAACCTTCTAGCCAAAATTTTAAAAAAGAAGACCAAGTCTTCATCTATTTTTAAGCCTCCAAAACCGTCCAACCTCCTTACCAAAAAACAATGCCCATCTGCTGCTCCCGCGAATCGAACATGAGACCCTTCCCCTTGCAAATGGCGTCATACACACAAGGCCTTAGTGGCGCCCATCCTGCCACTCCACCAGCTCCTTTCTTGTGACATAAACTCCCAAATAATTCTCTTAAGTCCCCTCTTTGCCAAGCTCCCCCCTTTCAACACTAAAAACCAAAAATTTTCTAAGGCATTGCCCCACCTTCTAGGGTTCTCAGGACCCCTAAAACTCACCCAACCACACACTGAAGTGTGCCAACACCCGAACTAAGCACCAAAAATCTAACCCCTAAAACCAGGGTGTTACAGTAAATGTGACAAAGAAATTCTTGGGCAACAATGACTGTAGTGAATGGGTGAGCTAGTGATAAGAAGTGTCCATACTTAGTCAGTCGGTCAACCACGACCAATATTGTGTTTTTCCCTTTGGATGCTGGAAATCCCTCAATAAAGTCCATGCTAATGGCAGACCAAGCCCGATCAAGGATAGGCAACGGCTAAAGGAGACCAGGGGAGGCTGCGAGGTCTGCTTTGCATCTTTGGCAACTTAAACATTCTCGCATCCAGTTTTTAACATCCTTAGATAGACCATTCCAGTAAAGTAAACTAGGGATGTGGTGCCATGTGGCATGTATTCTGAAGTGGCCCCCCAATGGACTATCTTGGAAATAGTGGAAAAGATCCCTCCTAAGATCTGTATTGCTGCCAACAACCACCTTTCCATTTATTTGCAATATTGTTCCATCCCAGCTATATTTAGAGTGAGCATGGGGTTGCTATTGTAGCTTATGAATTAATTGTTGTAGTTTTTGGGTCACCGGACCCCCCGTGGCATAGCAGAAAAATTATTTCGATCATCCAAACCAGGAAATCATGTACGAGGAGCGAATCAAAAAGAAAAGGTTTGAAAAACATAACTTTTGTACTATAAAAAATACGAAGGAACCACTATTGTTTTAGTTCCCTTCACACGCTGCTGATCCAAAGTCACAATAGAATCATCCCGGCCTCTACGTAGTCCACCCTACTGTAAACAAACAAACAAAAACTCTCACTGAACGTTTCAGAGGCTTTTTTCCAAAAAAGAAATGCGGTTGCTAGACCTAGGTTCTTTTCTTTTTGTGGTGAATGTTGGTTAAACACTCTTCTGCACCCTAAGGTTTTATTTTATGATTCCTTTCCTTTTATTTTATATGCCCTAAATAATAAAATGGAATCCCCTTTTTGGTGCCACAATATATGAAAATTGTGACAGTCCAAAGCTGACCCTAATCGGAACAGTGGTTTTAGGACCATAAATCCGAGTCCGAATAATATTTTAATATTATTTTCTATGTCGTTGATAAGTGAATTAGCATGTGTTAAATTTCTGTGAATTAAATTGCTTGTATGTGTGTTTAATTTGACTAAAGGACTAAATTGCATAATTGTTAGAAGTGGCCTCTTAATTGATTATTTGCTAAATTGAGATGGCTTTATTAGAGTGAAGTCCTTAAAGGACAATTAGTCCATTATTAGTAAAGTGGACGGCAACCTGTGAAAAATTAGATAAATTTTATGTTATTATAATAATATGTTAATATAAGTAATAAGAAAATAATATTTCTTTTAATTTAAGTCATAAAATAATGAAACAAAGTGGAAAGAAAGAGAACATACCTTTGTTCATCTTCTTGGCCGAATGTGGGAAGGAAAGAAACTCCATTTTTGAAGCTTGAGTTTCGGCATTAGGGAGATCAATTTGGGGTATGTATTTTGTTTAGTTTTTGATAATTTTTACAGTTTTGGAATCGTTGCTTTGAATGCTATATAACCCATGCTGAAATTTTTGAGTTGAGACATATTAAGGATTCGACCATTGATGTATATTCATGATATGTGATGCTTGATGGTAGATTATTAATAGTATGTTTTAAATCATCATGTTTGGAATTAGAAATTTTGGTGAAATTGAGTGTTAGAGACTAATTTGGAAAGAATAAATTCTTGAAGGACTAAAACATGAGAAAAATGAAATGCATGGTCTTGTGTGAAGCCTAAGAGCATTCGGCCCTTGAAGTTTATAACCAAATTTGGTGTATTTTTTGTTTTGTACAAAAAGGACTAAATTGTAAAAGTGTGAAACCTTAGGGGTAAAATGGTAATTTGCTCATTTAAGTGTATTTGGATTAAATTGAAATGAAATGTGTTTGAATGAGCTCAAATTGAATATGTTTAGATCAAGAACAAAGAAAAACGGACTTGGATCGGGGGAAGGCAAAAGTTATTGAATAGCCGGTTTTTGTTGTCCGACGATTTTCGAGGTAAGTCTTTAAGCAATTTAATACCATTAATATTAGTTATAACCTCAATTACATGCTGAATTTTGAATTTATAAGGGTGAAATTGACCAAAGTCGAAAGTGATAATTGATTTTAAATAATGTAATGTAGTTAAAATTTATTTGAATTTGATATGTGATAGTAATATGAATTATGTGATATATGTGATATTGGTATTATGAAATGTGTATGAAATGGTTTAATTATATTGATATTCAGGCTGCGAGCCTAGCAGGCCTTGTGCCGGTGAAGTGTATCGGGCTTCGAGCCTAGCAAGCCTTGTGCCGGTGAATTGTAGCGGGCTTATTGCCTAGCAGGCCTTGTGCCAGTGAAGTGTTTCAGGCTTTGTTGCCTAGCAGGCTAAATGTCGGTGTTTAAATTTCAGACCTCGGGTCTAGCAGGCCTAGTGCCGGTGTACGATTCGGACTAAAGCCTAGCAGATTTTATACTGGTGAGTTGCAATTCTGAGCTTAGATTACGAAATAATTAAGTCATGGAACAAATCGAGTAGGCCTAAGCTTATGCAAATGAATTTTGTTAATTCAGTCGTAAGGTATGTGTTTTCCTACTTATATGTTATATGTGATGATAGTGAACAAATAAAATGATGAAATGAATGTGGTGTACATTTGGTTGTTTGGAATATGTGTATAAACTATGTTATGTGGATGTTGTTTACTTGAAAACATGAGAGTGGTTTAAAGATGTTCATGTATGTATATCTATATACATAGATATGTTTATATATATTTGGTAAATGGTATGCTTATGGTAAGAAAATGATAATGGTTAGGTTAAATGAGGTAACGGCATTCGGCTATGATGAAATTATAAGTTAAATTATTTATATTTAATGCCATGGACCAATTGTTTTGTAATGATTGAATGTTTGAATGTTATAATATAATTTCTTAAGACTTACTAAGCTAGTAAGCTTACTCTGTGTGTGTTCAATGTTCTGTTTTATAGATTTTGATCAAGCTACGAGCTCAGGGATCGTCACTGAAGTCATTGACACTATCGACTTACTTTGGTACCTTTAAAGTTTAGACTTTGGAACTTAAGGCATGTATAGGCTAGATTAATATTTGAATGATATTTTGTTAATGTATAAAAGCCATGCGAAATTGGCTTGTTTTAAATGTTAATGATCGAGGGTTTACTAAATTTTGGATATAATATGTGTGTATGTTATGCTTGGGAAGATGAATGTGGCTTTGATGCATGTTCTTCATGATTATATGATTCGGTAATGAATAATGAAAATGTTTATGAATATTTTGGGTTGATCATTGGAGAGTTAAATTGAGGACCAAATATATGGTTAATGGATTGGTTGTACTTATGTATTTTGGATTAGTTATAGAGCATACGTGTTTGGTATGTTATTTAATGATCTTTGTGTCCATGAATATTCAATGTGGCTATGGTAAAATGAGAGTAATTTAGAGACTACTTAAATTGTATGTGGTTATATGAGATGCTTACTTTTGTGTAATATATATATGTATGCCTATTATGTCGTGTGGATTTCTTAACCTAGATTAATATGCATAACTGTGATGAACTATTTCTAGTTCGGTAACGACTCATAACCCTAATCCGGCGACGGATACGGGTTAAGGGTGTTACATTTGATTGGTATCAGAGCTTACGGTTTAGTCGATTCTAGGACTACCGTAGCGCGTGTGAGTCTAGCTATACATGTCTTAATTTTATAATACGATAGTGTGGTGACTTCTGACATTTAAATTGTGTTTTATATAGTAAATGGATCCCGACAGAGCCGTAGCTGATGATGTAGAGAGCGTAGCGCCTGATCTCGCACATGGGTCAGCGCCAGTAGACTCTCGACCTATCTCGGGTAGTCATGAGGGGGAGGCTAAGCAAGCCTTCTACCAAATGATGAATGAATGGTTTACCCAATTTATTCAAACTAATCCGACTGTACAACCACCTCCACCCCCGAATAATCTAACTTCGATACCTTCAGTACCTCCGATGATAGATCCGATGAGATCTGGCAGGCC
Source organism: Gossypium australe (assembly GCA_005393395.2). Taxonomy (NCBI): domain Eukaryota; kingdom Viridiplantae; phylum Streptophyta; class Magnoliopsida; order Malvales; family Malvaceae; genus Gossypium; species Gossypium australe. The sequence goes on from CM016626.1 coordinate 50,573,197, forward strand.
TCCCATTGATAAAATCAGGAAATATAGGGCCGAAGAATTTAAAGCTAATGATGATGACGACGCGGAACGAGCTGAGATGTGGCTTGATAATACTATCCATGTGCTCGATAAGCTTTCATGTACTCCAGACGAATGCTTGAAATGTGCTATATCTTTACTACGAGACACCGCATATCACTGGTGGAATACACTAGTATCGGTGGTTCCGAAAGAAAAAGTGACTTGGGATTTCTTTCAGACTGAGTTTCATAAGAAATATATCAGTCAGAGATTTATTGATCAGAAACGAAAAGAATTTCTGGAATTGAAACAGGGTCGTGTGACCGTGACTGAGTATGAACGAAAATTTGTCAGACTAAGCCGATATGCCCGTGAATGTGTGTCAACTGAAGCCATTATGTGTAAAAGATTCGAAGACTGTTTGAATGAAGATATTAAGTTGCTAGTCGGCATACTCGAGATTAAAGAGTTCGTAGTACTTGTCGAACGAGCTTGCAAAGCCGAAGAGCTTGGGAAAGAGAAAAGAAAAGCTGAAATGGAAGCTAGAGACATTCGTAAAAGATCATCGACTAAGACTTTTCATTTCGTATCCAAGAAGTTCAAAGATGAATCCGGCCGACATAAAGCTACTTCAGACATATTTAGACGAGATCGACCTCCTATAGGTTCCTGAGCTACTTCGATGGCCAGTGTTGGTAATGTTCAGCAGAACTGGGTTGAATGCAAGCATTGTGGTAAATGGCATTCTGGGAGTTGTAGATTTCGTGATCGGTACTGTTTTAAATGTGGAGCGTTAGATCATTTTATTCGAGAGTGCCCGATGCTAACCGAGCAAAATACAGCTCAGAATACAAGACTGAGTAATGTATCAGTGCGAGGCAGACCACCCAGGCATTTGGGAAATGTAAGTGGCAGTTAGAAAGGAACCAAAGACACTGCAGTTCGATCAGAGGCTCGTGCACCTGCTAGAGCATATGCTATATGTGCCAGAGAGGATGCTTCTTCCCCAGATGTTATCACTAGTACTTTCACTCTTTATGATACTAATGTGATTGCATTGATTGATCCTGGTTTGAGTCATTCATATGTGTGTGAAACTTTAGTATCCAGTAAGACTCTGCCTGTTGAGTCTACTGAGTTTGTGATTCGTGTATCAAACCCCTTGGGTCGATGTGTTCTGGTTGATAAAGTGTGTAAAAGTTGCCCGTTGATGATTTGGGATTCATGCTTTCCAGCTGATTTAATGTTGTTGCCTTTCGACGAGCTCGATATAATTTTGGGAATGGACTGGTTAACTTTGCACGATGCTGTTGTTAATTGTAAAAGAAAGGCCATTGATTTGAGATGTCAGAATGGTGAAATTATCCGGAATGAATCCAATGACTTGAATGGGTTACCAGCAGTAATATCATTGATGTTAGCTCATAAGTATGTGAGAAAGGGGTGTGAAGCTTACTTGGCTTATGTGCTTGATAGTAAAGTGACTGAAAAGCAGATTGAATCCGTACCAGTTGTGTACGAGTATCTAGATGTGTTTCCTGAAGAACTACCGAGTTTACCACCTGTTCGATAAATAGAGTTTGGTATTGAGTTAGTACCGGGGATGACTCCGATTTCAATAGCTCCGTATCAGATGGCACTTATAGAATTAAAAGAGTTGAAAGCACAGTTGCAAGAGTTAACAGATAGGGGCTTTGTACTACCGAGTTTCTCTCCTTGGGGTGCACCAGTTTTATTTGTGAAAAAAGAAAGATGGGACTATGCGAATGTGTATTGATTATTGGCAGCTAATAAGGTGACTATAATGAATAAATACCCGTTGCCACGGATTAAAGACTCGTTTGATCAGTTGAAAGGGGCTTCAGTGTTTTCAAAGATAGATTTGAGATCGGGTTATTATCAGTTGCGAGTCAGAGGTTCCGATGTATCAAAGACTGCTTTTCGAACGAGGTACGAACATTATGAGTTTTTGGTTATGCCTTTTGCACTTACTAATGCACCTGCTGTTTTTATGGATCTGATGAATCGGATTTTCAGACAGTATTTGGATCGGTTTGTGGTAGTGTTTATAGATGATATTCTGATCTACTCTAGAGATGAAACTGAGCATGCTGAACATCTAAGATTGGTGCTACAAACTTTGCGAGATAAACAGTTGTATGCAAAGTTTAGTAAGTGTGAGTTCTGGATGAATGAGGTCAGTTTTCTGGGTCACGTTGTTTCAGCGTCAGGCATTTGGGTTAATCCAAATAAAATATCGGCTATACTTGATTGGAAACCGCCAAGGAATGTTTCTGAAATTCGAAGCTTTCTGGGACTTGCTGGTTACTACAGACGATTCGTGAAAGGTTTTTCTATGATAGCCACACCTTTGACAAAGCTATTACAGAAAGATGTCAAGTTCGAATGGACGGAAAAATGTCAGAAAAGTTTCGATCAGTTGAAAGCTCTTTTGATCGAGGCTCCAGTGTTAATTCAGCCTGAATCGGGTAAAGAATTTGTTGTGTATAGTGATACTTCTTTGAATGGTTTGGGTTGCGTTTTAATGCAAGAAGGCAAAGTAGTAGCCTATGCTTTGAGACAATTGAAACCACATGAAAGAAATTATCCGACACATGATTTGGAGTTAGTAGCCATTGTATTCGCGTTAAAGATTTGGCGTTATTATTTATTTGGTGAGAAATGTCATGTCTATTCAGATCACAAAAGTCTAAAGTATTTGATGACTCAAAAAGATTTGAACTTGAGACAACGCAGATGGTTAGAGCTGTTGAAAGATTATGAATTAGTGATTGACTACCATCCGGGGAAAGCCAATGTTGTTGTGGATGCTCTAAGTCGAAAATCATTATTTGCTCTTCAGGCGTTGAACGCACATATGGTTATGTCTGATGATGGTTTGATAATAGCTGAATTGAAAGCACGACCGTTGTATATTCAACAAATTTGTGATGATCAGAAAGTTGACAAAGAATCGATGGCAAGACGAGTACAGTGTGAAAGTAATTCAGAGTCAGAGTTTCGAATTGATGAAAATGACTGTTTGAACTTTAAAGGCCGAATATGTGTTTCAAGGAATGTGGATTTGATTCTGATGATATTGAATGAGGCTCATAATAGTCGATTGTCGGTACATCCGGGTAGCACAAAAATGTATAATGATTTGAAACAGTTCTATTGGTGGCCTGGTATGAAACGGGACATATCTGAATTTGTTTCGAAGTGCTTAATTTGCCAGCAAGTAAAAGCCAAACATCAGGTGCCTTCTGGGTTACTTCAGCCGATCATGATACCTGAATGGAAAAGGAATAGAATTGCTATGGATTTTGTATATGGGTTGCCTATGACACCGAGCAAGAAAGATGCAATTTGGGTTATAGTAGATAGACTAACCAAATCAGCTCACTTTATTCCAGTTCGTACGGACTATTTGCTCAATAAGCTTGCTGAGTTGTATATAACTCAAATTGTGAGATTACATGGTGTGACGATTTCCATTGTTTCGGACAGAGACTCGAGATTCACGTCGCAGTTTTGGAAGAAATTGGAAGACGCTTTAGGTACCAAACTACACTTTAGCACAGCTTTTCATCCACAGACAGATGGTCAGTCTAAACGAACCATTCAGATACCTGAGGATATGTTGAGATGTTGCGTCCTCGAGTTTGAAGGTACGTGGGAATGATACTTACCTCTGATTGAATTTGCTTACAATAATAGCTTTCAATCTAGTATCAAAACGGCACCTTACGAAGCTCTGTATGGCCGCAAGTGTCATACACCATTGTACTGGATCGAGCTCTGTGAAAACAAGATACACGGGGATTGATTTGATTAAAGAGACTGAGCAGAAAGTGGCAGTAATCCGAGATAGTTTGAAAGTTCCATCAGATCACCAAAAGTCATACACGGATTTGAAACATAAAGACATTGAGTTTCAGGTTGGAGACCGGGTATTTTTGAAAGTTTCTCCGTGGAAGAAAGTACTTCAATTTGGTCGAAAAGATAAATTAAGTCCGAGATTCATTGGACCGTATGAGATCATCGAACGTGTAACACCCCAAACCCAGCCCAAACACCACGGCCGAATTTAGAATGCCATTGCGGAAAACGTTCGAAAAGATTTTGACTTAAAAGTAAAAACATAGAAATTTGTTGTCTTTAATAAAACATTGTGTATTTAAAATTCTAAGTAAAATTAAGTTGTTACAAATTTCCGGATTTAAAACTTTAATATAAGTTTTTAAGATATAAATAGGTTCCAAAAATCATTTCCAGTTATTAGTACAATAACAATTTAACTTTAAACCATAAAAAGTTCCCAAATACTTTAAGTGGCCTTATTACAATAAAGATTTACTCAAAAGTACTAAAAATATAAAGTGCATAAAACAAATAAACATCTTCTGCATGGCCACCTCGTATCAGCTCCAGCCCGGTCCAAGCATCATGTATCACCTGCGTTGTTTGGTAAAAATTGGGTGAGTCAAACCGACTCAGTGTGTAATTAGTCCACAGATTTCCACATATGGGCTTAGCCCAAACCACACCAATCCACATATCAAATAATAATGCAAAATGCACCCAACCCAGCCTAGGGTCCATCCTCTACACACCCTCGTATCCAGCCACCACACACCAGGGGATTACTAAATTGACCCTCCAACCTCTACACACCAATTTGGCAAGCAATGCCATCCACCAAGTGGTCAAGCCACTGGTCCACGTGAAATAAATCACAGTATATTCCACAACGTGACCTCAGTCAACGTCAATCCACGATGTAGCTCGTAGCTAACATCAAATCACGATGAGGCACATAGCCATCACCAACCACGATATGGCACAAAGCCGATACCAACCACGATGAGGCACAGAGCCGATCATCAATCCACGTGAGGCTCGTAGCCATCACTAAACCACGTACATAAATGTACACCCTGTCCTTCAATACTTATATCCCAATCCCTATGCATATGTCAGTATCATGGCCAAATAACAGTAAAATTCCAATGAGCATACATCACATGCTTACCACAATTCCACACATATACCATGGTAAAATAATATCATAAAACTGACCTGGTTAACCGAATACCCACCATGGGTAGCCACCATCTCAGCCATTATTTCCGGCTATCATACACATATTATACGTATACATATATATTCATAGCAACATACAAACAACAGGAGATCAGTTTTGTAACATCCCAAAATTGGGCCTAGTAGGATTGGGCCTTGAGCTTTAGGAAAAAAAATTAGAATATTATTTATTCTTGTGTTAGCTCGGGTATGAATTTTGTGTGTTAGCATAGTCTTGTGAAGGCTAGATTTTAATTAGGAAGTTAGAATAAATTTTAGTATGGTTTATTTAATGAAGTAGGATTAAGTGAGCTTGACACTTAAGTTAATTAAGTGTTCATTTATAGTATAAGAGGAGTAAGTGGCAAGTTGGTTAAGGAGCTTGAAAGGTGGCTTGAGGTTAGAGGTTCGAGTAGCATGTTTAGCATTTTGAAGGTTTATTTTTGCATTCTAGCATTGATGGACGGTCAAACCTTATTTATGATAGGTTAGACTCTTAACTTTTGGTAAGTTGAATATTGGTTTATGGAAAGCTTGAAATTGGGGATAAGAATCTTAAGGATATGGTATGATGAGGGGACAAAAGGCTTGGCTTAAGGAAGATGTTTTGGAAACTTTGTCATGGCTTTATTGCATGTATGTGGACGGCATGGGTGTCTAGGTGGGTGGCCGAATTTTGTTAGGTGGTTTAGGGGGGAATATTTGGCCAATTCCTCTTTTGTGCATCTTTTTTCATTTTGCTTTTCCTCTCCAAAAACTCTTTCTTTTGGCCGAATGTTATTGTGCACTTTTGTGTAAAATATGTTTGTGTTTTAGCCTTCATTTTGTTGAACCAAAAGTACTATTCTCTTCCTTTCATTACATTGGATTTTTGTGCACTTTTCTTTTAGGGAAAATTGGTGTTGGCCGAACCTTATTTCTTCCATATTTCTCTTTTCTTTTCTTCTTTTGATTTTTGATTAATCACATTCTCTTTCATCCTCTCTTGGCTGAATCTTTCTTTTTCTCAATACCATTTCTTTTTCATTTGTTCAAAGTTAAAAGATCCATTACCATTCTATTCCCTTTTCTTTTTCACTTCACCATAGCCGAATTTTCTACTTCCTTATTAGTTTTAGTTTGGCCGAATATTCAAGGGTAGACTCTATTTGGTTTCTTCAATCGATTTTGGAAAAGAGTAAGTATTCTTGGCCGATTTTCCTATTATTTCTTTTCTCCTCTCTATGTTATTTTCTTGTGGACAAAGGCCGAACCTATGGGCATTTGTTGCAAGGTTCTAACCATTTTAGGATTCGATTATTCTCTTAGGCTCTTTGGGATTTCGGAAGCAATCGATTTAAGTCATTCCTTTATCGAATCGGAGTTGGTAAGTCAAGTGGTAAGGATTCTATACTTTTTAAAGTTGGTTGAGGAAGCCTAAGATTGATTGGATTTAGTGATATGGCCGAATGGCCTTTGTTAATAATTTTTAGTATTGGCCGATTGTAGGACAAGGATCTAGTGCGATAGATCGGATCTCCGGAAGTTAGTTTTGCGTTGGTGAAAGGTGTGTATCTTACACACTTTATAACTTGGTTTATATATGTATGTATATGTGTGTTATAAGTGTGTTATAACTAATCATATTATGAAAGTGGGAAAAACGATGAGATTTGGATATGATACATGATGGTATGAATGAGGATTCGGGTAAGTCTGTTTCGATATGTTGTTATTACATGTGGATTGAAAACATGATCTATGATTTATAGTATTTATTATACGATTCATATTAAAGTGTATTAACATGATTTGGTTATCTATTGCATTGGTATGGGCAATATGAGAGGAGGGGGAAGATTGATATTCGTGTCGACGGACACCAGTGTTTTGGTAACACATTGTGACTACGGTCACCAGAGGTTTGGTACCTCCAGAGGTTTGGCACCTCATATCGTCTCGTCCCTGTGGTTAACACCACCGTGGGTTGGCCCCACTTTGAGATATGGGATTGACGCCAGTGATTTGGTATCACACGATGGGTTGGCCCCATCATTCGATTTGTGTCTTCGGACACCAATGGTTTGGAACCACCAGTGATTTGGTATCACATTCGTGACTTCGGACACCAGAGGTTTGGCACCTCATAGCGACTTGTCCCTGTGGTTAATTCCACCGTGGGTTGGCCCCACTTTTGAGATATGGGATCGTCTGCCAGTGATTTGGTATCACACGATGGGTTGGCCCCATCATCTATTTTGTGACCTCGGTCACCAGTGTTTTGGTAACACAATCGTGTCTTGGACACCAGTGGTTTGGCACCACCAGTGGTTTGGTACCACACGGGGTAGAAAAGGTGTTATGGATGGCTAGGTTGGGTGCATTTTACATATATGTGCTTTGTTATAATTTGTGTAAGTATGTGGCATTTACCCGGGAGAGGGAATATGCACTGAGTCTTGGTGACTCACCTTCTCCCTTATCTTTTCAGGTGATTCATGAGATCGCGGATGAGGAGCCGGTTGAACTCGAGGAGGCCATGCAATAAATTTCGGTTCTACATGAACTTTGGTTTGAGAACTTTACTTTATTTAAATTTGGTTTTATATTTTTATGGGTTTGTAATAAGGTCTCTTTAAATTATGATTTTGAATTATTTATATGTTTTGGATTTGCTTTAAATGTGGTTTATAAAATTTCTTGATTATTATAATAAATTGAGCACAAAGTTTTCTAAACTACACAACGCGATGGTTTTTAAAACGTTACAATCGGGTCACATAAATAAATTGACAATTTCAACAACTTAAGTGTTTTCGATAATTTTAAATGATTTACAAATATTTAGTTACTACTATCAAATGTAAATGGTTTTCAAAGTAATAATTTGAGTTTTCTTAAAATGATATAAATGTTTTCTAACCTATGATTTATTCGCTTATTTTAAAGTTTTACGTAATTTCAAAGTAAATTATTAGTTTTAACTTATTATACACCTGATTTCGACAAATATAGAATTACAAAGGGTTTTTCACAAAAATTTAATCGTTAACTCGTTTTTCTTCAAAATATTTTCCTCAGTGACATACCAGATTCGGTCGTGGCGTATTCACCGAGTTTGGGGTGTTACAAATTGGTATCAGAGCCTAGTTCAAAGCTCAGCTGTGGGGGCCCAAGGCCCAAAAATGTTTTGATAGGTCTTTTTTTTTTGAAATATTTTTGTTTTGAATAAGCATGGCACCGAGTCTCCGGCACCAATCCGCCCAGGTAAGTACCTCTAACTTTTTGCGTGGATTATTATTGTAGAAGGGTAGGTAGGGAACGGAGTTAGTACGATAGGTGTTGAACTTTAGGATTAGTCTACCCCAACAAAACTCATAAGATTTTAATGGCCTAATTAAAAACCAACCTGTGACCAAGTCGCCGAGTTAGGGTGTGGTAACCCTGGTGCGCATGTCTAGGATTGGATCCGGAAGAGCTAGGTACTTAAGCAGTCCTCGTGACTCACCTCCTCTTCGCGGGATTCCTACCTGGTGCGTAGCTTCAGTTCACCCTAACCAAGAAGACTCGGTCATAGGCAAAACCCTAAATAAAACCCAAAAGGGACTAGCCATGTTTTGAGGAAAACTTCGGTTTTAAAACCACTAAATTATCTCTTTTAGATAGTAGGACAAATTTATCTTCAGAAATTATCAATATTTCCGGTTTACCAAAATTACCAAAATGCCCCTAGTGGCAAAATTACAAAAAATGCCCTTGGTTTTAAAAAAAATTTCTGTATTACCCCAATTTTTATAAAATCTACTTACCTTACAAAAGTATCCAATATTCTGTATTTCAAAATAATACCCTGACTTTGGGAAATTTACAAAATTACCCTTGATTGACAAAATTACCAAAATACCCTTGGTTTTCAAAATTTTGTCATATCTTCAAATTGAGAATTTCTCGAAAATACTCCTCAGTTTTAGAAATTACAAAATGTCTTAATTTATTAAAGTTTTCAAATTTCTTCGGTTTATTATAAAAATACCCCCGTAGGAAAATGACGAAAATACCCCTGGGATAGAAACGGACAGAAATGTCTGAAGAGTGAATAAGTATGAAAGGTATTAGGGAATGGATGTACTTTTCTGTGTAAACTAGGATAGAAGACTTAAAACTTTGATTGATCGAAAGAATCTCTATTAAATTCTTCATAAAATTTCTTCGCGGATAACCAAGTGAAACATGTATTAATCCATAAAAAAATCTCCTAATCTGATTAAAGCGCGATAGTTAGAATGAGCTCTCGAGTTCGTGGTCATCATGGACATGGTAAAGGCCGATTGTGCTAGGGCTAGATCTTCGGCACCGAGGCATATTTTCGAAATGGAGGCGTTAGCATCGCTAGTGCTTGAGACGGGGTTTCATGATCGAATTCGGATTGATGAGCCGACTCAGTTAGTTAAAGAAGTTTTGGAGAAGAATAGAGATCACGGTTCTCTAGGGTCACAATTTCATTCTGTAAAATCACAGTATGATCGAACTTATTGGCTTGCGATTACTATGGAAGGTGTCATCTGGGAGAATATTGGAGGAGGGTTGAAGCATGTTTGAGATGCGGGTCTAAGGAGCATAAGGCTCGGGATTGTTTCCTCACTCTCAAGTCAGGTATGTATTGGTTAGAAGTGATGGCTGAATGTAGGAAAATTGTTGGTATAAGTGTAAGTGTTAAATAACAGGTTTGCTAGCGTGAATTAGATGTTTGGTTGTGGGATTAAGGATTCAAGATTTTGTTAAAAGAACATTGTGGTTTTAAGATCAGAGTGCGCAGCAAGAGCATAGTGTGGCGAGATAGGATGTACGACGGTTAGTTAGTTGGAAATTTCGAGGACGAAATTTCTTTAAGGAGGGTAGAATTTAACATCCCAAAATTGGGCCTAGTAGGATTGGGCCTTGAGCTTTAGGAAAAAAAAATTAGAATATTATTTATTCTTGTGTTAGCTCGGGTATGAATTTTGTGTGTTAGCATAGTCTTGTGAAGGCTAGATTTTAATTAGGAAGTTAGAATAAATTTTAGTATGGTTTATTTAATGAAGTAGGATTAAGTGAGCTTGACACTTAAGTTAATTAAGTGTTCATTTATAGTATAAGAGGAGTAAGTGGCAAGTTGGTTAAGGAGCTTGAAAGGTGGCTTGAGGTTAGAGGTTCGAGTAGCATGTTTAGCATTTTGAAGGTTTATTTTTGCATTCTAGCATTGATGGACGGTCAAACCTTATTTATGATAGGTTAGACTCTTAGCTTTTGGTAAGTTGAATATTGGTTTATGGAAAGCTTGAAATTGGGGATAAGAATCTTAAGGATATGGTATGATGAGGGGACAAAAGGCCTGGCTTAAGGAAGATGTTTTGGAAACTTTGGCATGGCTTTAGTGCATGTATGTGGACGGCATGGGTGTCTAGGTGGGTGGCCGAATTTTGTTAGGTGGTTTAGGGGGGAATATTTGGCCAATTCCTCTTTTGTGCATCTTTTTGCATTTTGCTTTTCCTCTCCAAAAACTCTTTCTTTTGACCGAATGTTATTGTGCACTTTTGTGCAAAATATGTTTGTGTTTTAGCCTTCATTTTGTTGAACCAAAAGTACTATTCTCTTCCTTTCATTACATTGGATTTTTGTGCACTTTTCTTTTAGGGAAAATTGGTGTTGGCCGAACCTTATTTCTTCCATATTTCTCTTTTCTTTTCTTCTTTTGATTTTTGATTAATCACATTCTCTTTCATCCTCTCTTGGCTGAATCTTTCTTTTTCTCAATACCATTTCTTTTTCATTTGTTCAAAGTTAAAAGATCCATTACCATTCTATTCCCTTTTCTTTTTCACTTCACCATAGCCGAATTTTCTACTTCCTTATTAGTTTTAGTTTGGCCGAATATTCAAGGGTAGACTCTATTTGGTTTCTTCAATCGATTTTGGAAAAGAGTAAGTATTCTTGGCTGATTTTCCTATTATTTCTTTTCTCCTCTCTATGTTATTTTCTTGTGGACAAAGGCCGAACCTATGGGCATTTGTTGCAAGGTTCTAACCATTTTAGGATTCGATTATTCTCTTAGGCTCTTTGGGATTTCGGAAGCAATCGATTTAAGTCATTCCTTTATCGAATCGGAGTTGGTAAGTCAAGTGGTAAGGATTCTATACTTTTTAAGGTTGGTTGAGGAAGCCTAAGATTGATTGGATTTAGTGATATGGCCGAATGGCCTTTGTTAATAATTTTTAGTATTGGCCGATTGTAGGACAAGGATCTAGTGCGATAGATCGGATCTCCGGAAGTTAGTTTTGCGTTGGTGAAAGGTGTGTATCTTACACACTTTATAACTTGGTTTATATATGTATGTATATGTGTGTTATAACTAATCATATTATGAAAGTGGGAAAAACGATGAGATTTGGATATGATACATGATGGTATGAATGAGGATTCGGGTAAGTCTGTTTCGATATGTTGTTATTACATGTGGATTGAAAACATGATCTATGATTTATAGTATTTATTATATGATTCATATTAAAGTGTATTAACATGATTTGGTTATCTATTGCATTGGTATGGGCAATATGAGAGGAGGGGGAAGATTGATATTCGTGTCGACGGACACCAGTGTTTTGGTAACACATTGTGACTACGGTCACCAGAGGTTTGGTACCTCCAGAGGTTTGGCACCTCATAGCGTCTCGTCCCTATGGTTAACACCACCGTGGGTTGGCCCCACTTTGAGATATGGGATTGACGCCAGTGATTTGGTATCACACGATGGGTTGGCCCCATCATTCGATTTGTGTCTTCGGACACCAGTGGTTTGGAACCACCAGTGATTTGGTATCACATTCGTGACTTCGGACACCAGAGGTTTGGCACCTCATAGCGACTTGTCCCTGTGGTTAATTCCACCGTGGGTTGGCCCCACTTTTGAGATATGGGATCATCTGCCAGTGATTTGGTATCACACGATGGGTTGGCCCCATCATCTATTTTGTGACCTCGGTCACCAGTGTTTTGGTAACACAATCGTGTCTTCGGACACCAGTGGTTTGGCACCACCAGTGGTTTGGTACCACACGGGGTAGAAAAGGTGTTATGGATGGCTAGGTTGGGTGCATTTTACATATATGTGCTTTGTTATAATTTGTGTAAGTATGTGGCATTTACCCGGGAGAGGGAATATGCACTGAGTCTTGGTGACTCACCTTCTCCCTTATCTTTTCAGGTGATTCATGAGATCGCGGATGAGGAGCCGGTTGAACTCGAGGAGGCCATGCAATAAATTTCGGTTCTACATGAACTTTGGTTTGAGAACTTTACTTTATTTAAATTTGGTTTTATATTTTTATGGGTTTGTAATAAGGCCTCTTTAAATTATGATTTTGGATTATTTATATGTTTTGGATTTGCTTTAAATGTGGTTTATAAAATTTCTTGATTATTATAATAAATTGAGCACAAAGTTTTCTAAACTACACAACGCGATGGTTTTTAAAACGTTACAATCGGGTAACATAAATAAATTGACAATTTCAACAACTTAAGTGTTTTCGATAATTTTAAATGATTTACAAATATTTAGTTACTACTATCAAATGTAAATGGTTTTCAAAGTAATAATTTGAGTTTTCTTAAAATGATATAAATGTTTTCTAACCTATGATTTATTCGCTTATTTTAAAGTTTTACGTAATTTCAAAGTAAATTATTAGTTTTAACTTATTATACACCTGATTTCGACAAATATGGAATTAAAAAGGGTTTTTCACAAAAATTTAATCGTTAACTCATTTTTCTTCAAAATATTTTCCTCAGTGGCATACCAGATTCGGTCGTGGCGTATTGACCGGGTTTGGGGTGTTACAAGTGTGGTAACTACACACCTTTTTCGGCACAGTCGACTAAATCTTGAAACACAAAGCCTAAATGATTTGCACCCGAAACTTGCCGAAATCCTCCTACACAACCTTATGTTAGATTCGGCTCAACCCAAAAGAACACATGAAATGGCCTTCGGCCCCACAATAATCCTTGCTTACCTTGATCACTCCAATCTCGAAAGATCTCTACTCTACTAACTTTAGCCTACAGAAATCCCAATATCACCTTTCATAGATTCGGCCATAACAAGAAAATGGAGTTAGACTTCTTGACTTTCGGTAATCAAAAGAGATAGAAGAAAACGATTAGAAGAGAACACTTACCCACTATTGTGAAACGATCGGAGCAGATTCTAGCCTATGGTACTTTCGGCTTTGAAGAAAAGAAGTGAAGAAAAGAAATGGTTGAGAGGTTCAATAGAGGTTCGACAAACACAAGAAATATTTCGGCTTTTGAAAGTGAATAGCAAAAGGGAAGAAAAGAAAAAGAATAGGTACTCACAATTTTGGCTTTGGTCAATAGAAGAGAAAAGAAAAAGAAACAAGTTGAATGAGATGAGTGAAACACATTTTCAGCACAAAGAAAATTAAGAAAGAAAAGAAATATCAAAAGATGATCAAAAGAGAAAGAGGTGCACGAGAGGTCACTTATTTGGTTTACGGTCTCAAAAGAAAAAGAACACAAAAGCTTTCGGGAAAAGAAATCGCACAAGGAAATGCCTAAATCTCCCTATGCAAATTCGGCTACAAAAGAAAAGGTGTTTGGAAAAATACAAAAAAAATAACCAAATGGGAAAAACACCTAACCACTCATCCTTCCCAAAATATACCACAAAAATTCGGCCACCCCACTAGTCCATAAAACCGTCCATGTTCATGGACAAAATGCCATTAAAAAGTTTCCAAACCTCATCCCTTAATCCATGCCTTATGTCCCCTTATCATACCAAAAGCTTAGGATTTCATTCCTTAAGTTAACACTTGCCTTTTTCCTTTAGTCTACTATCTATAAATAACAAAGTCCATCCTTACCATAAGTAAATTTTGACCAACACATGCCATACAAATGCAAAAATAAAAGTCACCTTATTGCCATACATGGGATTCGAACCTAAGCCCCCCTCACACTGCTTGTGGCGTCACTTTCCAAGGCCCTAAGTGGCGCCTCCCTTGCCATTTTGCCAACTGGTTACTTGTGTCTTAACCTTCACATTAATTCCCTTAAGGCCTAGCTCCCTTAGCTCCCTTTAACTAACACTTAAAACAAAAATTTTTCCTATAGCTCGGGCCTACCCTTGGCTTATACCTAGATCTTAAAACACCTTAATTAATGCACAATCAAGCCATACACATGCAAAACAATTCAAACCTAATAGCCCCTATTTCAGGATGTTACAATTCTACCCTCCTTAAAGAAATTTCGTCCTCGAAATTTCCAACTAACTAACAGTCGTGCATCCTAACTCACCACGCTACGCTCTTACTGCACACTCTGATCTTATTAAAACTAACATACTTTCTATGTACAGTCTCAAAGTTCACACTCAAAGTTCTAAATACTTCACTAGCAATACAGGAATGAGTTGACCCTATATCTAACAAGGAAATAAAGGGTATTCCGGAAATAAGGAACGTACCCGTTATCACATCTGGCACATCTTCCTCCTCACGACGCCTGGCTGAATAAACTAACCCTGGCTGTCTTGCATCTACACCCTCAGCACCTCTGCCTGATGCTCCACGACCTCGGCCAGAACCATTCCCTCCATGATTCGGACCACGACCCCTTGTCGCCTGCTGACCACCTCTGTCCGGCTGCACATAACCCTGGCCTACTGTCCGAGCCCTATCCATCTCCTGAGGACAATTCCTAACCAAATGAGCCTTAGACCCACACCGGAAACATTCCTTGCTATTTCCCCAGCACTCTTCTGCATGAGCTCTCCCACACTGAGCACATGGACGACTCCGATTCCCAGAAACTGGTACAGGTGCACGTACAGAATTCTCAATCCTTGGTCTTTTCTGAAAATTCCCAGATGATTCTGACGATCCATAACTCCTCTTATCTCGGTTCCCATCCCTATCTCTATTCTGCCTCTCAGCCCTCTTGACCTCCTCAGCTATCCGAGCTCTATCCACTAAGACTACAAAGTCCCTCTCTCGATGCGGCGCTATCAACACTCGAAGCTCATCTCGCAACCCATCCTTAAATCTAACACACCGCTCGTAATCAGTAGCTACAATCCTTCTAGCATACCGACTTAACCGCAGAAACTCCGCTTCATACTCAGCTACCGACTTATTTCCTTGCACTAAATTCAGAAACGCCTTTCTCTGAGAGTCGATATAGCTAGCTCCAATGTATTTCCCTTCAAACTTAACCTTAAAATACCCCCAATCCACTCGATCCGCAGGGATACTCTCCTTGACAGTGAGCCACCATTGATAAGCCTCGTCTCGAAGCAGCGAAACAGCACCTTTCAGCTTTTCCTCAGTAGTGCAGTCCAAATCGTCCATGATCCTCTCGACTGCCTCTAACCAATACTCCGCTACATTCGGAGCTACCCTAAATACTCCCCTAAAAACCTCGGCTCCATTTGATCTAATTCTCTCAGCTACTGACTTTCGAGCCCCATTACCAATACTAGCTCCCGCTACTCGCTCTAGAACTCGCAGCATAGCTTGCGATACTGCGTCATCTCCTCCAGTTTGCTCTTGAAATTCTGCCCCTACAGCCGGTGGCGGTGCTTCATTTTCGGAACCCTGACCAGACCCAACTGGTTCCGACACAGCCATCCTACCTCTACCACGCCCACGACGACCACGTCCCCTAGAATTCATGTCTACTATCGCGATTTAATCTGATTTAAGAAATTTTATGCATTAGTCTTTTGTTCCACTGATTACCCGCGAACAATTTTATGTAAAGAAGTTTTTAGTAGAAGTTCTTTCGATCAATCAAAGTTTTCATCTCAAGTTTACTACCCTAATTTAGAGAGTCACATTCATTCATCTACAACATCACTACACTACTTTGGGCATTTTATCCGTTCCCAACCCAGGGGTATTTTCGTAATTCATCCTTATAGTAATAAATCAGGATCAATTCAAAAATCTTAATAAATCAAAGGCATTCTGGAATTTTCAAAACTCGAGGGTATTTTGAAATTTTTTTCGAAATCAAAGGTATTGCAGAAATTTCAAAAATCGGGGTTATTTCAGAAATTTTGCAAATCAGGGGTAATTTAGTAAATTTTTTTCCTTTTTCAAACCAGAATATTTTAGTTAAAACAGTGTAGTTTTTACAAAACTAAGGTTTGTATTCAATCTGAGGTAATTTTTACAAAACAATGTAGCTAGTCCCTTTCGGGTTTTAATTATCGGGTTAAGCCGGTGAATAGGTCCTCTTGGTTAGGGTGAACTGTCACTACGCACCAGGTAGGATTCGAGTGAAGAGGAGGTAAGTCACTAGGACTGCTTAAATACCAAGCTCCCACCGAATCCAATCCTAGACATGCGCACAACTGTTGCCACACCCTAACTCGGCGACTTACTCACAGGTTTGTTGGGTTGCACTTAAGTCTTATGTATCTTGCGTTGGAGTAAATTTGTCCTAGGGCTCAACAGCTCCTAATCTACTAATTTACGATCCCATAATGCCCATAAAGTTTCACATACCAATCACTTCAGTAGTTAGGGGTACTTACCTGGTGGACTTCGGGCCGGAGATACAGGTGCCATGCCAGAATAAACTCGAAATAGTTCATGAAAGTCTATGCTTTTGAAAAGCCCATCTTTAAAAAATGTTTTTACACCCAAAACCCTCAAAGCCGAGTTTTGAACCAGGCTCTGATACCAAATTGTAACACCCCAAACCCAGCCCAAACACCACGGTCGAATTTAGAATGCCACTGCGGAAAACGTTCGAAAAGATTTTGACTTAAAAGTAAAAACATAGAAATTTGTTGTCTTTAATAAAACATTGTGTATTTAAAATTCTAAGTAAAATTAAGTTGTTACAAATTTCCGGATTTAAAACTTTAATATAAGTTTTTAAGATATAAATAGGTTCCAAAAATCATTTCCAGTTATTAGTACAATAACAATTTAACTTTAAACCACAAAAAGTTCCCAAATACTTTAAGTGGCCTTATTACAATAAAGATTTACTCAAAAGTACTAAAAATATAAAGTGCATAAAACAAATAAACATCTTCTACATGGCCACTTCGTATCAGCTCCAGCCCGGTCCAAGCATCATGTATCACCTGCGTTGTTTGGTAAAAATTGGGTGAGTCAAACCGACTCAGTGTGTAATTAGTCCACAGATTTCCACACATGGGCTTAGCCCAAACCACACCAATCCACATATCAAATAATAATGCAAAATGCACCCAACCCAGCCTAGGGTCCATCCTCTACACACCCCCGTATCCAGCCACCACACACCAGGGGATTACTAAATCGACCCTCCAACCTCTACACACCAATTTGGCAAGCAATGCCATCCACCAAGTGGTCAAGCCACTGGTCCACGTGAAATAAATCACAGTATATTCCACAACGTGACCTCAGTCAACGTCAATCCACGATGTAGCTCGTAGCTAACATCAAATCACGATGAGGCACATAGCCATCACCAACCACGATATGGCACAAAGCCGATACCAACCACGATGAGGCACAGAGCCGATCATCAATCCACGTGAGGCTCGTAGCCATCACTAAACCACGTAAATAAATGTACACCCTGTCCTTCAATACTCATATCCCAATCCCTATGCATATGTCAGTATCATGGCCAAATAACAGTAAAATTCCAATGAGCATACATCACATGCTTACCACAATTCCACACATATACCATGGTAAAATAATATCATAAAACTGACCTGGTTAACCGAATACCCACCATGGGTAGCCACCATCTCAGCCATTATTTCTGGCTATCATACACATATTATACGTATACATATATATTCATAGCAACATACAAACAACAGGAGATCAGTGTGATAACTACACACCTTTTTCGGCACAGTCGACTAAATCCCGAAACCCAAAGCCTAAACGATTTGCACCCGAAACTTGCCGAAATCCTCCTACACAACCTTATGTTAGATTCGGCTCAACCCAAAAGAACACATGAAATGGCCTTCGGCCCCACAATAATCCTTGCTTACCTTGATCACTCCAATCCTGAAAGATCTCTACTCTACTAACTTTAGCCTACAGAAATCTCGATATCACCTTTCATAGATTCGGCCATAACAAGAAAATGGAGTTAGACTTGTTGACTTTCGGTAATCAAAAGAGATAGAAGAAAACGATTAGAAGAGAACTCTTACCCACTATTGTGAAACGATTGGAGCAGATTCTAGCCTATGGTACTTTCGGCTTTGAAGAAAAGAAGTGAAGAAAAGAAATGGTTGAGAGGTTCAATAGAGGTTCGGCTAACACAAGAAATATTTCGGCTTTTGAAAGTGAATAGCAAAAGGGAAGAAAAGAAAAAGAATAGGTACTCACAATTTCGGCTTTGGTCAATAGAAGAGAAAAGAAAAAGAAACAAGTTGAATGAGATGAGTGAAACACATTTTCGGCACAAAGAAAATTAAGAAAGAAAAGAAATATCAAAAGATGATCAAAAGAGAAAGAGGTGCATGAGAGGTCACTTTTTTGGTTTACGGTCTCAAAAGAAAAAGAACACAAAAGCTTTCGGGAAAAGAAATCGCACAAGGAAATGCCTAAACCTCCCTATGCAAATTCGGCTACAAAAGAAAAGGTGTTTGGAAAAATACAAAAAAAATGACCAAATGGGAAAAACACCTAACCACTCATCCTTACCAAAATATACCACAAAAATTCAGCCACCCCCTAGTCCATAAAACTGTCCATGTTCATGGAAAAAATGCCATTAAAAAGTTTCCAAACCTCATCCCTTAATCCATGCCTTATGTCCCCTTATCATACCAAAAGCTTAGGATTTCATTCCTTAAGTTAACACTTGACTTTTTCCTTTAGTCTACTATCCATAAATAACAAAGTCCATCCTTACCATAAGTAAATTTTGACCAACACATGCCATACAAATGCAAAAATAAAAGTCACCTTATTGCCATCCATGGGATTCGAACCTAAGCCCCCCTCACACTGCTTGTGGTGTCACTTTCCAAGGCCCTAAGTGGCGCCTCCCTTGCCATTTTTCCAACTGGTTACTTGTGTCTTAACCTCCACATTAATTCCTTTAAGGCCTAGCTCCTTTAGCTCCCTTTAACTAACACTTGAAACAAAATTTTTTCCTACAGCTCGGGCCTACCCTTGGCTTATATCTAGATCTTAAAACACCTTAATTAATGCACAATCAAGCCATACACATGCAAAACAATTCAAACCCAATAGCCCCTATTTCAGGATGTTACAGAACGTGTTGGGCCTGTTGCTTATAGATTAAAGTTGCCTTCTGAATTAGAAAAGATACATAATGTATTCCATGTTTCGATGCTTCGTAGATATAGATCAGATCCGTCACATGTGATCGCCCCGTCTGAGATTGAAATCCGATCCGATATGACGTACGAGGAAGAACCAATCCGTATCTTAGCTTGTGAAGTGAAAGAGCTGAAAAACAAGAAAATTCCGTTAGTAAAAGTACTATGGAATTGACATGGAATAGAAGAGGCTACGTGGGAGCTTGAGGAGTCAATGAGGCAACAATATCTGACTTTGTTTAACGGTAAGATTTTCGGGGACGAAAATCCCTAAGGGGGAGAGTTGTGACAGTCCAAAGTTGACCCTAATCGGAACAATGGTTTCGGGACCACAAGTCCGAGTCTGAATAATATTTTAATATTATTTTCTATGTCGTTGATAAGTGAATTAGCATGTGTTAAATTTTTGTGAATTAAATTGCTTGTCTGTGTGTTTAATTTGACCAAAGGACTAAATTGCATAATTGTTAGAAGTGGCCTCTTAATTGATTATTTGCTAAATTGAGATGGCTTTATTATAGTGAAGTCCTTAAAGGACAATTAGTCCATTATTAGTAAAGTGGACGGCAACATGTGGAAAAATTAGATAAATTTTATGTTATTATAATAATATGTTAATATAAGTAATAAGTAAATAAATATTTCTTTTAATTTAAGTCATAAAATAATGAAACAAAGTGGAAAGAAAGAGAACATAACTTTGTTCATCTTCTTGGCCGAATGTGGGAAGGAAAAAAATGCCATTTTTGAAGCTTGAGTTTCAGCTTTAGGGAGCTCAATTTGGGGTATGTATTTTATTTAGTTTTTGATCATTTTTATAGTTTTGGAATCGTTGCTTTGAATTCTATATAACCCATGATGAAATTTTTGAGTTGAGACATATTAAGGATTCGACCATTGATGTATATTCATGATATGTGATGCTTGATGGTAGAATATTAATAGTATGTTTTAAATCATCATGTTTGGAATTAGAAATTTTGGTGAAATTGAGTGTTAGGGACTAATTTGGAAAGAATAAATTCTTGAAGGACTAAAACATGAGAAAAATTAAATGCATAGTCTTGTATGAAGCCTAGGAGCATTCGGCCCTTGAAGTGTATAACCAAATTTGGTGTATTTTGTGTTTTGTACAAAAAGGACTAAATTGTAAAAGTGTGAAAACTTAGGGGTAAAATGGTAATTTGCTAATTTAAGTGTATTTTGATTAAATTGAAATGAAATGTGTTTGAATGAGCTCAAATTGAATATGTTTAGATCAAGAACAAAGAAAAATGGACTTGGATCGAGGGAAGGCAAAAGTTATTGAATAGCCGGTTTTTGTTGTCCGACGATTTTCGAGGTAAGCCTTTAAGCAATTTAATACCGTTAAAATTAGTTATAACCTCAATTACATGCTGAATTTTGAATTTATAAGGGTGAAATTGACCAAAGCCGAAAGTGATAATTGATTTTAAATAATGTAATGTAGTTAAAATTTATTTGAATTTGATATGTGATAGTAATATGAATTATGTGATATATGTGATATTGGTATTATGAAATGTGTATGAAATGGTTTAATTATTTTAATTTCCGGGCTTCGGGCCTAGCAGGCCTTGTGCCGGTGAATTGTAGCGGGCTTATTACCTAGTAGGCCTTGTGCCGGTGAAGTATTTCAGGCTTTGTTGCCTAGCAGGCTAAATGCTGGTGTTTAAATTTCAGACCTCAGGTCTAGCAGGCCTAGTGCCGGTGTACGATTCAGACTAATGCCTAGCAGATTTTATACTGGTGAGTTGCAATTCCGAGCTTAGATTACGAAATAATTAAATCATGGAACAAATCGAGTAAGCCTAAGCTTATGCAAATGAATTTTGTTAATTCGGCCGTAAGGTATGTGTTTTCCTACTTATATGTTATATGTGATGATAGTGAACAAATAAAATGATGAAATGAATGTGGTGTACATTTGGTTGTTTGGAATATGTGTATAAACTATGTTATGTGGATGTTGTTTACTTGAAAACATGAGAGTGGTTTAAAGATGTTCATGTATGTATATCTATATACATAGATATGTTTATATATATATTCGGTAAATGGTATGCTTATGGTAAGAAAATGATAATGGTTAGGTTAAATGAGGTAACGACATTCGGCTATGATGAAATTATAAGTTAAATTATTTATATTTAATGCCATGAACCAATTGTTTTATAATGATCGAATGTTTGAATGTTATAATATAATTGCTTAAGACTTACTAAGCTAGTAAGCTTACTCTATGTGTGTTCAATGTTCTGTTTCATAGATTTTGATCAAGCTACGAGCTCAGGGAATCGTCACTGAAGTCATTCATAGTATCGGCTTACTTTAGTACCTCTAAAATTTAGACTTTTGAACTTAAGGCATGTATGGGCTAGATTAATATTTGAATGATATTTTGTTAATGTATAAAAGCCATGCGAAATTGGCTTGTTTTAAATGTTAACGATCGAGGGTTTATTAAATTTTGGATATAATATGTGTGTATGTTATGCTTGGGAAGATGAATGTGGCTTTGATGCATGTTCTTCATGATTATATGATTCGGTAATGAATAATGAAAATGTTTATGAATATTTTGGGTTGATCATTGGAGAGTTAAATTGAGGACCGAATATATGGTTAATGGATTGGTTGTACTTATGTATTTTGGATTAGTTATAGAGCATACGTGTTTGGTATGTTATTTAATGATCTTTGTGTCCATGAATATTCAATGTGGCTATGGTAAAATGAGAGTAATTTAGAGACTACTTAAATTGTATGTGGTTATATGAGATGCTTACTTATGTGTAATATATATATGTATGCCTATTATGTCGTATGGATTTCTTAACCTAGATTAATATGCATAACTCAGTGTGTACGACCCTTGGCAATCAAATCAACGTACAAATATTCACATTAGGCCTAAGCCCTATCGAAATCGGTGGTCCTGGGCCTTATCCCACAATGACCTCATATCATATCATATCTTATCTTATCATATCATATGCAAGACAAGGTAATGCAAAACCCTTCCAAAAATCCATCCGCTACACACACCATTTCCCTTCCAACCCTACACACCTGTGGGGATTTCTAAATCGACCCACCCATCCTCTACACACCAAAGGTAGCACTCACAGCGGTAGTACCCAACATTGCAGCAAAGCTGCTAATCATATAATGGGCTTAAAGCCACCGGTGGATCTATAGTCGTCGATCGACTATGCGATCCTCAAATCTTCCTCCGTACCATAATTCCCACCCATATGCATCCTAATCAGAATATCATATGAATGCAACATGAACATGAGTAACATCCATAAAACTCATACTCATCACATAGAGGTATTTTCATCATTTAACAACCCAAGGGTATTTTTGTAAATCTACTCTATAGGGGTATCTTGGTAATTTTGCAAATCAGAGGTACTTTGCAAATTTTGTAAATTAGGGATGTTTTGGTAATTTTGCAAATTAAGGGTATCCTGGTAATTTCAGAATTCAAGGCTATCTTAGTGATTTTTCAAACCAATGGTATTTTGGTAATTTCAAATCAGGGGTATTTTAGTAATTTTACAAATCTAGGGTATTTGGTCCCTCTCGGGTTTTAGTTATGAACTTTGCCCCATTAACAAGTCTTTGCGGCTAAAGTGAACAGACACTATGCACCAGGTAGGATTCCAGAGAAGAGGAGGCGGGCCGCTAGGGCCGCTTAAGTACCAAGCTCTCCCTAGATCCAATCCTAGACATGCATATGCCCGTTACCACACTCTAACCTAGCGACTTGTCCACGGACATGTTTAATTATTAGAAAGTCTTATGCGGTTTAAGAGTTGTTCAGTACTAAGTCTAAAGTCCATAAAACCCTAGCATACTAGTCTACGTCCCCATAAAGCTCATCAAACCCATTTCACGTTCATATAACCCATAATGGCCACGTCACATCTTTATGGCCCATGTAATATCCTGATTTTGTGGGTCTGTGCATTTGGTGTGTTGCATGGCTAAGTCAGTAGGTAAAGGCTTTGAGGTGTGGATTGGGCTCAGGTTTGGGCTTAAATCTGGGCTAAATTGATTAAAATAGAGTTAGTAGTAATTTAATTGAAATTATTAAGTTTAGTAGCCAGCTGGGCTTGTGGCCCAAAATTGGGAGGTGCTTTAAGTGGGCATTAAGGTGGAGTCACAAAGGGGGAAGGAATTGGGCCTAGTATGGCCGCTTAGAGCCCAAGGTTGTTGGGTCAAATTTCGGCACTGAGAAGGGGATGAGGTGGACAGCATAGAGGCTACATTTTAGGAGCTTTAATTCTTTTTATTTTAAGTGATAAAAAGATGATAAAAGGAAGGGGATAAGGGATGTGATAATATATGGATGAGATATGGGATAAAGGCTATCAAGAGAGGGGAGAGTTGGCCGAAACACCAACTCTGAGGTGTGTACATGAGTAGCCGAATTTTGTAGGCCAAAGTGTCCATCTTTCTTTCATTTTTCCTCTTTTCTTCCTCATCTTTTCTCCCTGGCTGAAATTCCTTTCTTTTCTTTTCTCATACTTTTCTCCCTTCTAGCCGAAACTCCCTATCACTTTTCTCCTCTCCATCATACTTCTAAAAGCTGAATACCCTGGTCCCCATCATCTTCCTCCATAGCTGAATCTACAAGAGTGGTTTCATTTTCCCGAAGGTGCACCATAAGCCGAATACTCCTCAGTGATCTGGTGATGGTTGATGGTAGGTGGTTGATGGTAGGTTCGGCCAAATGGCCCTTTCCTGTTCTTTTCTTTTTGGCCGAATAGCATAAGGTGTTGAGGGGTTGTGGTTATCGGTGGGTTTGATGTTTTGGGCTTGGTCGAATGTAGGTTGGAAGGTGACGTGTTCGTAAAGACTTTCGGGATTCGATAGTTAGGTGAGGGTTCCTTTTTAATGCTATTATTATTAATTAGATCTCATCGTTTAAATGGTTTAGTGATTAAGGGATTACTATGGACTCGAATAATAGCCAAGCAATAGGAGAAGTTAGATCTATAAATCCAACGCCAAAGTACAAGAAACGATCAATATCAGGAGTGCGGGATTGGCCATCGGGGTGTGGGCTGACATCAGAAGTAGGACATAGGCCGATAGTGGTAGTCTCGAGTGACAGTAGAGTAGAGGCAGTAAAGGCGTTAGTATGAAAACCAGGTGTGTAACTCTTACACACTTTCTTACTTAATATGTTAATGTTGTGTGTTGTTAAAAAGTCGGAATGACGGCAATGGTTACTAAAATACCCCTGGTGGGTAAAAGCGAGGATGCCGGGTAAGTTGTTATTATTACTTGTGATGAATGTGATATATGAAAGCATGTTATTCTGTATACATAATTTGGTATGTTAAGCATGATCATACTGATGTCGTTACCATAAATATGTGTTATGGGTGATGAGAGGAGGGGGAAGTATGATCTATCAGACTGTCACTAGTGATTTTGTATCACACAGTAGGTTGGCCCCACATATTATAAAATTATGACTTAGTCTCAGTGGTTTGGCACCACCAGTGGTTTGGTACCACAAGGGGTAGACTTGGGAGACTCGGATGGATACTTAGGTTGGATGGGTTGCATGACTTGCATATTTTTGAATGAATTTGTGTAAGAGCATAATTTCTACTGGGATGGGGATTTATACACTGAGTCTCGGTGACTCACCCCTTCCATTATATTTTACAGATCAGGCTTAGATCGTGGATATAGAGCCAGAGTGGACTCAAGGTGGCCATGCACAACATTTGTTTTATATCAAAGTTTTCTGTTGGATTTAGATGTTTTATTTAAAGTTTGGTTTTTCAGTTATGTAATAAGGCCGCTGAAGTTTTATTTTGGGTTCTTTTACTTAGTTGATTTTAACGTTTCTATTTAATAGGTTGATTAGACTATGAATTGGTTGTTTTCAAAGGCTAAAGAAATATTTATTTATTTTTATGCAATGACTCAGTAAACAATACGGAGTAACAATGTGACCACTAAGTTTCAAACCAAGTTTCAACATGTTTTACACGATACAAAATACATCGACGTTTTCTCTAAAATCTTACATCGGTTTTCTATCTAAAATAAGTCGACAAATCGGCTTCAAAAACAATTTCCTTTCTGTGGCACGCCAGATCCGGTTGTAGCATTTTGACCGGGTTTGGGGTGTTACATTTTGGTATCAGAGCCTGGTTCAAAAGCTCGGTTGTAGGCTTAGGGTCCAGACTAGGTTTAAAAGTTTGTGAGATGAATATTTTTTCGGAAAGCATGACACCTGAGTCTCCGGCGCCGATCCACCCAGGTAAGTACCCTAACTTTTGTTGTGATATATTTGTTGGGCTTTGTGGGCTTTAGACGTAGTTAAGCATGATAGTACTAATGGACTCTAGGCTTAGACAAACAACTCTTCAAATCCATAATACTTAACTTCATTAAACAAAACCAGTAAACGAGTCACAAGACTAAAGTGTGGCAACAAGCATATGCATGTCTAGGAGTAGATCCGGAAGAGCTTGGTATTTAAGCAGTCCGAGTGACTCACCTCCTCTTCGCTGGAATCTTACCTGGTGCATAGTGACTGTTCACTTTAGCTATGACAGGGTGTGGTAATAGGCATATGCATGTCTAGGAATGGATTCAGGGAAAGCTTGGTATTTAAGCAGTCCTAGTGACTCACCTCCTTTTCACTAGAATCCCACCTGGTGCATAGTGACTATTCACCTTAGTTACAAGGACGTGTTGACAGGCCAAAACTTACAACTAAAACCCGAAAGGGACCAGCCACACTGTTTTGTAAAAAACCCTAGTTTTGAAATTACCAAATTACCCCTAGATTTGTGAAAACTACCTTAGATTTGAAAAATGACCAAAATACCCTGGATTTGCAAAATTACTGAAATACCCCCGAGTTGAAAAAAATTACCAAAATACCCTTCTTTCGCAAAATACCCGAGATTGTATTTTGGAATTTACGAAAATACCCTTGTAGGTTAAAATTACGAAAATACCACCGGGTAGTGAAATGACGAAAATACCCCTACACGTTGAATGTGGTCTGTGGATGTTGTTTGTGTGATGAATGTACTTAGAACTAGGAGATAATCCTGGAACTGAAACTTTAAGATATATTCGTATGCGAAAGAATCACTTTCAAAACTATTTCTCATAAAATTGTACGTGGATAAATAGTGAACAGAATTAATAATTCATAAAATTCTTAACCAGATAAACGCGAACGAGAAGAATGAGTACAAGGGGTCGTGGACGTCCCCCGCGTGGCCGTGGTAGGGGTAGGATGGCCTTGTCAGAGCCAGCAGGGTCTGGCCATGGGTCTGGAAATGTGATGCCGGATCTGCCGGCGGTGGAAGCTAAGTTCCAGGATCAGACTGGTGGTAACGATGCAGTATCTCAGGCAGTACTGTGAGTTTTGGAAAGAGTTGCCGGGGCAGGCGCAGGGTTAGGAGCTAGGAAATCCGTGGCTGAGCGACTCCGGGCTAACGGAGCAGAAGTGTTTAGGGGAGTTTCTAGTGTGGCTCCCAACACTACTGAGTACTGGTTGGAGGCGATGGAGAGTATAATGGATGACTTGGACTTCTCGGCTGAGGAGAAGTTGAAGGGGATAGTGTCTATTCTCCGAGATGAGTCGTACCAGTGGTGGCTCACGGTCAGGGATGGTGCAGTGGCCGGTGATATCACTTGGGATTATTTTAGGGTAGCCTATCAGAGAAAGTATGTGGGGGCTGGTTATACTGATGGGAAGCGTAGGGCGTTCTTGAATTTGGTGCAGGGGAATAGGTCGGTACCCGAATACGAGGCTGAATTTTTGAGGTTAAGTAGGTATGCTCGGGGTATGGTGGCTACCGAACATGAGCATTGTGTTAGGTTCGAGGACGGGCTAAGAGATGAGCTGCGGGTGTTGATTGCACCTCAGTGTGAAAGGGAATTTGCCGTTCTCGTGGAAAAGGCCAAAATAGCTAAGGAGGTGAAGCGAACCGAGAGGCGAAATCAGGACAGAAGTAAGGATAAAAGGTGTTTTGGGCCATCAGGGTCTGCTGGAAGTTCATAGAAGGCTGCTCAGTGGCCACCCCAGTGTGCTCGATGTGGGAAGTCTCATTCGGGAGAGTGTTAGGCTGGTAATAAAGGGTGCTTTGAGTGTGGGTCATTGGAGCACCGGGTAAGGGACTGTCCGCGGAAGTTAGCTAGGACTCAAGCTGATGGTCAAGGACGTGGTCAATTTAGGAGGGATGGTCAGCAACCGCAGAGGGGTCGAGGTGCAGCTAGGGGTGCTAATGGTAACGGCCGAGGCCGTGGAGCACCTGGCCGAGGTGCTGGTGGTACTAATGCTAGACAGCCTGGGTTGGTCTATGCAGCCAAACATCGAGAGGAGGACGACGCACCGGACGTTATAACCTGTACGTTTATAATTTTTGGGTTATCTCATAGTGCTTTGATTGATGTTGGTTCAACACACTCATATGTTGCTAGTAGTATGGCGGAAACTTTGAACTTAGTTAGTGAGACTGCTGCTAGGAAGATGACGGTAGTTAGCCCTCTAGGACATTCTGTGGTGGTAGATAAACTATATAGGGATGGAACCCTAGAACTTCAAGGGGTCGTGTTTCAAGCGGATTTGATGGAACTACCCTTCGGGGAGTTTGATTTAATCTTAGGAATGGATTGGTTGGTGAAGTACCAAGCAGAACTAGACTGTGCAGCTAAGCGCATGGTGCTAAAATCGATTGAGGGTGAAGAGGTGGTGATGATAGGAGAGAGAAGGAATTACCTATCAAATGTGGTGACCGTATTAAAGGCGGAGAAGATGGTAAGGAAAGGATGTGAGGCGTTCGTGGTCTACGTTCGTGCCTTGGAAGTTAAGGAATCAGGTATGGAGAATGTTCGAACGGTGAAAGACTTTGTCGATGTCTTTCCGGAAGAGCTTCCGGGTTTGCTACCGGATCGGGAGGTAGAGTTCGGTATTGACCTTCTACTGGGAACAGCGCCGGTATCAATTGCTTTATATAGGATGGCGCCAAAGGAATTGGTGGAGTTGAAAGCGCAGATTCAGGAGTTGCTGGATCGGGGTTTTATCCGGCCACGTGTTTCACCGTGGGGAGTGCCTGTGCTCTTTGTTAAGAAAAAGGATGGGTCAATGCGAATGTGCATAGACTATCGTCAGTTGAATAAATTGACGATTAAGAACAAGTATCCGTTGCCTAGGATAGATGACTTGTTCGACCAGCTTAAGGGAGCATCGGTCTTCTCCAAGATAGATTTAAGGTCGGGGTATCACATACTTAAGGTAAAGGAGGCGGATATCCATAAAACGATGTTTCGTACTCGATACGGGCACTATGGATTCTTGGTAATGCCGTTCGAGTTGACGAACGCACCGGCAGCATTTATGGATATGATGAATCGGATGTTCCAGCCGTATTTGGATCGGTTCGTAGTAGTGTTTATAGATGATATTTTGGTGTACTCGAAGTCGGAGGAGGAGCATGACGCGCATTTGCGGGTAGTATTGCAAATTCTTAGGGAGAAGCAGTTATACGCCAAGTTTAGTAAGTGCGAGTTTTGGTTAAAGGAAGTTACTTTCTTGGGTCATGTGGTGTCAGCTGAGGGAATTAGAGTGGACCCCCGGAAGATTGAGGCTGTATTGGACTGGAAGCCATCAAAGTCTGTGGCAGAGATTCGGAGTTTTCTGGGTTTAGCAGGATATTACCGAAGGTTTGTAGAAGGGTTTTCTCTGATTACAGCGCCATTAACCAAGTTTCTAAGGAAAGGGGTTCCGTTTGTGTGGTCAGACAAGCAACAGGAAAGTTTTGAGAAGTTAAAAAGGATTTTGACGGAGGCCTCGATGTTGATTCAACCGAAAGCTGGGAAGGAATTTTCGGTTTATTGTGATGCATCCCACATAGGATTGGGTTGTGTGCTGATGCAAAAAGGGAAAGTAGTGGCGTACGCTTCTCGATAGTTGAGACTCCACGAAGGGAACTACCCGACGCATGATCTGGAGTTGGCAGTAGTGGTTTTTGCCCTAAAAATTTGGAGGCATTATTTATGTGGAGAGAAGTCTATAGTATATACGGATCACAAGAGTCTGAAGTACCTTCTCACGCAGAAGGAGTTGAATTTGAGGCAGAGAAGGTGGATTGAGCTGTTAAAGGATTACGACTGCTCGATTGAGTACCACCCGGGAAAGGCTAATGTGGTAGCAGATGCCTTGAGTCGTAAGGTGGTGCCAGATTTAAGAGCCATGTTTGCCCACCTTAGTCTGTATAAAGACGGGAGCCTGTTAGCGGAATGGCAAGTGAAGCCAACATGGATTGACGAGGTTAAGGAAAAATAGTTGGTAGATGAAGTTTTAAGTGCCCGATGTTTGCAAGTACAGAATGGTGGATTGGAGGGGTATAGCTTGAGCAGCAATGGAGTGTTGTGTTTTCAAGGAAAGGTATGTATGCCTAAGGATGTGGAGTTAAGGCAGAAAATTTTGCAGGAGGCACATAGCAGTCCCTATGCTATGCATCCGGGAGGTAGTAAGATGTACCGGGATTTGTGGGAGCAGTTTTGGTGGCTGGGCCTTAAGTGTGAGGTAACGGAGTTTGTGGGTAAGTGTCTGACGTGTCAGCAAGTCATGGCTGAACATCAGTTACCCTCGTGATTGTTGCAACCGATTAAGATTCCACAATGGAAGTGGGAAAGGATTACAATGGATTTTGTGAGTGGGCTACCTCTTACGCCGACCAAGAAGGATTCAGTTTGGGTAATTGTGGACCATTTGATGAAGTCGGCTCATTTCATACCTGTGCGTATGGATTATTCTCTACAGAAGTTAGCAAAATTATATATAGCGGAGATTGTGAGGTTGCATGGGGTGCCAGTGTCGATTATTTCGGAGAGGGACCCTAGATTTATGTTAAGGTTCTGGAAGGCTTTGCATCAGGCATTGGGTGCAAGGTTGGATTTCAGTACGGCGTTCCATCCCCAGTCAGATGGATAGTCGGAGAGGGTAATTCATGTCCTGGAGGATATGCTAAGGGGTTGTGTCTTGGATTTCAAGGGCAGTTGGGAAGAATTCTTACCATTGGCGGAATTCGCGTACAACAATAGCCATCAGGCAAGTTTTCAGATGGCACCATACGAGGCGTTGTATAGTTGGAAGTGTCGTACCCCTACGTGTTGGACGGAGTTGGGGGAGCGGCAGTTATTGGGTCCGGAGTTGGTTACTAAAACGGAGGATAAGGTGAAGGTGATTAGAGCTCGTTTGAAAGAAGCTTCAGACAGGCAAAAGTCTTATGCTGATCTTAAACGAAAGGATATAGAGTTTGCAGAGGGTGATAAGGTTTTCTTGAAGGTGTCGCCGTGGAAGAAGGTTCTGAGGTTCGGTAGGAAGGGCAAGTTGAGCCCTAGGTTTATCGGGCCTTATCGAGTATTGAAGCGAGTAGGACCAATGGCTTACCAGCTCGAGTTTCCACCAGAGTTGAGTCAAATCCACAATATGTTTCATGTTTCCATGCTTAGACGCTATCGCTCAGATCCGTCACATGTGGTGCCAGTGGAGGAGATTGAGGTGAGCCCAGACTTGTCTTTTGAGGAGGAACCAGTACAGATCCTGGATTGGGATGTCAAAGTTCTACCTAGGAAATCAGTCCCTTTGGTAAAGGTATTATCGCAGAACCATGGATCAGAGAAAGCGACATGGGAGCCGGAGGATATTATGCAGCAGCAATACCCTCAACTCTTCTGACCAGGTAAATTTCGAGGTCGAAATTTATTTTAAGGGGGGTGGAACTGTAATATCCTGATTTTGTGGGTCTGTGCATTTGGTGCGTTGCATGGCTAAGTTAGTAGGTAAAGGCTTTGAGGTGTGGATTGGGCTCATGTTTGGGCTTAAATCTGGGTTAAATTGATTAAAAATAGAGTTAGTAGTAATTTAATTGAAATTATTAAGTTTAGTAGCCAGTTGGGCTTGTGGCCCAAAATTGGGAGGTGCTTTAAGTGGGCATTAAGGTGGAGTCACAAAGGGGGAAGGAATTGGGCCTAGTATGGCCGCTTGGAGCCCAAGGTTGTTAGGTCAAATTTCGGCACTGAGAAGGGGAGGGGGTGGACGGCATAGAGGCTACATTGTAGGAGCTTTAATTCTTTTTATTTTAAGTGATAAAAAGATGATAAAAGGAAGGGGATAAGGGATGTGATAATAGATTGATGAGATAAGGGATAAAGGCTATCACGAGAGGGGAGAGTTGGCCTAAACACCAACTCTGAGGTGTGTGCATGAGTAGCCAAATTTTGTAGGCCAAAGTGTCCATCTTTCTTTCATTTTTCCTCTTTTCTTCCTCATCTTTTCTCCCTGGCCGAAATTCCTTTCTTTTCTCTTCTCATACTTTTCTCCCTTCTAGCCGAAACTCCCTATCACTTTTCTCCTCTCCATCATACTTCTAAAAGCCGAATACCCTGGTCCCCATCATCTTCCTCCATAGCCGAATCTACAAGAGTGGTTTCATTTTCCCGAAGGTGCACCATAAGCCGAATACTCCTCAGTGATCTGGTGAGTTTCGGGATTTTTCCTTCTTTACGATTTCTCTGTTTTTATCAAGTTCTAATCCGAATCGGTTGCTCAGAGGTCCTGTCGATTTCACTCTCTACCCCTAGAAGCCGAATCTGTTTCATTAAAGTCTCCTTTGCCGATTTGTGGAAAAGCCGAAGCTAGGTGGTTGATGGTAGGTTCGGCCGAATGGCCCTTTCCTGTTCTTTTTTTTTTGGCCGAATAGCATAAGGTGTTGAGTGGTTGTGGTTATCGGTGGGTTTGATGTTTTGGGCTTGGCCGAATATAGGTTGGAAGGTGACGTGTTCGTAAAGACTTTTGGGATTCGATAGTTAGGTAAGGGTTCCTTTTTAACGCTATAATTATTAATTAGATCTCATCGTTTAAATGGTTTAGTGATTAAGGGATTACTATGGACGAAATAACAGCCAAGCAATAGGAGAAGTTGGATCTGTAAATCCAACGCCAAAGTACAAGAAACGATCAATATCGGGAGTGCGGGATTGGCCATCGGGGTGTGGGCTAACATCGGAAGTAAAACATAGGCAGATAGTGGTAGTCTCGAGTGACAGTAGCGTAGAGGCAGTAAAGGCGTTAGTATGAAAACCAGGTGTGTAACTCTTACAAACTTTCTTACTTAATATGTTAATGTTGTGTGTTGTTAAAAAGTCGGAATGACGACAATGGTTACTAAAATACCCTTGGTGGGTAAAAGCGTAGATGCCGGGTAAGTTGTTATTATTACTTGCGATGAATGTGATATATGAAAGCATGTTATTCTGTATACATAATTTGGTATGTTAAGCATGATCATACTGATGTCGTTACCATAAATATGTGTTGTGGGTGTTGAGAGGAGGGGGAAGTATGATCTATCAGACTGTCACCAGTGATTTGGTATCACATAGTGGGTTGGCCCCACATATTATAAAATTGTGACTAAGTCTTAGTGGTTTGGCACCACCAGTGGTTTGGTACCACATATGTTATTTTTTGTAACTTCGGTTACCAGTGGTTTGGCACCACCAGTGGTTTGGTACCACAAGGGGTAGACTTGGGAGACTCGGATGGATACTTAGGTTGGATGGGTTGCATGACTTGCATATTTTTGTATGAATTTGTGTAAGAGCATAATTTCTGTTGGGATGGGGATTTATACACTAAGTCTCGGTGACTCACCCCTTCCGTTATATTTTACAGATCAGGCTTAGATCGTGGATATGGAGCCGGAGTGGACTCAAGGTGGCCATGCACAACATTTGTTTTATATCAAAGTTTTCTGTTGGATTTAGCTGTTTTATTTAAATTTTGGTTTTTCAGTTATGTAATAAGGCCACTGAAGTTTTATTTTGGGTTCTTTTACTTAGTTGATTTTAACGTTTCTATTTAATAGGTTGTTTAGACTATGAATTGGTTGTTTTCAAAGGCTAAAGAAATATTTATTTATTTTTATGCAATGACTCAGTAAACAATACGGAGTAACAATGTGACCACTAAGTTTCAAACCAAGTTTCAACATGTTTTACACGATACAAAATACATCGACGTTTTCTCTAAAATCTTACATCGGTTTTCTATCTAAAATAAGTCGACAAATCGGTTTCAAAAACAATTTCCTTTCTGTGGCATGCCAGATCCGGTTGTAGCGTTTTGACCGGGTTTGGGGTGTTACAGCCCACTAGGCCCAAGTCTCAGTCATATGGCCCATTAGGCCTAAAACAATTTCAGATCATGTGACATGCTTGCTTAACCAAATTCATATAATTAAATCAAACCATTTTATCAAACTTAGCCTCAGGGCCCACCAGGCCCATTTAGCCACTTTCGGCTTTTTGGCTTTTCGGCATTGCCAAAATCGTGTGTGTGTGTACTGTTTGTACACACCTGGATACCGCGACGTGCTATTCTATCATTAGCCTTGATCTGTGTGCCACCGGGTTCTAATGGCCCTTCCTTTGCTGCTAATCACAAGTGTTCCCTAGATCTGCACTCACACATACACCATCAAAATCCGGGTGACACACAATCCACACAAGTCATCCACACATTCGGCCATTCACTTCAACCATAATCGAGTTGAGTATCCTTACCCTTGCTAATGATCCTACCATGCTTGCGATCTCCGATCCTTACCCTTGTTAATACAAGATCACCGATAATGAAAAGTTAGATCGCCCTTCGACTTTTAACAAAACATACTAAGGGGAGTTAATAGAATACTTACCAAATCCAACCTTAGATCCTACGGCCTAGATAACCACTGAACGAGATTCGGCTTTTAACCTTGACTGAGAGTAGCTACCAATTGATTTGTGATAGAGAAAAACAACAAAGATTCGGCACTAATGGGGATTTCGGCAAGGAAGGATGATGGTAATTCGGCAAAGAAGAGAATTTGGCTATAGGGGAATTTGGCTTTCAGAGAAAGAAGAACAACACTACTCTAATAGGAATTTCGGCAAAAAGAATGATTTGTTTTCTTTTCGGCAAATGAAAGAATTCAGCTGAGGGGGAGAAAAGGAAGAAATAATAGAACCCAAGGAACCCTTCAATAAATTCGACACCCCCTTTTTATAGCCAAAGCCGAATCCTACCTTCCCCCCACAATCCCATTCGGCACCAACTCCTCCCTCTCCTCATCTCCTTACTTTTCTCCCTGATAACACCTTAATCTTATCCAAAATTTCCTCCACATCCACTCTCCACGGCAAGAGTTCAAAACCAACACAACTCTGGCCGTCCATACAGTAAAATAAACACTCCACAAAATACCACTCCTAAGCCTCGAACCTTGGACCTCTTCAGCTTACAACACGCCACCTTATAGCTCCCAAGTGACGCCACTTACCACTGGACCACAAGCCCATTTGTGTCCTATTTCTTCTTCATTTATTAAAAAAAGCCTACTCACTGAAGTCAATGTTCCCTAAGGCTAAAACCAAAATTTTTCCTTTACCTTTACTTGATCCCAGGACATCTCCAACACCCCTAGACACTCCAAATTCATTAATCCTCAAAGCCCACATGCCAATTGTCATTTTTCTCGCTCACTTAAAAAAATTTTGAAATCCAAAGCCCAATAGGCCCAATTCTTCTAGGCCCAAATTCGGGGCATTACACACAGTGTAATATCCTTTCCAAAAGGATATTAATTTCCATATATATATATATTATGTTTGATCAAAATTAATTATTATAATACTTTATTTTAATAATTTCAGTAAATAGATCATAATTAATATTTTATATGAATCAAATTCATGCATTTATTTTAAATATGTTCTCTATTCGTGTACACCAAATTTAGACCGGCTATTCAATAACCTTCGTCTTTCCCCGATCCAAATCCGTTTTTCTTTGTTCTTGATCTAAATACATTAAAATTGAGATCATTCAAGTACATTTCATTTCAATTTAGTCCCTAAGCAGATAATAGGCAAATTACCATTTTACCCCTAGGTTTTCACATTTTTACAATTTCGTCCTATTTGCATAAAACTCAAATTACACAAAATTTCAATACAACACTCAAGGGCCGAATATGTATAAGGACTATATAAGTCCATTTCTTTCATCTATTTTGCATTTAAGCCCTCTCAAATTTTTATTTTTACAAATTAACCCAAAATACTCAAATTTACTAAAATTTCCAATGCAAATATATACTAATCTTTAACATATCATTTACCTAAAATCATAAAACACCAAAAATCACAAGAACCTAGCAATGGCCGAATCTCATACATGCTCATTTTCAAAAATTCTAACATGGGTCAACTACAGTTCGAAGCAACGATCTCAAAAACGTAAAATTTATCAAAAACTAACTAAAAACTCACCTTGAATTTTAGCTTCAAAGTGCCGAAATTTCAAAGAACCTAAAGCTTATTTCTTCCTCCACATTCGGCCATGGATGAGTGAAAAATGATGGCTTTCTTTTCTTAGTTATTTTAACATATAATAAATAAATACCAAATTACTAAACTAACCTTATAATTAAAAATAACTAAACATTTTACTTAAGGACAAACTTGTCCATGGCCGGCCACTAACATCTAAAATGGGTTATTTACCCATTATATACTTCATATTATAAAGCCATGCTCAAATCAGCACATTTCACTTTAGTATGCCACTTTCACACTTTACGCGATTTAATCCTTAATCGAATTAAGCACTTAAACGATAAAATTTTTCTACGAAACTTTCACACATATTAACTCACATATAATAAACTCAAAATATACTTTTAAAATATTTCTCGGACTCGGATTCGTGGTCCCGAAACCACCGTTCCGATTAGGGTCAAATTCGGTCTGTGACAACTCTCCCCCCTTAAGGATTTTCGTCCCCAAAAATCTTACCGTTAAACAAGGTTGGATATTGTTGCCTCATTGAATCCTCAGACTCCCACGTAGCCTCTTCAACTCTGTGACGATTCCATAGTACCTTCACTAATGGAATTCTCTTATTTCTCAACTCTTTCATTTCCCGAGCTAAGATACGGATCGGTTCTTCATCATATGTCAAATCGGATCGGATTTCAATCTCTGGCGGTGTGATCACATGAGACGGATCTGATCTGTACTTACGAAGCATCGAAACGTGAAATACGTCATGTATCTTTTCTAACTCAGAGGGCAACTTCAATCTATAAGCAACAGGCCCAATACGCTTAGTGATTTCATAAGGTCCGATGAATCTCGGACTAAGTTTGCCTTTCCGACCAAA
This sequence comes from Gossypium australe, assembly GCA_005393395.2. Lineage (NCBI taxonomy): Eukaryota > Viridiplantae > Streptophyta > Magnoliopsida > Malvales > Malvaceae > Gossypium > Gossypium australe. The sequence goes on from CM016626.1 coordinate 50,609,940, forward strand.
TCGGAGTACTTTTTTCCACAGAGAAACTTTCAAGAATACTCGATCTCTGACTTGAAATTCAACATCTTTACGTTTTAAATCAGCATAAGACTTTTTTCAGTCTGAGGCAGCTTTCAAAGTATCTCTAATCATAGCCACTTTTTGTTCAGTTTCTTTGATCAAATCAACCCTGTGTATTTTGTTTTCACTGAGCTCAGTCCAATACAACAATGTTCGACATTTACGACCGTACAAAGCTTCGTAGGGTGCCATTTTGATACTAGATTGAAAGCTGTTATTGTAAGCAAATTCAATCAAAGGTAGGTATCGTTCCCACGTACCTTCAAACTCGAGAACGCAACATTTCAACATGTCCTCAAGTATCTGAATAGTTCGCTCGGACTGACCGTCTGTCTGCGGATGAAAGGCTGTACTAAAATGAAGTTTAGTACCTAAAGCATCTTGCAACTTCTTCCAAAACTGCGATGTGAATCTCGGGTCTCTGTTTGAAACAATGGAACTCGGTACACCATGCAATCTCACAATCTGTGATACGTACAATTCAGCAAGTTTATCGAGTGAAAAGTCTGTACGAACCGGCACAAAATGAGCTGATTTAGTCAGTCTACCAACTATAACCCAGACAGCATCTTTCCTACTCGGTGTCATAGAGGGACCAGATACAAAATCCATTGTAATTCTATCCCATTTCCATTCAGGTATCTTGATTGGCTGAAGTAGTCCGGATGGCACTTGATGCTCAGCTTTTACTTGCTGACAAACTAAGCATTTCGAAACAAATTCAGATATATCTCGTTTCATGCCGGGCCACCAATAGAACTGTTTCAAGTCATTATACATCTTTGTGCTACCCGAATGTATCGACATTTGACCATTATGAGCTTCATCCAATACCATCTGAATCAGGCCAGCATTTCTCGGTACACACAATCGGCCTTTATAGTTCAAACAGTCATTTTTATCAATTCGAAATTCTGACTCTGCATCATTTTCACATTGTGCTCGTCTAGAAGTCATATCTTTGTCAACTTTCTGTGCATCACTAATTTTCTGAATAAACAACGGTCTAGCCATCATCTCAGCTATGATCGAACCATCACCCATCATAACCAAATGTACGTTCAACGCACGAAGAGTATACAATGATTTTCTGCTTAGTGCATCTGCAACAACGTTAGCTTTTCCCGGATGATAGTCAATTACCAATTCGTAATCTTTTAGCAATTCTAACCATCTGCGCTGTCTTAAGTTCAGGTCTTTCTGAGTCATCAAGTACTTCAAACTCTTGTGATCCGAGTAAACGTGACATTTCTCGTCGAATAAGTAATGACGCCAAATCTTCAGTGTGAACACAATGGCTGCAAGCTCTAAATCATGCGTCGGGTAATTTCTTTCATGCGGTTTCAATTATCTCGAAGCGTAGGCTACTACTTTGCCTTCCTGCATCAACACGCAGCCCAAACCACTTAAGGAAGCATCAGAATACACAACGAATTTTTTACCCGATTCAGGTTGAGCTAACACTGGAGCTTCCGTCAAAAGAGCTTTCAACTGATCAAAACTTTTCTGACAATTTTTCGACCACTCGAACTTGACATCTTTCTGTAACAACTTTGTCAAAGGTGTAGCTATCACAGAAAAACCTTTCACAAACCGTCTGTAGTAGCCCGCAAGTCCCAGAAAACTTCGAATCACGGAAACATTTTTCGGTGGCTTCCAATCCAATATAGCTAAGATTTTGTTCGGATCAACTCGAATACCTGATGCTGAAACCACATGTCCCAAGAAACTGACCTCTTTCATCCAGAACTCACATTTACTAAACTTCGCATAAAACTGCTAATTTTGCAAAGTTTGTAGCACTAATCTCAGATGCTCGGCATGCTCGATTTCATCTTTGGAGTAGATCAGTATATCATCAATAAACACTACTACAAACCGATCCAAAAACTGTCTGAAAACCCGATTCATCAAATCCATAAAAACAGCAGGTGCATTAGTGAGTCCAAAAGGCATAACCAGAAATTCAAACTGTCCGTACCTCGTCCGGAATGCAGTCTTTGGTACATCTGTATCTCTGACTCGCAACTGATAATAACCCGATCTCAAATCTATCTTCGAAAATACTGAGGCCCCTTTCAACTGATCGAACAAGTCATCAATCCGAGGTAACGGGTACTTATTCTTTATAGATACCTTATTTAGTTGTCGATAGTCGATAACATTCGCATAGTCCCATCTTTCTTTTTCACAAATAAAACCGGTGCACCCCAAGGAGAGAAACTTGGTCGTGCAAAGCCCCTATCTGTCAACTCTTGCAACTGTGCTTTCAACTCGGTAGGTGCCATCCGATACGGAGCTATCGAAATCGGAGTCGTCCCCGGTACTAGCTCAATACCAAACTCAATCTCTCGCACTGGTGGGAAACCCGGTAATTCTTCAGGAAACACATCTGAGTATTCGCACACAACCGGTACAGATTCAATTTGTTTCTCAGACACTTTATTATCCAATACATAGGCCAAATAAGCTTCACACCCTTTCCTCACGTATTTTCGAGCTAACATCAAGGATATTACTCTAGGCAACCCATCCAAATTATTGGATTCAACCCGAATGATCTCACCGTTTTGGCATCTCAAATCAATGATCTTTCTTTTACAATTCACCACTACATCATACAAAGTTAGCCAATCCATTCCCAGATATCAAACTCATCGAAGGGCAACAACATTAGCTCAGCTGGGAAACAAGAATCTCGAATCATCAACGGGCAACTTTTACACACTTTATCAACAAGTACACAGCGACCCAAAGGGTTGGACACACGGATCACAAACTCAGTAGACTCAACAGGTAGAGTCTTACTGGATACTAAAGTTTCACACACATATGAATGAGTCGAACCAGGGTCAATCAATGCAATCACAGTAGTATCATAAAGTGTGAAAGTACCAGTAATAACGTTTGGGGACGAAGCATCCTCTCTAGCTCGTACAGCATAAGCTCTAGCTGGTGCTCTAGCCTCAGATCGAATTGTAGTGTTCTTCGTTCCTCTCTGACTACCACCTACATTGCCTGAATGTCTGGGTGGTCTGCCTCGCGCTGACGTGTTGCTCGACTTAATGTTCTGAACTGTATTCTGTTCAGCTAACATCGGACATTCTTTAATAAAATGATCTGACGATCCACATTTAAAGCAAGACCGATCATGGAATCTACAACTCCCAGAATGCCATTTCCCACAGTGCTTGCATTCAACTTGATTCTGTGGAGCGTTACCAACACTGACCATCGAGGTAGCTTGGGAGCCCACTGGAGGTCGATCACGTCTAGGTAAATTGAAGTAGCTTTATGTCGGCTGAAGTCATCTCTGAACTTCTTAGATGCGGAATGGAAATTCTTACCCGACGATCTCTTACGAGTGTCTCTAGCTTCTGTCTCAGCCTTTCTTTTCTCCTTCCCGTGCTCTTCAGCTTTGCAAGCTCGCTCGACTAGTGTCACAAACTCTTTGATTTCAAGAATGCCAGCAAGTAACTTTAAATCTTCATTCAAACTGTCTTCGAACCTTTTGCACATAATGGCTTCAGTTGATACACACTCCCGAGCATATCGGCTCAATCTGACAAATTTTCGCTCATATTCAGTCACGGTCATTTGCCCCTGTTTTAGTTCAAGAAATTCTTTACGTTTCTGGTCGATGAACCTCTGGCTGATATATTTCTTGCGGAATTCATTCTGGAAGAAATCCCACGTCACTTTTTCTTACGGAACCACTGATACTAGTGTCTTCCACCAGTGATATGCAGTGTCCCGAAGTAAAGATATAGCAAACTTCAGGCATTCGTCTGGAGTACAAGATAGCTCATCAAGTACCCGAATAGTGTTATCAAGCCACATTTCGGCTCGCTCTGCGTCATCATCATCATTGGCCCTGAATTCTTCGGCCCCAAATTTCCTAATTTTATCAACTCGAGGCCTACTAGATCTCATCGGATCTATCATCGGGGGTGCTGAAGGTATCGGAGTTGGATTATTCGGGGGTGGAGGTTGGTGTACAGCTGGGTTAGTCTGAATAAACTGGGTAAACCACTCGTTCATCATCTAATAGAAGGCTTGTTTAGCCTCCCCCTCGTGGCTACCCGAAACTGGTCGAGAGTCTACCGGCACTGATCCATGTGCACGGTCAGGCGCTACACTCTCTACATCATCCGCTACGGCTCTTTCAGGATCAATGTCCATTTACTATATAAAACACAGTTCAGAATGTCAGAAGTCACCACACTATCAAATATACAACAAAGGCATGTATAGGTAGACCCTCACGCGCTACGGTAGTCCTAGAATCGACTAAATCGTAAGCTCTGATACCACTAAAATGTAACACCCCTAACCCATATCCGTCGCCGGATTAGGGTTACGAGGCATTTTCAAAGAAAATACAGCTTTCGTACATTCACATAATCACATAGAACCTATTCACAATTACATATATAGATATAATATTTTGCTAATTAAATATTAGTCTTAAATTATTAATCACACCAAATATACTAATCATATCTCAAAGTTCAATCGAATTCATTTCAAACCTATATCATATTTTTAAGTCAATACACATGTCTTAAAGTCACACAAAATGCCTTAAAAATACATACATAAATCATGAGCTTATCATTATAATGACATTCGAATACTTAATAACTATTAATCACTTATTCTCATAAATATATACATGAACTTAATAGACCAAACAAAACATTTCACAAAGTTTAATATCCAACATCATATGCGGTATTGGAAATGGTCATTATGAACAAATAAACTTGGCACAATTAATAAAGACTAAACCTACTTCTTTTCTATTTACAAGATCATGCGCATATGACCATTTTAATTTAAACCATTTGAAAGCACAAAACAATTAATAGTGTACTCAATTCATGTAACACTTATCTTACACATAATCACATTTTCTTTAATAATTCAGACGAAATCATGACATTTAATCATTCATATACATGATTAAGTGATACTTTGATCTAACAATTTAAGATCGTCTCCATATAATCCATAAAACAAAATGTATACTTAAATTATTTGAAAAGACATATTCGAACCAAGCATATAATATTTATTAGTCATGTACAAATGCAATCCAAAACCAAATATAACATCCAAGTACATTTTCTACTTAATACCATGTATTGCCGAATACATAACTCATGAGATTGATCTTTTTTTTTTCTATATTTCACATTCAAGCAAAACATGCATATTTAATTTTTATCGATATTACACAACTAAACACATGCAACTAGATTATAACCGAAATATACCCAAATACAATTCCTAATATCCATGCATCATAATAATATACTCATATGCATCACTAGATCATTAAACCATATATCTCCACATTAATAAATATAGAACATAAGCCATATTCGTATGGCTATAATACATAAAATAATAAGGTTTCTACCCAAACAAGGACATATTCCCTCCTATACATGCCTTTATCTAAAATAAAGCAAACTAAAGGAGTACCAAAAGAGTTGATAGTGTAGTGGACTTCAACGTTGATCCTCTGAACCTGTAGCTTGACCAGAATCTAACCAACAGAACAATTAAACAAAAATGGAGTAAGCTCATTAGCTTAGCAAGTCTGAAGCATTATTATAATTCTTAACCAACCAAACCTAATATAAACTAATCCATGATATTAACATTTGTACTTTATTTGCAAGTACTTAACAGGGCATCATCACTTCACATAACTTAGTAATATAACTTTACTTACATGAACATTTTAATCACACTCAAATTTCGCATGTCTATTAACCACTTGACATAATATATATATATATATTTCGCATTTATAACATCACAACCAAGTATATAATATAACTCATTCTTTCATTTTTCTATTCGATCACAACCATAGCATATGTATACTTAGTATTAACATATAAAATGCATACCTTGTGGCCGAAATAACAAGTTCGTTTCCAAGACATAAACTTACCTTTATTGCTTAAAGGTCTTGACTACGTAAATAAAGTACAAACGAGAAATTCACCGGTATAAAACCTTCTAAGCTTTTTAATTGAACTTCACATACTAGCCCCAGGCCTATGTAACTCAAAATCTGTAACTTAAAACACCGGCATTAAGCCTGCTAGGCAATGAGCCTGAATATGTCACCAGCACGAGGCCTGCTAGGCGATAAGCCCGAATATGTCACCGGCACGAGGCCTGCTAGGCTCAGAGCCCGAAATAAGTCACCGGCACTAGGCCTGCTAGGCTTAAAGCCTGAGATATCAACATTTTCAACACTTCAATGAACATTTCAATAGTATCATAACCACTTATCACTTAAATTTCATAATTCCATCACATTTCCAATTCAACTAAGCTTATTCACTTTTCACAAATAAAATTATTATAACATTGTATAACAAAACATATCCAATTCAATGTAATATTTTTACATTCGGCTATCACATGAAAATATATCCAAATTTATCAAAAATTGTCATTAAATACATTCATAATGCATTCTTTAATACAATCCAGCTTAGGGACTTACCTCGATGGTCGACGGACCGCGTAGACCGGTTATTCAATAACCTTCGTATTTCCCCGATCCAAATCCGTTTTTCTTTGTTCTTGATCTAAATACATTAAAATTGAGCTCATTCAAGTACATTTCATTTCAATTTAGTCCCTAAGCACATAAATAGGCAAATTACCATTTTACCCCTAGGTTTTCACATTTTTACAATTTAGTCCTATTTGCATAAAACTCAAATTACACAAAATTTCAATACAACACTCAAGGGCCGAATATGTATAAGGATATATAAGTCCATTTCTTTCATCTATTTTGCATTTAAGCCCTCTCAAATTTTTATTTTTACAAATTAACCCAAAATACTCAAATTTACTAAAATTTCCAATGCAAATATATACTAATCTTTAACATATCATTTACCTAAAATCATAAAACACCAAAAATCACAAGAACCTAACAATGGCCGAATCTCATACATGCTCATTTTCAAAAATTCTAACATGGGTCAACTACAGTTCGAAGCAACGATCTCAAAAACGTAAAATTTATCGAAAACTAACTAAAAACTCACCTTGAATTTTAGCTTCAAAGTGCCGAAATTTCAAAGAACCTAAAGCTTATTTCTTCCTCCACATTCGGCCATGGATGAGTGAAAAGATGATGGCTTTCTTTTCTTGGTTATTTTAACATATAATAAATAAATACCAAATTACTAAACTAACCTTATAATTAAAAATAACTAAACATTTTAACTTAAGGACAAACTTGTCCATGGCTGGCCACTAACATCTAAAATGGGTTATTTACCCATTATATACTTCATATTATAAAGCCATGCTCAAATTAGCACATTTCACTTTAGTATGCCACTTTCACACTTTACGCGATTTAATCCTTAATCGAATTAAGCACTTAAACGATAAAATTTTTCTACGAAACTTTCACACATATTAACTCACATATAATAAACTCAAAATATACTATTAAAATATTTCTCGGACTCGGATTCGTGGTCCCAAAACCACCATTTCGATTAGGGTCAAATTCGGTCTGTGACATTACCCGTATTGGTTGTGGTCTAGCATATGTTGCGGACACACCACAGCTCTTATGAGTGTCCTGTTATAAGCCCTGTAACATCCTGATTTAGGGTCTAGTCAGAATAGTGTTGCCAGACCACAAATCTGAGGTATATGTATGAGTTTTTGAGGTTTATGCTATGTATGCATGCTAGTGTGAAAGTTTCAAGAAGTAATTTTGTGAAATTGCGGTTAAATTGTCCAAAAGGATTAAATTGAAAAAGTAGCAAAATGTGAGATTATAGAAGCTATTTGTGTGAAATAGCTTTAGAATATTAATTAGAGGTCCTTAATGAGTAATTTTCCCAATTTTTAGTTTTTGGACAAAATTGGGCATGGATGAGTTAAAATAGGAAGTTTATCAAAAAGGGCATTTTGGTCATTTGGCTATTAAATGATTAAAATAGGAGAAAAGATGACAAAATTCACTTATCTTCTTCTCCAAGGCTACTGAAATTTTCAAGAGCCATTGTTAGGGTTCTTGAAAATTTTCAAGCTTGCTAGTAAGTGCATCTAAGCCCCGTTTTTTGATATTCTTCGTATTTTTGAAGTCCTAATAGCATGAGTAACCTATTTTTAGCTATTTGATGAGCTATGATGGATGTTTAAAAATGTACCCATGTATGACATGCATGTATTTTGATGTTTTATGGAAGAATATGAAAGCTTGATGTAGTAGAAACATCTTTTGCTAAATGAATTTCCATGGAAAATGCATGTAGGGACTAGTTTGTGAAAGTCTTAAGTTTGGTCATACATATGTGATTTAGTGAGAATTGATGAATGCTTTAGTTGAGTAAGTGATTCGGCTAAGCATGAAAGGCTAGAAAGTTGAATAAAAATCACTTTACGAGCCTTGGGGATAAAGTGTAAATATGAGGAAGTTTAGGGGCAAAATAGTAATTTTGCTAAAGTATGAGATGTGGGTCAATTTAGTCAATGTATGTATTGAATAAGCTGATTTATTCATTATAGATCAAGAAAGACAAAGCCCGGATCTAAACCGAGGCAAGAGCAAGGTGGTGGACTAAATTTCATGTTTCTATATTTTTGAGTACCGAGGTAAGTCTATGCATAAACAATGCATTCATACTTACAATTTGTTAATGCTAGCTAGTGTGTATCATGTTTGAGAACCTATGTGGAATGAATGTGGTAGATATTTTGAATGGATGAATGATTGAGTAAGTAGATATGAGAATGTGTAGTGATAATGCTAAATAGTGGGCTAAGTGCGATACCATCCTAATGCGTATTGACGATGAGCTGGCTATGTGCGATGCTATCGTTAGGTATATCGTCTAATAGGCTATGTGCGAAACCACTATGATTACCTTTGAGGAAGGCTAAGTGCAATACTACCTTATAAATTGATTGTGGTGGGCTAAATGCGAAACCACTGAGAAATTAGCTGTGTGGCTGTATTATTGAGTTAATTAGCTGTGTGGATGAATTATCGAGGAATGATGTGTTGTATATTGTATAAATGTGATATTGAATGCAGGGGTGCATTTCAATGGTTAAGATTATATGACTCATGATGTGTAACACTCCTTACCCGAGACCGTTGCCGGAGTCGAGCACGAGGCATTACTAGACTTAACTTACTAGTTCGAGGCATAAAAATTGAAACTGTCCATCTGCGTAATGTTCACTAAATTGACTATAACTCGAGTTACGAAACTCAAAATTTAGATCTGTAAATTTTAACTGAAACTAGACTCATATATCTTCTTACTACAATTTTTCAAGAATTTTCGGTGTGGCCAATTAATACAGTTTGTTAGTTAAAGTCTCCATTGTTACACAGTTCGACAATTCTGACCCTCTGCACAAAAAATCAATTATCTCACAATATATAACCCTTTTTCCTACACCGTTTCTTTCATATAAAAATAGACTCAATAAGATTTAATTATATATCTCATTCACATCATAATTCCATTTATACTATTTTTAGTGATTTTTCAAAATCACATCACAGTTGCTGTCCAAAACTATTCCCCTACAGATTTTTTTTACTCTTTCATAATTTCTTTGTAATAACTATCGTCTAGGCATACATAACATCCCAAAACATGTTCTTGATTAACCATTTTAATGGCTAATCATTATCATGCATTTACAACCCAATATTAAGCCATATCATAAGGACATACACACAAAATGGCTAAGTCCCTATACATGCTATAACTTAAAACATTCAAGTCACAAAATACCAATATAATCCTTTGATAGTGTGTAACGAACTCTGACGTCCTTGCGATCCCCGAGTTGGCTTGTAATACTATAAAAAAAAGAGAAAGGAATGGGAGTAAGCATAAAGCTTAGTAAGTTTACATGTAAATAAATAACAACATTCTTAATGAATTATCTTAATCTTTTCTTACCAAGATTATTTAACCCTTTAATTTAATATACTTAGGTCTTAAATTCTTACCTGTACCTTTTTAGCTTGAACTTGTCTTACCTTTCCTTTGGTATACTCTTTGAATTTTCCCGTTGAACCACTTGGAATACTGAGGATACGTGGGTACCTTTCCTTATGAAACTTAACCATTGCCATGTCTTGACATGGTCTTACGTGGTATCCTTGCCTTATGAACTCACCAATGCCATGCCTTGGCATGGTCTTACATGGGACCTTTGCCTTATAAATTCACCAATGCCATGCCTTGGCATGGTCATACATGGGACCTTTGCCTTATAAACTCACCAATGCCATGCCTTGGCATGGTCTTACATGGGACCTTTGCCTTATAAACTCACCAATGCCATGCCTTGGCATGGTCTTACATGAGACCTTTGCCTTATAGAAACTTATCAATGCCATGTCTTGACATGGTCTTATATGACTAGAGAATGGGTTTTGCATCATTTGGCATGTGCTATCTGCTATACTGTGATGTTAGGGCTATGGCCCGGTTCGATTTATGTGGGCTTCGGCCAAGTATGTTATTGTGAGGGCTAAGGCCCAATCTGCTTCTGTGGGCTTAGGCCCAGTTATCACTCGTAATGGGAAACACACACTGAGTTTTCGTAAACTCACCCCCTCTTTTTAAATGTTTCAGGTAATCATTAGACCGCGGATTTGGGGAGCTGAGGCAGACTTGTGGTGGCCCTGCAATGTTTTCTCGTAAACTCGTTTCTTATATTTAAACTTACTTTTAATTTTGGGATTTTGATATGTAATAAGGCCTTTGGTATTTTATTTGGTTTTAGCTTTCAATTTGGTTACTGTTTACTATTTAATGTTCAATATGGAATTTTCCTGAAATGATAATAAACCGTTTTTATTCAAATTACTTAAACTCGATTTTCACAACAAATACAATTTTATTCAATTAATAACAACTTTGTAAAGTGGGCATTGAATGAATTGGCTTTTATAAACAAACCACAAAACGCGGAGTTTCAAAAAGAATACGAACTTTTTAACAAACGCACAGTTTTTAAACAACCCTTTTATGTGACATGCCAGATTCGGTCGTAACGTTTAGGCCGGGTTCGGGGTGTTACAATTATGGTATCAGAGCCCAGTTTCAAAAACTCGGCTGTGGGTTTGGGTTCAAAAATGTTTTCAAAGGATGGTTTAGAAAAATATATATCAGTTTTCTGGAAGTGTGGCACCCGAGTCTCCGGCACCAGATCTGTAAGTTTCCTTTTTACTATATTTTATTATATGTTGAATGATTGTATTTATTCTGCGATGTGTGGATGTGATGCTTGAATATAGGAATTGTATGTATGTGGGAAAAATATATGTTTGCTCCGGTGTTAGATAGTTGGTTATGTGAAGGATTCCAAGATTTAGTTGGAAAGTATATTAGTTTTATTAAGATCAGGGTGCGCAGCGTGAGCGTAGTGTTGTAGGTTAGGATGTGTGACTGTAGCTATAGTTGGAAATTTCGGGGACGAAATTTCTTTAAGGAGGGTAGATTTGTAACATCCCGAAATTGGGCTTAGGAGAATTGAGCCCAATGGGCCTTAAGCGTAGTAGCGTTTAAAATTTTAGAGAACGGTATTAATGCAAGTTAGACTTATTAGGTAAGTGATTTTGGAAGGTTAGAGGACTTCTAGGAAGTCCCGGGATCAAATTTAGGCTTTGGGGAAATTTTGGTTTTAGGCGGAAAAAACCCTGGAAGTTGGCAGGTAGGCCTTAAGAATAAAAAGTGGAGGAAAATGACACAAGTGTAGTGTGTGGTGTAGTGGCAAAGTGACGCCACTTAGGGGACAAGGGAATGACGCCACAAGGAAGGAAGGAGGTCCAAGGTTCAAGTCTGGGCTTTTGCATTTTGGTTTCTTTTTACTTGGATCTTAGAATTTGGGCCATAGTTTATATTTAGTTGCGCATGGTTTAAGACACAAGAGGAGCTTCTGGCCAAGTGGTTAGCGGCGTGGATTATGTTGCAAGGGAGCCTGGGTTCGAATCTCGTGAGAAGCAAAGGAGTATTTATTTTGCGGATTGGACGGCAAGAGTTTCAGTTGAATTTAAAGTCTACTGACGAAAGGATCCCACATCGAAAAGATACAAAGAAGGAAGGTGAAGAGCTAGCTATATAAAGAGCATTCCAGGAGGAGAGTTAACATACCTTAGAGGGCGTTTGGGCACAGGAGTGGTCGGAGCGCGGATTAGCACCAGACTCCTATCAGGTGTGTGTGTACTTCTCTACTCTAGCTGTAGAGCGGCAAATGCCGAAGTGCCGATCATGGCAATAGTAGCCACACGAGCGTGCGAGCGCACGTGTGGGGCTTCGATGCGATAGTTGAGGCCACCAGTAGTATTCTTGTGGGTTGGGGCTGCTTGGGCCACGATGCGCCAAAGTGGGCCCAATGGGCCCGTGGGCCCAAATGAGTAAATTGTATGATTGTTTAGTATATGTTGAACTAGACTAGGAGGAACTTATATACGTGGCTAGATTTGTGCTAGGTGGGCCACACGAGCGTGTGGGCCAGAATGGGCCGAAATCGGGTTTTAGGCCCAATCGTCCGGTACGACCGGAAATGGTAGCTGAGTCGCTCAGGGCGACATTAGGCCTTCGGAAAGGCCATTGCAGGTGTGAAATTACGAAAATACCCTTGGTGGGTAAATTACGAAAATACCCTTGGTAGGTAAAATTACTGTTATACCCTTAGAGGTTGGTTAGCTTGATTATGTTGTATATTATTATTCTGATTATGATGGTAATTCGTTTCATACGTTGTCTGATATGTTCATAATGATTACATTGTCATTTCATCATAACTTTGTATATTGCATGGGCACAAGGGTTATAATGTAAAGGGGAAGTGTTCTGTGGTTTTACCACATTAATCTGGTGACTCATGTCACAATATTATGTATCCGGTGACGTTGTCACATTATCCGGTGACTTATGTCACATATTACGAATCCGGTGACTCTATCACATTATTTGGTGGCTATGCCACGTTATAAGGGCGATGTGCAGTTGACTGCAGCGACTGCCTTCGATGGTGTGTAGCGGATGGAGGGTCGATTTAGAAATCCCCACGTTGTGATTGGCAGGTACGGGTGGTGTGTAGAGGATGGATAGCTAGGTGGGTTCGGGATTGCATTTTCATTCTTATATGTACATGTGATTTAACATGCTATGGTTCGATATGCTATGTTATGGGCTTGTGGCCGAATATGACTAGAGAATGGGTTTTGCATCATTTGGCTTGTGCTATATGCTATACTGTGATGTTAGGGCTATGGCCCGATTCGATTTATGTGGGCTTCGGTCAAGTATGTTATTGTGAGGGCTAAGGCCCAATCTGCTTCTGTGGGCTTAGGCCCAGTTATCACTCGTAAGGGGAAACACACACTGAGTTTTCGTAAACTCACCCCCTCTTTTTAAATGTTTCAGGTAATCATTAGACCGCGGATTTGGGGAGCCGAGGCAGACTTGTGGTGGCCCTGCAATGTTTTCTCGTAAACTCGTTTCTTATATTTAAACTTACTTTTAATTTTGGGATTTTGATATGTAATAAGGCCTTTGGTATTTTATTTGGTTTTAGCTTTCAATTTGGTTACTGTTTACTATTTAATGTTCAATATGGGATTTTCCTGAAATGATAATAAACCGTTTTTATTCAAAATTACTTAAACTCGATTTTCATAACAAATACAATTTTATTCAAATTAATAACAACTTTGTAAAGTAGGCATTGAATGAATTGGCTTTTATAAACAAACCACAAAACACGGAGTTTCAAAAAGAATACGAACTTTTTAACAAACGCACAGTTTTTAAACAACCCTTTTATGTGACATGCCAGATTCAGTCGTAACGTTTAGGCCGGGTTTGAGGTGTTACAATTATGGTATCAGAGCCCAGTTTCAAAAACTCGGCTGTGGGTTTGGGTTCAAAAATGTTTTCAAAGGATGGTTTAGAAAAATATATATCAGTTTTCTGGAAGTGTGGCACCCGAGTCTCCGGCACCAAATCCGTAAGTTTCCTTTTTACTATATTTTATTATATGTTGAATGATTGTATTTATTCTGCGATGTGTGGATGTGATGCTTGAATATAGGAATTGTATGTATGTGGGAAAAATATCTGTTTGCTCCGGTGTTAGATAGTTGGTTATGTGAAGGATTCCAAGATTTAGTTGGAAAGTATATTAGTTTTATTAAGATCAAAGTGCGCAGCGTGAGCGTAGTGTTGTAGGTTAGGATGTGTGACTGTAGCTATAGTTGGAAATTTTGGGGACGAAATTTCTGTAAGGAGGGTAGATTTGTAACATCCCGAAATTGGGCTTAGGAGAATTGAGCCCAATGGGCCTTAAGCGTAGTAGCATTTAAAATTTTAGAGAACGGTATTAATGCAAGTTAGACTTATTAGGTAAGTGATTTTGGAAGGTTAGAGGACTTCTAGGAAGTCTCGGGATCAAATTTAGGCTTTGGGGAAATTTTGGTTTTAGGCGGAAAAAACCCTGGAAGTTGGCAGGTAGGCCTTAAGAATAAAAAGTGGAGGAAAATGACACAAGTGTAGTGGCAAAGTGACGCCACTTAGGGGACAAGGGAGTGACGCCACAAGGAAGGAAGGAGGTCCAAGGTTCAAGTCTTGGCTTTTGCATTTTGGTTTCTTTTTACTTGGATCTTAGAATTTGGGCCATAGTTTATATTTAGTTGCGCATGGTTTAAGACACAAGAGGAGCTTCTGGCCAAGTGGTTAGCGGTGTGGATTATGTTGCAAGGGAGCCTGGGTTCGAATCTTGTGAGAAGCAAAGGAGTATTTATTTTGCGGATTGGACGGTAAGAGTTTCAGTTGAATTTAAACTCTACTGACGAAGGGATCCCACATCGGAAAGATACAAAGAAGGAAGGTGAAGAGCTAGCTATATAAAGAGCATTCCAGGAGGAGAGTTAACATACCTTGGAGGGAGTTTGGGCACAGGAGTGGTCGGAGCGCGGATTAGCACCAGACTCCTATCAGGTGTGTGTGTACTTCTCTACTCTAGCTGTAGAGCGGCAAATGCCGAAGTGCCGATCATGGCAATAGTAGCCACACGAGCGTGCGAGCGCACGTGTGGGGCTTCGATGCGATAGTTGAGGCCATCAGTAGTATTCTTGTGGGTTGGGGCTGCTTGGGCCACGATGCGCCAAAGTGGGCCCAATGGGCTCGTGGGCCCAAATGAGTAAATTGTATGATTGTTTAGTATATGTTGAACTAGACTAGGTGGAACTTATATACGTGGCTAGATTTGTGCTAGGTGGGCCACACGAGCGTGTGGGCCGGAATGGGCCGAAATCGGGTTTTAGGCCCAATCGTCCGGTATGACCGGAAATGGTAGCTGAGTCGCTCAGGGCGACATTAGGCCTTCGGAAAGGCCATTGCAGGTGTGAAATTACAAAATACCCTTGGTGGGTAAATTACGAAAATACCCTTTGTAGGTAAAATTACTGTTATACCCTTAGAGGTTGGTTAGCTTGATTATGTTGTATATTATTATTCTGATTATGATGGTAATTCGTTTCATACGTTGTCTGATATGTTCATAATGATTACATTGTCATTTCATCATAACTTTGTATATTGCATGGGCACAAGGGTTATAATGTAAAGGGGAAGTGTTCTGGTGGTTTTACCACATTAATCTGGTGACTCATGTCACAATATTATGTATCTGGTGACGTTGTCACATTATCCGGTGACTTATGTCACATATTATGAATCCGGTGACTCTGTCACATTATTTGGTGGCTATGCCACGTTATAAGGGCGATGCGCAGTTGACTGCAGCGACTGCCTTCGATGGTGTGTAGCGGATGGAGGGTCGATTTAGTAATCCCCACGGTGTGATTGGCAGGTACGGGTGGTGTGTAGAGGATGGATACCTAGGTGGGTTCGGGATTGCATTTTCATTCTTATATGTACATGTGATTTAACATGCTATGGTTCCATATGCTATGTTATGGGCTTATGGCCGAATATGACTAGAGAATGGGTTTTGCATCATTTGGCATGTGCTATCTACTATACTGTGATGTTAGGGCTACGGCCCGATTCGATTTATGTGGGCTTCGGCCAAGTATGTTATTGTGAGGGCTAAGGCCCAATCTGCTTCTGTGGGCTTAGGCCCAGTTATCACTCGTAAGGGGAAACACACACTGAGTTTTCGTAAACTCACCCCCTCTTTTTAAATATTTCAGGTAATCATTAGACCGCGGATTTGGGGAGCCGAGGCAGACTTGTGGTGGCCCTGCAATGTTTTCTCGTAAACTCGTTTCGTATATTTAAACTTACTTTTAATTTTGGGATTTTGATATGTAATAAGGCCTTTGGTATTTATTGGTTTTAGCTTTCAATTTGGTTACTGTTTACTATTTAATGTTCAATATGGGATTTTCCTGAAATGATAATAAACCGTTTTTATTCAAAATTACTTAAACTCGATTTTCACAACAAATACAATTTTATTCAAATTAATAACAACCTTGTAAAGTGGGCATTGAATGAATTGGCTTTTATAAACAAACCACAAAACGCGGAGTTTAAAAAAGAATACGAACTTTTTAACAAACGCACAATTTTTAAACAACCCTTTTATGTGACATGCTAGATTCGGTCGTAACGTTTAGGCCGGGTTTGGGGTGTTACAGGAACTTTCTTAGATAGCTTTTCCGTCAATTCATACTTGAGTCTTTAAATGATAACTTTATAAAATAAATATGTACATCCTAGAATTTAATAGTATTAAATGTAAAATAATAGAATATTGCATTTACTTACCGCAAACTTACCTCGAAACAAAATACGATAAACTATATCGATTTAGTCCACTATCTTTTTCTTTCCCCGATCTAACTCCGGATTTCATTCCTCTTGATCTACAATAGCAAATTTAGCTTATTTAATACTCACATTTATTAAAACAGGCCTTAACTCTAACTTTGGAAAAATTACAATTTTGCCCCTAAACTTTTACATATTTGCACATTTTCCCCAAAGCTCAGAAATTAAACTTTATCCCTTATTCTTATGTTTTGTGACATGCTGATCATTTTTCCCTTTTATGACAACATCAAATTCTCACTCTAACATGTACTTATGAACATTAGGTATTTTTACCGATTAAGCCATTTTACTCGTTTTCACTTAAAATCACTTAGAAAAAGTTGTTTAACATAATTTTAGACTTCATATTGTATCATAAAAAATCAAAATAAACACATTTCACCTATGGGTACTTTCCCAAATTTGAACCCTAGCATGAGTTATTGATAGAATAAGCTAAATCGAGCTACCAGGGCTTCAAAAATGTAAATAACATTAAAACAGGGCTTGGAATCACTTACTATGGAGCTTGAAAGCTTGAAACAAACCCTAGCTATGGTTAACCCTTGAAAATTCGGCCTAATGAAGAAGATGAGCACATTTTGCCATCTTTTTCCCTTTTAATTTCTTTTTATTACCAAATGACTAAATTACCCTTCATTAAAAACTTTAGTTCTTTCTACCTATATATATCCATTTTTGTCCATGAAAGCCTAATGGTGTAATTACCATTTAAGGAAATCTACTTCAATAATGCTCTTCAATTAAATCCTTCAACACCTAAAACTCATATTTATCAACTTTTGCAATTAAGTCCTAATAGGCAAATTAGACATGCAATTCATGAAATTTTCTATCGATATTCTAACACATGCATCTAATCACTCAATAAATCATAATAATTATTCGTAATAACCTTTTCTATCTCGGATTCATGGTTTCACAACTACTGTTCCTATTAGGCCCTATTTCAGGATGTTACATGATGTGTTGGAAATGTGGTAAGGGATAGAAAGAGTAAGCATAGTTGTGTATTATATGTTACTATAATGTTAATTGTTGTTTAGCTTATACTATGATGCTTAGTTGTTATGTGTAAACTTACTAAGCTCAAAGCTTACTCTCTTTCTTTTCCCTTGTCTTATAGAGTAAAAGTGTTGAATCGAGATACGAGGATAAATTGGAAGATCGCCCACACTATCAGCACACTCTGGTACATGAGACTCAATGTTTTGTATATGGCATGTATAGGGGCTAGACAAGTTAGTGAATTTTTGTTGTAAATGGCTAAGTTGTGTTGGCCTTTAGATGAATAGTTTATTTTGTATAATGTCATAGTTGTTGGCTATTCTATTATATGAAAAGATGTAGTTATCTATGTGAGATTACACTTTAATTTGAGTTAATTATGGATGTGTTGAATGAATATATGTTATGAGTACTATAGAGGTGGGAAGAGCTTAGCATATAGCTTTGTTCTTGTCCATGTGGATAGACACACGGGCATGTGTCTAGACCATGTGTGACACACGGTTAGCCTACGGGCGTGTGACTTGGCCGTGTGTCCCCTGCAGATTGATCTTTTAAGTCAGGCTAGACCACGGGCTAGTCACACGGGCGTGTGACTAAGTCTTGAGGCCGTGTGAGTGAAGTCAGTGTACACCACGGTTGGGTAGCACGGGCGTGTGCCTTAATCGTGGGGCATTGGCAGAATTCTTGGGTTTTTATACACGGTTGGGGACATTGACGTGTGAGTCTATGCACGGGCGTGTCTCATATTGCATGGGTGTGTGAGCCCTGTATAAAATAGAAAAATTTTAAGATTGGGAAAAAGTTTCGAGATAGTCTCGAGAGCCCTCGTATGTCGAAAGAGAGGTTGTTAAGCTGACTTAAGAGAGTAATCACGTTGAGCCTAAGTGGCAAACATGAGGTTTTTATTCGGTAATGCCTTGGGCCCAGTTCTGGCGTAGAATACGAGTAAGGGGTATTACATTTAGTGGTATCAGAGCTATGGTTTAGTCAGTTATAGGACTATCGTAGTGGGTGTAAGAGTCTAGCTATACATGCCATAAGTGTACAATGATAGTGTGCTGGTTTCTGATGATTTTAAATCTTGTTTCATATAGTATATGGATCCTGATCAATCTATTACTGATGAAGCAGCTAGTAATGCACCGGCTCCTGTGCAAGGAACCGTTCCTGTACAAAGTGGACCCGAGGCTAGGGGTCAAGGAGAAGAGGCACGAGAAGCCTTTCTCTAGATGATGAGTAATTGGTACTCGGACTATGTTCGAGCGAACCCTAATGCTAAACCTCCTCCACCTCCTCCTATACCTCAGCCAAATCCTGTGGCTCCTCAAGGTATTGATGTAGTGAGAATATCAAAACCCCCGGTGGATAAGATTAGGAACCATGGGGCTGGGGAGTTTAGAGCTAAGGTAGATGATGACCCTGAGAGGGCGGAGTTCTGGTTAGAGAACTCGATGAGAGTGTTCGATGAACTCTCATGTACACCAGAGGAGAGTTTGAAGTGTGCCGTATCCTCGCTGAGAGATTTGGCATACCATTGGTGGAAGACATTAACGTTAGTGGTCCCAAAAGAGCGGGTGACGTGGGACTTCTTCCTGGAAGAGTTTTGGAAGAAGTATATAAGCCAACGGTTTACTGATCGAAAGGGAAAAGAATTCCTTGAGTTGAAGCAAGGAAGAATGACAGTAGCGGAATATGAGCGTGAGTTTGTTAGGATCAGTAAATACGCTCAAGAATGTGTGTCGGCAGAGACTATCTTGTGTAAGAGGTTCGAGGATGGACTGAATGAGGACATCAAACTCCTAGAGGGTATTTTGGACTTGAAAGAGTTTGTGGTGTTAGTTGAAAGGGCAAGTAAGGCTGAAGAGTTGAGTATAGAAAAGAGGAGGGCTATGAGTGAAGCCCGAGATGCAAGAAAGAGGCCGATGGGCAAGTCGTATCAAGCCCAGTCGAAAAGGTCCAAGGAAGTGAATCCTCAGACGACAGCACCAGTGGGTTATTCGCATCGAGACTTGGGCAATACTCGTTCGGGTTCGAGAGTCTAAGCTTCCTCAATGGAAAGTGTGGGAAATACGAAGAGTAAACCTTAGATGAGACCAAGTGATGTGCCTACAAGGGGTAGACCACCAAGAAACCCAAGAAGTGGGGTTAGTGGTAGAGGTGCGTCCAGAGACTCTGCTGTGAGACCGGAGGGTCGGGCACCTGCGAGGACGTATTCTATTCGCGCTCGTGAAGAGGTATCCTCCCCAGATGTGATAATGGGTACTTTTTCTCTCTATGACACCCTTGTTATTGCTTTAATAGATCCAGGGTCTACTCATTCTTATATTTGCATGAGATTGGATTCTAGTTTGAGTATGACCGTTGAGTCTATAGATATTGTGGTTAAGGTGTCAAACCCGTTAGGAAAGCATGTGTTAGTGGACAAGGTGTGTAAGAGTTGTCCTTTGACAATTAGAGGTCATTGTTTTCTGGCAAATCTGATGTTGTTGCCATTTGATGAGTTTGACTTAATCCTAGGCATGGATTGGTTGACTACCCATAGTGTCTTAGTGAACTGTGGTAGTAAGTTTATTGAATTGATTTGTGAGAGTGGAGATGTCGTTCGGGTTGAATCAGGTGAATCAGATAGTCTACCAGTGATGATTTCTTCTCTAGTGGCTGAGAAATGTTTGAGAAAAGGATGTGAGTCCTATCTCGCTTTTGTGTTGAATACTCAAGATATTAGACTGAAGTTTGAAATAGTGCTGATAGTATGCGAGTATCCAGATGTATTCCTGGAAGAGTTACCCGAATTACCTCCAGTGAGAGAGGTCGAGTTTGGGATTGAGTTGATTCCGAGAACGGCACCTATTTCAATTGCTCCATATAGAATGGCACCTTTATAGTTGAAGGAACTGAAAGTTCAGTTGCAAGAGTTGACAGATAAGGGTTTTGTAAGACCGAGCTACTCACCGTGGGGTGCTCCGGTATTATTTGTGAATAAGAAAGATGGGTCTACGAGGCTGTGCATAGACTATAGGCAACTCAATAAGGTGACGGTGAAGAATAAGTATCCTTTACCAAGGATAGATGATCTTTTTGATCAACTGAAAGGAGCTACAGTGTTCTCCAAGATAGACCCGAGGTTTGGTTACTATTAGTTGAGAGTGAAAGAACAACATGTGTTGAAAACTACATTTTGAACAAGGTATGGCCACTACGAGTTTGGTTTAACAAATGCACCTGCGATTTTTATGGATCTGATGAATCATGTTTTCAGACCATATGTGGACAAGTTTGTATTTGTCTTCATTGATGACATATTGATCTATTGTCGGGATGAGAACGATCATGAAGAGAATTTGAGAATTGTCTTGCAAACTTTAAGAGATAAGCAGTTGTATGCTAAGTTTAGCAAGAGCGAGTTTTGGCTCAGAGAGGTTGGATTCTTAGGACACATTGTGCCGGGTAATGGTGCAGAGTTGACTCGAATAAGGTATCGGCTGTTGTGGATTGGAAACCGCTGGTGAATGTGATGAAAGTTAAAAGTTTCTTGGGATTAGTGGGATATTATAGACGTTTCGTAAAGGGGTTCTCTGTGGTTGCTACACCGATGATGAAACTATTGCACAAATATGTCAAGTTTGAGTTGACGGAGACATGTCAACAGAGTTTTGAGAGACTGAAAACAATGTTGACTGAAGCACCGGTGTTGGTTCAACTAGAATCGGGAAAGGAGTTATTGGTTTACAGTGATGTGCCGTTAAATGGTGTCGGTTGCGTGTTGATGCAAGAGGGTAAGGTAGTCACTTACGCCTCGACACAGTTAAAACCATGTGTTTAATGAATATATGTTATGAGTACTATAGGGGTGGGAAAAGCTCAGCATATAGCTGTGTTCTTGTCCATGTGGATAGACACACGGGCGTGTGTCTAGACCATGTGTGACACACGGTCAGCCCACGGGCGTGTGACTTTGCCGTGTGTCCCCTGTAGATTGATCTTTTAAGTCAGGCTAGACCACGGGCTAGTCACACGGGCGTGTGACTAAGTCTTGAGGCCGTGTGAGTGAAGTCAGTGTACACCACGATTGGGTCGTACGGGCGTGTGCCTTAGCCGTGGGGCATTGGTAGAATGCTTGGGTTTTTATGCACGGTTAGGGACATGGGCGTGTGAGTCTATGCACGGGCGTGTGAGCCCTGTATAAAAGAGAAAAATTCTAATATTGGGAAAAAGTTCCGAAATAGTCTCGAGAGCACTCATGTATGTTAGTGAGGCCTCGTATGTCGAGAGAGAGGTTGTTGAGGTGACTTAAGAGAGTTATCACGATGAGCCTAAGTGGCAAACATGAGGTTTTAATTCGGTAATGCCTCGGGCCCGGTTCCGGCGTAGAATACGGGTAAGGGGTGTTACAAGCCCTCTTAAGCTTCCCATTATGTGGTTCTTGCAAGCTTCCTGATACTAGCTTTTTGGAGCGTCCCGGCAGGTTGTGATTCTACATTTTTTGTGGACACACCTTAGCTCTTATGAGCATCCCGATTATAGGCTCTTCACGTGCTTCCTGTTAAATTGGCTCTTAGTGAGCTTCCCAATAGTTCTTGCTTGAACTTCCTGATATTGGCTATCCAGAGCTTCTCGTTACATGGCTCTTTGTGAGCTTCCTGATAGGCTCTCCATGAGCTTCCCAATATGGTTCTTTGTGAACTTCCTAATTATGGCTCTTATGAGCTTCCCGTTATGTAGCCCGGATAAGCTTCCCGATAGGCTCTTTATGAGCTTCTCGAAATGGCTCTGTGTGAGCTTCTCATTACAAGGCTCGAGAGTGTGCTTCTCGACTATGTGCCTTAATTGGGTACCTCTAAATATGTATTGACAGATTTTAGTTTTGTACACTAAAGTGTACTATATGAGCGTATCCATCGATATTTCAATTAAATTCAACGGGTAAAGTTCTGACATGGCTAAACTGAACTTCAAATGATTTGTCATTTAAATTTACATGTAATATGGAATAATGATATGGAAAGCATATGTATATGAAAGTCATTAAATGATGAATCATCCATGTTCTTAGTATTATGTGAATTACTTGACTAACATGATTGGTGAAGTTGTGTGTTTTAGGCTATAAGTTAAATTGCTTGATGCATTTTTGTATGCTATTTTAAATGTAAATATATGGTAAATTAAATTCCTATTATACTAACTTACTAAGCATTTGAAATACTTAATTGGTTTTCTATTCTCTATTTTATAGTGCTCGGAAGCTCGTAAAGGTTGGAGTCGGTCAAAGCATCATCACACTATCCTTTAGCCCGTTCTGGTATAAATAGAAAACTTGTTTTGGTATAATGGCATGTATAGGCTAACTTGACTAATGTTGACATATACATGGTTGTTTGTAATCTAGCCATTGGAATGGCTAATGATAGTATGTTTGGTGAATATATATATATATATATATATGAGGTTATAACATGATTAATACATGTGTACTTGGTGTGATTTAATTGAATTATGGAAAGTATATATGTTACAAAGGTAAGTTTGGGAACACATGAATGCATGTGATAATATATCATGTTAAATGTCAGAGTTGGCTTGGTTATAATGCTTGAATTGGTTAGTATATGTTTGCAAGTGTTTGTGTAGGTTGTTGGCAAATTTTGAGTGAGAAATTAAGCTAGGAAATGGCTTTATTTTTTCCACATGGGTAAACACACGGGCGTGTGTCTTAATTGTTGTGACACACGGCCTGGCACAAGGACATGTGGTTAGACCGTGTGTCCTCTGCATCTTAAAATTGAGAAACAAAATGTTCTGAATTATACACATGGGCAGAGACACGGGCGCGCATCTCAGCCGTGTGTGTCACATGACCTAGAACACGGGTGCGTGTCTTGGCCGTGTGAATCCTGCACCTAATTTTCAAAAATTAAACTGACCACACGACCTAGCACATGGGCGTGCGGCTGGCCGTGTGACCCAAGTCAGAGAGTTACACGGTTAAGGTCACGGGCTGGGACACAACCGTGTGCTTCACATTGAATACCCATACGGCGTAAGACATGGGCATGTCACTTGACCGTGTGAGCCACACGGCCTACTCACACAGGCGTGTGACTCCGGTATATAAGAAAAAATTTGAAATTTCGTGAAAAATTCTCTGAGTTCCCAATTTAGTCTCGACTTGTTTCTAATGCTTAAATTGGGCCTCGAGGGTCCATTCAAGGGACTGTATGATTATTTTCGGATATGAATAGTAAATGACATGAATTGTATGTAATTGTTCTGTAAATTCTAGTAATGCTCTATAACCTTGTTTCGGCGACGGATACGGGGTAGGGGTGTTGCAGTACAAGTGGCCCTAATACCACTATTGGGTTGTCGGAACGCCCCGTGGTGTAGAAGAAAAATTATTTCGAAGATCCAAACCAATAATGCATGCATGAGGAACGAATCGGAAAGAAAAGGTTTGAAAAATATACCTTTCGTACTCTAAAAAATAAGAAGGAACCACTGTTGTTTTAATCCCCTTCGCACATTGCCGATTCAAAGCCACAACATAATTGTTTCGGCCTCAACGTAGTCCACCCTATTGGGAACGAATGAACAAAAACTCACCGAGCGAATTGGGCGGATTGCTTATCATTTGTTGTTGTCGTTAGAGCTAGAGCATATTCATTACATTTTCCATGTTTCCATGTTACTGAAGTACAAATCTGATCCTTCTCACGTTGTTCCTGCTAAGGAGGGAGATTGAGGTTCGATCTAATCTTTCGTATGAGCGGGAACTGATTGCGATCCTAGTTCGTGAAGTCAAGGTGCTAGGCAATAAGACAGTTCCATTGGTGAAATTTTTGTGGCACAACCACAAGACTGGGGAAGCCACTTAAGAGTTAGAAGATGTGATGAAACACCAGTATCCGTATCTGTTTGATTCAGGTAAATTTTGAGGAACTTTTTAGAGGGGGAGAGTTGTAATATCCCTAAACCGGGCCTAATAGTTTTGGGTATATTGTTCGGGTTCCGAGTGTGAAACTAGGAATTTATGGAGTTCCTAGTAACTTTTAATTTAATTTAGGAGGTTAATTTCATATAAAATCGATTAAAGAATAATCCGAAAATATAAAAATATTTTTGGAAAATTAATTGTAAATTAATTAAATAATTATTAGTGAAAATAATTAATTTGGGTTGAAAAAGAATTTTAAAATAATTTTTATTGGGAGTTATTTTGAGTTAAATTTAAATATTAATTAAATTGGGTTTAATTGTAAAACAAGGAAAAATTTAGATTACTTATTTGGAAATAAACCTTAAAATTTGAAATTTTGGAGGGAAAGGATTAATTGGTAAAGTAAGGGAAATGTGGGAATGGCCATTAGGCAAATTCCCTAATTTTTAAATTCTGGTGGGTTGTTTCAGTTTTAGACACAATGCAACTAGCCTACTTTTCACACCATTTACATCATATTAGAGAGCTATAAATTTCGCTTTCTTTGCATGGTTTTAAATATCTCTAATCAGAGAATAGATCCAACTAATTTTCTTCTCAAAATACTCTCTCAATTCACCCGAAATTATTCTCAAAAGTAGCCAAAAACATTCTGAAGTTTCTCAAGCTTCCTAAATCAACATTTTCAATCAATGATTTAAGAGTGAATCAAAGGAAATCTTCAATCCTAAACTTGTTTTTAAGAAGATTAGAAACATTTTTACATGATTTGAGAGTCAATTAAAGGATTTTTTTTACCAATGTAAAGCTTAAAGTGCTTTAATGGTGGATCTTGAACTTTGAGAGGAAATCCACAAATGAATGGATGTTCCAACTCAAAATGGATCTATTAAAAGGTTTTTGGTCTTAATTATCAAGATTAAACATGATTTGTGAGATAATTTGAAGAAATCCAAATTTCATCATCTTCATGAATCGATTTTCTAGATTTTTCTGTGAAATTGATGCTTAGTTAATTTGTATTTGATTTAGTATTGATGTTTGGAAGTAATTAGGAGGGCTATAGAGATTGATTTTGTGAGGAATCGAGTTTTCGACTTGATGTTACAAATCTGGTAAGATATCTTTGTGAAATGACTTCGATTAGCATAGTTAATTAAAATTCGTGTTTAATATAGCTTTAGAAAGGTGCTAATGCCTACTTTATCTCTGTTGAAGTTTCGAAACTTGAAGAGGACCGAGATAACCGAAATTGAAGCTTGGCATTGCCTAGTTGATCAGTTCTTGTGATAGAATAAAATTGTATGGTGTGTGTTTCTAATGGTGATTTGGTAAACTAACCCTCAATTATGTTTAATCAGTACCTTAATTAATGATTAAAATTAATTAATTAAGGATGAATGGTTGATTTTGCAAGATTGATATTAAATGTGTAAAAAATGAATTTGTATTGAAAAAAATGGTAAGTGAGCTTTGGGTGGTGTTGTGGTATTTAATTAGATTAATCTTAAGGATGATTTTAAGTATGTATACTGAAATTTTTTATCATGATATGTTGGTGTTACAATTGGTAACTGAATATAGGAAATTGATGAATGAATTGCTTGATTTAATTGGATGCTAAATGGCTATTTTACAAGTTATACATAACCATTTTGTCAAATAACTGATTTATATGCTATGTTTGACTGAATATATTGGCAACATACATGGTGGATCCATTGGATACAGTTGGCATGCCATAGGATTTGTGGGTACTCACCTTTATTTGTGACATTATGAGCATATGGCTCTAGGTGGACTAATTTTTTTGGAGTAGATAAGGGAATGTTGAGCATGACTCTCCACTCAAAGGGTTATTTCAGGCGCGATAAGGGAGTGCATGCTTTGGCCCGCTCAACTCGGTAGACTGTATTTGATATTTGTAGGAGTTCGGAGATCTGTTTATACGATGTATGATCACCCAATTAAGCCATGATAAGTGTATGCCAATGTATTTATGTGTGATTTTTGTTATATCAATTGATGATTGAAAGCCATGAATAATTGATTTTTGATGTTGAAAATGCTTATGGAAAATTTAAATGACATGTTACACTATTTTTGCTGATAATTGGTGATCGATTGATTGTGAATTAAGCATGAATTGGATGTTAATTTACTTGTTGTTTTTATTAACATTCACTAAGATTTTTAAAGCTCACACCCTCACATTCGTGTAGATAATCATCTGGATTGAGGAGCTGAGGACTCGAGCAAGAGAGTTCTAAGAGATCTAGGCTTGGTAGAGACTTTATTATGCATTTTAGAGACTATAGTCGAGCATTGTAGAACTCCCAGGAATTAGTTGATTTTGGTTGTAATTGGACTTTGGACTTTGGACATTTATTTTGGATGGTTTTATAATAACTTTGAGGTATGTTTGAGTTTAATTATTGAATGATTTAGGGTGTTTTGTTGCTTGATATCATGGTGATTGATAACACGGTGTGTGAAGCATGAAATTTGTACTAACAATTGATTAAATGAAGCTTCCACGGAGTGGTTTACTAGTAACTAAGGTACGCCACTTGTTTGATTTATTCGGTGTTTGTTATGCATGGAATTGATTGCCTAATTCTATTTAATTAAGGCTTAATTGATGTCCACAAATTCAATTGAAGGTATATGTATATATATATATGTGTTAATTTATCGTAGTTAAATCGAATTTAATTGGTCTTTAAAATATACAAAATCAAGTTTTAAAATAAGTTTTTCGCAAAAATAGGTGTAGTGGTTTACACCTGGGCATGTGCCTGTCCACAAGGGTGTGTGAGGGGTTGCACACGGGCATGTGGGTAAGTGACACAGGCGTGTGGAAATTGAAGCTATCACACACGGGTGTGTGCGATCTACTAAAATTTTTTTCACGACAATAACACGAGCATTTAATGACACATGGTCTGGGGGACACGGCCGTGTGGGTATTTAGGGGGTTTCAATTTTTTACTTTTTAAATTGGTACTCTAATTTGTGTAAGTTATAATTTAGTCCGAAAAATTGATTAGTTTAATTTGAGCCCTAGATGATAAGGAAACTTGGTAATAATTTAGGATTAGCCTCGTAATAGGTAACATTCGATAGAAACATATTGAATTTGTAAATTGGAATAGGCCCTGATTGTTGGTATTCATTACAATTTGGTCCCTAATAGTAAAAATTGAATTAGACATAGCAAACAAACTCAATTTAAGCTGAAATTTTTAGGCTTGCATAATTTTGACTAAAAGAAGGTCAGTAGACATTTAGATCTAAAATCGAGTTAGTTTTACCATAGTTGGTAAAATGATGAAAATGCCCTTAGGTTAAATTACCTAGGAAAAGTTTTAAAATTGGCTTATAATTTTCTTCTGCTTAATAGAAAACTAATAATTAGACAAGATTGAGGTGTCATAAGGTCGAGGTGTGTCTTAGGTGGTCGTTAGCCAGAGAGTCACTCAGGTGGCTAATGTAATGCTTCGAATTCAGGCCGGTTCGTCCCAGTTGGGTTTGGGGTGTCATAGTTCCCAAAACCCTATTGTTTCTGCCACTTTCTTTTCCATCTTACCTTGTTG